>CM067357.1:6847817-7055317 GCA_034190875.2 Urechis unicinctus
GTAAGTGCGTGAGAGAGTGGATGAGTGAGCACGTGAGTGAGTGAATGACTGAGTGAGTGACTCAATGAGTATGAGAGTGAGTGGGTGAGTGAGTGCGTAAGATAGGGAGTTAGCGCGTGAGTGAGTGAATGGGTGAGTAGGTGAGTGAGCACGTGCATAAGTGAATTACTGAGAGAGTGAGTGAGTTAGTGAGTGGGTGAGAGAGTGAGTTAGCACGTGTATGAGTGAATGAGTGAGTGCGTGGGGGAGTGAGTGAGCGAGTGAGCAAGAGATAGAGTGAGTGGGAGAAGGAATGAGTAAGGGAGACAGAGTGAATGAATGAATGGGTGAGTGAGTGAGCATATAAGTAAGTGAATGACTGAGTGAGTGGGTAAGTGCGTGAGTGAGTGAGTGAGTGAGTGAGTGAGTTAGCACGTGACAGAGTGAGTGAGTGAGTGAGTGAGTGAGTGAGTGAGTGAGTGAGTGAGTGAGTCAGTGTGAGTGAGTGAGTGAGTGAGTGAATGAGTTAGCAGGCGACAGAGTGAGTGAGTGAGTGAGTGAGTGAGTGAGTTAGTGAATGAGTTAGCACGTGACAGAGTGAGTCAGTGAGTATGTGAGTGAGTTAGAGTGAGAGTGTTAGCGCGTGAGGGAGTGAATCAGTAATTGGGTGAGTGAGCACATGAATGAGTGAGAGAATTATTGCGCGAATGAGTGTGTGAACGATTCCGTTCCTGATTTCGTAAGTGTTAGGGTGAGTGAGTAATTGAGTGAGTGAGTGGGTGAGTGTGTGAGTTAGCTCGTGAATGGTTGAATGAGTAAGTGGGCGATTGAGCACGTGAGTGAGTGAATGACTGAATGGGTCATCGATTGAGTGAGTGAGTTGGGGAGCGAATGAGTTAGTGTGTCACTAAGTGAATGATGGTGCAATTGAGTTTGTGACCTAGTCAGTTTCTGAGTTCGTAAATGTGCGGGTGATTGAGTGAGAAAATGAACAATTGAGAGAGACAGCGTGAATGAATGAATGGGCGAGTGAGCACGTGAGTGAGTGAATGAGTTGAGTAAGTTGAGTAAATAATGATTGCGCAAATGAGTGTGTGAACGAGTAATTTCCTGAGTTCGTAAGTGTGAGTTTGTATGTGATTGAGTGAGTGAGTGAGTGAGTGAGTGAGTGAGTGAGTGAGTGAGTGAGTGAGTGAGTGAGTGAGTGAGTGAGTGAGTGAGTGAGTGAGTGAGTGAGTGAGTGAGTGAGTGAGTGTGAGTGAGTGAGTGAGTGAGTGAGTGAGTGAGTGAGTGAGTGAGTGAGTGAGTGAGTGAAGGCGAGTGAGTGCATGAATAAGTTCGTCCATGCGTGAACGTTTGAGTGAGTGCGTGCGTAAGTGAGTGAGTGAGTGACATCAAAGAGTAAGTGAATGAATTAATTGACGGTGAGTTTTCGAGTGAGAGCATGCATGGGATGGAAATAGCTGATACAATGGGGGAGCGAATCAATTGTTAAATGAGTGAGATAGTGAATTAATCGGAGTCCAAAAGCAGGATTTGAGTAAAGGAGAGGGAGGGTTAGAAGTCGATTAAGAAAATTAATATGTTTGTGGGTGAGCGAGTACCCTAGCCAATAGGCAAGCAGGTTGTTTTATCAGTAAGAAGTAGCAAGGATATATTGAATGCGTTAGTACTCGGGTGAGCAAAGGGAAGTGAGTAGATGATTCGTAGAACAACTCTATTTATAAATGTTTGAGGGAGTGAGTCTTTGAATGAGCAATGCAAAGAATAAGTACTTGTGTTGGTGCTAAATTTATATACATTTGTATACATTTACATATATATATATATATATATATATATATATATATATAGATATATATAGGAGAGATATATATATATATATAGATATATATATATATATATATATATATATATATATATATATATATATATATATATATATATATATATATATATATATATATATATATATATATATATATATATATATATATATATATATATATATATATATATATATATATATATACTCTGTATCCCTCATATATGTACATTTGTCACCGGGTGTACTCACCTAGGGTGGACTGTGCCTGCCCCATCCTTGTTTTCACGTCTTGCTACTCAGCGGTGTACGTCTGTTCTTGTTAGAGTTCAAGAAGCAAAAGGCAGGTGTCTAGCCTCACCTGAACGGCCAGGTATTGTCCCGTTAAACCTTGAACCCTCATATCAATGTCAGTCTTTTTTTACTATCGAGGGGTATTGGTCACATGACTCGGTACGGCCGCGCATTTTTTGCGGAAAGCTGTGGCTGCCGTTTTAAGGAAACTTTGAATTATTGCTGATAAGGCGTGCTTGTGAGTTACCGGGGTCGCTACTAATGATGCTACGATGACAAGGGTTATATATAAAGTATGAAGGTACGCCTTATATGTCCCAGAGTATGGTGCTCCTATTGGTTGAGTGGGAACTAAATACGGCATATGATAAGTCAATATTTGGCTCACCCCTCCACCCTCAACATGTGTACATATTCAGTTTGGTTGAGGATTTAATTTATATATATATATATAGATATATATAGATATATAGATATATAGATATATATATAGAGAGAGATATATATATATATAGAGATATATATATATATATAGAGAGATATATATATATATATATATATGTAGATATATATATATATATATACAGAGATATAGATAGAGAGATATAGATAGATATATAGAGATAGAGATATATAGAGAGAGAGATAGATAGAGATATAGATCTCTCTCTCTCTATATAGATATATCTCTATCTATATATATATATATATATATATCTCTATATATATATATCTCTCTATATATATATATATATATATATATATATATATATATATATACCCACCACTCACTCACATGAATAAACTAATTAACGCATGTCGATTGAAATATGAGATGTTTGCTTGGACGCGAGTCAGCATGTGCAGCCCACCTAAGGGGTGACACTGGCTCTAAGGGGGTCCACTTCTCACTCGACTCAATTCAAATATACATTTTCTGTGGTCTAGCTCAACTAGATACCTAAGATGAACATGGGGAACCATTGCCATCGGGGGAGGGGGGGGAATTGTATTTCCAATTATTACATTGAAGTTGTGTGCCAATGTTTCTGTTGCCAGCTACCAAGCAAAGACACTACTGTCTGTGGCTGGCAGCACCAGGGGGTCATCATTGCCTCCAAGTGTTTTGATGGACTTGCGTCCTTGCACTGGATAAGGTCCATAGTCTGATTGAGCTCAGCATATCAATATCAGCAACAGTCCTATCTCGTCTGACCTCTTTCCATGAGATAGCTATTGCACGGGCTGGTAGCACTTAGGTTTCCGTTTGTCGTAATTATAAGTAATTAATCCTGATCGAGCACGTTCAGACCCAGATAGATAGAAGAGTCCCAACTTTGGTGACCCTAACTGTGACCAAGACGATTCGCACCCTCTTGTGTATCCAAGAGTACAAATCAATTAATCTTTACTGGTACTTGGCGAACTGTTATATCTGACTAGCAACTGTTGCTGTTTTGCGTGAAGAGTAGCGCGTGATCTTGTTTTTGTGCAGCGTCCACTTGTGAACAGTGGTGTAAGTGGAGATAATCAACTTATGCTAGACTTGATGGCGACAGTCAATTAACTATCTTTACTATCTAATATAACACTTACGCCTTTCAACACTCTCTGTATTCTCTATTATTCTTTTGTTTCTGGCGAGTATACCGTGGATCGTGACGTTTGTCAGGTTGGGGAGGACTTCGCCCACTGTATGTTTTAATAACTAGGTAACTAATACCCCTGTTGCGATCCTTCGGTTCAATACACAACCTGCAGTTTGTCACCCTTTTGCACAGCAGATGTTTTTTGAGAAACGTATGTTACAAATCTACGCGAGTAAATGGGTGTAATATACTTAACTGCCACAAAACTACAAGAAACAACAGTCGCGCCGACCGACCCGCGTCACCTCGTGGCTGTTTTGCTGTTTTTGTGGGTTTAGATCACTACGCAGCTACTACAGACATCATGCTTGTGTTGTGTACCATTTGGATGCACGAGGGGGGAGTGTAAAATAGCCTACTATAATTGAAGATAGGCAGGTCGACCACGTGGATTTTAATACCATTTCTTGTGTCTGATTTGCGATTAATGCTTTATCATTAACAATTTATCATCAACTCCAATTCACGCCTTTATTGTAGTTCCATGCCAACCATATAATTTATGACTTTCAATGAACGTTTAGGGTCAAATATATGTGTAGGAGTAGTATATATACTAGCGGTTCTGGGACAAAACCTCTCCCAGGTGACTACTTCACCCCTTGGCAGCTTGTACAAGATTTTTGCTCACCCTGCGTCGGCAAGATCGTACTCGACCGGTTTATACAAGATTTTTTCTCACACTAGGGCGCCACCAAACGGGGCCGAGGGGCTAGTTTGTTGTCGATCTAGTGTGCTAACAAGCTCCTCTAGATGCTTCACTCGCTCCATGAGATCATTGTTCTTAACCTCCAGATCTCTCACCATGTCCTTCAGTTCTACAAGGTCATTATAATTAGTCTCCAGATCTATTTTTTCGTCTTTCATATAATTTGTATCTAACATCAACTCTTTTACACTACCCTCAAGTTCAGTAATACGCTCTTATACCCAGGGTCTTAGCCAGGATTTGAAAACTGTCCGTCCATCCCTACTCTGACCCCGCCCATCATGTTATGACCAACTGATTATCATAACGTATTTTGTTTGCTGTCGCCCAATAGCTGTGGGGGGGGGGGGGGGGGGGGGGGTGGTGTGTGTGTGTGTGTGTGTGTTCGTGTGTGCGTAATGTATATATGACTGGTGTGCACGCTTTGATTCGCACAGCTGTGGCCACTATGTTTGGGGTGTACACAGCATATTTAAGCTAATTAGTCGCTGCAAATGTAATTACCAGAAATCTAAAAAATCTTAAAACAACCCATTTTAACCATGTATTGGAAGAGGCAGTCTATCCAAGTGGCATCCTCAATTTAACGCTCTAGAGAGTGATAACATTTTTTTTGTTTTTTGTGAACACCCATATTTGTGCTACGCTCAAGTTCTAATCCTTATATAGCACGAAGTTATCATACTAAGATTGTCTCTTGGTATGACACTGCAGGTGCTCGAGTTGTCAAGTGCCACTGTATTTGTGTATTGTGAAGAGGTTACCCGGGGCCTCTTTACAATATACATCTGCTCCTACTTCCAGTACTTATTCCTAGTTATAGCACCCTCTCCCCCTATATAGTGGAGAGGTTAAGAATGAGTCACGTGGGGTAGTAGGCCTGGCCAGATAACATACAGCCCAATTTTCAGTGGAGGTGGGGTCGCAGGGGAAATCCTGGGGCCCCTGTGGTCCTGCGGAAACTGGAGAGCAGTAGTCATACCAGGGGGCTTTTTCACAAAACGTAAAAAGTCTATGGGTTTAGTCTATGTATTGAGGCGGGTCAATATCATTCACTGACTGCTCAATGGTAAAGAAGCACCCAATTTTTGTCTGATACCTTCCAATGCTTTGTCTTTCCCACGTTGGATCAGCTCGTTTTTTTCATCAATTGAAACAGTGCACTTTTACAGATCTGGCCTTAATTTCGCCCTTCACTTGGGTATATTTTGTGACCTGAGCTAAAACGAGTTTAAACTCATGATCCGAGATATTACCATCTTCAAGTGCTGTCGATACAATGTCAGCAATGGTATTCAATTTTTCTCTGCTGTAGAATGCGGATCTGATCATGTTTTTTCACCTTGATGGTCAGTCGGCGACTCACAAATTTTCCAGCAAATCCAAGTAGCCCCAAGCCCAGTAACACCCAAGACTGTGGCAATAGGAATGGCAACTATTGTGGACATTATACCTACACCACTTGCGCCAAGACACATACCAACAGTAACCAACGCAATGTCTACAGCATCCACCGAGTTCACTGCACGCCTATATATTTCTGTACATAGCACAATTTTTCAATCTCTTTCTCAAGGTATTGCTTCTTGAGGCTGATCTCATACAACTGATAGGAGTGCCCTGGATTCTCATAAGGCAGCTGCGGATATAACAGTGCCATCGGAATGTTTTGTTGTTCTTTCATGCTGCTGCTTTATACGTAAGTCTACAGGTCAAGTTCAATTAGGAGTGAAGCTACAGACCAAGTCGCCCCTCTGTTTTGAGTGGTTGTATAAAAGTTAATAATGTTGCCTTGTTCTAGCTGTAAAGGATGGTCTAAAAATATTACAACAGCCCGTTGGTCAGCAGGCTTACTTATTCCTACCGATTGTTTCGTTCCATTAATACATGAACGACTGTTATAGCAGCAGTATCAGCGCCCACACCAGAAGACAACCCCATACGAATGATCTTACCATTGGATAACGTGGTATATCCACAGCTTGTGTCACGCGAGGTTTGACCCCTGGCCCCATGGCCAAACGACCACCCATATCCTGTCCGACGGGGGCCACTTACTTCTGCCCAAATAGTAATGAGATGTTTCGTTTGGGAGTTTATATGTTCTGTCAGGTCCCTGAGAGCTGTCTGTGTTGTGCATCAACATATTTTTTTTCAGCAGCATCTTTAGGCGATATTGTGTCACCCAAATGAACGATTTTATTATCTCCCATTTCAAGGTCTCCAGTCATACATAGGTCTTTGTTGCATATTCCGATAGGTCGGCGCCCGGAATCTAACAGCGCTTGCCAGTTTTTGCCTAGGTCCATAAATACCTTGTAAATTCAAGAACAACGCTAACAGGTAAGTTGTGGTTATCTAATAGCCTTCCTTTAAGAAGACTAAAACTATAGAGGCCGGGTTTTAATTGGATTCTTCCTCCTTTCCCAGCAGTTTCAGACCGCCATACAATGTTCTCGTCTGTTTCGAGATTGTACCAGCCCACAGTATACGTGATTGACCTTAGGCCAACACATAGATCGCCCACAGTGTTGTCAATAGGTTTTTGTAGGGACACAGCCTTGCCGCTTTGAACATTGGACAGAGTGTGATACATAGCACTATGAATAAACAAGCCTTTACATTCAATACAAATAAAACGTACAAAACAGGGCCGGTATACCTACCCCATATTGCCCGCGAGGATCTGACACATCTCCTCATCCACGTAAAATCAGATAATTTCACAGTTGCGTTTGAGTTCTCCAAACTGTTTGATAAATACTTGGTGCCAATCATAAGCGGCGTGGCCGAGACCGGTCTGCGTGGGGCAGCTGACTTATGCAGCCTTCATACGATGGAGCCAATAATTCCTGAAAGGGCAGATGCTGCTTTACCGGCTAGACCCTTCAAGACGTGTGCCAAGGAGTTCAGCTGTTTTTTAATCCATTCCTTTACACGAGGCTTATCAGATGGCGTCGACGATGGTGCTGGGGTTGCACTAGTGTTCCCTCCACCCGTCAAAGCAACTACCAGGGTCGAGATTGCCAATCCAATCACAGTGAGGATGGAGGCAATTGTTATGCCCTGCTCCCGGAACAGGGTGCGTACATGCTCAACTAGCGTTGTGTCCTCGTTAAGAAGTCTGTTGATCGCTTCCATGATGCGGTTAATTTGGGTTCTAAGACGGTCACGTTTTACAGAGGCAGTCTCAAGACGGGCACTCCGCTGATCCTTAAGCTCTCTAAGCTCATTTGCTTGGAATTTCCATGCTTGACTATCACCCCTCCCTTCCTCCTCCAGGCTTGTCATTTTAGCTTTCCGCCGGTCTATATTCAGTTCTATCTCAGTTATTTTAGGTTGTTGACCAGCTCACCCCTCAGGGTCTGCATAGCCTCTCTGAGTGGTAGTTCGTTGTCTGTTTGCGTACCTAGGTCTTCTATGGCGTTATGAACGCCCTCTATGAACTTCCACACCACCTTGCTCTGTCATGGCTCTGGGGCTGCTCATCTCTTACTTCTGTGGAAGTGCAGCTTCCGCTTTAGCAGCAGCTTGGTCAACACCTTGTAGGGCTTTTGCTGCCTTTGTGGATAGTTTAGTGTTCACTCCAAGAGCCCAAGCAAGCTGTGCACCACCATACTTTTCTATACTACTAGGAGAGAGAAAGTTGTTGGGATTGTTCTTCCATGTCAGAATCTTCCATTCTCGGCCCCATTTTACCCAAAGGTCACCTCTTTAGACGATCTAAACTCCAGAGTGGCCTGCAGCCCATGCTTAGACACTGCATTCTTCCACCTCGTAACTAAGACTTCTGTTTCTTCTTTGGATCCCACCTGATCTACAGTTAACCCTGCAGGCATTTCAGTAATAGCCCATGGTGGACTAGTCGTACTCGAAGTATCTAAAGCTTTGTCAATGAGGTTAGTCTCCTCATCATCAAAGCTAGTCTCATTCCTCTCCCATCCAATTGCCCCCTCCTCCTCTGCGGTGTCAAATGTTGGGTTATCAAACTCCATATTACTGTGTTAAAGATATACTTATAAATTAGCATTCAACATGTCGAGTACTTAAGGACGCAAACTAAATCCATACCACCGGATACGCGAGCCCCTAGGAGTAAAGGGCGTGCGACAGTCTGTAGTCGTTACAAACAATCCTAGCACAACTGACCAGAACCAACAACTGCTGGTCCGCTTCCCCAATCTAGTTGCAGACGACGTCATTGTCCCAGGGACAGCACAGCTGGCCTTTACAATCATGCTGACCTCGGCTAATGCTAACCGCAGCTTTGTGCAAAACCTGGGTTGCGCTGTGGTTAAGAAAATGACAATTAAGATTTCTGGCAATGAGGTCATGTCTATTGATGACAGCGATGTGTACCACTGTTGCCACGACTTGTGACGGACTTTACAGGAGAGACAGGGCCTCAAGTATCAGGGCATTGACACATCAGATGACAGAAACGCAACTAAGATGTTTATGGTAACAGGTTCTACGTTCAGCTTGACTTTGAACTCCTCGAGAGCCACATGCCTTTCTACCAGAGTGCGCTTAGTGACAGACTGGAATACGAGCTCACATTCAAAGACTACAACCGCATGATTCACGCGTCAAGCGACTCTAGCTACAAAATTGATGGCATCTCCTTAGAGTATGACATGGTTATCCAACCAGAGTTTGCCCATATGATACGCACCCAGTACACATGTCAACTTGCGATTGTGTATGAGCGTGTGCTTCGTCACAGGAAGCTTGTATACAACAAAAAAGATACACTGTGGAACATCAACCTGAACGTGCCTGTTCGCAGCATGAAGGGTATCCTACTACTCTTTGAAGACTCATACGCCAGGAAGACAGAGTCGTTCTACAATCCAAAGATTATAAAAGTTGAGGTGACCATTGAACGCATCCCCAACCAACTCTATGCCCAGGGCATGCACGGCTACCAGCAGTGGGATGAAGTGAAGAAGGCCTTTACAGCAACGAGTAAATAGCTGGAAAAGACTTATCGGAGGTGTCCCTAGGAGAGTACCTAACCACCAAGTATGCTCTGTGGCTCGACTTAAGGACGAGTGATGACGACCAGCTGCACGGTAGTGGCAGGGCCGTGGAGAATGCGTCTGAGGGTATCACCATACAGATCACAAAAAAGCAGAGGCGGCCGGTGCATTGAACGTCTATATGTATATTGTTATGGATTCACAGCTTAACATTAAAGATGTCAGGTTTGGCAGCGCAGTTTACTAAGTTTACATTTCCAGATGGTCCCAGTTCAGCTATTGTTTATGGGCAGGCAGGATGCGGGAAAACCGTATTCATCCTAGACCTACTTGAAGGGCCCTTCTTCGGCGCCTTCGAACATATTGTTATCCTCTGCCCCACCATACGTTTCAACGAGGTCTATCAGTCGCGGTCATGGGTGTGGGATGATTCTGAGGTCTACGTCGTTGATCCAGGGAAGCCGCTCCATGACCACTTGTGGGCTTTCTACCATTGTTTTAAGGGCGAGCCAACCCTGTACATTATTGATGACTGTTCGGCAACAAAGGTACTAACCAAGAAGAGAGACACGCTATCCAAACAGGCTTTTTGCAGACTCGCTGGATGGTGCTCTTTCACACCAAGGACCATGACTCGTTTGAAGACACCTTACGTGAAATGATGTTATTCCAACAAAGGAGGAACGTGCCACAGTACGCCTACTACTAGCACAGACCAAGCACACAAAACTGCTGCTGAAGACTGATCAACCTACTCCATTTGCCATCGATTGAAGTGATATTGGCCTTCATAATAGCTGCTGCCTCAGTAACCAATTTAGGTTTCGTCATCTGGGTAGCAGTGCAGTATTTTGAAGCTCGAATGCATATACGTATATTCATGGATCCTGATACCATTATTGATAAACTCCTTGAACAGGACACGACTAGCTTAGTGGAGACAAAGTCTGAGGGAGCAGAACCTAGTCGCAATGGAAATGTAGATAGGTCTTCTAAGAGAGATAGGCTTGCTGCCGTCATAGCAGGCGGTCAGGCCCATCAGTACCTTGGTGATCAGCGCCTTACAATTGATCAGGTTAAATCAATGTCTGATGAAGAGATCGTAAAGTTGTATGTGAGATACGAGGCTCGGCTAGGTGCTAGCATGACGCGCACTTTAGGTCAAACAGTGCTACAGCTATACTCAGGTATTGCTTGTATTTTTCCACCAATCCCACCAGAACACCAGCCAAAGCTAATTACAGACCTCGAGACTGACCCGTTTGTTGGACACGCGCTAAGCACTGCCACTTGTGAGTTATATCATCGCTAGGTATGTAGCTCCATTAACCGCGGCTTTAACAACAGTTAAGCACTGTCATTTTGGAGAAACAAGCACCGAAACAACAGGGGCCGGTGGAGAGGAAGACACCACTTACGCGCTATAGCATGTGTGCTGCTGCTCGAAAAGCCAATCAAAATAAGCTTCTGAGAGAGCTCCGAAAGGCTAAGGCCGTGCTTACAGATGCTAGAGACGAAGCTGTCGAGCCAATATCAACGAGCAAGCCTCCAGAAATGTGGGCGTGGCCAACATGTGCTGCGCCTTTAGTTGTCGGCGGCGTTGGGGTGTTTGGACTAGCATTGTATTGCTACAGGCAGAAACTAGCCTCACGCCCTAAACAGGTTGTGGTACGAAAGCCTCCGGACTCTCATTTAAAGGATCCTTTTTATACGGAATAAGATGACAACACCAATTACTGATGGAAAAATGCTCGTCAACGCTCAGTACCACGGTGCAGTTTTTTCCGGTATTTCAATAGGTTATGCCAAGCTTGCTAAGATGGCTCTGGGTGGTGGGGCGCCACGTCTTGATTGCACCCACGAGACCTGGTTGTGGCTGTTGCTTATGTATCACTTCACTAACTTCATGTTAATTGAGGAGGATGAAATGTTTCATTGAACTCTGTTCAAAGATCTGAACCACTTGTTGTATGATCAGAGTAAATACGAAAGCGAACAACCCATATGGGAAGGCTTTGAGCAGGATAAGCCGGCGACATATATCCAGTACCTCGACGCCAACAATTTGTATGGGTGGGCTAGGAGCCAAGCCCTACCTACTTCGGGTATTGAGTGGGTGGAACAGCCTGAGAACCTACAGATCCAGGACCACCCCGACAATGCCGAGACTGGATACATACTTGAGGTTGACTTGGAGTATCCTGCTGCGCTTCATGACGAGCACAACGATTACCCACTAACGCTGGGGTGGCTTCTTGTACAGAACGAATGGTTGTCAGACTACCAGAAGGATCTGTCAGGAAGGTCAAAGTCCGCTCACTTTATAGTTGTTTGTCTTTTGTGTAACAAAAACGATTATGTTTCAAATCACGGTTTTAAGCCGCCTAACCCACGCTCTAAGGTTTGGCCTTGGAAAGCGTAATATTGACTGGATAAGCGTAATGAATTGCACCCCTGTCCTAGGTGCTTTGGGGAGCACCGGAAATGGAGTTGAGAAGCTGGTGCCCAACCTGCGGAACAAGGAGAAGTATGTGGTACACTACAGGAACCTCAAGCTGTATCTGTCTTTGGGGATGAGACTTGCCAAGATTCATCGTGCACTTGTCTTTGACCAGAGTCCCTGGATGGAGCCTTACATTAAGATGAATACAGATCTGCACAGGCCGCCACCAGCGGCTTTGAGAAGGATCTCTATAAACTTATGAACAACTCCATCTTTGGTAAAACGATGGAGGTGAGTCGACGTTAATACTGTGCACTCATCGGAAATAGAAAAAATACGTAGGCTTGTGGCCAGCCTCGTCTATGCTCGACAAAAAGTGTTTAACGATGATCTGGCTGCCCTGCATATGCACAAGACCCGGTGAATGTGGGCATGTGCATTCTAGATCTTTCAAAGCACTTGATGTATGACTTCTATTATAATACAATTAAGTTGTTATACACAGACACCGACTCGTTGCTTCTAGAGATCCGTACATCCAACGTGTATGCTAACATGAAGGATGATAGCCATCGCTTTGATACCAGCAATTATAATCCTTCCCATCCCCTATATAGTAACGTAAACAAGAAGGTGCTGGGGAAAATGAAGGATGAGTGCGCTGGTGTGGCTATTAAAGAGTATGTTGGCCTACGCCCAAAGATGTACTCGATCTTGATGTCGAGCCGGGATGAGATTAAAAGGGCAAAGGGCGTGAAGAAGGTGGTGGTCAAGAAGCATCTACGGCACGCTCAATACGTGGAGTCACTGTTCACCCAAAAGCAATTCAGGCATGGGATGAACATGCTGCGCAGTGACTGCCACAAAATATACGGGCTTCACGTCAACAAGGTCTCCCTCCCCCCCCTTTGACTCAAAGCGGTGGATAGCTGAGAACGGTGTAGACACCCTGGCTATGGTCACAACAAACTGGCCCCTCGGCCCCGAAAAAATCTTGTATAAACCGGTCGAGTACGATCTTGGCGACGTAGTTTAGCGCTCCGTCCTTCATTGGTATTAGCGCAGCAAGGTCGGGGTATATTGTATAAGCTATAGTCACATAGAGTTTTTCCACCGCTGATGATTTTAGCGATTTTATAATTAG
This sequence comes from Urechis unicinctus, assembly GCA_034190875.2. Classification (NCBI taxonomy): domain Eukaryota; kingdom Metazoa; phylum Annelida; class Polychaeta; order Xenopneusta; family Urechidae; genus Urechis; species Urechis unicinctus. The sequence goes on from CM067357.1 coordinate 6,860,843, forward strand.
AGTCGCAATTTTAGCGTTAGAGTCGCAATGTGTCTTTTGCATCTATTTTCATATTATTGTCCAAGAATTCAAAATGTACAATAATGCATCCTTTTGCACTGGTCAACCTTAGAGTTACACAAATTACTGATTAACCAGAACGGACTTTAGGGGTAAAGGGGGTTGCCATATTACGCCGACTGGACAAAACATAATCTGCCAGTTATGTAGGTTATTCGCTATAGCGTACTAAGTGGATCGGATCGGCTGCTGGTTTGTTGGGCTTCTGTAAACCGACATTGGACAAAACGCTAGACATTATGATTATTTCATAATGCACCAGTGGAGTTGTGAGGTGTTGGTCGCCGAGGAGCTAACGAAGGTCACTGTCGCCGACAACTCGCAGTAAACATGGCCTTTACGAACGCCGATTGGCTTCCTTCGTACGAGGAACTAACTGTTCCCGAAATAAACATGTCATCGGCACCACTAAGAGCCGCGGCACATCACTTTGGGAAATATTGCGACAAGCAGTCCAAGGTAAAGTGTTAAGTGGGCGATAATATGTGATGTGGCAATGTGTCATATACGGCTGGGACTATTTCAATGAGGTCCATGTTTATTTCAATTGAGGGTGAGATGTTATGGGTTGACCATCACGGCCTCTATTGACATCTCGTGATGAATGAGTCCAGTGTTATGTAAAACTTTAGTCAAAACAGGAACCAAGCACCGGTAGATCCACACGAACCTAAACAGAACTTCAATCGAGGGTCGTCCCCTACCTGCTAAAGTAAGGAGGAACTTACACAATTCTCACATGATGTTGACTTACAGAGACATTCAATATACAAAGTGGCGAGTTTAAAGCTTTGGCAAAATTAGGCCCCATACCTCGTACGTACGTGCTGTTGTAGGTATTACGAGCTTCTGATGAGCAGGCTAGCCTCACTTTTAATACCTACTGGGTGATATAATCATGATATCAAATTATTGAACTGTGTCTGAATGAGACATTATCATTGATACAGGACCATAGAGAGTTTAAGGATGCGTTTTGTAGTGATATTGTGCAATACTTATTGTGTTTCTGATATTGTCTTGTCGCTGAAATGACTAGCATTCCTTCATTTGTTTTGCAAACCATTGATTGTTTATCGATGTCAGTGCTCTTAAGGCATCATCAGAACTCTGTTTACAGAGAGTTGCAAATGAATCAAGACTGAGTGGGATTACTATGCATTCATTATTCAGTCATTTTCACTTACTCTCGATCAGTTGAAGATAGCTAGTAGTAATTACTTTATTTGGATTAAAAATATTACCAATTTGACTTATTAAAGACCTTAGAAATAACATTAGTCGTCGATTTCCAAAAGTATTTTTTTTTTTGGCCAAATTTTGAAGAGTTTGTAAATGAAATGTACCGTTAATCTTGTGGATATGTAAACCACACGATTCTTGTAGAAAAACAGCAGGATTCAACCGGACTTCCCGGCTTTGTTACGTGTTAGAACATTATCCCCAAACTTCAACCCTAGAATATCAAAAAGGTTTGCATAGATCAAAGTATTTGTCATGGTAAACTTACCTCAAGTGTGTTTTTAAATCTGAATTGTTCATTGTTGGCCTCAAATAAGTACGAAGAAATTCAAACCCGGCTCTCAATGTCCAGAAGCAGTTATCTGCTCTCAGAGCTGCAATACTCACGTTTGCACTCCAAGTCCTACAACTATCATCAATAAAACAACTCCTGGCAAATGAGAGAATGTACTATCACAAGTTGAATTCTCTCCTTCATAATTGTTGTTCAGTTATATATACAAACCAATGATAATTGGATTTTTGCAAAATTCTCAAGGTATAATATTTGCAACACGCTAGTTCTTGTCATTGTGTGATCATTTGGATTATTGTCACTGTGATCATGTGGATGATTGTCATTGTGGGATCATGTGGATTATTGTAATTGTGGGATCATGTAGGTTATTGTCATTGTGTGATCATTTGGATTATTGTCATTGTGTGATCATGTGGATTATTGTCATTGTGGGATCATGTATGTTATTGTCATTGTGTGATCATGTGGATAATTGTCATTGTGTGATCATGTAGGATTATTGTCATTGTGTGATCATTTGGATAATTGTCATTGTGTGATCATGTAGATTATTGTCATTGTGTGATCATGTAGGTTCTTGTCATTGTGTGATTATGTAGGATCCTGTCATTACATGATCATGTAGGATCTTGTCATTAAATGATAATGTTGATGTCTCCTTATCACGTATTCAGTACTGGTCATTGTGCTTTTGTGTCATAGGAGTTCATGCTCTGTGAGAGCGAGGAAAGGGACCCTCGCAAATGCCTGGTCGAGGGAAAAGAGGTCACTAAATGTGGAGTGGAGTTCTTCAACAAACTCCGCAAAAGCTGCGCTGATGAGTTCACCACATACTGGAAATGTATTGACCACTCTGGATATGATAGATTTGTGCACTTCAAAGAGTGAGTTTTTTTGTTGAATACTATGTATATATATAATGCTGTTCAATGCATCATGTTAGATAAATATGTATCAGGGCTGATTGTGGCGGGGTCTGGTCGGGCGGGTGTAGATTTTTTCGTTAACCTCGCGCCCAGTTAAGTTGGGCTCGCGTTAGTAGCGCCGCTTGGGCGATAGATTTGTATCAAAATTTATTGCTATAGTGTATAAACTGAATGTAAAGTTTAAGAGGTGATCTGTGTTGACAAATTGTATATGTTTTCCCTGTTTAATTCATTAATTTGATTTATGTATCATCTGTGTGTGACAAGTCAACTCTTCGCATGAAAGTGACGCGACGGAAAGTGTACACCCGCGCGATGTGTGTGTGTCCGCGTCTGTGTGAATGCAGTAGTATGCAACCTACCTGTATGCCGTGGTTTTGTGTGTTGACTTCCAAGCCGTCAGTGCATACCTATATAAATGCGATTTACGGTACAACATTTATATGTATATCAGGACTAAGAGGTATATATATATAAGAAGTGATGATGTAGATAGTATGTGTGTGTTGGAAAATTGTGCTGTTGACCTCATTGAATAAATGCTTGCTTATGTATGTTTTGACAAGTTCGTAATATTGATTTGAATGTTGCGTTTATATATAGAATAAATATTAAAAACAATAAAAACACGTACATTTTTGTTTTTTTACTATATTATACTAAAAATGTAGGGCCGGTAGAAAATTTGTAGGGCCGGTAGAATTTCAAGGTTACCGGCCCGACTGGCCGGTGAAATATTTGGCTAATTTCTAGCCCTGTATATCTATATATATATGTGTGTGTGTGTGTGTGTCTCTGTGTTTGTATGCTCTGCCGGAGGTATATGATACCCTCTGCTGTTCAGCAGAGGTAATCATATACCTCCGTCATCAGTCCCTCTGTAAGTTAACTTTTGGTGGCACCTTTTCTTATCAAGCAAGCAGTCATTCCCAAATGTTAACTGAATGGAGAATAATTTTCTTTATTAAACAAGCTGGCTACCCCAAATTACACATGGGCCCCACTAATGTTGATGGCCCCTTGCAAATTCAGCCCCACAACATTTGACCCCCTGAGTTATTGGAAAAAACCTTGAAAAAAAATCTCTTGCACAATGTTAACCAAATGGAAAATGACTTTTGATGATACATTTCTTTGAACACAAAGCTAGCTGCCGCAAGTTGCGTATGGACCCCTCTGATGTTGATGGCTGCATTCAAACCAAATATCTGCCCCACATGACCTTTGACCCCTGAGTTATAAAAGAAAAACTTTTTGTTTCCTTTGTTATAATAAAGCAATCTAGCCGCACCAAATTACACACTGACCAATCTTAAGTGGATGGTTCCTTTCAAACTTTAAAAGCCCTGCATGACCTTTAACCTCTGACCAATTAGGAGGAAACTTGTACATTGTTAACCCAGTAAAGAATAATATTGGTGGTGCATTTAGTCACGCTGTTCAGCAGACCTTTTCATATACTTCCGGCGTCCATCTGAACATCTCCATGGGAATGTCTGTCCATTCATCAACTTTTTACGAGGTATTCTTATTAAGTGAGCTTGCCGCCCCAATTAAGACTTCTTATGATAATGGGTCTGCTCTGCATGACCTTTATCCCCTGAGTTACTATTGAAAATCTCATGCACCTTTTCAACCCAATGTAGCATCATGATTTAATCCTGTCATAACAAGGTCTATTTGCCTTTGTTGGTGTGTGTGTGTCTATGTTTATATTTGCTTGTATGGTGTGTGTTTGTGTGTGTACCACTGAGCATGTATATCTACTTGAACAATGTGATCATTGATCAATGTATTGAAGGAAATCGGTTGCCATGGATGAAATAAAAAAAATTACTTTGAAGCAGAACATTGAATAAAAAAAAATTCCATGAACTTTCGTTCTTTGCGATCACAGCTGCAGAGCACAGCAGGCTGGATTTGACAAGTGCGTTCTATCGGAGCTGGGCCAAGAGAGACCTGAGCTTGGCTACTTCTCCAAGGTGCGAGTCCATGACACCCAAAGACCCAAGCCCAATTTAGCTGCTAAAATCCCCATGCCAGAAGCTATCGACTCCCCTCCGAGTGAGAAAGACCACCCTGAACCAGAGTCGGCCAAGCTGGGAAGTCGTTACCACTTCTTCTAGCGCCACCATCGTGTTCGTGCTCGAGTGATTATAAGACTTGCACTCGGTGGTCGTAAGTGGATGCCCGATTGAAGATGGTTCGGTTTTGTTTATGCCGTCTGGTTAAGATACATTGTATTCAGCATTATAACAGGGCATGCTTACAGAGTTAAAAGACATGAGAAGTGTCAGTAATGCCATACTTGTTGTTGAGAATAAATATTGAGCTGATTTTGGGTTTGGATTCGATGTCAGAGAAACCAAATACACAAGGAATGTTATCATACTTTGTAAACCTTGTACTGAATGGCTAACTGATAAGGAAGCTGTGCTGTGATTGGCTAAATGTGTGTTAACCAGTTACAAGCTAGTTTCTGGAAATGTGCCATATAAGGACACAAATTGGGTCAGAGCTGAGGTGTGATTAAATTAATTGACGTCTGATTTGTGGACATTTCTTCTATGTTGAAAACTATGGAAAAGCTTTAAGTTCACTGTGATTGGTCCAATTTGCTGCGTGCTTTTCACTTGCACCCCAATCAGTATGAGTTAATGACCTGAGCTCAGACTACAGTGGCATTATAATCATTGGCCTTGCAGGTAAGCTAAGAGGGCTCACTCCCACTGGCTTTTGAGGTCAGCATTTCAAACATGACCATCTTCTTTAAAAAAATCATGTTAAATAATAGAGATAGCTTATTGGTCGAGATGACCAAGCCTCCAAAATTTCTACGTGGTATGAAGATAAATGTTATGACAAATTCTGTGCTGCACATATATCTCTTGAGCATACTAACTATTCATATGAGTAACTACACAAACTTCTATTCATAAGTTCTCAACACTCCACAAATAATTGAAGCCAGATTTACTGGTAAGAACACATGAGGACAATCAGTGTTTGAAATTTCGGAAATATTACATTCTGCATTCAATCTTATCACATTGTACTCCACAATTCAACAGATATGCATGGATTGCATCATGGAGATAATAATAATAATATATATATATGTATATGAATATTTATATATATATAAGAGAACAATATTTGGAAGACAGCCACCAATGGATAAATGATTCCTCTTGAAACAGAGCTATTGTGGTCAGATTAATTTCTACATCAAAACAAGAAAATTATTAATGCATTTGAATTAACAAACCGACCCCAATTAGATAAATAAACAAACTACTGAATAAACACTTTGCAGGGAACGTTTCAGCCATTCAATTGTTTTAAAAAAAAGTCTATAATCCATTGAAATGTTATCACAATAATCAATAATAACGCAAGAGATTAACATGTATAATAAAAGAATGAGTTGTCAGAGACAAATTCATTTTTATAATGTTGAAAATACCAGGTTTGTTTGTGTACCAAGATGAATCATCATAACGGAGATATGTCATAACGTAACATGAGCATGTCAACACTCATGACAGATTGTAAGGAAATAATTAACAAACATTAAGTGAGCATGACATAACATTCTGATTAAAACTGGCAAATAAGCGCACACAAATAAGAAACAAATATAGATTATTTGTAGATTTGTCAGTGACGAAAGACATGAGGAAAATTCCTGAAGAAATTAATAATACTTGTTAAGTACTGTACGATCACTTCATGGTAACAATGAGTTATAACTAATTGCTTTAGTTATGTAAAACAAATGGCATTTGAAATTAAGTACAGTGACCATTGTTCTTTCATGCAGTTCGATCATTGTCATTACATCAGACGTAGTCCACGGGCTTGTTGTTTCGTTGCGGTACACTGTTACATAGACCATAGAGTCCCCTCATTACTCCATGCATCTGATCATGTATGTCAACAGTCCGCACTATTTTCAAGTGCAACAACCCCCTTAAGCTAGATTGAAAGGCACTAGACAACCTTGAAGTTATATGTGGCCAGCTTCAAGTACTTGGAAGACATTTTAACATCGCAGAGAAAAGAAGATGTCAGTGGAAGCCGCTGACGAGGCTGCTTCATTGAGATGCGTCTTTAGCCTTGCTACTCTCCGCTTCCTCAACTTGTTTGGAGAAGCAAGTCTCGTAGACAATGACCCTGTGAGAGCAAATGCAAATTAATCAAGTGGTACCAGGTACCATAAATTAATCAAGTGGTGCCAGGTATCATAAATTAATCAAGTGGTACCAGGTACCAAAAATTTATCAAGTGGTGCCAGGTACCATAAATTAATCAAGTGGTGCCAAGTCCCATAAATGATATATTATTTACGTAAATAAACATTGATTTATTCACATATTCTAATACGAGTTGACAAAGGTAAATGGAAAGCGAACAATAACCTTTTCTATTGTGTTTTGTATTTTGGTCCTCACATTGAAGTGACATTGAGATGATATATACTTTTTGAGTAAAGTGCAAACCTTGCCAACATTCATAAGTGTAAGATTCCATTAATATCAGCTTTTTAAACCATCAACAACAAAGATGAAAGCAATGAAGAATGTTGAGATGGGTGAACACGTCTACATTACCATAGCCCCAGGGCCGTAATCGTACCTAAACAATGTAAGTCTGCAAACTCAATTTCTGAGTAGGCCGTCTCAATCTTATTCAGTTACAGAGTTGTTAATTGTCTCTATAAATACCAGAAGATGAGGTCACTTTGACGGCAGTAAATGAGAGCTTGATTTACCATATTCCATACGCCAGGAGGAACACAGCACAGACGATGCCGATGATGCTGTCCAGATACCATACCTGGGGGTGGCTCGTGTACACCAGGTCTCCGACCAGAGTCGAGAAGGCAAGTACTGTGCCTATCCCAGAATTCACAGCTGCCCAAACAAAAAAAACAACAGCGAGTCAGAAAGAGGGATAGGCTGAGTATGATTACTGTATGTATATACACACATATGTTTATATATATATATATATATATATATATATATATATATATATATATATATATATATATATATATATATATATATATATATATATATATATATATATATATATATATATATAAGCTCAGATGTCACTAGTTTAAATATTGACTTGGAATCACATTTTTGTGACAATCTATCAATTATACACTTAAGAGTTCTCAGAATTACTGTTCCATGGTTTGTAATATGATGGTAATCTACTAATAAATATATTCCATGAAAGTCTAGAAACACAATTGGGACAATCTGATCAAAATTCATGCACAGGTGCAAATGAATGTCATTTTTCTTGGTTATACACTTAAGAGTTCTCAGAATTACTGTTCCATGGTTATTACTTATAATATGATGGTAGATTGTCAAGCACAGACTAATCCAACCATCATATTCTATAAATAGATGAGGAGTCTAGACTATAAACAGATCCACCATCACTAAGGATGTCAAGGCTAGACTATAAATAGATCCAACCATCACTAAAAGTAAGGCTAGACTATAAATAGATCCAACCATCACTAAGGAGTAAGGCTAGACTATAAATAGATCCAACCATCACTAAGGAGTAAGGCTAGACTATAAATAGATCCAACCATCACTAAGGAGTAAGGCTAGACTATAAATAGATCCAACCATCACTAAGGAGTAAGGCTAGACTATAAATAGATCCAACCATCAAGGAGTAAGGCTAGACTATAAATAGATCCAACCATCACTAAGGAGTAAAAGGCTAGACTATAAATAGATCCAACCATCACTAAGGAGTAAGGCTAGACTATAATAGATCCAACCATCACTAAGGAGTAAGGCTAGACTATAAATAGATCCAACCATCACTTAGGAGTAAGGCTAGACTATAAATAGATCCAACCATCACTAAGGAGTAAGGCTAGACTATAAATAGATCCAACCATCACTAAGGAGTAAGGCTAGACTATAAATAGATCCAACCATCACTAAGGAGTAAGGCTAGACTATAAATAGATCCAACCATCACTAAGGAGTAAGGCTAGACTATAAATAGATCCAACCATCACTAAGGAGTAAGGCTAGACTATAAATAGATCCAACCATCACTAAGGAGTAAGGCTAGACTTTAAATAGATCCAACCAATAGATAAGGCTAGACTATAAATAGACCATCACTTAGGAGTAAGGCTAGACTATAAATAGATCCAACCATCATTTAGGAGTAAGGGCTAGACTATAAATAGATCCAAACCATCATCCAACCATCACTAAGGAGTAAGGCTAGACTATAAATAGATCCAATCATTAATGGAGTAAGGCTAGACTATAAATAGATCCAACATCACTAAGGATCTAGTTGATCATGGAAATACTCACCATCTGTCTCTACTCTCTAACTTGTTGGCCAGATATGACTTAGTGATTACCAAGACAAGACATATGACCCCATTGGCTATTGATAAGGCCCAAATTATATCGCTCTGTAAACAAAATACAAACTTCATAAAATCTCAAAATACATATGGGTCAAGGGTTAATACGATAAACCAATCAGAGACTGGTTAATGCCAGCACAACCAAATTGTACAAATGCAACTCACTTTAAAATTATCCATACAATATTCATATTTAGTAGGCTTTGGTGATTTCAATGATTGCTATGAATTAGTATTAGTTCTCGCAGTTTGCTGCGCGGAAGCTTGGCATCAGGAACCAAGTGTCTGTGCACCCGACAGTATTTTCATGGAGATATTTCATACAACCGTTCGCCCTTTATGTACACTTTATAGAGTGATCTATTTTTCTAGAAAGCTGGGTGACTTACTGTGCTGGGGCCCACTCCATTAGAGAATGACAAGGCAGATCGAGTGGTGATAATAATGGATGATACACAGAATAAACTACCTAATACTAGACAGGCACTGAAAACAAACACAGGGGTAATACTTGAGTTAACAAACGGAAGAAAAATGAAAAAAACCAAGCTAGGGTCCATAGAGATGGGCGACAAATTGTGAAGTATTAAATATTTACAATGTAGGATACCCTGTTAGGTTAAAAGTTCTATATTTCTCCGTTTCTATTCGGCTTATTCATAAATTATTGTCGACCCACAATTCATGGGAGGATAATTTCACAAATTATGCTCCTCCCCAAATTCATAAGACCCACCCCTTTGTGTTGCTATAGTGATGTGAAACAACATGACCGCTCCCTTGGTGTATTGCGATTTAAAACATGTTTCACTATGAGCTAGAGCTCATATAATATATATAGCAAAATTATTTGTTGTCAACAACCAATCACTCGTATTTACTCTTATCCTTCATGACACAGCTATTTTGAGAATACTGAGAAAAAAACTAGAATTATACATAGCAATAACTTTGTTATACCAGTAAACATAAATTAAGAAATAGGTCATAAAATTATAGATTTGAGTATGGGATAAAAGTAATGACATCTTCAAACATAAACTTTATACAGAAATGAACCACTGAGACTTATACATGGCATCTATTAATGCAATTCACACTGACGACTACTCATGATAAAAGAAAACATTGAATTCTGTTTGATCATAAAATGCTGGGGATAAAAGAGGGAGAGGTTCAACGAAAATGAGCGATGGGTCAAATGAAACATGACACCTCACCACTGTAGTGAAAATGAAACGGTACAATCCACCCGACTGATTGCTATATGGCCTATTGGGGTTTTGAAATGCCCCCGTTCCTAAATAAGGCAATGCACCAACTTCTAAGCTTTCACTAATTTAGAATATAATCTAAAATAGATTGACTAAATGTGAAAGCCAGGGGGCATCTCAAACCACTTGCAAATGCTCCCACTACAGCCTAAGGAGGGGGCATCTCAGCAACTCCCCGCAGTGAACCTACTCTTGCTGTGTGGGTGTCTTCGCCAAGTGCATAAGCTGAACGTACCATTGACACGACCCCTGATAATATAAATAGCCAACCTAAAAGAATGCATGCGCTGGAATGTAAACAAAATAAGGTTAGATGCAAACATGGAATGGGCCCAAAAATCTGAAATATTAAGGGGAGAAATCTAATATGACAACAATGTGAGAATTAGAAACACAATACATAAAATGAAAAAGGCAAGTAAATGATATCCTAATCTTATAGGATGACCATACAGGCTTATACGATGACCATACAGGCTTATACGATGACCATACAGGCTTAAATGATGATCATTCAGGCATATAGGATGACCATACAGGCTTATACGATGACCATACAGGCTCATACGATGACCATACAGGCTTATACGATGACCATACAGGCTTATACGATGACCATACAGGCTCATACGATGACCATACAGGCTTATACGATGACCATACAGGCTTAAATGATGATCATTCAGGCTTATAGGATGACCATACAGGCATATAGGATGACCATACAGGCTCATACGATGACCATACAGGCTCATACGATGACCATACAGGCTCATACGATGACCATACAGGCTTATACGATGACCATACAGGCTTATACGATGACCATACAGGCTTATACGATGACCATACAGGCATATAGGATGACCATACAGGCTTATACGATGACCATACAGGCTTATACGATGACCATACAGGCTTATACAATGACCATACAGAGTTACAATCACAATAACACAACTATGCTCATACACAATACAGGCAGAACCATTGGAAGAAGACTGACAGGAGAACATGCCAATCTGGCAAAATATGTACGACACAACACTTACATTCGCTCTTTCTTTGAGGAGTAAAGTGAGGAGGAGTTGCCAAGGAAACGCCAGATAACAACAAGTGATGAGAGACAGTCTAGGAGCGCATCAAGCTGTACACAGATACAACATACAAGATCAACACCTGCACATCACCATGTTAACCCTCAGGGTCATAGGTCAAGGCTGTTTATGAGCAATATGATACGTGAACTGAATGTAGATTAATGCCTGAAACTGAAATGTAAACAATGCATATGGTTAAGTTCCAGTTTTACCCGACCTCTATAAGCATAAACAGTTCAGTTCATGTGAAAGCGGGTTATTTTGTTAGTTAAGTTAGTTACATGTAAAAGCAGTGTTTTCAGTTTTAATGTAAAAATTAAAACATATATGGTTTCAGTGCACACATATTCAGTTTAATTGTAAAAATTAAATGTATATGTATATGTATATATATATACACACACACATGTATATATTTACATATATATATATATATATATATATATATATATATATATATATATATATATATATATATATATATATATATATATATATATATATATATATATTTATATCTCATACCAATGACTCTGAAGGCCAACTATACAACAGTGCATCTCTTGTTAAACTCGCTTGGCCAGGAATGTACAGAGCAGAGGTAACAGAAACGTATCTGATGGTACAATATTGGTATATTGTGGGTCATACAACGCTGATAAGGCTTTTATAAACATTGTGAGAGATTTTATAATAACGATAGACATCTATAGACAGTTATATTTATAAAAGCTCATGGGTTGTTATACACCTGTTTACAGACACTTATAGACTGTTATATATACTGGGATAGACAATCACAAGGTATAGATCATAGATCAGGATATACACCGATATATAGTACCGGAGACTGAAAAGGCACTGATATGGAACTATTCAATAGACTGGAAGAGACACTGAAAGACTGTTATATACACTTATATACACTGTTTTAGAGACTTTTATAACCAAAAACATAGACTTATACCGATGAATTTCACCCAATGGCCAACACCCCGATATACGACCACTTTTATGCAAGATGGACCTCTCTTAGAGGATCACTTTGCAATTGAAAACACTTGGGCACAGTGCCAAGAATGGAGTAAGGTGCCACTGTACATAGCCACTGTTGTTAACAGAAACACTACCCTGCTGTAAACAAGTCTAAAGTAGGTCATATTTCATTAGTTCAAGGTCATTGGAGACAGGGAAGGATGTTGATTTAGGTAGGGTGGTACTCACTGCAAAGGCAAAGGAGGCTGAGCTGCTTTCTAGCACCCCAACAACTGAAACAGCATCACCATAACAACATAATCAGCTTCATCATCATCATCATCATCATCATCATCCATCATCAACATTATCATCATCATCATTATCACCATCACATGCTCAACATCATAATCACTATCACATCACCATCACATGTTCATCATTTTCATCTTCGTTGTTTCAATCACAATTACATAATTACTATCACATCATCATTATTAGTATTATCACCACCATTCCACTATTTTTACCTGTCCAAACCACTCTTATCTGTGCTGTCAATCAATACAATCAGATGATACTGCCTTAACACATGCACTATTGCTATTGAATCACCTGACCCCAGGTGACATTTATTTGTCATACTCGTCTGCTTCAAACCCACTTCCACATCAAACAGATGTTGGGGGGAGGGCCAAAGTAAATATTAATTCTAATAAGTGACAGATGAATGTTACAAGCTCCCCAAAAATATGCCATGCATTCATCCCCCCCCCCCCCCCACCCCCCACCCCCCCCCCCCCCCCCCCCCCCCCCCCCCCCCCCCCCCCCCCCCACACACACACACACAAACCCTACACAACGTTCCCACGGTTGCCATCCACAGGCGCTCGGTTCACGAGGTCAGGCTCCCGAGCGCGGAAATGTTATGGCTGCATCCCCATTGATCACCGACTTGTTCGATAATCAGCTCCCGGAAGCATGCAATCAGGAACCGAGCGTTCGCGATTTCGTTTATTCCTTACCTAATGTAGCTACTCCCAGACCGCCGAGGATGAAGACAGTGGCCCATGAAACTACTAGTGTAACAACTCGCAGCTGTTCAGCAGTTTTCAACGAGACTTTATGTTTCCTTTCGACAAGCGCCGCTGTAACACACATATATATCGGTTATTGACCGGCTCAATAATAATAATTTTGATGTCACGCAACGAAATAATGTCATCGATAGTTGTTGCTTTGCTTTTATACTGTAAGCAAGTCATTGTTGATAAAGTTAGCAAGTCATTGTTGAAACAATAAGCAAGTCATTGTTGATATAATAAGCAATTTATTAAGTCATTGTTGATACAGTAAGCAAGTCATTGTTGATACAGTAAGCGAGTTATTTTTGATACAGTAAGCAAGTTGTTGATACTATGACCAGGTCAATGCCGATAAGGTGACCAGGTCAATGTTGACATTATGACCAGGTCAATGCTGATACTGTTAACGAGTTAACGTTATTGATATTGAATACTAGCCCGGGTCGGGCTCATACGCTAAGTCTGCCTAAACAGCATGTTGCCTGGTATGGGCAGTTCAGAATTAATAGTCGATTTCGACTCACGTGGGGGAATCGATCGATGGATAATAGTAAAACCTCTGGGATGGCTTTGTTGAATTACAACAGGACAACCTGTGTTACAAGGCTGATCAGCTGACATGCGTGTTATCAGACTACGATGGGCGACAAACAAACGCACCCAGCTTCGCAAATACTCACTGAATTCGGTTGGTGCCGAAACCTGCATATTTGACGTTGAATAGATCCAGTTGTTTTAATCCTACGATCACATCACGTCTGCGGTCGGGTGGGTGATGTGTGACAGTGGCTCGCGGTGAGAGGGTATGTAGGTGATATGTGTAAGTCGAATACTCGCATTCGCTGATATAAAAGTGAGAGCTGACACTGCATCGCAGGTCGCTTGATAGAACTTTGCCCTACAGATCGAACTGCACCTATGATGAAGGTGATACGCCCCCTCCAACTCACACCGAAACCCTCCTTCTTACCTGTCACCCCCACCGCCCCCAACCACAAACCCTTCAACGGAACCCTAACTCCCCATGGCAGGCATGTTTGACGCTACGCCAACATAGCAAGTCCTAGCCCCGGCGATCATATACGCATATTGAACGAGGACCCCCCATTGCGGGGCGCGAAGTCGACGAATGTGGGGTCAATTTATATGCTTTTACATCGACAAAGCAGTCTTACTCCTGCAAGGCGCATGCGCATGAAAAGGTGAATACGACGACTTGGTTTCTGTGGTCAAGCAGGTCACGTGTTTTTTCGATAACACGGTCGATTTACTGACGCCATTATCGGTTTGGGAAATGGCGATATAGGAATATATTAACTATCTGGGTGTACGTGTTGCATTAATAATGTTAACTGGTCAAGTGCGAAGTCAGAGGGTCTTTTCACACCGTCTTCGCCATAGGCTGGCCGGCCGCTATATATATATATATATATATATATATATATATATATATATATATATATATATATATATATATATATATATATATATATATATATATATATATATATATATATATATATATATATATATATATATATATATATATATATATATATATACATAAACCCGTATACATAGGAGTAGCCCAACAGACCAACTGTCGATCGAGTACTACCTTGCTAGCTTTGCGAGTTCCGGCCGATTGGATTCATAATAATGCAAAGACGATTAACCTTTAATAAAGGAATACGATCAGCTGAGACCCGGACAAATGGCGAGCCGACACCTGAAATCGGGATTCCATTCCGAGGGGTAATGTACACCACAAGCGTCTTCACTACAAGCGGAAATAAGCGTCTGTTGGCTGCTGGCGATATTTGTGTTAGTATGTGCTAATTGGCTGTGTTAGTATTAACGCGTTGCGTGATGTTGGGAAAATTTGCACAAGCTGTGTATGTAAACATGAGATTCATGTCGAAGGGTAACAGGTGATTCGGTTCATCTTTCGAATAAAGTGAAAAGCTGCATGCTTACATGAATAAATAAACCCCTACAGCACCTAAATTGATTGATTGAGTGAGCGAGTGAGTATAGGGTTCAACAGCACATCAACACGCATGTGTTATAAGCGGCCGCCTTCTAAATGACAAAAAAAGACGGAAAAACAAGTGGATGATAATGAAAAAGATCAAATGCACACATTATCCTAGGGCAAGTCGCCATCAGCCGATTGACTGGACCAGGCCATTCCAGCCTCTCGTCTAGGTGAAATCCGGGCCATAGTGGTGTTTTGCACATATGGCCCTCGCAAAGACCTCCCCACTGTACCACCAGGATCCCATTGTCCACCGACACGGCCAACAGGTTACCCCCGGGTTGACCCCTATTACTTTTAGTCGCCTCTTACGACATGCAGAAGGTTACAGTGGGACTATTCTACCCCTGGACCCACAGTTGGTTAAGTACCTAGACAACCGATATCACACGCAATTCACCGTACCATGCGAGAACCATAAATATTAAATTTAATTAAAATCAAAATTTAATTTATTAAAGATCAAGTCGTGAGGTAATAACACGACTCGGTGGTTATTAGTC
Organism: Urechis unicinctus; assembly: GCA_034190875.2. Classification (NCBI taxonomy): domain Eukaryota; kingdom Metazoa; phylum Annelida; class Polychaeta; order Xenopneusta; family Urechidae; genus Urechis; species Urechis unicinctus. Next base: position 6,876,777 of record CM067357.1, read on the forward strand.
TCCTCCTCATGACAAGCGAACAATAATTACCGAAGACCGGCACGCAAATATTAAATTTAATAAAAATCAAAAACGAGATCGCCACGCACTGGCGACCCTTGGAACGTGACAAAATTACGAACCGGCTTACTGTCTGCTGTATATATATATATATATATATATATATATATATATATATATATATATATATATATATATATATATATATATATATATATATATATATATATATATATATATATATATATATATATATATATATATATATATATATATATATATATATATATATATATATATATATATATATATATATATATATATATATATGAGCAAAATGGTCGTATGAATCATTCTTCTGATCTGATATTCAACAGACTTAGCCTCTCTGTTTAGGTCCTTCTACATGGTCTAGCTTTACAGCCAGGCTTGGTGTATGAACTGAATGGTAACTGACCAGACTCGGACTGGGTGCTTCCGCCTATTGTCTTAAGGCTGATGTCCTCCGGTGCCGAGACGCCTTCTTTGATACCCGACATCTTCAAGGTTCCTCATTAACCCCCTGCAGTAACATGTTGTAGCATGCATTGGATTAATTCTTGTAAAATAAAACGATGGTGCAATTTAGAGGCGGAGCATGTCAGAGTGCCACGCAGAATACATCAGGGAGTTATGGCACTGAAGATCAAGAAGATGGTAATTTGATGATAAATGGCAGGTAAAATTGGTATAATTTGCTATCTTATAGCAATAATATCATAGGTCTATGGCCAAGCTTAAAAAAATGTTATACAAGTCCATAGAAAGCAGCTTTAATTAACTATGCATATCAGTTATAGTCATATTCAAGTTAATTTGAGATTTATATATTGTGGAGGCAGAAGAAATGAGAGTGTATGCCAGCCTCATACCCCTGACATCCACAGGACATCGGCCACAGCTGCAGCCCGAGGGTCGAAAGAGAGAACAGTCCGTTATGGGGACTGCTTACAGCAAAACACACGTGAATAACCCCCACTCTCCACCGGGACCACCCAGATCAACATACCTGGTTTGGATTCGTTTCTTTTTTATCGCCTCGACACTACCACTCGGGTGTATCCCATATCGTATGGCGTAATCCTTCTCCTTCGGGGATGCTCTGTGCTGCTAGTGTTGACTTCCCGCAGTTAGGGGATGAGTTGAATTGATGTGGCGCCCTCTGGTGTAACATATGGCAAAAGCACACAAGACCGTTATTGATTTATGGCAGGTTCACCGATGATTATTTCGTTTGTGATTGACGCCAGTGACGACACTAGCTGTAAGCATTTATTCCGGTTCGCAAATACCCCTCAATTGAAGTTTTTCTCACGATGTCATTCAGCGAAAATTCAAAGGGCCACTCAAGCATTGTCCGTGGCAACGTAACATGTGTACTGTTGATAGCCGTTGATTACAAGTTGCAAATGTTGGTATGACGTGTTAGGTGACATTGCAGGGTTATTCCGAGTTAATTCTCTTCTGTAACACATCGAATGGCTAGATTCTAAGGTAGGGTTATTTGGGGGTTATTTACCCTCAATCTTGTCACGGGTGCTCAAGCAAGCCCGTCATGATATTACCATCTCATTTTCTCCCGCAAGGGGCCGCTTCCTGTCCCTTACAGCATACCCCTTTCTCATAACTGATTCACCCAGTCCCGAGATTCTCGGGAGTCTCCTTACGCCAAAAACATAGTTCTAAAAATTACTACTCAATACAAGTAAACATTCGAGTCAAATTCTGCACGTGGTTTTACACCACAATCAGTTCGCTGCAATTTTTCTTCATATGATTCTAACACCTTGTAATTACGGATGCTAATATTAGAAAACTCACGAGTTTTTCACATTCATATTTAACTGTTGGGTTGAAGAAATTGGAGCAATGAAATCAATGAAAAGAAATCACGTGTACACAGACGCGGTGGGCACGGAAGGGGGTGGGGTAAGATATTCGAAAATGGGTATCATCCAGTCCCTAGCATTTCTGAAGATGAATTAGGATCGTAAAGGGTGTTGATATTCATATTTCAAGAAGCGACCGGTTATGCCATTGGAAAATCGGGTGAATGCAATGGGTAATTTAAACGAGGTAATGCTCTCCCAATTTAATTCATCTGCAATTAAAAATAATAAGGCTCTAAAGTTATTGTTTTAATAAACGAAAGGGAAAATTATGGTGTGAATGCATTATCAAAGTTCACTGTTGTGCAACACATAGCTATCTTTGTTTTAAAGTTCTGGGAAATTGACACATGGAAAAATCTAACTATCATGGAAAAAATATATTTTATGGTTGGTGGTCATATAATAAAATCAGGTTGGCTGAAATTGTATGAGTTATGAGAGGTAAAACAAAAACCTTGCAAATAGTTTGCTGTGAAAGATAAAACATGATTAGAGTTGATAAATGGGCTTGTTTATTTAAGCCAGGTGCATGTAAGAAATGGAATAAACAAAAAAACATTGCACACAGCAAAGGTGGGGGAGAAAAGCACCACCACAACATGAAAAGGTTGTACATTTAAATAAACTACAACAAGACAGGAAAACAGTAGAGGGTGGGATAGGAAAATCAAAATTGTGTGTGCAAGGAACAGAGTCACAACAGGAAGTGATTACCATCCCAATCGGCTAAGCAATAAGTTAAAAGTCATGTGACCTCCACGCAGGGCGGTAAGCTGTTGGCAAATAGATCACATGAGCATCAAACAAGTATAGAGAGAGAGAAAGCCAAACATTACGACATTAACAATCGCTATGTCTCCCAACTATATTAAAAGACAGAAATAAGAAACCTGCTTGGCAATATGAATGTAAACACATGAACACCTCCATAAAAACTATTTAATTATGAGCATATTGAATCTGCATTTCTTAACAACTGGATGACCAATCATGCACACATATAATATCATGCTATTCTAATTTACTAATATTAATATCTATGCTTTTGTGTGTGTAATACATAGAACATGGAAATGGCATCTCTTTTCCACTGAAGTGTTTTGGTCAATCTATTGATACAATTCTCACATAATTAGTATTCACAGTCATGGTGCATTTCTATCAAAAATTCATCCTTTAACAAATTCATGTAGGTTCTCTGCAGAGTCACATTATTCAGAAGCCGAACGTGACAAGGCTTCCTGTCCTCTCCGCACGAAAAGCATAGATGATAGTGTCTCAACCTGGACAAGGTTATCTTCATTGGAGTCTGAAATTCTGAAGCATGGACACAAACAAATGAATACTATTTTATAAAATAAAAACGAGTCATTTTTTAATTATGAATTGTGACTCAGTAAGGAAGAACAGCTTTGTTCAAGCAGTTTTCGTGACCAACACTTCCAACAAGTAGGCTTTAATTTATGAGAGAGCATGCCAGAGACCCAGAACCAGACCAGTGGACCCCAATTAAGTTACAGGACAGTAAACATGAATGACCATGTGAACCCTAGTGTGTATACAGCGTATGTAAATTCCGTAGAAATCACTGAAAAAATGCATCACTACCATTTCTCCCTCCCTACCCCCTTGGACCCCGCGTCAACCACACTGGCATATGCATGCACCGATGCGGTGTACTTCTATTTCATCGCTCATTCTTCCAAAATTAACTGAATCGACAATTTGTCACAAAGCCTGCATAATCAACTCTAATTTATTGAATATATAAATACAATTACTGAACATTAGTGTGATACATTAAGGTTGACAATTGCTTACCAACGACAGGCTTGATATTTTCCCGATCAGAAACACCGCAAACATTGACAGACCCTTCCATCTTGCTGGAACTACTTTCGGCTCAATCCCATGATTCTTAGAACGAGTTATGCGAAAGGTCAGTGCGAGAGAGCGCGCCACATTTCGGGCGAAAATGATTACCATCTGGATCGCACACAGTGGTATCAAGATCAACGAAGCTACTAGCTCTTTGGTAGTGTTATCTAAAATAATGCTACTGCATGTAAACTTTAACGGAAATCGCTACTTCCGTGATCAGAGTCTCTCAGCAGTTATTGAAAGGGTTTATCTGAGATCATCAGGATTATTTTGCAGAACAATTTGATTACATTACAGATTTTATAAAATACGGTTTTAATTTAAATAAATTCAGTCGATGATATAATAAAGAGAATAAGCTTGTTATTTCCACACACCTTTGTTCCCCCACCATATCCGCCCCGAGTGACAAAGTAACCTCGTCCTAAATGTGTTTCTAGGACAATAACTTTGTCTCCCGGTACATTTGTTCAAAATCGGCCGATTGAAGGATAGAAATTCACAAATAGTATATATGCGTTGCCTCTTCCCAGCGATATAGCCGAAACACATAGATTCGATTCTCTCTGTTGCAAGAATACGGAACGGGTAACAAGGATCTGGTGCCTACGGCTAGTGGGGTTTAGGGTACTCATGTATTTTGTCATCGGGGTCCGAGCGCCTGTTCACCTCGATCACATCGGGATCCGAGCGTCTGTGCACCTCCATCATATCGGGATCCGAGCGCCTGTGCACATAGGTCATATCGGAATCCGAGCGCATGCGCACCTATGTCATATCGGGATCCCAGCGCCTGTCTCAAAAGTTCAAATTGGAACTACAACCAGCGCACCCGCAGTAGCTGCACCTTGATCATATCGGGATCCGAGCGCCTGTGCACCTCGATCATGTCGGGATCCGAGCGCCTGTGTACCTCCATCATATCGGGATCCGAGCGCCTGTGCACCTAGGTCATATCGGGATCCAAGCGCATGTGCACCTATGTCATATCGGGATCCCAGCGCCTGTGCACCTCGATCATATCGGGATCCGAGCGCCTGTGCACCTCGATCATGTCGGGATCCGAGCGCCTGTGTACCTCCATCATATCGGGATCCGAGCGCCTGTGCACATAGTTAATTTTTTTGGGGCCGATATATGAGATGTGTAGATATTAGCACATCCACCAAGCAGTCACCAGGTAAACTTTGTGATATAATATTGATTTGAGGGTGTGTCGTATGCGACAGCTGGAAAATAATTTCGAAGGCTTTAATTATATACACATAACTTGGACGTTTGCTTGCACGATATTGTTCGGATGACGAACTTGCAAATAGTAGTGCGACATTTAATCATCCCCAAAAATGTACTTCATTAAAATTAACAAAATACGGCAGGTGTACATAAATCCTCACTGACTGATTTCCTGCTACTTCGATTGCTATATCCGTGCCCTATTTTTTGACGGGACGTGAAATGGCATGTGGAAGACACTTTTAAACATCCGAAACTAAATTCGGCAGGTGAGTGAGTATAGGGTTTAGCGGCACACCAACACGTATGTGTCATATGGTGCCTAGAAAGGTAAATAGATAAGTTTGACCTGATTAAGCAGCCGCCTTCTAGGATAAATGGAAAAAAGTGGATGATAATGAAAAATATCAAAATGCAAATAGTATCCTAGGGCAACTCACCACCAGCCGATTGACTGGACCAGGCCATTCCAGCCTCTCGTCTAGGCGAAATCCGGGCCAAAGTGGTGTGTTGCAGAATTGGCCCTCGTGAGGACCTCTCCACTCAACCACCAGGAACCCATTGCCCACCGACACGAGTCCCAACCCACGGCCAACAGGTTGCCCCCTATTAGTCGCCTCTTACGACATGAGGATACAGTGGGCCTATTCTACCCCTGGACCCACAGGGTGAGAAATTCGGTAGGACTTCGAGCGATAATACAACTCCATAACATGAATTAATTGCGCATACTTAGTAACCCGTCCGGCAACTAGTCGTTGGCATATTGTGTTAAACAAATTTCAAAGGCTGTTTTCAAGGCGCCGATGTGGATATGTTAACGATGATTTGGTGTTGTATATAGATCCAACCGCTCGGGGCTTGGAACACTGAAATCAGGAACCGATCCGCTGAGGTCAATTTCAAATGACTTACGCTCGGAAACCTGACTTCGGGATCCGAGACCACGTGAGCAAAAGCACAGGCTTTCGGGGTTTTGGGTTACAACGTGATGGTGCCTCACTGGGCTCTATTACATTGCTATACAAGATATAGAATTATAACGAATGACATATGTTTCTGTCAGATGAATCATCCATATCTTATAGCGCGTGTCATTCTCTTATCAACTAAGTAAATTTTATATTCATTATATTCCTGTTGACCACGATTATGCCATTTAAATATGAGTAAAACGCTACACGAAAAAATGGCGTGGAAGGCCCAATGAAAACAACTATCAGCGATGTTATTGCAGGCCTACACGGTTATGATACTGCCACATATATGAAATAACAGTATGCGATCAAGATGGTGGGGTTATCTCGGGGGGGGGGGGGGGTGGGCACTTAAATGTATAGAGGTAGTATATATGTGCCGCGCGACGGGGTATGTTTTTTTGGGCCTCTCGACTTGTACGACGGGTTTTTTGGGCCTCATACTTGTACGACGGGGTATGTTTTTCAGGTTCAATGTGTACGACGGGTTATGCATTCGCATAATACCTTATACGACGGGGTATGCTTTTTGGCCATTTGGACCTTGTACGACGGGTACGGGTTTTTGAGGTCCCGCGGCACACCCCTATCCAGAATAAGGCCAAGTGACTCCGCCTCTGACAGCGCCGTGCTATTTACAACTGTCATCAGATCATCAAAACACCAGGGGCGAGTGCCCTGCCTAAGTCTACGTAAGCAACAGCTCTTTTGCTGTCACAACAAGTCTTAATTTGGTCTTGTTCCTAGTCCCGGTCGGACGGTGATGTTAACGGATTATAGATCGGGTCATTACAAAACGTCTTGCAGGGTTACTTATGTTCCCAACACTTACATAATTGTATTCAACACCAACCTATTCAGGGGCGGATTACGAATGGGGTGGGTGAACTTAAAGGTGAATGCTTTATCCTGACGTTCAGAAGTGTATGAGTATGAAATGGTTGGCTTGGGTTTTTTGGGTGGTGTCCAATAACTGTACTCGGTTACCGAGTCAATTTAAATTCACCTGCTCGCAACATATGTTGTTCGTTGGGCAAGTGCCAAAAGGTTAACCATATCAATGTTTTTAGAAGAAATGATGATCATTATAAATCAAAGTCATTGTTATTGACCCAGCAAGTATCAGCATAATGTCAATTTAACTGATAGTTGCTGGGATCGAAACGAATATAACAAGTCGAAGCAGTTGGCAGACCCAGTCAATGCAGTGGCGTGTTTACTCAACACATGTTACGGGTAGGGGCCGTGTCAAAATAGTGAATATGATTCATCAGTCAGTCAGAATCTAACAGGTTCCTTAAATATTGATATGAGCAAGCATCTTGTGTACAGTTTTTAAAATTATTACTTACAAGACAGTTGCGACTCCTGTTCAAGCTGCCTGGCATATATATTTACAGAAAGTATGCGTGTGTTTTCTTCCGGGGTTTTGTTCCTTGAAACACGAACATAAATATACGGTGACGTTCTGAAACGTTATGACAACGAAACAAACCAGTGCGTGATACTGCCATTAAATAACCCACTCGCCTTACGCGTGGGACTTCACAGGTTGTCGCTGGTCATTGGTTCTGCTTCGCTGAGGCGTTTCAAAACAAAAACCAGTCAAGTTATTCGCTGGGACCAGGCTTAGCATGGTCTCATGACGGAATTAGTTCCGGCGAGAAGATTTCGATTGGTAGTTATTTTCAGCTGAAGCCTGTATTTTGATTGGAGGCTATGTTTAGAAACGCCGGTGAAGGGTATATATAGTCCGATGTATGCGATTTCTCAATCAGTCAATGACTTCCCAAGTTGTGTCAGTGTCTTGTTGTGACGTGGTTAAATAAGACCTTATGGTAAGTAGCATTTGTGTGTAAATGTATACGAATATATTCTTTACTGAGTTAAACTGTTTTGTTCCATTCGAGGAATATCACATTGCTTGTTAAGTATGTGTTTATATACCCGACAGGTTATTACTGTTAGTGTTAGCAACTGCGCATGGGCAACATGTGTTTCACTTGTTAAACATGTTGCTGTGTTTCTGACTTTTTAAACCGCTTCCCAAATTGATCGAACTATATAATTACCATGGATGGCCCCCGCCGAAAAGGGATAAAATCGTCCATAAAATTTCATTGCATTCTATAAATGATTAGGCGAAGATAATGGTCTGAATCGATCTAAAAATATTCGCATTGCGTTATTTCGAAAAAGGTAAATGCAGACGCTTGTAGGGCTAGTTAAGATGTGGCAGACAGGTTTATACTGTTAGTGTTAGCAACGCGCACATGTTATCACTGGTTATACTTCCGTTTAAGATCTCGCAATTGGGTCGATTATCAAATCAATCGTCAATGGCTTACTGCAAAGTGAACTCTTTTGAACCAAATTCGGTAGCAGTGTAGTCAAGGTCCCCTAGCCTGATGGCTGCGGGCGCTGTTTACATGTTACTGATATTCAATAGTCTCGCCTTCAGGTCTAGGCGAGCTTAATGTCTTGAACTGGACAGGCATCCCAGGATGCTCCAATCACAAGCCGTGTCTCTCGGTCACTCTCGGGTACTTTTGAGTTGTTGTCTCTCATTGGTTAGTTCTACAAGTTCCGAAGAACTTGTCCAACCGGATTTTTATGAGCCGGGCACACATTCTACAACACTCCGATTTGTTGTTTCACACTGAGTGGCACCGTTAATCACACAGTCGGCGAGAGAAGCAGACACACAACTGGTTCTTTTTAACTGACTATTACGTAAACATACTATCATGCAGCCAAGTGATTAAAGCGCTTGTTGTGGTGCCTATTTGAACTTATGAGACGCCCCATAATTCCAGAAGACATTCAATGTGTTCTCATTGGACGCAGACCGCTACAATGTCCATGACGTCACATAGAACCGAGGGTGCGTATCACAAGCCAGACACGCGCAATTAAGGTCAATCCGGGTCACAACCTTTGGGATTAACAAACGTGTCTAATGAATATTCGGACGCGCCAGTTTAAGACCTTACCTTATCGTAGACTCTAGGGCGAGAAGCGTAGCGGAACCCCTGGAGTCTGGGACGCAGACTAGTAGCAGTGCTTGCTTTTGGTAATCCAACCGGAAGTTGGTCTGTCAAGATTTTGATTAATCTGTTTATATCATGTTGTGGAGCGCTCGATGAAGCGACAACCATGCAACCCATCATAACGTTAAGTACTAACACAATTAAAGGAAACCAGCAAGGTATTATAGTATTTTGGCTTGCATCTGAACCCCAACAGAACTCATGGCAACAGTTTCATATGCGCCTAATTTATTTTTTGATTGTGAATCTTTCGTTTATTATGAGACATATGCCTAAGCAATTTATGATTTTCTGTCAATAACTGGAAGTCAATGGCTGATTAAGATATATACTTTATAATCATTCAGAGAGTAACAATATGGAAAAGGAATTTATATCTGTCACAATTTGTAACCCCATACACGAATGTTTTTCTGGATGACAGATGGAGAACTTGAAGCTGACAGTGGTGGGGGACGGAGCGGTGGGCAAGAGTTGCCTTCTCATTTCCTATTCAACCAATGCCTTTCCAAGCGAATATGTCCCCACTGTTTTCGACAATTATTCGGCCAATGTTATGGTCGACGGAAAGCCTTATAATCTAGGGCTGTGGGACACAGCAGGCCAGGTGATTTAGCAGTGATTTTTTGTTATCATATTGAAAATATTTCTTTCAATATTATTTCTTTTATCAGGAAAGAATGTGTTTCGATTACTGTGGTGTTTTGTGTACAGGAGGATTATGACCGGCTTCGACCATTGTCTTATCCCCAGACAGATATCTTCCTTGTTTGTTTTTCTATTGCCAGTGAAACTTCTCTGCAAAATATACCTGACAAATGGATTCCCGAGATCACCCACCATTGTCCGGCCCCCCCTCGCCTGCTTGTGGGATGTAAGAATGGTGAGCATGTTTGATTTGTCACCCCACACACCCCCCCCCCCCCCCCCCCCCCCGACACACACACACGTTCTCAATTAAGGGAACTCGCTGCTGCACAGGCTCACGAGGGGTTTGTGGCAAGTGAGTGCTAGCAGTTAAAGGAAGCTGTCCAAGAATGACAGTCATCCTTATCCGTTACTGTAGCAGTAGCACCTAGTCCTTGAAGGAAATATAAAACCCTAGAGTTTCATCTGATTTTCTTTATTAATTTATTAACGATAAGCATCCTTGATTTGTCTCGCAATAAACTTTTAATAATTTACAACTGATAATAATTTGTAATCTTTCCATCCAATGTTCATAATCATACATACTTTTCATGGTTACAGATTTGCGTCGACCTTCTGACCCTCGAATGGTCTCTTACGAACAGGGCAAGGCAGTTGCTGACAGACTGGGTATGGAATATATAGAGACAAGTGCTCTTACTATGGATGGAGTGAAGGAATGCTTTGACACAGCTGTGAGTTGTCTAACTCCATTGCACTAGATGTCAATGTAGATCATTAAAACTAGACGCAATCAAGAATTCCATGAAGTTCAGAAGTGCGTATCTTAATTGAGCTTAGTTCGAGGATAAGCAAAGTGTCTGGTCAATTCAAAGTTACTGGTCAACCCTGGTACCTTAACTTTGACCACCCCCCACCCCCCCACTCCCCTCAAGTCAATCAACTTCCAGCCCACATTGATTTATTTTAAACTCACCTATGGAATAAGTGATGTTGTGGAAGTCGCCATTAATGAGCCCATAAAAAAGGGGCCACTACAGGCCCCTAAATACTCTGACTAAGCGGGGCAATGACCCCCGGGCTCCCATCTGTTTTGACCCCTGTATTATGTGTTTCTGGATTGAATACTAGATTGGACTAAAACGCAATCTTTTTTTTTTCTTTTTCAGCTGAGATTAGCCATTTCTGGAAGTAATTCAAAGCAAAAGAAATTAAAAGGTTTCTCTGGGTTATTTTCTAAGAAAAAAAGCAAGGATGCCTTACCAGAACCACCTGTCATGCCCCCTACTGGTGAATAAAAACATTTGTTCCTCTGAAAGACAAATGTTTTTGGGTATTTTTAAATTCCATCTTATTTGTTTCATAAGTCACATTTTCTACATAATTATCTATATCATAACATAGTCAGTGGTTGAAAAAATACATTTCAAGGTTTAATTGTTGCCATCACTGTTTTAAATTATTTTAATTCTCTCTGTAGTGTAGTATTGCTATTGTATATGAGGCTTTGTCATTCAGTGACACTTCCTGATATGCTACAACTATTAATAACATCAGCATCCACTAACCAGCCAGAATTTTAATTCCTCTCATAACCTAGTACATTCATCAATACACAGATGAAGATTTGTTCTGACTTACAGGGAAAGCTCCTTGGCTGGAGGTAGAATCGTCATGCTTTGCAGAACAGTGGCAGAAGATGATCGAGATGCCTAGACACACTGACGTTATCTTCCTGGTGGAAGGAAAGCACAGACTCTCTGCCAACCGAATCATCTTGGCTGCTGCCTCCAAATTCTTTGCTCGGGTCCTTGGAATAGCTGAATCAACAGAGGTAATGGCAGATTCATGATTTTCTAAATGAGTTTTCTGCATTGGTTTTTGCGTTTGCTCTACAGCAAGATAACTTGCTTAAAGATGCATTATTCAGCAATTTAGTACAATTCTGATTTATTTCCATATAAAGGTATTAAGACAATAATCCTTTCTCGGATTTCTCTTTTTTCTTATTGCCAAAACAACTATAATTTGTCGATATCTTTCGTCTTTTGTTGGCAAGGGTTGATTTTAACTTGCAGAAAAACCAACTGCTTCAACTTGAGAAACACACTTTCAGTCGTGAGGAATTGAACAACGGTAAAGTGGATGGTATGGCGTCAGTTTATGAAGAACGCAGCGGAGACAAGACTAAAATGTACACCGTTGTTGAGATGTCACAAGAGGTAAACACTGTAATCTCTTTGATGTCATCGCTATACAACCCATTTTATCTGCAGTTTGCGGTTCAGTAAATTGTCAAACCTTTTCTCATGATCTGTTGTACAACTGAAGGTACAGGGCAAGGCATTTGGATGTGTACTGGAATTTCTTTACACAGGTAAAGAATCTATGGTGGAGTCAATTTATTATCGTGTAACTTAGTGTTGTTATGACAGGAATATAAATGAAAGCATTACCAAGTTTCTGCTGACGTCGGCACAATCTATCATAATTACAATACTGGAAGCGATATTTCAAGTTCAGCCATCAATTGTAAACAATATTTGCAATATTGCTTACGCAGCTTGAATGTAAACTGATGCCATTGATCATATTCCAATTATGCAGGTGTTCCAAGTCTCACTACTGAAAGCAGCGAAGAGGACCTCGATAATGTTAGCAAACTCGGACGCATGTTTCACTTGCCCCAGCTGGAAACTATCTGCGAAAATATCCGAACGGAGGAGGATTTTCTCAACCCTAGCATCGGCACGTTTCTCAACGATGAGACGGGCAAGAGGCTTAAAGATATGTTTCTCAACCAAGACAGACTGGCTGATATTATCTTTGTTGTTGAAGGTAAATCAAATCTTTAATGGGCGTTACTGCATTAGGTGTCTCTATAGGAAAAATACCGGGAATGAATCATGATAATGCCAAAGAGTGTCTTCATTCAAGGGGGCTAGGAGTTCTTAAAATGTCATTTATATACAAGTGTCCTTTATATACTAGTGTCCTTTATATACAGGTTTCCTTTACATACAGGTGTTTGCTTAGGCAGGGAAACCACTGGTCAACAAATTGAATGTTTGCGTGATTAATTAAAAAGGGAAATCAAATCTGTTAGATCACTTAAGAACAGAAGATTAAAGCTTTGTTATTTTGTGTCTCAAATTGCCCAGATCCTTGGCCTTATGTTTAACATATCTGATCCGTATTTTTGTCAGGAACAAAAGTCTATGCTCACAAAGCCATAGTGGCCGCTAGATGTGAAGTGTTGGCTGTTATGTTTGGTGAAAACTTTGCAGAAGGCAATGCAGAAAGACCAGAGGTACTTAAATTTGATATATAAATAAATACAGTTAGTATTAATAAATGCTGTGTAAGAAACCACATTTCAAATATTTGCATGTAAAACATACAATTTATATTCTATCAAAGTTATCTATAAATTCTATAACTCATGGAAAGTCAAATTTGCACCTAACAGCCTCTGTCTATCACCATTGCAAATATATTAAATTTTTTTTTACATCCTGATGCAATGAACCTGTATTTAAATCTGATATAGGTTCCCATTCTAGATGTCAGCTTGGAGAATTTCCTGGCCTTACTGGAGTACCTGTATACTGACCATGCCCCGATAGAGGAGGGGGATTCAGTCGGAATCATGGTGATTGCCGACAGATTCTGCCAGCCGAGACTCGTTAACCTATGTGAGCTTTACATAACCAAGGAAGTGGATAGATCTTGTGCCAAGAATATTGAAAAATCAGAAATTGATGTCGTTGGACTTCTTCTTACATCTCAGGTAATGTACATCCTGTGCTACGAAGGTGCATCTGTTTGACTTTAATTGTACAGGATAGATTGTTTGTCTATTTGAGATATTGGTCTTCGGTAATAACTATGAAGTGTCATTAAAAATGTCCCCTGCCTGTTTGTTTGGTACAGGATTATTATTTCAGGGATTAGCTGTTGTTCTTCAAGTAATTTTAAATCCCTTCATTTGAGTGATTGTATTTGATATTCCATTTATGATTTACAGCTGTTTAATGCCCAGCAGCTTGCAAACTGGTGCCTTCATTTCATCTCTTCCAACTACATAGCCTTCAAAAACCGACCTGAGTTTTCTCAGCTGAAAGAAGAGAATTTGGACTATGTTGAGGAGAATCAATGGCCGCCAGTCTCTTATCTGAATGAGCTTGTGGAGTATGAGAAACTTGTGGCCGGCAAGACTGATAAATGCTCTATCATGTGAAAGGTCATGGGAGGTGATTGGCAAAGTCACTGAAGGTGATCGGATAATCCACAAAATGTCACATGTGAGGGATCTCAGAAGATCCTGTGCAGGGTTACATGAGGTCATATGAAAGGTCATGTGAGCAATCACAAAAGGTCATGTGAAACAGCAAGTGCAGTGATTATTGTATTTGAAGTTGTTTCATTTGGAGATCAGTTACAACAGACTAGTGTATCAACTGATGACAACAGTTTCAATGAAGTTGTACATAGCATCGGCCTATTCCTGTGTGACAATTTGTTTTCATTTTGGTCATTCCATGGACCACTTTTTATGTGATCTGTGTTTCTGATGAATATTCATAGGCTGTTAAAGCTAATGCTTAATGTTTTCAGTGATATGCATAGACATTCATATCTTTTTAATGTACGTGCAATATTCGTAGCAATTAGTAATTCTGTTTAATTTAAGTTGTATGAATGTTACTACCTGTTTTGATATGACATTGATCATTTGTTATTTGTACAACTGATTTTACAAGCTTTTTTCATCAATTGCATTTAATATTTTGAGCATTTTTTTAAGAATATTTGGTTGAAATGCTGTTAGATATTTGTATGATTTGTTATCTGTGATATATATAGTGAATATTTATATATTTCCTATTTATTCAAGTAATGATACATTATATCAATTTATAATATATATATGTAAGAACAATTAGAATATGCCTCCTGTTTCAGTTGACGTAACTGTCTGTGATGTGCCTAGACTTGCAGGCAATTGGTTGCAATTACAAATATTTAAGGTTAGGAAATCAAGAACCAGTGTTCCCTTGTAATATAAGTTAATATAGACGAATATATGTAAATAAACACACCGATACCCACATAGCATGTATGCTTGAACATACATACACAGACCTATGTATATCACGGGAGATCAAAATGATCATTCATTAAAAAAATGTGTCTGTGTAATGAAGTTTAAAATGACTACGGTTGAAAAGTGAACAATGTGCAACATTTAATGTTTGTGTTCCTACAATTTTTATTGTTAAATTTGTGACATGAACTTATTCAAGGATAGATACTGGTAGCTACGGATGATTAAAGAAGAGTATTAAATTGTTACAATGTGGAAGTCGGATGCAGTCATTGGCTGGATCAGTATTGGAGAAAGTCGATGGTAAAAATGCCTTCATCGTTTGCTCCTTTATAAAGTCACACATAAATAATCAAATAAATGCATCTTCAGTTTCCGAGTCTTTATTCATAGCAGATTAAAAAGCAAATGTATATTGAATAAATTTACATCAGATGTAAATTATTCAGAATATAAGATCTTAGTTTCCTGATGTCTGACAAAGAGCTTGTAGCTATGCTAAGAGGGCTCACTCTGACAGGTAAGTGGTTACCATTTTATGGAGATGTCACATTTGTAAATTGTAATTAATGCGCTGACTTCTGCCCAATCGCTGTCTTTAGTCTCCTGATTGGTCGAGGTGATCTCGCCCCTCAAAATAACCACCACAGCCAATGTACCAAGATCCATAACGTTATGATGAGATGCTTAAAATGGGGGCTGCTGCTGTTCATAATCACAATTTTCATCTAGCAGAGGAGGGAGCGAGCACTCTTTTAGAGTGGCTGTTAGCTCTTTGGTCAAGCGTTTCAGCAGCTAGATTATATATGACAATGTTGTTATGTGTAAATAAAGGTTCTTTGTCAATAGAAGCATGACATCTACACAACAGAACTTGAGATTGTGAACACATGAAGAACTGTTTCTGACTTATATTGTAACATTCAAACAATGAAATAATGATTTATATAACATTACAATATTCAACACCAGGAGATTAATCAATTGCGCAAGCAATACATTTGTTAACGGAAATGAAAGACAACATGCCAAAAAGTATATTTCTAGTCTTGAAATATTATACTTCACAAGGATTGTTCATAAGCAATATCAAATATAACAATGATCACAGAACTAATCTATGAACCCAGCTCTTTCATACAGACAAGAGAATGATAGTGAGCAAAAACTGCCA
The DNA here is from genome assembly GCA_034190875.2 of Urechis unicinctus. Taxonomy (NCBI): domain Eukaryota; kingdom Metazoa; phylum Annelida; class Polychaeta; order Xenopneusta; family Urechidae; genus Urechis; species Urechis unicinctus. The sequence continues at coordinate 6,892,784 of CM067357.1, forward strand.
GAAGCTCTTTTACTTCATACCAAATTCAATCATCATCATTAAGTCATGACAGAGAGTCAATTTGAATCACTTTGGGGTTTACATAAGGTGTATGGATACCTCAGTGTGCTAATTGTATAGGGATATGCTTTGTCTTTTATATACTCCTGCTGTTCACCGGTAGCTCCATCAATCCCTGGGCGAAGTAGCTCCTTACGTAAATCTTGAGCCAGTTTAGCCAAATTTTTCAATCTGTTCTCGGGAGATCTTGTCAGGGCCTTTACGAAAGCAGAATCTTTCCATTCATCTCCTCGATCTGCACACAATTACCAACCGTTGCAGATATCTACAATATTGCTGTACATAGGAATGCAATACAAATTAATCATTGAATCTATAACTTTATTCAACAGTATACAATATCTCATTTATGATAGCAATGGATGCATTGTATTAGGATTCTTCCATTATTACCTTGGCTAGATCAATTAAATTTAAAAATTTAAACTATACGCTAGACAATTTACCATTTTTTCCCCGCGGCAAGTGGGAGATCATGTAAAAAAAATCAGAGTCTGAAGGCAGCATCTGTGTAACTGTCCCGGAGTCAGGCACAACTTTCTGGTCAAAATATGGACCCTGCTTAATGTCAAACACAGGACACATATTTGTGAGTAGTCACCTAACTCTATGGTAATTCAAAGTCTACAGGAGAGTAGTTTCATTGAATGAACTTAAAGCTACTTGCATCTATGATGAATATCTTTGGCTTGCCAGCCAAACCAAGGCAATTGTGAGACAAAAGAGGTTCCACGAGTTTTGCGAGGGGTATGGATCCATCGGATCCGTAAATGAGACCTTCATTACCGCGGCATAAGATCATGCACAAGAAACAACATTCTTCAATGTTCCCTTCATCTTTTTGCACTGAAATCAGAAACATCAATCCAGCTAAGTATGAAGAGCCAAACTATTGCAAAACAATGCTATTATTCACTGGAATCACTAGTCTAACAGCAATCATTTACAGATAACAAAAGTGAGATTGGCTAAACGCAGGTACAATTTTAAAGCAATAAACATTGCAGTATATTAAGTGCATGGTAAAATGATGGACTGATCAAAATAAAATGGAGGATTTACAAAAAGGAACACCCAAAATAGAACATGCTGAATGGTATACTTGTATCACAGTAAACATTATGTTTACTGACACAATTAATTCATAATCATATCAGACAGCACCTGCCTTAATGGCGGGTCATTAGAAAGCAACACCAAAGAAATGAAAACAACAGAATGATTTCATTGAACACAAGAGCTTACATCTATGCTGATAGGGCTCACCCTGACTGGCTATGGAAAACCTCATGGGACTGTTAGTTATATCCAAGAAATGGAGACATCTTATTGGTCAAGGCAACCACACCCCTAAATTCCAATGTGGTTTTAAGACAGACATCCACCAAGCAACATACTGCATTCGGGTGGCGCGCTTGCATATTTTGTCAAGAGAGGATCCTCTTTGCATAGCTATAAGTTGTTTGATTGAACTACCAAGGCAGAGCTCAAAGATCACAATTCAATTGCTCAACAAATACACTTGGAGAGTACTTGCTGATTTTAAACTTACTAAGGACAGTACCCACCTTTTTCTATCATGGTTTTCATATCAGATACTGTTGAGTCAGTCTTGTCATTGTAGGTGACATCAAACCCACAGGTTGCCGCCATGTTGTTCAACACTGCCACATCTTTTTCCGTTCCAAGACTGCACATGATAAGAGCCTTCCCGCGGTGATCATAAACGCCTTGTTCAGCGTACCCAGTCATATTCTAACACAAAACATGTGGAATTTCACAGAATAACAGCAGGTTTTGATTGAGGAAAGGTTTTTGCAAACCAGCAAATAACGGTTGTTTTAGTGTTGGTTGCACTCCATGGTTATCATCGGAAGCCACTATCATTCCAACATGGCGACACCAAAGCCATCACAACTCGTTGAACCCAGACGACTCAGAATCAGAGTTTTGGTCTGTGATAGCCCTGGTCAAACTGTGATTTTTTATATATCGTTCTGAATCTTCAATTTCAATGCGAATGGGCAACGTGTTTTGAATGTTACTGGGGATTTAGAATCTAGAAAACAACATATATCAAAAGCCTGTGAAAAAATATGTGGGTAAAGACCAACACAGATTGTATATTAACAAAGGTGCCAATGCAACTTGGTTAGATACACCTAGGACCAACATACCAAATGCCGGTTCGATTGCTTTGTTGAGGGATCACCGACACAGGCTTTCGAACTAGCTTAGTAGCTACAGCCGGCACAGAACTTAAAGACTCCCAGAGAGAAAGACGTTACCTTGAGTTTGCGGAAGTTATTTCAATTAACTTCGGGGCAGATATCTCGAAATATTGATAAACTGTACCTCGCAGATCGCTTAGAAGATTTGTCAACTATATGAAGAAACGAAACTAGGAAGTACTTTCGCTTTCGTAATCGCATTGCTCGTGGCGAAAAAGAGGCGATATTTTCTGGGCCACCAGGATGATTTCGCGCGCAGGCGGTTTTCGATACCTGGAATAATATAGCGATCGAGGCTGGTCGGGGGGGGGGGGGGGGGGGGGGGGGGGGGGGGGGGGGGGGGGGGGGGGGGGTAGGGGGGTTTTGGGTTCCCTCTTTGGAAAAGGATAAGGAAGAGCCGCCATGCGAAACAAAAACCGCACAATGTCTATACCAAGCCGAAGTGAGGAAAGGGTACAATTTACATCATTTATATACCAAATCATCTGGAAAAAGTCCCATTCATATATATGTATATGCAATTTTTTTTTAAATGGTCACCAATACATATACCAAAATTAATGATCCCAAATCATATCTAGACCACCTCGAGGAGCAACAAGGGACCCATCCATATACCAAACTAACGATTCATAATGAAAAAATACGTTTATTAAACTTCTCAATTGAAAAAAAAAAAAAATTGCTGATACCGTGGTCAGTCCCAACGATGCTCTGCGTCGTAACGGCAAGGCAGTTGATTGAATAGTGGCCACTAAATAACCAGATTTGTGACTCGGGCCCGCAGCCTATCAACGAGTGCCCCAGGATGTCCGGCCCATGAGGTAGACAATATTGCTGGAAACAGTGGAAGGAGAATGTACGGACCTGACTATTCTGTTTGCTTATCATGCCATAAAACTTGTCTTTGTAACAACGCAACCACACTGACTGATGGGGCTGGCCACCATTGACCCAGGGGACTTGAGCAAACACCTAATATTGAGCATCATACGTTAATTAAAGAATATAGATCCATTTGGATACCCATCACAAAACAAATACATATTGCTATACCTCGCAGTCAAAACACGACCCATTGTTATACCTGACTTCAAGGAATAACGACCCATTTGTATACAAAAATGCCAAAAAAACGACCCAAATTGGCGGCACATCCCCACTAACCTCCACACAGTGAGAACCCCAAGGGGGGGGGGGGGGACTAAAAAATCAGAACCTTGGTCTGTGATAGGTAGCCCAACTAGCTGAAATGGGGGGGTGGGGGGGGTGAAGTGAGGGGGACAACTACCACGTCCATGTTATTTTCTAAGTTATGGATGTAATTTTATTCGATAAAGGTAGGCCCAACAGACCAGAAGCCGGTTCGACCCCCATCATTTTCGATTATCTTGTTGAGGCAGTACAGGGTACCGAATTTGGTTGGCGGCGAGGTAGGCAAACAGACGTTATACCTTGTGTTAGCGGAAGTTGTTTCCAGTAAATCCGTGGTAGATATCGCATACAAATAATGAGCTGCTTACTCACTGTCCAAGGATCATCGCAATTGCAATAACTTACTCAACATTCTATGAATCTGGTTAAAGTAAGTTGTAAACACAAACTCGATAACCCTCTTGACGAAACGAAACCAGGAAGTAATTTCGTTTTGTAATCGCACTGTTCCCGGTGAGAAAGAGGCCACGTGCTAGAATCTTAAGGGGGGAGGAGGGAGGTTAGCGTGAAACACCCCTCCGCATTAGGTCACAAAAGATTCGCGTGTCGAAAATGGCAGATTCTTATTGCATCCTATGTGATAAAAGGTCATTCAAACTAGAAAGAGACGGTAAATGGAGAACAGATATGACTCCAAATCATCCAAAGGTGTGAAGTACAGGTAGGGAAAGGTGTGTAGTACAGCAGGTAGTGTATGAATATCAACAAGACTCCATGTTGCATTCTAGCTTCGATTTTTAATAACCACTGCGCATGCGCTGGATCGCTTTCCGCGATACACAATACCGTAAACTTAAAGAGACTGTTCAGCCACATATAAGGCAATCAGGGATCATTTCGTTATTACATTACTACGATTAACGCAGAATAAGTAATGACATCTTCTAATTTGTGCCGCTGAGTTTACATGATGGAAGTTATGTTGATAAGTTTTCAACATTATTATTTGACTGGAAATGTTCATGATATACTGTGGAGATCTGTTTTATTCAGTTATGTCGTTCCATCGATAACGGTGCCTCCCTAACACCATGAACCACACGAATGTTAGCTGTAAATCATAACGCGCTCTGAATTTACCTCGCTAACGATGTGTATTCTTCCGCTATAAAGATTTCATAAAATCTTCACTCATTCAAGTTGTGGGCATAATTGTGCACACATTAGACCGACAAGCAGGAAGGATAATGTCCGACAACATAAATGGCGACTGTCGAAGCAAGGATCTTTTTTCTGAGACCACAGCGCCGCGTAGTGACTGAAAGTCTGAAAATGTAACATTTTTGGTTTCCAAGGTGCTGTTACCAAGCAGCTTGCTAGGCAACCACTTTCCTTATATGGGGCTGAACAGTCTCTTTAACATTACGATCCTGTTACAGGTAGGGAAAGGTGCATTGTTTATCCACATGCCGGGGCCGGTTTTCCACATGCCGGGGCCTGTTATCCACATGCCGGGACCGGTTATCCGCATGCCGGGGCTGGTTTTCGAGAAGTTCGAGGGGTAAATTTTCTTAATGCCCAACCCCAACAACCTTCCCCTTCATCCCCACCCTCCTACCCCCATCCTCACTGGAAAATTATAGGGAAAATGTTTGCCATCAGGCTTCACCTGCAGCGCTCAATCTTTCAAGGCCGCACCGTTGAAACCGCTAGATCTCCAAACACCATTGTGAGTCGGGTAAAACTTGATACTTACCCAACCATCGCCCGCGCATGTCAATTCTGACAATCGCTCTAGGAGATGATATTGAATTTCCATCTTCCGGAGACTACCAATCCCTAGCATGGCAGATAAATGATATAGGTCGCCTTACACCGCGGTGACAACCTCACGTGGTAGAGCAGTGAATGACAGAGCAGGCCATAAAAGGTACTGGCCGTTTGGTGGCATTGATGTCATTTATGTAAAGCTGTCTCTTAGCTTGTCATAATCACATAGTGAATATTGATACCAGCCTAGTCAAAGTCATTCCTTTATTCTAAAAAGGGAACAAATCAATTGGATTTGTCATAACGTTTCCTATCCGACAAGTGACATTCAGCGCCACCGGAAATACACTGTCTTTCAACTTTGTCTTGCCTTTTTTTGCCTTTAAAGACACACACACACACACAAACATATATATATATATATATATATATATATATATATATATATATATATATATATATATATATATATATATATATATATATATATATATATATATATGTATATATATGTATAAATATATATTTGTGATATATGTATAAATTTATGTATGAATATATCTTTATTTATAAACACGTCATTTCCCTAGAAATCTTACGTTTAAATTGTACCAACTGAGTTGTAGTGAACTTATTGCCCAAACTTTTTATTAGTCAGATGATAATGTGCTTTTGCACTTATGAATGCCACAAGAGACGCCAGGCATTCACGCATCATCTGTGGTTTGCATAGGTGTCCCTAGAAACAGCCAATATGGTGACCGGGATAAAAAAAATATCGATATTATAAGCCACAGGTTTCATATCGATTTATATTCCTAGCACATACACTCACAGCTCGTTGGCTGTTTACCACGTGACAGTCGTTGGTGTAAGATTAGTCCGTATTTGATGCTCGTGACGTTTGTTGTAGAAGCACGGTTGAAGTGAGAGGAGGAGGGGATCTCTCAAGGTCGACTGTAAGCCAATAAAGAGCTGGCTTGAAATGCCAGAGAGGGTAGGGGTAAATTTGCTTAACCGTGCAATGCAGCCGAGTGTCACATCTCACTTCGCAATGCAAACAATGGGAACCGCACCGTTATGAGATCGGGCTAATAATATCAGTTATTCGGCTGTATGTAGAACACAATGACGGTTGAAGTCATTTCAGATGACAGAACAAACGCTATGCTGAATTGATGGTGACAGGTTGTGGGTAATAGCTCATTTTCACCCTCGAGCGAATGTAAACAGTCAGTGATCAAACACACGTTCTGGAAAAAGGTCTATTTCATTTCACACCACTATGGCTTCAGTGCTAACGCATGGGCTTCTTTCAGCAAGATAGCGACACTGTCATCACAAGAATTTATGTCTCAGTTAGAGCACTGCATATGTGCAGTTACATCGCTTCTGACCTTTAATACATTCCGAGGAATATATAAGAAAATATGGCGTCAGATCAAATCAAATTTAAATTTTTTTTCAATTTTATTTCTATCTGCATCTTACTTTCGCCATCTGTGAAGGGGTTACATTACGAAAATGATAACCCAAACTGGACGTTTGAAAAAGATCTCGACAAGATACCAGATAATGTGACGTCAATCAGGTTAGTTGGAAAAGACTTCAGCGCGTCCTTCTCTGGAGAAACACATTTTGCAAGATTTCAAGAATTAGTTCAAATGTATTTGATCAGCAATGCAATTGATTTTATGGACAACAGAACGTTTGTCGGTCCTTCATTGAACTCTCTAAGTTTGTCATATAATGATTTGCGGATATTTCCTGACGTGTCTCCTCAAAAACGATTTCTACGTCAGTTGTTAATGCGATCGAATGAAATCTCTTTGCTTGAGACGGATAAGTGTTGCGGCTTTGGAAGGCTCGTTAATCTCAACATAGAACTTAACCTCATCTCTGATATTACTCCTTTGATATGCTTGAATGGAACGCTTGAAAAACTGGATGCCTCTTTCAACCAAATCAAATATGTGGGCGAGTTTTTAACAAATTTCAGGAAACTACGTCATGTTGCATTGGCCGGCAATGACTTTTCTAATGTCAGCTCATTTGATGAGGTTCCATTCAACAACACCAGGATTGAGTACCTAGATCTTGGCTCGACGAAGCTGCCTGAGATTCCCAATCTCGCGGGAATTGAGGGAAGCCTGAAGGAGCTGCACGTGAATGATAATAATCTAGAGACTGTCTTTCTTCCTCATGCGTCGATGTTAAGCATCTTGCACATGTCAGATAACCCTAATATAAAACGCTTCCCGACGCTACCCGAACAGAACAACACGAGTTTGACCTACCTGGATGCAAGTAACTGTGCCCTGACTCTACCTGTACCGAACACCACGTTCACTGGTCAATTCTACTTGACCACTGTTATCTTGGACAGGAACCCTTTTCAAGGTGTGCCTCAGATCATCACTGGAGGCAATACCAACAATATCAGTCATATGTCACTGAGGGCATCGGGACTACACATGTTAACCTCCAAGGATTTCGAGATACATAGTTCTCTATCATACCTAGATTTGGGTGATAATTTGATAGACAACGTGGAATCTCTATTAATTCTGTCCCATTCATTGTCTCAGTTACGATTGGGCAACAGCAGAATAAGTGAGCTTCCTGAAGACTTCTTCGACGAAATGCTCAAGTTGGAATACATTGACTTGAGCTACAACAATTTATCATACATACCTCAGGTAAATAACTAACATTATAACCAACATTATATATATATATATACATATATATATATATATATATATATATATATATATATATATATATATATATATATATATATATATATATATATATATATATATATATATATATATATATATATATATATATATATATATATACATATATAAAGATGCAAATGTGTATGCATACACACATGTGGTTTTATATATCAGTTATTGCCTAAATTACTTCATAACACTCCATTATTCGACGTATAGTATATGTCACTGCTTGGTCAGCCCCTTGGATATCTGGAACTGAGTCTATTAGGCACTGACCTGCATTGCGACTGCTGCTGGCGATGGATTGTGGATCGAGGAGAACGAAAGAGCCGAATAATGGCCAGCAACGGAAGGGCTGAATTCAAAGTGGACACGTCGTCGGCTACATGTTTCTCGCCCCAGAGATTGAAAGGGAAACTACTGTCCGAAATCAGTTGCTCAGAGATGATTTGCACAGGTGAGTGGTAATGTTATTAATCTGTAGAACGTGTAGCGAATCACAAGATAGGTGAGGTAAGTCGGATATAAGTAGGGGCGCCAACTGCTTTAAAATCGATAGCCGGAGTGATTGATGCCTTCAATATTTGCAACAGCTACATAAAATAATACTAAAATGGCCATAATGCATTGCATGGATCTATAACAGTCGCACCCCCCCCCCCCTCTATATCCTACTCTCCGATATGACCTTTTTCCTGAGTGCAAATGTATAACTGGGCTGAACAGGAATATATTGTACAGGACTCGCGTAAACTAGCATTATATTTGCTCCTGTGCTAAAATAATGACCGGATACATTGACACTTATTCACGCATTTCTGTCTCAAAATGATGATAATGCAATTTATCGGTCGTTGCGTTACTAGATTATCGCGATCTGCTGTTCTGGACTAAGCGGAGTCGCATATTACATGTTGATTTGCATATAAATTTGCATATACATTTGCATATTATCTGTATGTAAAATCTATTTCACTCCTGAATTGTAAAATGTACTGATTTGTATTTCACTAATTAAAAGTGCACATCGATCTGTGGATATCAAACAGACGATTGCCAAAACAACATTCGAGGACATAAGATAAATATGCACAGAATGTTGCCTTTATCTTTAATGTGATTTTTTTTGGGAATTACAACAAGTATTTTTGTTTTCTATTTCCATGACGATGACAGAAACTACGCCAATACAATGCTTTCAAACAAGCACTGTTCAGTTAAACAGCAACACGGAAGCTATTACAGATCAACCACGAACAACAGAAGGTGTATTAACCACCGATGCAGATATAACCACTGAAAAACCACTCTCCACAAGAGCTGAGTTAACCACCGATGCAGATATAACCACCATACAACCACGCTCCACGGATGATGCATTTACCACCATGGTTAAACAGTCAACAATCTCCGACACAGTAACACAGACCGGAGGGTCCAGTGACCAGTTAAAAACCACAAACACTCATTCATCAACTGCGAAGTTTCCACCCACGGAGCAAAGCACAGCTACAAATGGCGGAACAAATGATATGTTAGGCACCAATTCATCTCAGCGCACAATAGATTCCAGCGCAGCTACGGCGTCTGATGTCCCATCCAACGGTAGTTCGTACAGAATGATGGTTTAGGATAATACACTATAATAAATAATTGTGTTATTGCCCAGTGCGTTGGATATACCGTGGTTTTTGCGAGTGCGTTGGATGAACAGTTGTTTTGTAAGTGCATTGGATGTACCGTTGTTTTGTGAGTGCGTTGGATGTACCGTTGTTTTGTGAGTGCGTTGGATGAACCGTTGTTTTGTGAGTGCGTTGGATGTACCGTTGTTTTGTGAGTGCGTTGGATGTACCGTTGTTTTGTGAGTGCGTTGGATGTAACGTTGTTTTGTGAGTGCGTTGGATGAACCGTTGTTTTGCGAGTGCGTTGGATGAACCGTTGTTTTGTGAGTGCGTTGGATGAACAGTTGTTTTGTGAGTGCGTTGGATGAACCGTTGTTTTGTGAGTGCGTTGGATGTACCGTTGTTTTGCGAGTGCGTTGGATGTACCGTTGTTTTGCGAGTGCGTTGGATGTACCGTTGTTTTGTGAGTGCATTGGATGTACCGTTGTTTTGTGAGTTGGATGAAACAGAGTGAGTGCGTTGGATGAACCGTTGTTTTGTGAGTGCGTTGGATGTACCGTTGTTTTGTGAGTGCGTTGGATGTACCGTTGTTTTGCGAGTGCGTTGATGTACCGTTGTTTTGAGTGCGTTGGATGTACCGTTTGTTTTGTGAGTGCGTTGGATGTAACGTTGTTTTGTGAGTGCGTTGGATGAACCGTTGTTTTTGTGAGTGCGTTGGATGTACCGTTGTTTTGTGAGTGCGTTGGATGAACCGTTGTTTTGTGAGTGCGTTGGGATACCGTTGTTTTTTGCGTTGGATGCCGTTGTTTTGGAGTGCGTTGTACCGTTGTTTTGTGAGTGCGTTGGATGAACCGTTGTTTTTGTGAGTTGGCGTTGTTTTGTGAGTGCGTTGGATGAACCGTTTGTTTTGTGAGTGCGTTGGATGAACCGTTGTTTTGTGAGTGCGTTGGATGTACCGTTGTTTTGTGAGTGCGTTGGATGAACCGTTTTGCGAGTGCGTTGGATGAACCGTTGTTTTGCGAGTGCGTTGGATGTACCGTTGTTTTGTGAGTGCGTTGGATGAACCGTTGTTTTGTGAGTGCGTTGGATGTACCGTTGTTTTGTGAGTGCGTTGGATGAACCGTTGTTTTGTGAGTGCGTTGGATGAACCGTTGTTTTGCGAGTGCGTTGGATGAACAGTTGTTTTGTGAGTGCGTTGGATGAACAGTTGTTTTGTGAGTGCGTTGGATGAACCGTTGTTTTGTGAGTGCGTTGGATGTACCGTTGTTTTGTGAGTGCGTTGGATGAACCGTTGTTTTGTGAGTGCGTTGGGATGAACCGTTGTTTTGTGAGTGCGTTACCGTTGTTTTGTGAGTGCGTTGGATTGTACCGTGTTTTGTGAGTGCGTTGGATGAACCGTTGTTTTGTGAGTGCGTTGGATGAACCGTTGTTTTGTGAGTGCGTTGGATGTACCGTTGTTTTGCGAGTGCGTTGGATGTACCGTTGTTTTGTGAGTGCGTTGGATGTACCGTTGTTTTGTGAGTGCGTTGGATGAACCGTTGTTTTGTGAGTGCGTTTGTGAGTGAACCGTTGTTTTGCGAGTGCGTTGGATGTACCGTTGTTTTGTGAGTGCGTTGGATGAACCGTTGTTTTGTGAGTGCGTTGGATGAACCGTTGTGTTTTGTGAGTGCGTTGGATACCGTTGTTTTGTGAGTGCGTTGGATGAACAGTTGTTTTGTGAGTGCGTTGGATGAACCGTTGTTTTGTGAGTGCGTTGGATGAACCGTTGTTTTGTGAGTGCGTTGGATGTACCGTTGTTTTGTGAGTGCGTTGGATGAACCGTTGTTTTGTGTGAGTGCGTTGGATGACCGTTGTTTTGTGAGTGCGTTGGATGTACCGTTGTTTTGTGAGTGCGTTGGATGTACCGTTGTTTTGTGAGTGCGTTGGATGAACCGTTGTTTTGCGAGTGCGTTGGATGAACCGTTGTTTTGCGAGTGCGTTGGATGTACCGTTGTTTTGTGAGTGCGTTGGATGTACCGTTGTTTTGTGAGTGCGTTGGATGATGTACCGTTGTTTTGTGAGTTTGGATGAACCGTTGTTTTGTGAGTGCGTTGGGATGAACCGTTGTTTTGCGAGTGCGTTGGATGTACCGTTGTTTTGTGAGTGCGTTGGATGAACCGTTGTTTTGTGAGTGCGTTGGATGAACCGTTGTTTTGTGAGTGCGTTGGATGAACCGTTGTGTTTTGAGTGCGTTGGATGAACCGTTGTTTTGTGAGTGCGTTGGATGAACCGTTGTTTTTGTGAGTGCGTTGGATGAACCGTTGTTTTGTGAGTGCGTTGGATGAACCGTTGTTTTGCCGTTGTTTTTTTGTGAGTGCGTTGGATGAACAGTTGTTTTGTGAGTGCGTTGGATGAACCGTTGTTTTGTGAGTGCGTTGGATGAACCGTTGTTTTGTGAGTGCGTTGGATGTACCGTTGTTTGTGAGTGCGTTGATGAACTTAGTTGTTTTGTGAGTGCGTTGGATGAACCGTTGTTTTGTGAGTGCGTTGGATGTACCGTTGTTTTGTGAGTGCGTTGGATGAACCGTTGTTTTGCGAGTGCGTTGGATGTACCGTTGTTTTGCGAGTGCGTTGGATGTACCGTTGTTTTGTGAGTGCGTTGGATGTACCGTTGTTTTTGTGAGTGCGTTGGATGGTACCGTTGTTTTGTGAGTGTGTTGGATGAACAGTTGTTTTGTGAGTGCGTTGGATGTACCGTTGTTTTGCGAGTGCGTTGGATGTACCGTTGTTTTGTGAGTGCGTTGGATGTACCGTTGTTTTGTGAGTGCGTTGGATGAACAGTTGTTTTGTGAGTGCGTTGGATGAACCGTTGTTTTGTGAGTGCGTTGGATGTACCGTTGTTTTGTGAGTGCGTTGGATGAACCGTTGTTTTGCGAGTGCGTTGGATGTACCGTTGTTTTGCGAGTGCGTTGGATGTACCGTTGTTTTGTGAGTGCGTTGGATGTACCGTTGTTTTGTGAGTGCGTTGGATGTACCGTTGTTTTGTGAGTGCGTTGGATGAACCGTTGTTTTGCGAGTGCGTTGGATGAACCGTTGTTTTGTGAGTGCGTTGGATGAACAGTTGTTTTGTGAGTGCGTTGGATGAACAGTTGTTTTGTGAGTGCGTTGGATGAACCGTTGTTTTGTGAGTGCGTTGGATGTACCGTTGTTTTGCGAGTGCATTGGATGTACCGTTGTTTGTTTATGGTTTTATGTGCATATGAGCCTCAAATGTTGATATATGTATATATGATATATGATATAAGAGGGTTATTCTGGTACCATTTTCACAGGTGAAGAAGGATATGTGTTAGACTGGAACCAGTGGACATCCTGGACTGAATGCACGTTACCTTGTAATGGCGGCTCCCGTTTCCGGATAACGCTTTGCGCAGACTCATCGAAATGTTACTGCCAGCTTCGTGCTGCATCTGGTGTGGCTATAGGTGGATATGTTATTGAATATTTTCTCGGAAAAATGTCATAAGCCTCAGTGAAATATACACAATAAATCGTAAATTTGTAATTTGTACATAAGTGAATTTCAATGAATGTTATAGAATAATTCAATTAATTTTTTTTAAACGTGTGGACCATTGTGTCAGGTTACGAAGTCGACGTTCAAGAATGCAACGCTCATAACTGTCCACTAGACGGCGTTTGGTTGTCATGGAGCTCGTGGACAGACTGCAGCGCCACTTGTGGTGGGGGTGTGACGCGGCGAGAGAGGCGCTGTTATGGGCCATTTCATAACGGAAATGACTGCCCAGGGTCAAAGATGAATGCTGACTATTGTAATCCTGTGACGTGTATGTATCCAGTGTCCCAATTATGCGTCTTCATTCGATGTAGCATCATTTTAAGAATGAAGTATCAACTACGAATTCAAAACTAATTGTGGAATCACTCAAGTGGCGCCTCACTGGTTGTAGGATTTAAATCTAACTCCACATGATGTGTTTGTCAAGGAGAAGGGTTTCAAGTAATGTTTCATTCCGACTTATTTATATGACACTTTATAAGTATTGAGGTTAATTCTTGTTAACTATTAGGGTCTTTTTGCCTTGGTTTTGGGTGTCACTCTTTATAAATCTTTGTAGATCCAAATGTAATTCGTGCGTGGTTTTAGGTCCAGAAAGACAGCGAGGCGTCATCAACATCGTGCCAACTGAAGTATATACAATAGCTGACCAAAGGGTATCGGCCCAGTTCCTTGGCGGAAGTGCCCTCATTCTCATTTCGCTCTCACTAGGAGCGCTAGTTTTCTTGGATTTGACCAAATTATGTGGACGCCTCACTCTAAGTCGCAAGAACGCTAGGAAAAACAAATAAATGATAAATTGCTTTACTGTTGGCGTGCAGCAAAGGCAGAAATTTGTAACACGAAGTACGCTAGTATTAAGTTATCCAACGATAACCTCTCATAATCGTATTCGCAATGATTGATAAATTGATGCGATCCTATGAATTATCTACACCTCGTATTTGCATATTCGCAATGATTGATAAATTGATGCGATACTATGAATTATCTACACCTCGTATTTGCATATCTGCAATGATTGATAAATTGATGCGATCCTATGAATTATCTACACCTCGTATTTGCATATTCGCAATGATTGATAAATTGATGCGATCCTATAATTTATCTACACTTCGTATTTGCATATTCGCAATGATTGATAAATTGATGCTATTCAATGAATTATCCACACCTCGTATTAGCATATTCACAATTTATGACAGCATACCATCGATATTTGTTTTCTCTAGTGCATTATGATTCTGTATTACGGGGAAGATAATCTTCTCAGTTGAAATTGAAATTCGTATATATTGTACACACAGAGATGAGAATCCGGTATATATTGTACACACAGAGATGAGAATCCGGTTTATATTGTACACACACAGATGAGAATCCGGTATCATTTCTTATGCCTCTAATGTCAAAGGAATAATAAATGATACCGGAAACTCATCGATGTCTGGATGGTGTTTTGATGAGGGTGAAAACAATGAATTCATAACGGTTTATCCTTTTATTTGAACCTTTGTCCATCATTCCCACAAATTGTACTATTATATAGAAGTTGATATAAATCAGAGTGTAAATTAAATACTTTTTTCCATGTAGTTTTTTACCCACTTTTGTAGGTACTGAATGATGCTGTCCCTTATACCCCAATACTTACCTTTCCAAAGAGGCAACCATGGTAAGGCATAGCCAACATCTAGTTATATTATAGAATAAACAAGATAAATACAACCGCCTTATAATATATATATGTTCTGTACTCATCAATACGATATCAAGCTCCTGGTTCAGTTCTGAATGCATATGCGCAGAGCTTAAATAAATCTGGAGGAATGTTTAGATGGAAAAATATATGCTGCGTTGTAACTGTGATATTAACATAGGTGTTATTTTGGCATTGATCTCCAATACTAATGTGGCCCAGCCCTAGCTCATACAGGCATTTTATCTGTAGCACTCTTATCAAGTCTAGGAGACGATATCTCAATATTTGTACCACTGCGATTGAGGCATTGTTATACAAGAATGTCATGAAATTCAACGGTCATTGTTTTGTATAGAAATTATATAAGCTTCGATAGAGCTTTATCAGAATAGACATCACGATTTATTGCTGCGAATTATTGATATAAATGTCATTGATTTTCTCTCCATTTTGTCGCATTTTGCGACCTGACGCTTGTGTGAGATTTCAAAGATTGTTTGTTGAACGATTCGACCTTCTTATTTTTCAAATAAATGATATCCTTTTATAAACCAAATCGGTGTGGTAACAATAAAATAACTTACTTATTTTCAAACACTAGTTTGATTTGATCATTGTAGTATTTGTGTCAGAGGCGGCTGAAAGTGTTGCCTAGTTTATACTTAGATCCGTCATATAGAAAACTAAGGCATACGTTGATAAACAAATAACAAATTCAAGCGGAGAAACAAAATGGGCCCTGAGTGTAATAATCTGTGGGTTGTTACTTAGGCTAAAAAAATAGGTTCAGGGGACCCGATGGATGCTTCATTTTACAGAGATAAAGGATGCAAAAAGGGGAAATGGAGGGGGAGATGAGGGAAGGGAAGGGAAGGGAAGGGAAGGGAAGGGAAGGGAAGGGAAGGGAAGGGAAGGGAAGGGAAGGGAAGGGAAGGGAAGGGAAGGGAAGGGAAGGGAAGGGAAGGGAAGGGAAGGAGAGGGAGGGGATTGTTGCAAGAAACCCATCATTAACATAAAATAATTATAAATCCATCCAAGATTGTTTGGTCTTGGGTAGAACCGGAAGTAATATATGTACGGTTGGCATGAAACTTTGATATTTAATTTCACACAATCGATTTCGGTAAACATCCGTTGTCGATCAAAATGCACTTAATTATACCATTTGCAATGAGAAATTGGCCCGATGAATACAAGTAAATGTTTGCCTGCATACGACCCGTTCGTAATATTCATTATTCAGCGTAAGCCAATCCATATTCATTATTCAGCGTAAGCCAATCCACATTCATTATTCAGCGTAAGCCAATCCATATTCATTATTCAGCGTAAGCCAATCCATATTCATTAGGAATTAATCAATCCAAATAGTTTCCTTTGTCATCCTTGGTGACAAACATCGCAGATAGAGCTGTGACTATTCTGTGGGTACAACAGGACGCAAAGTCGCGACTTCGAATCATCCTCGTCCTCTTCTTCATCTCTTATAGCTTTCTGAAACCCAAACTTAAGCTGTCATTGTCATAGTGAACCGATGTTTTTAAATAAAAAGAAAATTGTGTCAAGCTTTGCATTTAGACCGAACAAATTAACAGTTTCCACTCTCGACATTCTATTCACCCCAACGATATTGTTGAAGAAATTCAAACCACATAACACAATGGACTAAAATACCCAATGCAGCTAATATATGCCTCGTTACATCGGCATACCTAAGAACCAAACAAAAATAAACAGCATGACTTATCTACTCATGTCAATTAATTCTTCTCAAACATATTCACCAACGAAAGAATACAATGTCTCACTAATACTACAAAAACACTATCAGGATCTCATTTTCGTGTTCTCATAATAAGGTATGGCGCGGGAGGAAAAAGTGGCGGGAACCGAAAATGTCAATTTGTTTGGCCTCACACAGAAAACATCATGCATCATGATAGCCAATGCACACACAGTCAATACATAATCAGGCGACCCATTGTAATTCGTCTGCAATTAATTAGAAGAGATTACAAATCTCATTTTCCGAGGGAGATAAGATTTGGTGCAGATGAATGTGGTCGATATTATTCTGGAAGGGCTTGTAAATAATTGCAGTAATCTCGTGTCACCATTGCAACCGGTTAAATATAAATTATGTTCGATATGAGCGTGATAAAATACACTTTGTTCAATATGAGCGCAATGGCTCGATTATCGAGTTTTATTTCCATAGATTTCTACTAAAGCGTAAGAACAAAAAAATAATCGCTGTTTTTAGCAGCTATGTCATTGGTTGATGGGCATCAGGTTTACCACCAATAACACGTCATGGACAAATATGGACTATTTCGATGAAGGAAAGAAAGGCACTGTGACTTGACACATGTGTGGATTGCATCATCATCATCGACGTGTTCGAGCAAACCACAAATTTCACAATTGTCACAATCGCTAATTTACTTAAATTCCTGGGCCCGGCCCAGGATATTATAAATACTCGCTGATGCGCGCTGTAACGAGTTGACTGATCAGTAATATGACGCAAACACAAGTGATGCAGCATTTTGTGGGTGGGTATTACAGGTATATATTGCGTATTTAGCAGTTAATTATATTTCTTACCTGTTACCCAGAAAATATATATATATATATATATATATATATATATATATATATATATATATATAGATATATATATATAGATATATATATATATATATATATATCTATATATATATATATATATATATATATATATATATATTATATATATATATATATATATGAATATATATTATATATATATATATATGTATATATATGTATATATATGTGTGTATTTATGTATGTGTGTGTATGTGTTTACACATAGAATTGCACGCTACTCTACAGCTTCAGATACAATGTGAAGCAACATATTTTTCTTTTTTACATGTTACAAATAATTTTCTTTCATTTTAAACCATTTTCTTCCCATTCGGTTTGGTGTCTAGTACATTCGTTGGTAACCTATCGTCCCGGCCAACTGCGTCATGATGATGCAAGAGATATCGCACAGTAGAAATATTGACTACGTGTAACTATGCTGCTAACTACAATGCACCAAAGATTCTCTTGGTAATTAGCAGTCTTTAAACACTAACACTTCTACCATCGCACAGTAGGGTGATCAGCCACTGTGGGGATAAAAAGTGCTTCTGCTAAATTACACTTTTTACAAAGCACCAGATCATATGCTTGCTGAACAATAAAGTCCTTGGGCTTTTGTTCTGTTTGGCGCAAATATGATACGAAATCCATCACGAACTTTTCGCCTACGAGACAATTGCAACTTTGTCCGCAGTTTTGTATTCATTACTAAGAATTTGAACGTGAGATTACAACAGATGTTATGTGGGTGCTGCAAAGGACGATAAATAAAGCGCTTTTCACAAACAATCTTCCATGGCGTGCTCGTGATCTCAATCTTAGTCGAAGAAATGTGACAATCAGACTCGTTGATAACTAGTAGCCTTTGTACATTATTGCTGAAACCCGCTAGCACAAAGAACACAGAACTGACAACACAGAGCAGACACTCACATTTGTTACTAAGGTGAGATCACAAGTGATCTGCTTGCTGGCATAAACGACTTGTGAGAAAGCTAATTCGCGAATAACATAGTTGATATTCATGTATATTATATATATATATATACATAATTCCCTCGTTTGACTGTGGTAATTATTTCCTACACATAATTATGCATTGCGTCATTTGGTATACTTGTCATTTATGAAGCCCTTTTTTGCAGACACAAATAGGTAATTTGATTAGGAAACATTGATGTTTTGGCCGATTTTACCTTGATGTCACCTTGCCACCTGTAGGCATCGACTGGTTTAAACACTCGTTACTATTAGGCACTACACAGACCACATTGACAGTCGCTGGTCCGTCATTGACCAATTAACATTTCGTAATTAATCAATCTGCAGGGAAGGGTGAGGGGTCTGTGGCGCTCAGTTCCGCAGATAATTGAATGAATCCACCTTAATGATACAAATAATTAATTGTACAAAGATTATGCATCTACATATATGCGCAATAAAGAATGGAAAGCAGGTATTTTATCGGACGAATTCAAAACGCCAAACCTTATCCAGGGGTTTCTGAGTTGAAACGAAATTGATGAAACGTTTGAATGAAATTATGCTGACTGATTGCAAGCAATTTCCCCAAATTCATCGACAATTGTGAAATGACATCGTCAGGGTAAGACAACCGCACGAATCAATATATACCCGGAAGTATTGGGAAGTAGCAAGGATGTTTAACGAAATAAATGTTATTTCTACGATAATTGATGCTGCATTTCATGGGTTAACAGCTGACATAGCCTGTTAAATTGGTTTTAATGCGGTCAATGGCCGTGCTTTATCGGTGGAATTGTACTCAGTCTTTTTAAAGGTGGATCTACCAAGTTAAAATACATTTACTGCGTTTTATAAACCAGCCCACCCACCATTTACGTCACCTCGACACACCAATAATATATGAGCAACAATGCCCCCAGAGATGAGTCAGATCCCCATGGCATTTGATATGTAGTCATTGGTATTCCACAAGGTAGAATGTTTTGACAGGAACTTTCTGGAAGAGCTCAGGGGATTATAAAACGGACTATATATGAATACCAAGAAGGTGTGCCATATTCCTTTGACAGATAATGGTTTTCATTACATTGCCTAGTTTTGTTAATGTGATATCTATCAAGCTTCTTAATCGAAATCAGCATCAAAGTCGTACAATCTATATAAGCTATTGACCGGCACAAACCAACTGGATAATTAAATCAGTGAGTCTGTGTCAGTAAACATATCAAAATCATTATTACTCAAACTACATATGTACATCAAAATAATTGATATGTGTACATACCCATCCAGCATGACCGATTTGATTGACGAGTGACATATTCGTTTGATGTGTGACAGATTCGTGTGACTTAAAAGGAATTTGTTTGCAAGCGGGAATTAGTTGATATATTGGAATTTAATGTAATTATTGACATCACTGTAAAAGCCGGTGATGTGAAAGCTACGCATAAGTCTACCGCGATAACGCGCGTCGCGATTACTCGCAAATCTGCATAATTGGCGCTCAGGTCTTGGACCCACTTTTTCAGCCCAAAATAAAAAAATTGGTGCTGTGAACCAGCATATAACGTAGTTACAATCAAGCAACGGGAGATAACGATAAAGATATTATAATATTCCGCATTAATTCTTAACTTATACGTCATTATTATGATCATAAGATTCATTAAAATATAATACATACCGATTTTGTGAAATTTCGTCTCTTTAAAAGAGAAGAAATCGGTCATTATCAACTTGCTCTTTGATTGGCTTTAGTCTTTTAGTTTTTTAATGTAATTATTGACATCACTGTAAAAGCCGGTGATGTGAAAGCTACGCATAAGTCTACCGCGATAACGTGCGTCGCGATTACTCGCAAATCTGCATATCTGGCGCTCAGGTCTTGGACCCACTTTTTCAGCCCAAAATAAAAAATTGGTGCTGTGAACCAGCATACAACCTAGCTACGATCAAGCAACGGGAGATAACGATAAAGATATTATAATATTCCGCATTAATTCTTAAATTATACGTCATTATTATGATCATAAGATTCATTAAAATATAATACATACCGATTTTGTGAAATTTCGTCTCTTTAAAAGAGAAGAAATCGGTCATTATCAACTTGCTCTTTGATTGGCTTTAGTCGTTTAGATCCACCTCTCTTCTCGTTGACAGGTCGGGTGTTTAACCACCTTACCAACGAGCTAAATGAATATGGAGACAAGCCTTCACTGGTGATACGGTGAACCGATGAACTTATCAATTTGGCTCCATGGTTCCGTTGGTTGGGTAAAGCAAGGGGTGCTGTGGAGGATCGCCTTCCGAGCCGCGGGTAATCATTTTCTTTGCTACCAGTATAGAAAATAGCTGACGTGATTACAGGAAGAAGAAATATGACAAGCAGTGTCTTCATCGTCGGTGAATTGATTTGACCGTCGTCGACCAATGTCAATGGTTGAAAAGGCTGATATTGAGGAAAGGTTCGATATTAATAGCTACAGGTTTGCCGGGTCGAGTAGCTATGAGGCAATTGCCCGCTGCAAATCTGGCCACGCCTTCTGAATGCTGTGCGCAAAAACAAAATCCGTGGGCTAAATCAAACGCGCTCATCTCATGAATAATAAATGCATATCCCTCCGTGTCTATGTCGCACTGGATCGCCCACCACGTGTCACTGTGTCAACTGAGCGATAATGATACCACCATATTAATGCGTTGGTTGTGCAAAATAAATTCCGTAATGGTATATTCTTTTTTCAGTAGTTCTGATTGCATAGCAGTAATTAATCAGCCTCTACAAATTGTTCTAAGTCATAATGTCCCCGCTGTGTCAATCTTCGTTTGCCATAAAATATGGTAAACCGGTTGAAACTGCACGCTAGTTGCAAATATGGCATTGTGAGTCGGTGTCATGTCTGCACACAGACCGATGAGTTATGAAACATCACTTGGTACTAAAACTTACATCAAGCGCCCACAAGCAGGACAAGTAGCGACAGGTGAGGTCAAGTAAAGGTCAATGTAGATGTTTGATTTCAAATATGGGTGTGGTAAGACCATTTAATAAGCAACCATCCACCAGTTTTGTATTATATTGTTTCTCAGGTGATTAAATATAATTGGTATCTACCCTCACTCCACATATAAGTAAGAAAACGAAATATCAAATTAGCACTATCTCACTATCTCATTTAGGTTTCGTATAGGTGCTCTCCAATTGAGAGTTTTAGTATCAATTGATCTGTGAATTTTAAGATTAATTAGATATTGACATCGGTTTGGATCTGGAAATGCCTCGAGAAGGACTTTATTTATATAGGCGCGCGCATGATAGATCGGGTCCATGAAAAGTGGTCACATTTTCATGAATGACAGTTACTGATATTGTGACATTATCATGCAGGACAGTTAATGGTATTGTGACATTATCATGAATGACAGTCACTGGCATTGTGACATTATCATGAATGACAGTAACTGGTATTGTGACATTATCATGAATGACAGTTAATGGTATTTTGACGAAACAAATTAACTACCGGCCCATTGCTCTTATGAGAAATGCAAATTCCAATGATGACGATGACATGCTGAGGCAAATGCCAGTTTTATATGAAGGGTCAAACTGTCTTAATAAAATTTTCTCTCAATGTTCATTGCATGTATAACTTGTCAAACCTACTGCAGCATACTTTATTGTCCATATCTATGAATTAATTTAACACAAATTCGGTGAAAAAAGTTACAGTTGTTTAGAATAACAGGCACGGAAATAATTTATGTGCATCAAAAAGATGCCAGTCATATGTTCGTCTCAAACCGTACCAATGAATTGTAAAGCACATATCAGAATATCTACCTACGCATTTATAAGGAGAATAGATTTCTCCAACATAGTACGGTCCGTTCAGTGCCATATGGACCCATTGGTCTCACATTTTGTATGCTTCACATTGACCAATAACCAATATGCATGCCTTATGTTCTATGGGCCTTCTAAACAACACAACAACCATGTAGTTTTATCGCGACAATGACATGAAGATAGTAGACACACACACACACACACACACACACACACACACACACACACACACACACACACACACACACACACACACACACACACACACACACACACACACACACACACACACACACACACACACACACACATATATATATATATATATATATATATATATATATATATATATATATATATACATGTGTATATGTGTGTGTGTGTGTGTATATGTGTGTGTGTGTGTGTTGTGTGTGTGTGTGTGTGTGTGTGTGTGTGTGTGTGTGTGTGTGTGTGTGTGTGTGTGTGTGTGTGTGTGTGTATGTGTACTGCACCATAACATTTGTGCTCGATTTTAATGCATGAAGATCAATTTTCACCTTATGTGTGTATAATTCTAATCATACCAGATTTCAACGAGATCATTTGAGTCACGAGTAACCAGTCAGCTTGACATTCATAACGATCGAACAGCAGCATATGGATCGAAAGGCGATGCATTTAACCACGCACTACGAAGGATATATTGCACCTTCCTCGCAAAGACTGTGCCATACTTTCCATCATCATACAACATACTCAAGAGAAAATAATCTCTTTAAGTCTGGGTGCATCAATAAAACCAATCAGATGCTCTCATGTCTACCTAATGAAATGATCTTAATTATCTGTCAGCGATCCATTTCTGGCAAGAAGATGCATTTATATATCACACAATCGAAGTTTATTAAAGAAGAACACTGGGACTGTGGAAAATGCAAAATAGATAACTATATAACAATTCCTAGACCAGTCATGTATTGTTAGTTCAGCATTGCAGTACCTTGCTAGCTCCTTGCCAACTTTTGCCCCTTGATTTTACTCACAGAGAACCTGAATGTAGATAATAAAATGAGCGTCCATGGGACAATATAGTAGGAATGTTTACGTACTATCATGCACTGTGCAAACAAATTCGTAGTCGATATAATGTAAGTCGACTAGACCTGATAATCTAGGGGGGTGTTGCAGTATATCTGCCGGGGATGGGTATCGTGGGCGTGAGGGTGGAAGGGGGTGTCTTGAAGAATGATGCCAAAAACAAATCATTACATAGACGACGAATGGTACTGAAGTTGCTGATTGCTGAATGAAATGTTAAGTATGACGTCGTCGAATGTCTGTAGCTTTTACTCAGCGGGTGCAACAAGCAATGGAATGCCAGCGGTGGTTACGTCACTTCCGAGGTGCTAACTGCACCTCGGAAGTGACGTAAGCATAATCAGTCTTGGGATGCTACCCCATGAATAAAAGAGTGACCGTCTGGGTCTTGATAATAGCTATTGACTACGGCCAGTAACCTAATAACAGCTGTCACAATGCAATCATATGACCTTGTATGGTGAAAGTAAGTCCATCTATATGTACAGCACAGTGCGATGTTAAACGAATTGACTCCCACATCATCGTTAGTGCAGATATACCAAATGTAATGTCATTGAGCGTTAAACAGTTCTAACTACAGACGTATTTCGCTATTTGCGGCGATGCAACAAATGCAAATGAAGTGTGTATGTGGTTTTGTGGTTGGATGGTGTGTGTGGGGGGGGGGGCGGTTGGGGCTAGGTGTGGGGGTTATATTAGCCAAATCTCGGATACGGGTGGGCTCATTCATGTCCATGAACTTGTTGTTTACACTATGTTGGAGGGGGTGTGACAAAGTTTCTTTTAACACTTTCGCTGCGTCCCAAGCAGAAACAATCCCAATTATCTCTAGGTAGAGGGAGGCTAATAATAGCAGCACAGGCACTGTCTCTCGGTAGTTGTTAGTCTACATTAACAGAGGCAGAATATTCCTCGTGGTGATTGCATGCACTAGCTGACCCTTTAGCATGAAAATGTACAACAATGAACAGCTGGTTCCATATATCTTTTCAAAAACGACACATATATTGCTTAGTTTTGTCTAACATATGTATTCAACAAATTATGTATGTAGAAAGTAGACAAAGATGCCGCTGTGATTTATGCTCTTGAGTGTATTTATGATGAATCTAAGGAGAGAAATGCCTCTCTGCTGATGTTGTCTACATCAGTGGGCATATCAACTATCGAGAGTAATATTTGGCAGTGACATTAACAGATGCAACACAGCTGTTACTAGTGCAGCGTGTAAATGCAACAGCAGTACACATTAGCTTATTAACCTGATGCGGTGCCAATGACATGACACCATGAAACCATCTATAACCATCCTTTATACTGTGTGCTGGCAATAATATAACAGGCATTAGCTTCGCGGTCTTACTAATTTCATAATTCAAATGTGTGCTCTGGGGTAACAGCGGGGTCGTTGACTCCACCATCAACGATTAACATAACGTGTCACGTGACTTGCTAATACCTCATGTTTCTCAACAATACTCTTCAGAGATTGTGGCAAATACACAAAAACATTACCACTGTATATTTTGTTTCGAATGGATTTGAAGTCATTCCAGGCGGAATTGTCAGCTCCTGTAATCTATTGGGTCTGTGAGCTTCATAATAAACCGATGGGTGAAAGATATGTTCACAAGATCAACATGCTTCAATTCAACTTTAATTTATTAATAACTATAATTTCACAGTTGCTTCTTTTACTTCGTTAACTTGTTACATTAGCCTACATAAAGCAACATATTGTACCTGGTCATTGATATTCAAGAATATTTATCGAAGCCTATTTTCCCTTTGATCACAGCATTAAATGTCACGTGACTCAATACGTTTCTGCTAATAACGGAAGGTGCCTGACGTCCGAAGGTGCCAGACGTCCGAAGGTGCCAGACTTCCGAAGGTGCCAGACGTTGTTGCTGTTTATTAATCTTGATGCAGTTTTTTTCTCTCAAAAAAAAATAGACAGTATTGACTCTCGCATGTCACATGTTCAAGTCATATGAACAATTTGAGCTGACGTCTGTGTTTCAATCTTTACCATGCTAGAGACATTAACCAATGTTTCATTAATCGATGGTAGATCAGTCAGCGCATTATAAGTCTATGCATCAGTACGATAAGACACCACTGATGGGTGACATCCTAGGAAATGCTCCAGTCCACATCAACTTTGCACCTTCGCAAATTACATTTCCCAGGTAGCTGAGAATATTGACGACGATATTATGAGAAAAAAGACATTTTACTCCACCATAAATATTTTTGGAACCCCATCAAAATTACGGTAACAATGACGAAGTAATTTGTAGAACTTTGTAAGTAATTCCCTTCTTCGTACCTGTAAGTTTCGGAGGAGATAGAGTAAACACAAATGTAAAACAAACAACAATACGTCTAAAATATGTCTTCAAATTATAGTTGGAAGACATCATAAAAGGATGTATTTCAATGTTGTTGCATGGTATATATTTCTATTAAAGAACGGCAACTTTGCCACGACAACATAGGCTGTACGAGGCTGCTCACTTTACATGCAGATGGAGGCGGGGGCGTGTTAGAGCAGGTGGGATTACAAAAAGCTGCGTGACAATAACCAATCAATTTGCTAAAGTACAGGTAATTGATGACGTGACAGCAGCAATTAATATCACCTCATAAATGTAACCAATACGGAAAAAACATGTCTCGAGTTGCGCTTGCATTGTTGAGCGGTTTGTCGTATATGGTATTATTCGTTCGACCATCTAGTTCTAGTATTGTTTCGAACTCAGGTGGGTCAATAAGTTTTGTTAGTGGGACGAAATCATATCTGAAAACAGCCACATTTCAGGTTATTGACTACCACCCTCTTGAGCTGTGTGATATATACAATCACAACTCACGGACGGGTGCCTTACAACGTGACTTAAGGTGGTTTGGTCAAAACAATTTTTTATTGAATAACCGTCCGCAAGTACATGTATTTCACAATGTACGATTGCAAAACGGCATATTATGACACAGAATACCACGTGGGTGGACCCTTCTAATCTAAATAAACATCAGACGTCGATTGTTCCCAATCTGTCTGCAGTGGCGCCATCATCCCTATTTTCTATTGCGTAAGCTAATGATACAATAATCTAGAACCATACGCACAAAGTTTTATAACTTATAAATAATGCAATGCAACACCCACCCGAATCGAGCCCCCCCCCCCCCCCACATATTTGAAGCATTTATAAAGTGACAACATTGCCGCTATTGCTCTATCAAAACAGACATATTGGTACTTGCCGCCATTGCCGCTGTTGCGCTATCGAAACAGACATATTGGTACTTGCCACGCAGCTAAGTATGTTCCCTAGGTGATTGGCGCCTTATCTTCCCTACATCCTGATTTACCGAATTGTGAGTAGCCAGGGAACAGATAATGTGATACTGAGTTATTCCATTTGATTTAGAATTAAACCTAGGTTCTAAGAACGTCATATATAATATCCAATGTTGTGAAGCGTGTTAGAACTGTTCCATTGGTTAGGATTTCATTTTGACAATCGAGCAAAAGATGTTCTTGGTTGTACATTTGGTTAACGTCCTAATATGCCGTCAAGAAATCGTAACCCACACTACAGACCTCAGTGGCATTTTCATGATTGAGGAAATTTGGCAGGTATTGAAAGGTATTGACATTTGGGTGAGCGCATATTGGGATTAAGCGATGTTCAATTTGTACGCTTCCGCATCGACATAGTCGCTGTTCTCAAGAAAATCTATGCCATTTGTCCTTTTTCAATGACCAGACTGGGCGAGCTTGTCCGCAGCCGTGTCAATCCTACTCGTTGGTTACCTGGTACGTGAGGGTTCCGACTGGTGTGCAATTTATCTACCTATAGGTCTGGCTTTACATCCTTGTGGTTGGTGGCAACTTTTATTTTATGTGAATGTGCCACTGTCTCCTTGATTTTAAAAAATCCGATGATCTTGGGTCACCATCAGCTAGTAGCTGTTGAATGTATTTGTAGTACGGGGTGGTGGCATATTTAGCAAGTTTCATAAACATAGCTAAATAGGTCATCAGACATTTCTTCCCTCTCGCTAATCAATTTATATTGTATACTACGACTGACTGTAGGGTCCCAAAGTTCGATTAAGCAGATTTCATTTTGTGGTAAGCTTCTTACACCCAGCAGCGAATTAATTGCATTCATATAATAATGCTGATTGGGGTCATCAAGTTCTTTGCACATCCATGCTTCTCATCAGCAAAATATTGATGATAGTAAGGCAGCATCGCGCACAGTCTTTGTAACCCCAAAAGAGAAATCGCAGTTCTTTTGCATGAATGCTTGGAGCTTGAGTATCTGACATGCTTTACATTTGCAGTGGGATGCAATAGCAGACTGGATTCTCCCATCCTGGCTGAGCATGAATCCCAAGTGGACATAATAATAGCTTTCGAAACTGTAAATAATTAGCAGTGATGCTGGGAAAAGCAGCACGTCTTTGTCTAGTTATGTATATAAGCGTCATAGCAATAATTAGCAGTGACGCTGGGAGATGCAGCACGTCTGTGTCTAGTTATGTATAAAAGCGTCATAGCAATAATTAGCAGTGACGCTGGGAGATGCAGCACGTCTTTGTCTAGTTATGTCTAGTCATTATGTATGGGAAAAGCGTCATATGCAATAAGCAATAATAAGCAGTGACGCTGGGAGATGCAGCACGTCTTGTCTAGTTATGTATACAAGCACCATAATAATAATTAGCAGTGACGCTGGGAGATGCAGCATGTCTTTGTCTAGTTATGTATACAAGCGTCATAGCAATAATTAGCAGTGACGCTGGGAGATGCAGCACGTCTTTGTCTAGTTATGTATACAAGCACCATAATAATAATTAGCAGTGACGCTGGGAGATGCAGCACGTCTTGTCTAGTTATGTATACAAGCACCATAATAATAATTAGCAGTGACGCTGGGAGATACAGCACGTCTTTGTCTAGTTATGTATAAAAGCGTCATAGCAATAATTAGCAATGACGCTGGGAGATGCAGCACGTCTTGTCTAGTTATGTATACAAGCACCATAATAATAATTAGCAGTGACGCTGGGAGATTCAGCATTTCTTTGTCTAGTTATGTATAAAAGCGTCATAGCAATAATTAGCAGTGACGCTGGGAGATGCAGCACGTCTTTGTCTAGTTATGTATACAAGCACCACAATAATAATTAGCAGTGACGCTGGGAGATGCAGCACGTCTTTGTCTAGTTATGTATATAAGCGTCATAGCAATAATTAGCAGTGACGCTGGGAGATGCAGCACGTCTTTGTCTAGTTATGTATACACGCGTCATACCAATAATTAGCAGTGACGCTGGGAGATGCAGCACGTCTTGTCTAGTTATGTATAAAAGCGTCATAGCAATAATTAGCAGTGACGCTGGGAGATGCAGCACGTCTTGTCTAGTTATGTATAAAAGCGTCATAGCAATAATTAGCAGTGACGCTGGGAGATGCAGCACGTCTTTGTCTAGTTATGTATACAAGCGTCATAGCAGAGAGTGACGGAGATGCAGCACGGTAATTAGAGATCATAGCAGTAATTAGCAGGGACGTTGGGAGATGCAGCACGTATTTGTCTAGTTATGTATACAAGCGTCATAGCAATAATTAGCAGTGACGCCGGGAGATGCAGCACGTCTTGTCTAGTTATGTATAAAAGCGTCATAGCAATAACTAGCAGTGACGCTGGGAGATGCAGCACGTATTTGTCTAGTTATGTATAAAAGCGTCATAGCAATAATTAGCAGTGACGCTGGGAGATGCAGCACGTCTTTGTCTAGTTATGTATACAAGCGTCATAGCAATAATTAGCAGTGACGCTGGGAGATGCAGCACGTCTTGTCTAGTTATGTATAAAAGCGTCATAGCAATAATTAGCAGTGACGCTGGGAGATGCAGCACGTCTTGTCTAGTTATGTATAAAAGCGTCATAGCAATAATCAGCAGTGACGCTGGGAGATGCAGAACTTCTTTGTCTAGTTATGTATACAAGCGTCATAGCAATAATTAGCAGTGACACTGGGAGATGCAGCACGTCTTTGTCTAGTTATGTATACAAGCGTCATAACAATAATTAGCAGTGACGCTGGGAGATGCAGCACGTCTTGTCTAGTTATGTATACAAGCGTCATAGCAATAATTAGCAGTGACGCTGGGAGATGCAGCACGTCTTGTCTAGTATAAAAGCGTCATAGCAATATTAGCAAGCGTCATAGCATGTATAAGCGTCATAGCAATAATTAGCAGTGACGCTGGGAGATGCAGCACGTCTTTGTCTAGTTATGTATAAAAGCGTCATAGCAATAATTAGCAGTGACGCGGGAGATGCAGCACTTGTCTTGTCTAGTTATGTATAAAAGCGTCATAGCAATAATGTATACAAGCGTCATAACCAATAGCAGTGACGCTGTATAAAAGCGAGATGCAGCACGCACGTCTTGTCTAGTTATGTATACAAGCGTCATAGCAGTGACGCTGGGAGATGCAGCACGTCTTTGTCTAATAATTAGCAGTGACGCTGGAGATGCAGCACGTCTTGTCTAGTTATGTATACAAGCGTCATAGCAATAATTAGCAGTGACGCTGGGAGATGCAGCACGTCTTGTCTAGTAATGTATACAAGCGTCATAGCAATAATTAGCAGTGACGCTGAGAGATGCAGAACTTCTTTGTCTAGTTATGTAAAAAGCGTCATAGCAATAATTAGCAGTGACGCTGGGAGATGCAGAACTTCTTTGTCTAGTTATGTAAAAAGCGTCATAGCAATAATTAGCAGTGACGCTGGGAAATGCAGCACGACTTTGTCTAGTTATGTATACAAGCGCCATTATAATTATTAGCAATACGCATTAGCTAATTAACCGCGGGAAGATTCAAACGATGTGTCCCCATGCAATGATGTGGTGCCAATGACATGACGCTATGACATCTCCTTTTCCTGGTGTGCTGACAATAATGGAAGGCTCTGTGGTCTTATCAATATTTGCATGAAATAGATGTGTTCTGGGGTGACTGCGAAGTCACTGACTTCCCAAAGAACGATTAATTTAGCGTACTGCATGAGTTTAAGATATCTCGTTGTGTTCAACCGCAATAGAGATTGTACTAAATGCTCACGGACTTTACGATCGCTGATTTCTTGAATATAATGCATTGATATATATTACCTAGTTTGTTTTATAGAAATTACAGCTACGTTTTCTTTTCTGCTACGAATATGCTGACAAACCCATTCAGCGCCATATACTCCAGTGCAGCACTGACATCAAGCGTCAGTCGGCGTGGGAGCACGACAATCTACGTGATAATGACCAATAATTCTGATTATACACAGATAATTAATGCCGTGACTGTATGAAACTGTTATTCGAACGTAGGTCTTATTATCGCCCTCTGTAGACATAATGTGTTGTTCGTGGGAAGATCCATTATTTGAAACTAGCCCAGAGGAATTGCAAATGCCGATGTAAAGTGGCTCAAAATGGCCCGACATGCATGACTGGGCTCTCCCTCGTGTTTCGCTGCGATGATGGAGAGGGGGTAGGATTGCGGGGCGTGGGGGTCATTCATGTGAAGAATGATGGAGGTGTAAGAATTAAATTTTAACGATATAGCAGGCTTGCTCATTAACCTGGCGCCGATTTCAAAGGATGCTTATTGATCCGCTCTGCATTCATCCCAATACAGTGTACAGTGTGGCATTGTGCAATCCATTCATTATGGTCCATCAGATGCAAGCAATTTTTACACACGTCATGATAAACAAAATAATTATGAATAGCAGCAATGACGAATTAGGCGTCTGGCATCTAAGGTCATGACTTTACATTAGTTGATCGGAGCGGCATTTAATTCTGATACCATAGTGAAAAATTCAGTGGAGTATATTCCAAAATGGCGGTGATCAACGTAAAATGTGTTTG
Organism: Urechis unicinctus; assembly: GCA_034190875.2. Taxonomy (NCBI): domain Eukaryota; kingdom Metazoa; phylum Annelida; class Polychaeta; order Xenopneusta; family Urechidae; genus Urechis; species Urechis unicinctus. The sequence continues at coordinate 6,924,155 of CM067357.1, forward strand.
GAAAAATAAACTGTTTAACAATTATATGTTGTTCTAGTAATGCTAGTGTAACGTGGTGTACAATTGTACGAGTCATGTGGTATTCTATTTTCATCGCTCATTGTACGGTCACTGAAATTGCTCCATAACGCACATTTGTTCCATGTAATTAACCGGCGATGGTGCTGTTCAGGTGGCGTGACAACCTTTGTCGCTCTGGACAAACAGTTCATACATAATTCCACGAAGTAATGAGTGGCATATGCGACAATGATATCCATAATAATTAGCTGCAGAGTCAGACTCATACCAGGTTATGCATCACTGAACAAAACCAGATGCAATGCACTTTTTATTCGACAGGCTACTGTTGTCGATTGCGATAGAACCTCTAGTAACAATCAGATCAGTACATCTCAAAGATGGTGGATGATGTGTAATTTTGACACAAAAAGTCCGCTTTGGCTCTACTTTTGTTTACTTTTTAAGATTTTCCATGACCGTAGGCAATGGCGATAAGGAATGGTGGCGTCACCCAGAAAAGGTTAGGGACAACAGCACATAGGCCTGAGATGAGAATGGTTTACCCACATAATATTCTGTGTCAAAACAGATCAATTTTCAATTGTATATTCAATGCAAGTTGCCGCCATATTGTGAATATATTCAGATTACTGCATATAATTGTGTCGTCTTGCGGCAAGGAATAGGAATTTATATAAAAACGCGATTAAGGAAAGTAGCATATTTGATAGCATATTTGTGAATGTATGAATGTTTATTTGTTCTCAAAGTTCATCACTATGGAGCCGTTAAAAACGTCTAAGGAGGTTCAATATGAACAGCTTTCTATGCAGGGTGGCGTGGAAACATTGGATTGGACTTCTGAGGTCATCGAAGTGCGCAGGGGGGGAGGGGCGAAATGCGGTTATGCGAACGATTCCAACAGAATGGAAGAGATGCGAGGGCAGAATAACAGCTCACAGCATGCCATCATAAGGATGATGCGATCTGATTGGCTCGCGTCGGCTTAACGGGCGCAACTTGTTGAAGATTTATTATGACGCACGATATCATTGACTACTTCGTCTTGTTCGTACTTTCGTTTAATTAAGCAGATATAAATATATACCATACTGCCTACACATTGCAGGAAATCAAACGTCAGTGACTGCTAACTTGTTGTGCCGTCAGTGGTGGAAGAGCAGCTGTGATGATCCCTGAATCACACACAATGCAGGTTCGGTGATTGCGAGAGGTCGTGGTGATTGCGAGAGGTCGTCGATCGCTAAGAAATGTAGTGAAGGCTACATGTGGAGCCTTTATATTGTAAATCCAGCCCTTCTCGTTTGATTCCAAAGCGGCTTCATCTTACTGGAAAGAATCATTCTGTAATTATTGATAGTATAATAAAATCACCATATCATTAGAAAGGAATCGTTCTATAATTATTGATAGTATAATAAAATCACCATATTTTTGGATAGGAATCATACTTTAATTATTGATAGTATAATAAAATCACCATATCATTGGAAAGGAGTCGTACTATAATTATTGATAGTATAATAAAATCAACGTATCATTAGAAAAGAATCGTTCTGTAATTATTGATAGCATAATAAAAACACCATATCATTGGAAAGGAATCAAACTGTAATTATTGATAGCTCAGAAAAATCAACATATCAGTGGAAAGGAACCATACTATATATATTAATGGTTCATTAAAATCACAATTAAAACGTTATCTTTTGTCATTGTCTGTGTCTCTTTATATACTAAATATGCAGAGAAGCAAGCAATGAATGCCAACTGCGATATTGCCGTTCATAGGGCGTGAGCCGAAGTTGATTGCGTTAATACCTAAAGTGTTTTCTCATGAATAAATGAGTGGTGGTCAAGTTGTCAGGGTCGCATGTAAGTGGTTATTGGCACAGAGGCAAATGAAAAACCAGTTCTATTCCAGACATATGACACCCTATGGTAAAAGCTAGTACACGCGGCAACTGCTTCTAAACGTTCAGTTAATTGATGATGGGTGATGGTAATATAATTAGTGCAAATTTGCTTGTAGATGATTATTTGCGTAGATTGTTTTAATGAATTGTCATTCTGTTAATACAATTCCATCAACAGCTACAACCACCACGGTTTCGTCTCACTTGAATTACGTCCACTTTGGCGCAGGAGGATAGAAAATGGAAACAAAGCAGACGATTAACAACTTCACGTAACAGGAGGATAGTAAATGGAAACAAAGCAGACGATTAACAAACCTCGCGAAACAGGAGGATAGAAAATGGAAACAGTTCAGACCATTAACAAACTTCGCGAAGCAGGAGGATAGAAAATGGAAACAAAGCAGGCGATTAACAAACTTTGCGAAACAGGAGGTTGAAATGGAATCAAAGCAATCTATTAACAAACCTTGCATAACAGGGGATACTACATCAATGGATTTCCTGTGGGTTAAATGTTACCAAAATGTTTGTATCGATTCCGTTTGGTTTGGAATAATTTAGCTGGTGAAAGAAACGTAAAATTCATCCTTGTCTTGTCCGACAGCAGGACACAATTTCAATCAAGCCAGGCCACTACCCCAGATATGTGCCCATGTAAAAGCAACAGAGAAATATCAGAATGACGTCAATTTTAACGTCATAAGCTTGTCGTTTAGGCGTTCTGAATCATGCCATCATTTCAAATCGGCTACTTAGCTACTTATAGTTGTGAGCCATTAAAGGCTGTTTGCAGATAATCCGAAATTGTGCAGGCGGGATTCATTGTGTCGACTACCTGCATCATTCCTGGCGGTTATGCAGCAGTTCAATAAAAAATATAGACGAAAATATCCCAATCAAAAAACATATACTAAGGTGCATTGACGCATAAAGAACGTACAATCCATTTATATTTGATTCTTGTCTTACTGCACATTAGTCCTAATTGAAAGTAACATCAGTGAGGCAGAAACTTCTAGATGTTACACAATACATTGTTGAATTATGCATAAACTACTTGTCTAACACAACAAAGGTTGCCACGACATGCCAAACGCGACATCGCTTACAAACACATATTATGATAGCAACACAATCCCTGATGTGCATATGGGGTTTAATGTAAACAGGTAAACAAACGATCAAATTAACGTAGGCATATGATACACAAAGGCGAGTAGTTCTATGGGTGCAGACTGATTTCCACGAGTCGTCAGATCATAATGACAGATCATCAAATTCTCCGGTTCCAACTGGTTTGCGGTATTATTTATGACGGTCATCATTAATGATTAGAGGCGGGGGTGAATCATTAATGATTAGGGGGGGGGTGAATCATTAATGATTAGGGGCGGGGGTGAATCTCGCGACATGCACTAGGATTAATGTGAAATAAGATAATGACAAACGTGTCGTCTGCATTAACGCGCCCAGGTCAAAGGTCGGACACCGAACGAATTGTATCCTGATCGCGGTAAGGTTTGAAACGAGTGACATGAAATATTAATTAGTCGTCAGTTAGCAACCAGTAATAATACTATACCAAAGCGACATGAAATATTAAGTAGCCGTCAGAAAAGATTGTGCGCGAGATTTATTGAGTAAGATGCAGTTAAACGACAAAGCCTAGCCCTCAATGTAAAGGAGAAAAAAAAATCGATACATCAATTGATGTAATCTATCAATTAGTATACGCCAATCGAGTAAAAGCTGTATACACTGGGACATAATCCATCGGCTTAGCGAGAGCACGTATATCAGGTCTGAACATATACGTATGTTAATACTCATCCTTATCTGGCTTACAGAAACACACGCGCATACAAAGACACACACGCAAACCATGCACGCACATACGCGGACTCACATATGTCTGCACAAAATAAGCACATTGACGCTTCACCTAGTCTGGCGCACCGACACACGCACACAAACACACCCAGACACACGCACACATATGTACACACAAAGACACACACACAGACGTGCACGTACACACATACACAAAGAAACACACCGAAAAACCCACTCAAAAACACTGCCATAAACATGACGACATGTTTGGAACCCAACAAATGGAACATTAAAGACCACAAAGCGTGCGGACTTTATAATTGAAAAGGGGCCCATAAAGCAAATGATATGGAAGAAGTGATGAGCATTTTCACGTCAACAATCGAGCAACAGATGTTCTTGGTTGTACATTTGGTTAACGTCCTAATATGCCGTCAAGAAATCGTAACCCACACTACAGACCTCAGTGGCATTTTCATGATTGAGGAAATTTGGCAGGTATTGAAAGGTATTGGCATTTGGGTGAGCCTCCCTAAAATGGCCAGTGATAGCGCATATTGGGATTAAGCGATGTTCAGTTTGCACGCTTCCGCATCGACATAGTCGCTGTTCTCAAGAAAATCTATGCCATTTGTCCTTTTTCAATGACCAGACTGGGCGAGCTTGTCCGCAGCCGTGTCAATGCTACTCGTTGGTAATCTGGTACGTGAGGGTTCCGACTGGTGTGCAATTTATCTACCTGTAGGTCTGAGGTTACATCCTTGTGGTAGGTGGCAACTTTTGTTTTATGTGAATGTGCAACTGTGTCCTTGATTTTGAAAAATCCGATGATCTTGGGTCACCATCAGCTAGTAGCTGTTTAATGTATTTGGAGTACGGGTGGTGGCATATTTAGCAAGTTTTATAAACATAGCTAAATAGGTCATCAGACATTTCTTCCCTCTCGCTAATCAATTTATATTGTATACTACGACTGACAGTAGGGTTCCTGAGTTCGATTAAGCAGATTTCATTTTGTGGTAAGCTTCTTACACCCAACAGCGAATTAATTGCATTCATATAATAATGCTGATTGGGGTCATCGAGTTCTTTGCACATCCATGCTTCTCATCCGTAAAATATTGATGATAATAAGGCAGCATCGCGCACAGTCTTTGTAACCCAAAGAGAGAAATCGCAGTTCTGTTGCATTATTTTTTTGACAACACACCACAAGTTTGGGTTCTCAAATTTCAAGACAGGATGGTTCGACGCATCACCGAAATCGTTTCTTTGAATAAGTTGCTGACACATCAGTTTTCTTTGATTTTTATGAAGTCAATGAATGCACCATCAAGTCTGCTAAAAGTTTCATTTTCCAACCATATTTGCCAAACGTTATCAATAGAACCAAGGAGTTACATAACTAAAGATATTGCTTATAACTCCTTGATGGAACCTACTGAAAGATCTTAGAGATGGGACAGCCGCGGTGTGGTGTGTGTTGTGGTAAACAGCATATGAATAAAAGCCAGACAATAATTGTGCGCATATCTATCTATTTGATCGATCTATTTAATAGTATACTCTGCTTTGCGTCTGTTTATGTACTGTGGGCACATAAATCATATAATATGGTTTATTTCTCAGACAATGGCGAGTTGATTGGTCATGATGTAATAATAATAATATAATAATAATAGTAACGGTTTATTGCTAAGAACAACATGTTATTGAGCAAAAGCAAAACATTAGTAAACATGTCTATGCATACAAACTAATTGATAACAACGAAACATATTCAACACTTTCGGCAAAAACAAACCTAATTTTGTAATACATGGATATACACTCAATTTGCACCATTCTGACACCGGATTTATATGTATTGGCATCAAAACATCATCGTCGTCGTCCACGTCACGAAGTGCAATAATCATGCCATCACAGCGGCAGTGCGTCTCGCCAACTGTCTGAACTGGTTTGCCAAAACACCCCTACCCGTCATCGGAACGTGGAATAACCATCTGGCGACTCGATTCCATCGTCATTACTGCGTCACCAGACTATTCACACCTACTTCATTGAAACCCACACCTTAACTTGCTAACAAGTAATCCCATTACCCAACTAACGCTCCGTCAAACCCCAGCGGCGCGTCTGCCGCGGTGTCGCAGCGGGGCTGTGATTCACCCCAAACACGACCGCCACGCCCCGCGTTTAATATTGACAATCATAAATCTTGATCGTCAACATAATTTACATCGCAAACCAGTTCGATCCTGAATCTTGGATGAACTGTCATTGGTGATTCACGACTATTTAAGTACTTAGGATCCAATAAAACGTGTAGCCTTTCTTTTCTGATCTTGCTATGTGATCTATTTGCACCGATTGACCCCGACATTTGTCTCATCTCACAATGGTCGCACCTATATTATATCAGGTTGATGTAGTTGATTGCTTAATTTGATTGAAATCACTAAGATTTAACCAATGAACCTCGAGCAATTGTTCCTCGTGACCAAAATTTTTCTTGAAGGGAAGATCATGTAGCAGCTTAAATCGTCAGGAATAGTGCTGGGTACCACCCCTGAAATGCATCCTCATCCAGACGATATTTGTTCATGTTCGGCAAGAGCTTGAGTTTGATCTAACATGCCACTCAAGAGAGGAGTGCGAGGGGTGGTTGGGGGATGCGGGGGTAGTGGGGGGGGTAGGAGATTGGTTACTTGCAGGGAGCAACTGTGGTTGGCGATGTCCACGAATGGGTAGAGGATAAATGCGAGCTAGGATATGCCGATTGAAAAGTAAAACAAAGCCCCAATCGTCCATCCCTTGGACCTAGAACAGCAAACATTATGAGGCGACAACTAATTAAACTGAATTAAATGCTATATGGGGCGTCTTCTAATGGAATACCATCACACAGACAACCATTAGCCAAAAGTGTTTCATATCATGGCACAAACATCAAGACAGACTGGGAAGCGTTACTTGATTCCGGTCAAGATCAAAACTATAAGTATCGAAGCACCAGAGGTCAATTATGTTGATAGTAAGACTCTATATAAAGCATTGCCCCCGCATTGGAAGCATTTATGAGGTGATATGAATGGCTGCCGTCGCGTCATCAATTAACTATAAATTATCAGTAATATTGGTCATTATGAAGCTGTTATTTGTTAACCTGGACATTGTATTGATCGCCAGGTAGCAGTGACCACCCTGGCGAAGCAATGTTTATAAGGCAGCACCTTCTGACGAATATACTTAGTTGTTATAGTGATTCAACTGTATGATTGTGAGCCGACATATATAAACAATACCTGCATATACAATTTTTGAATATACTTTTCAAAGTGCGTCTTAATCACGAGATGATTATCTTAATTATCGTTGTGTAACAACAATTTTATACATGTTGAGGTTACCATTTCTGAAGAATGTATTTGAATAACATAGCTCACAGTGTGACATATAACACAATCGAATTGTAACCCGCATATTTTACAGTTGCGTATTTTGAATAACATATTTTGCGGGCGATGATAGCTTTTCTGAAATAATACTACACCAACATATATTTTTCAAATTGGATCAGGATTACAACACTTAATACCATATAATTCAGCTGACTGATTTAACCTCTGATTTGATGACCTAATCGACGGATGCGTCATCCATTTCTTTTTTGCAATTATTACTTTAATTAGCTCTCACGACAAGGAAAACATGTTGTTGCTTATTTGTGAAGACGTGGGTGGTTTAAGCTGGAGGAGCCATTATTTACTGATATCAAATTCAAAAGTTTTAATGACGCGATGAAATATATGATAATAATCTCAGGATCAAATGACACTATGACACCCATTTCCACAAAACTTAGGGTTACTGATATAAACGTTTGGTTCCTGATAATAAAGTAAATATCAATATTTTTCTATGTCAAATAATGCAATGTATATAAAATGGCGCTATCATCGTCTGCTTGTAGTTGTTATAACCACTAAGCTCGCTATTCTGATTGTCTACTTAGGCGGGGCTCCTAATATCGATTAACTGCATTATTCTTGTCGGTTTTGGAGACCGCAATGAACAAGGTCAGCACAAAAAAGAATGAATAAAACTGCGGTGAATAACGAACTGACAGCGTCTGGTGTCAGTCTAACTGTACAGTTAATTGAAAGTAACATCAGTGGGATAGTAACACTACTAACGCTGTAAACAATACATGGTTGAATTATGTATGAACCGAGTGTTTAACACGGCAAAGGTTGTAATGCCAATAACAACAACGCCCACAAAACGCAGTTTCTGGGCGGAACACAATCACGAACAAAAAAGACCAATCTGTACACAAAAACATTATGAAGAGAAAATGAACTAGACGTGATCTGACAGCTCTCCTCTTTGTGGTTCAATCATCGTTTCAGTAAAGGAGGGTAGAATTTAATCTCAAATAGAGCATTTAATTCTTTGCTATATGGGTTGGCTCGTGTGATGAAATAGCGTGACACATGCAAACTTCAATAAGCCAATTATGTACCAGTCAGGAACACAACTACAGAGTGAGGGTAAAACATATTTGAATTTATTTTACGAAATACTGTACTCTCTGATTCCATGATTCCATGGGAGTACCAGTTAAGCATTAGACAGTGGTGTAAGATAATGAAAACAATTGCTGATATGTGTCATCTTAATGCATTGAAATCCTATATATGTCCCAAATTGCATTGATTAAACTCTGTATCTGTCCCTAAATTTTTGACATCTTGTTGCAATTGAATATTTTATTTGTCCCACATTGCAATGAGTATACCCTTGAGTATTGCACTTGTCCCCGTCTTCTTACAATCGAGACCCACAGTTATCCCACCTTGGAACGGAAACTCTTTTTAGTCGTCCCATCTTGCTATGATTAAACACCATCGATAAAGTCCCCTCTTGCACTGATAGGATCTAACAGTTGTTCCCTCTAGCACAGAATTCATCCCATTTTGCATTCCTACATTTGGCTCAATTGAATCCTACATTAGTTCCAATTTTGCAAAGATTGAGAACCATTCTTCCTCGAACAAACTCCATTCAACCGTTGACCCCGAAGCGACGGCCGATTCTTTCTTAATACGGATACGTTCACAGACGTTTGCATTCCGATTCCAAGCTTCCGAGCGCCGAGTGGCTTTCGAGGGTGGAATTCATCGTCGAGAAATTACCCCGCATAGAGATCTCATTTAAGAATATCGGTAGAATATGTTATGGCCTGTGCAAAACTTACATAGACTCGCACAGCTGGGATAGGTACATTCTCCGGAGCATAGGATGCTGCTCGTACCCACTCCTCTGCTCCACGAAAATGGGATTGGTGGTTTGGTTGTTCAACTGCAGCTCACATAACAGGCTCGTTCGATTTATAAGTCACCGGTCATTATTAGCACGTTATGATTTTCCTATTCTGCATTGTGCTGTTGTTTCTGTAAATATGCGTATCAATCGTTCACGGGCATTAATTTCGTAATCAACCAACGTGTAAAGCCGGGATATTCAGTAAAATATGCATCTACGGATACCTAATCATAACGAACACGTACTATGGGGAAAAATCATAACGTCTCCTATTATTATCCGGGTACCCTCAGTGTCGGACGCATATCTTTGGTACTGCTTGAAACTTTTCTCTTTTCGGTTACATAAACAAACGTGATGACAAGAAAATAAACTTTTTGAATGGATTTCATATATATTGAATGCGGGTTTATTCTTCCTTCATGCTACAATAAACGTCACTCCTGTCCTATAGGATACCATTCTAGTCGATTGAGGGAGCATTCGTTGTCAATGGTCTCCTTTGTCGTACATAAATTCGGCTCTGAGCGTCCAAACGGTTATTAGTTCCAACAGAATTTATGAACATGATAACCTCGCTAAAACACCTTTGTTTTTGGACAAATGTTTCTTTTGGAATGCTAATCGGTGGAAATCAAGAGTATACATTCCTCTCTCCAGAAAACAAATGCGAAGCATTATTTGGACAGTGACGCGCTCAAAATGAGAAATATTACTAAGATACGAAAGCTGGAGATAGTAAATGTACTGAACTCATTCTTCAATTCAGCATGTTTTTGTTATTGTACTGGGGAATTTGATATAATTTAGGAATATTGGGCCATTTTAAGTTGAAGAAATGTATTATCCAGCAAATGAAAATAGGTTTCTATGAAATATAGCATTTTTTTATTTGTCACTGTCTGAAAAGGTCTTTTAATTTGACATAGCTGCATGATGAACAGAGAGAAGCCTGACAGAAGAACGGTTTTCAATTGTACTCAATGAGCTCTCACAACTCAGCTAAATGCCATATGGTTGGAAAACATTTTCTAGTTTGCCCTCCCTAGTAATAAGGTTTCGTTTAAAATGGCTACCAATTTTCTTTTTGTAGAGATTTCAGATCTAATATTGAGGATTACTCTTCTGTTAACGTGGTAACCTGCTACATATCGTTCAATCTTAAAACAAACACAACTAAGAACTGCTGATTGATATAGCATTCCGATTAAGAACGAGCGCAAAAACAGGTCTGCACAACAAACTGAATCAGTGTGGTATTTATTTAGTAGCAGTTGAATAAAATATGATAATTTGCTGTAGCACAACCACCCCCCCCCCCCCCCCACCCCCCAAACACACACATACTAAACTGAAGCGTTGGGACCCCGCGAGCGACTATCGCGGGATGCGGGGACAATAACTTATCGACAAAACATCGCTGCGAGCAAGCCAGAATTGTGGGCTGGGCTGCTGACTGCATATAAATCACTCATTTGAGAAATACGATTCGTTTAGCGAGTCTGTGTATTGTTGACTGACAAATTGGCAAAAATTAACACCAACAAATGTTAATTGTGCCATTAGCTGTCCATCGATGCTCACGTAAGAATGGTAGTGTTGATAAGACAAGGCCTTGCAATGATCTGTTGCTTGTGATCCGACTGCACAGCTATTGATGTGCACATTCTTGGGTCGCCCGAATTCCTGTCTCGCTTTGCATTCAATCCGATCCGACATGAAAACCTTGGCAATTTACGTTGCAGAAGGATTTTCGGAGAAGCATTTATGTTCGTCGTGTTACTACCGCTCCCTGGCTTAAAATATGATGAATATTTGTTGTTAGATACAATCTGGATTTATTTGGCGAATATATAATCTGATTCGTTGGTCTTATTGTTTAACTTTTAGTTTTAAGTTTGGGAAGTATAAATGACAAATATCACCATAAAAAATTAAATGTTACTAGATAAATGTAATGAATAACTCAATATGACCTTCTGTAACTGCCTGGTTTTCAATTCCACTTCTAAGTTGTCTTTTTTGCCTCTCAAACCTGTAGTATTTGTTTGAAGTCTTAATTCTGTTCACTATTTCAAAGTGGGCGCTGGCTCTTATGAGGAGCTGTCCAAGCATCTCAATCACTCTCATCCATCACCGTGGTGATATCACCTCATCGTTGGAAGTTACATAAAACTCCAATATTACCACTGTCATAGCTTCAATAACCCCAGGATGATTTTCACAAGCAGTCCGTAAACCATTGAGAACCCTTACCTATCCCTATTTTTTTCCAGTGTGTTAGCTTACTTACATATTAATAGTTATGCCTTTATCTTATTGTAGGTATATTGTCACACGTCTGATAATGCTTAAACCATGGTAAAAATCAATGACTTGTTACATATATATGTATATGGTAATATATATTTCTTTACAATAGGTCCATCACGAAAAGGTCTGTGATATTTACATGTAACCAATTAGTAAGGTTCTGTGTCTTCCTCATGCATGGATACCCTTGGTTGTGACTCTATTGACTCTTAAGAAATCTCTGTAGCACCCTTGAGCCCCCTGTGGGTTGGGGGGTGGGGTGGGTAGAAAGGCCGAGTGCATCCTCCTGCATGTTGTAAATGGGACTTAAAGGGGCATCCTGTTTGCTGTGTGTTGCGACTAGTGTTGGTGGACAATGGGATCCTGGTTGTTTAGCAGAGAGGTCATTGTGAGGGCCATATCTGATGCGCATCACTTTGGCCTGGATTTGGCCCAGAAGAGAGGCTTGAATAGCCTGGAACAAGTCAATCGGATGGTGGTGACTTGCCCTGGGATGATCGTACGCATTGTTATCTTTTCATCATCATCCACGTGTTTTCCCCTCTTTTTTCCCCATTCATCCTAGAAGGTGGCTGCTCAATCAGGTCAATGTTATCTCTTCATATTCATCCCACCTTTCGAGGCACCATATAACAGATTAGTGTTAATATGCCAATCAACCCTACACTTACTTACATATTGTTCAATGCCCTATTGAACCTTCAGAAACCCAGTCAGCGACCCATTTTAGCTCGCTTGTTCAGATGTCAGGTAGTGGGTTACAGCATGTTAAGAAAGAAAAATTGCTAGTCCCAGTATCCCATTGCAAGAGCAAACATACAATCACACAGGGCCGTGAGAGTTGTCACAGGTAGCGGGAGCAACAATCAGTGCCAACACATCTTGACTTATACACACTGTGAGACTTGAAGTACATGTCAAGTTGCCTCTTTCCTTCGCACAGGTGTATTAATAGCTGGCAAGAATATGCACTTGCCATCAAACTACGATCAGACTGGGGTGCTCTTTATGCAGTGAGAGTCACTTTGTGTCGCATATTAGCGTCTTCCACTCGGTGCCTTAACACGATGATGATAGGTTGGATTTTTGTTGGAAAGGAGGAAGTGAGAAATAAGGTGCAGACAGCAAGGAGATTATGGGATGGGGAGGCTGTGTTAGGGTAGAGGTCTGGAATGATACCAATGCCACAAACACTCATACTCCGGCATCGGACATTCTTGCTCTTTGCTGGTGGTTGTAAATCCATTGACTGGCAGGTGTATTCAGATCCAAGGTTCTGTGACTACCGATGTTTTATAGCATCTTCCAATTATTCCTGACTGTTTTATTGTACCCCTATGAGGCTGGTATACGAAAAAACCCGGTGACTAACTCAGCATGTATAGGAATCCTACGTACAGTTGGGTGTGATGGTGTGAAAATTGTATTTGAATCCTTCTATAAGGTAACACTGTGGAGGCCTTCAATTGGTTGTATCAATTTTGAGGATGGATGAATACATTTGTATTGGCAGTGATGGCTGTTAGATCATCCACAGCTTCAACACACCATAGGCACGGTTGTAAACGTAACCCCTGACCTTGAGATGGACCCCTGACCTTGAGATGGGCCCCTGTTAGCATGACCTGCAATTAATAACTGTGCAAGCCATGCGTGTTTGGGGAAAGTATTGGCCTTATCTGCCTCCGAGATCTAATCTTCCTCTGGCGTTGGTTAATGACATGCGGGATGTGCAGGTTCCTAGCCAGGATTCCCAGACTGCCTATACAATCCCTCCCACTTCCATCTCCACCCCAACCATCCCCTTCCCCCCCATCCACATCAACTGGAAAGATGTTTTGTGTCACATATTAACTGGAATAGTCATCAACTGCTCCCTGCCAAAGACTGCATGCCTTCTTATTTTTACATTCGCTCTGCCGTTTCTGAATCCCTGGTACTTACTTTCCTTACGAAATTCGAGAATATTGCGTATAATTTTAAGCAATATGATAAAATCGGCGTGATCTTGGACCTTGTTTTAGAGACACGCTGTGACGTATCAGCTATTTCTTTCTCCAATATTAAGATATTAGGAAGCTGATAAAATCCCATGCACCATGAACGTCTTTATCAGACAGAGAAATATCTTAGTCTGTAGTTGAGCAACCAGCGCTCTGCGTCGTTGTTCGTCTCTAAATAAGTTGTTTGTATGGCTCAAGCCAAGTTTTGTATGTAAAATAGGAGCTGCCAATAGAAGGTCCATCATGCACAATTTAAAATAATCAGACGGGTGGTCGGGTCTGGCTAACATTATGGCTGTGTGTGATGTTTGGTGAAACGGTCACAAAGTATTGATGTATATTGTATTTATTGATATAGCAGGGCTAGAAATTAGCCAAATATTTCACCGGCCAGACGGGCCGGTAACCTTGAATTTCTACCGGCCCTAAAAAATTTCTACCGGCCCTACATTTTCAGTTATAAATAATACCCAAAAAAAATGTAAGGGTTTTTATTGTTTTTTAATATTTTATTCTTATATTAAATGCAACGTTCATATCAATATTTATAAACATACAAAATGCAGGCATTTATTCAATGAGGTCAACAGCACAATTATCCTATACACACACACACTCTTCCTCATCATCATCATCACTTCTTAAATCTAGTCTGAAATTGTACTGTTAAAAAATCACATGCCGTTAGAAAGAAAATCTTAAAGAAAAAATGCCACACGCGTTACGTAAGTCATACAACTGTTTTTGGACCCATCGTTAAATGCAATTAGAACACGCTGCAATCACACAGCAGACGCGGAAAAAAAGACACTAGGAGCGCGCGAAGAAACATTGCGTGCGTATGTTTTTTTTTTTTACGTTTTTCCGTTGCGTCACTTACAACTATTAGTGGTGCAAGAAGAGTTGACTTGTCTACTTTCAGTTGCATTAAGTTTGTTTTGTTGTGGCTATTATAATTCTAAATAATTACTGCAAATGTTCTTGTATGCGTGAATCCAGCTTTTCTGCAAAACCCGGCTTTTATCTCAAATCTAATGAATACCATTCACGGATGATATATGGTAAATCAAATTAATGAATTAAAATAAAAATGCCTTCATGCGATGGAAAAGCGGTTATATAAAATTTGTCAACAGTCAGGAAATGTCTCGTTGATTCGTTGTTGCCAAGTAACCGTTCGACTTATTCAGGTCAGTAGGTGCAGGTTGTATTCAAATACGAGAGGCTGCCATTAGATAGCTTGGGAGGGAGTGGGGTGGGCTGTTGTCCATGTTCTTGTCTTCACAACAGATACCGTGATGGATCAAAATTATACACCGAATGCAGCCAGTTGATCCCTGATCTATGGATTATAAAGTCTTCACAAACAATCGAGGCACGTTAGTTGTATAACTTTTTGTGTGAGCCTATCTGTGCCTTCGGTTTATTCAACAGTTTACTTTCAGTTTATATACTATAGGTCAATAAATTACGGGCAAGACATGATAGTAAACAGCCAAAAAACTTCCTTGTCTCATGTGTTTGTCGGGTTTATGGTTCAAGCGGCGCTTAATCACGCGAGCCCCGCTGCTGTTGTATTGAACTGGGCGCGAGGTGTTAGCGCGAAAAAATCTACCCGCCAGCCCCCCCCGACTCAAATTTCACGGGCGGTTGGTAATTTCGAGCCCTGTATAGTATGTATTATTTGTGGACCCCTAACGTCAAGATGCATGGAATTTTGGCCTGGATCTGGAGTCCTGGTTTATGAAATATTCACAAGCTACTGAATGTTGCTATTCTTAGTACCAGCTGGTTTGTGCAATAATTGATGTATTTCAAATTACTCCTTGTCAACTCAAATGTAATTTATAACTTGTTTTTTAAGCAGGACTATCATTGGACAATTGGTGTGGACCAATTCATTGCAAGTCTAGCACCTGCTTCCAACGTGTATTTCAAGTATGATAACTGGTGCTAAAAAAGTTGAGATATGTTGTATCACCCCTTTTGCTTGCATCCAACATATTTATGACCGATACATTTCTAAATACGGTCCAACATCAGGGTAATTTTTTGATTGTCAGATTGGATGAGAACTATTGTGATTAATTGCCATTGCCAACTTGGCACACAGACTGTTTCTCCGACCAGGTTACGAACCTTTGATACTGTTGGTGCTGGCCCAAGGCTTTATTCAACAAACACACGTGCCATGAAGTGGTAGGGTTGTATCTTAGTAGGGTCCCATAAATCTTGTAACTAACTTTTCGTTTGTTTAACAAAGTTCTGCTTCTTAGTTATACTCAACACAGACAGGTTACTGTACTCTAACAGTTATATTGGGGTCCCTTTAAATGAAGAGGGTCAACTGCTAACTTTTAAAGCTGGGTTCGTACAGTACCTTCAATGGTTGTGAAGCCGAGCAATTTTTGCTGTCAAAAACAACTTGTGACCATTTATGTGTTGGTATATTAAGCATGCTTCTATGTGTGACAGTATCATAGTTATCCTTCCCAGCCCACAGACATGGATGATGTATCTGGAACAATTTTTGTTTTGGATATATGTGGCATATATCACTGATTTTGTCATTTTTATTCTTGAACCCCCCCCCCCCTCCCCTTCTTTCCCCAGCCCAAATTTAAAGAGTTTCATTCTCTCTGATGCATGTACTGATGCCAAGTCCGTTGTTGATAAAGCCAAAGGGTGAGATGAAATTGTGGAATGACTGAGGTTTTGTGTTTCAGATGGGCGTTAAGACTTGTCTTGTGTCCGCTAGCAGTTATGAGGTGACCGCATCTCGTGAGAGCATCGCGTTCCGCTAGAC
This sequence comes from Urechis unicinctus, assembly GCA_034190875.2. Taxonomy (NCBI): domain Eukaryota; kingdom Metazoa; phylum Annelida; class Polychaeta; order Xenopneusta; family Urechidae; genus Urechis; species Urechis unicinctus. The sequence continues at coordinate 6,940,384 of CM067357.1, forward strand.
ACCGAGCCATAATGATGGGCGACTACACCAACAACTACCTACACATGCAACCAGGGCAGGTCCCGGATCTCTACCCTGGATACCAGGCTCGCCAGCATCAGCAGCAGCAGCAGCAGCAGCAGCCAGAGATGGGGATGGGGGGAGCCCCCATGGCACCCCACATGTACCAACCGCAAAGTATGTACAACCCCCCGCAACCCCCAGTGGCCATGAACGGGGATCCCTATGTCAATTATCAGAACTCGTTGGTCGGTCAGAGTTACCCACAAGTCGCTAGACCGGACTCTCGCGGGAGTTCGCACCACAGTTACTATGCACCCAGCCCGACCCCTCAGAACTGTGCCCCGACGCCGATCAAAATGGAGAGTAATTACTGGGGGTCATCTCAAAACAGCATGTGCACCCCTTCATCATGGCCCAGCCAGCACCCCAGCATGGCCGGTAACCAGCCCCAGAACACCCTCGACTCGGTGGCCTACCAAAACCAGTGGAGTAACCCCGCCCAAATGTCAAATTACAACCCCATGTCCATGGGACCCTCGCCCAACCTGGAAGCTGCCTCTGTGGCCCATCAGGGCATCCCTAACCAGTCTCCGTACAGCTGCGCCGACATTAAAACTGAAATCAACGAAGCACGGACTTCCCCGGGCGATTTCTGCCGGGAAAACTGGCCGTATCTGTCCATGTTGCCTCCCCCTCCCGTCGCACTGAATCACACCTCTGGCTACGAGGGGCAGGTGCCCGTTGAGACGGCCCCCGTGGCGGTCGCCGAGCGCCTCTTGGAAATAGAGCAGCGCTTGTCTTGGCAGCTCAAGTCTCTGACATTCGGGGATAAAGTTTCCCATGTGTATAACCCTTTGGAATACGCCATTGAACCCCACACAAACTTTGTGAAGAAATTCTGTGTGACGCGGAAGGAGATTTTATTTCTGGGGATGAATCCCGGTCCGTTTGGAATGGCACAAACTGGGGTGAGTCCTCGCTTGGTTACTTATTGTGGATAACATATCTGTGCATGCATAGTTCCAACCTTCAATTTCATTTAAATATGATTAACACTTGGACAATATTTTTGTTGTCTAATTGCTGATATGTCAGAGTCCATTTGCCTTCTTGTCGGGTCAATTTTATGGACGATTGTTAACAATTGACTCGTAGCTTGTGACACGAAACTCATTGTAATAAAGTGTCATTCTGTAGTGAAGCAACCATCCTAGAATTTCTCAAAATCACCAGTAAAATTTTTTTATTTTGCCCCCTTGTGTTTCGAGTGAAGCTCTAACAAAGACCAGCCTTGTTTTAGGCCTTTATTCCGGTTTCAAAATAGGGAATTTTTTCTCGATACATTTTCCTGAAATTGTTTCGAATTGACACTAAATGACATATGAGTAAAAAGTTATTGGTTCTGGATGACCTCTGGATGACCTCTTGTTATTGCGTTGATGGACGGCTGTTACAATCATATACGGGACTGTGTTCCAGCATCTGTCTGTCCACCTATCTGGCTGTCCACCTTTCTGTCTGTCTGATAGTTAGTTCACATTTGACGGCATGCTTTCTGGAAAAAAGCCCCAAATTACACATAGACCCCTTTTTATGTTCAAAGTCCTCTTGCAAGTTAAACATCAGCCCTGCATGACCTCTGACCTCCTGAGTTGTTAATAAAAAACTGATGAAATTATCTTGACCCACCCCAATATGTATTCGAAAATTTATTAGAATATCAACTGCAATTTATTTCTTGCCAAGAATCAAGTTTGGTGAGACCTTAAATTAGAGAGGTTATCTGTGGCCTTGACTTCAGTCCCAAGGTCACCTCCTCAAATAAATAATGTGTGAACCAAATTCATTTTCACTATGTAGCTTATACAATGTGATGTGGACTCCCAAAATGCAATATTGATATATTTTGATGGCATGTTTTGTCAATGATATAGATTTTAAAAAGTGTGTCACTCTAAACAATGATTGCAATGGAAAATTTATCTTGATTTATGTCAATAGCATTAAGCATCAGGAACCAGTTCAACCAAATTTGTTGTCATATTTCCGCGCATTAAAGTTTCATTACCACATTTTGTACTGATCACACTTGGCTAGCAGTCACCATACTTACCTGAACATACCTAGCTTGTATATGACTCGGCTTCTGTGACACCTGATACTGTGTTTGTAGGTGCCATTCGGCGAGGCAGAGATCGTCAGGGACTGGCTTGACATCAAAGGGGAGGTCCACAAGCCGGAGAAGGAACACCCTAAGAGGCCCGTGTGGGGTCTGAGCTGCCCTCGCAAAGAGGTTCGTATATCCCATGATGATTTAGACGTGTGTGGTTATGTCAAGAAGAGGAGGGTATTTAGGAAGGTATCTGCTTGGCTGAACAAGTACCAGAAATATCACTAGCTCGGTCAAGCTAGCAAGCAGCCTGAATCACTGGCCCGAATCGAAAATCCACCGGCAGGCATAAGCATTGATATTAATGATAACCACACCGAATGCTGATGAATTGTACCATAACATATTGATGTAAAAAAAAAATTTTTAAAAAAATGGCAAAAAAACTGGGAATGCTTTCCATGAATTTTTTAAACCCAAAAAAGCTGGGAATGCTTTCCATGAATTTTTTAAACCCCAAAAAGCTGGGAATGCTTTCCATGAATTTTTTAAACCCCAAAAAGCTGGGAATGCTTTCCATGAATTTTTTAAACCCCAAAAAGCTAGGAATGCTTTCCTTGCACTTCAAAGCCTCACCTCATTATTGGCCTCAACCCGCTTGAACTCCTCTTGCCTGTCAGCTAGGAACTGCCGTGTTTGCGATTGCTCATACTTTCTGTTCAGTTTGTCAGTTCCGGCTGCTTTCCCTGCAGAGTTTGCTGGAATCCTGGACGAGCTTATTCCCCCAAAAATCTTGTAGAGACCCCCGCTTGACTAAAAACGTCTGCTTCCGTAACTTCTGCATTTCATTCGATCACTGAGATGGAATGAAACTCGGCAGCAGATATGCCACTTATATATTGAGCTCAGTTAATGGTTTAGACAAGCGCAAGGTTGACAGTTGATGCCCTAACAAGCCATCGTCATAGCTGACATGTTAAGCCGAGTAGAAGACGAGGTGGCCGAGAACGGAGCGGAGCAACGACGTTCACTAGCTTAACGGTGTCTCACAAGTTAATCCGCGTCACAAGGATGAGGTGTTTCTCATTGCGAATAGCTGTTGGTTTTATTTGTCACGGATCAGATAACTCTCTTACACCCAGCTAACAGTGTCGTCAGAAATAATGAATTTGTATTACCAATGTTTGATGTTTTGCTAGCGCTAACAATGCGTGACGGCGTGATCTAGCGTTCATTGTCGCGCGGCAGTATAAAGGTTCATGGGTGGCGATATGTTGCACTGGCCCAGTGGATTACTGGCCTGGAGCCATCTCGCAATCTAACTTGTTTGGGCCTGATCTGGTGATAAATTTACCATACTTTTGTGGAAATTAAGCCATTTGCCTGTATGTTTTGTGGAAGTTAAGCCATTTACCTGTATGTTTTGTGGAAGTTAAGCCATTTACCTGTATGTTTTGTAGAAGTTAAGCCATTTACCTGTGTGTTTTGTGCTGGCAGGTGAGTGGGTCAAGACTCTGGGGCTTCCTACGCAAAGTCTGCATTGAGCCAGAGCATTTCTTCCGTCACTGCTTTGTCCACAACATGTGTCCGCTGGTATTCCTCGCCCCCACAGGACGTAACTTGACCCCTCCTGACCTCCCCGTGGCCTACAGACGACCTCTGAACGAGCTATGCGACCGGGCCCTCTGTGAGACCGTGTCTTTGCTGGGCGTGCGGGTGGTGGTGGGAATCGGGAAGTACGCCCAAGAGCGGGCCATGACGGCGCTGGAGAAGGGAGGGGTGTTGGGGGTGAGGGTCCACTCGATCATGCATCCAAGCCCCGCGAATCCAGCCGCCAATAAAGGCTGGGAGGACACCGTAGAGCGACAGCTTGTGGAAATGGATGTACTGCGCTACATCCTAGCTCCACAGCAGCAGCAGCAGCAGCAGCAAGTGTTGACCCCAGCTGCCCTCACACCTGGGCCCCCACAATCCCCACCCGTCATGGATGATAATCATAGGTTAACCCCTCAACAACAACAACAACAACACTTAGAATAGTTTACCCTGTTTGTGGTTTTCAATTGAGAGTTAGTTAAGTAGGAGATCTAGTCGCTTGCTTCATAGATATTTTGTTGAGAGCTTCGTTATTATTTTGTTGTAGGAAACACATGGTATATTGCTTACCTTGGTACGTTGTGTGTATTCAAACTGAGGCTATAAAGATGAAAATCCATCATTCAATTTCTTACATATATACCACGTATATGTGTATAAATATAATTTTATTACAATTGTACCACAGTATCTCTGAAGCTTATCAGTAATTTATTCATGTATCTTAAATGTTGAAGTAAAATGTAAATATATTCTTATATATAAATATATACATACATATATATTTTAATGTTTAGTTTTTCGTTTTGTAATGATTACCTGAATACTCATAAATCTGATATGAAGAAACAACGAAAGTGTGACCACCAAAAGGGAGAGAGACAGCCCTTGTTACAATATGCATTACTTCCACTGCGTGAGATTTGAATCTGCATACAAAAAGGACTGCCGATTCCATTATGTGTGTTCTGTACAGAAATAATTGTCTCTGTTTACTGTCTCACAATTCACCAGACGGCCGCAGAGCAAAGCTCTCGATTTTTTATGTGTGTAACTCTTTAGTTGTGTTGCAGTGATATATTCCCGGATTTGTGACGTTTCTTCGCTTATCTGTAGCAAGGCTGCTCGGCTAGATAGGGTCACCTTCAGAATATCACCTTCGATCTGTTTTGTCATATCTTCATAGGCAATTACTTACACTAGTTACTGGTTTTATATATTATTTGCACCTCAAATGATGATGTATGTTCGCCCGTAGTTTTTCATAGGGTCAGTGGGTGCAACATTGAAGTTTAATTAGGTGAAGGTCATGGGGTGTAGCTCACAAGGTCGTCAGTTGTATTCGTTCTTAAGGTGGTACAGCTGAAATATGTTATGTGTGATGACATGTCCGCCTATTCTATCAATGTGACATTTCATGTATGAGATTTTGTTCTGGTCGCGCATGAGTTCCGGCCGTGGAAATGCACAGTGATTTCTTGTTATCAGGGAAAATTTTTTTTTATCCTAAGCTAAAAACAGATCTGACAGTTATTATTTATTGATGCTATTTCCCTGCCATTACGGCAGCCTGTCTAAATGTAGCGGTGTTTTGGTCGTGTTTATTGAACAGTAGTTGGGAGATTCCATTGAGATGATAGTCGGGGGTGGAAGGTCGAACCTTCTGTTATTATTTTCCCGGCCTGTATGTGACAAGACACGGGGAATTTTCCATTATGTACAAGTTGTCGCTCAATCAAAACCGTTTCCTCTTTAACCAACCTGCACACCCTGTTAGATGTAAATGGATTGGTCCTGATCTGATAAGGACGCTGATTGTAGGAGACCACTGGTAGGGCTACTTTGTCGTGCGTGTTTATTGTCGTCGTCCGTTTCATCATTCAACCTCATTAGTATGCATGTAACCAACATCTGAGAAAGAGCTTCATTATCATAATCTCTATATATACACACTAGTTGGCAGCCCTGTTTTATCACTTTTATTCCAGTTTTCTGATGATATACTTAATTTTCACTCTTAATGAGCCTTGTCTATGTGTATATACACTATATACATGTGTGTGTGTCAGTGCGATTTGTGCACTGTTGTTGTAGATACATTAATCTAGTGCCATCTACCTATTGAACTATGTTAAAGCAATATGCATCCCTTTACCAGGTTTGAACGGCTGGGTTTTTTGGGGAATGGATGTATGCATTCTTATGAAGCTGCAAATCAAATGTATTACCTTTCTATTACAAAACACTTGTTCAAACCTTCAAATCACTAATTTTATGTCTTTTTGTTTGTTTATTATTGATGAGTTGAGCTTTTCAGAATCAGCATTAATTGAGATCGATATTAATTTGTGATGCGATGGATGTCACTCGGTGTATTTTTTTTTAACACCCCTCCCCCCTCTCACTTCTATCCCGTGTTGTTTTCATGTTTCCTTTCATGGTGCTCTCCTCGGTGGCGCCACCTGAAGGCTCATTTACTAATCGTAGTCAAATCTAACAAGTCACAAACCAGATATTTTTGTCGCGAACAAAATGTTGCCAAACAGAAGCTTTATTTGAGAACTGAAAGCGATACCTATTTTAGGAATGCTATAACATTGGCAACGTTCTTCATGTTTATTTGTGTTTTTGTGAAATCAGTATTATTGTCCCTTGCCGTTCTTGTTTTCAACCTTATGCTGCAGGTCTTCAATCTTTTTTCAATTTTGTCGCCATCAGCATTCAAGTGCAGTCTCATGTGGTGGCATTTCCTGTTTAGCGTCTGTTTATATTCTGAATTTCCCTCAACTAAACCTATTTTTGGCTACTGTGTTACTTAAGATTGGGTTTGATTTGGCCAGACCCATTAGAAATGGTAGTCACAGCAGCATTCGTCTGTTTCATGGTATCATTTTTGTGTGTGCTACAATTGCAGTGAATATTTTGTGTGTTTTTTTACCATTTGGGTGCATAGAATATCATTCTAGGGTGCAATTGAAGATGACATTATGTAAAAATGGTGTCTAATACCTATTTCATAGCACCCTCGAGTATATTTCCGAGGTCAATCAAAAAACGTTCGGAATCCCAAACAAATGCCCTTCGAGGTGTTGTTGGATATGTTTGTTAATGATACATGGAAAAGTTTGTCGTAGACGTCAGCTCTCCCCCCGAGGTATGCAAGGCTTACTTACAGCGTTATACAGGGAACGTTTCCTTTCCTGGCTTCCATATTGTTATAGAAGTGTAAAAACTCATCTTCCAATTGCTTATCCACAAATATGCAACGAGAATTTTTTTTCTAGGAATTTCACAACCTCTCTCTGTAGCAATGTGATCAAATTGAGAACGATGTTGAATTTGCGGATTCAGTATTTTGTGAATTATATCCCGTGTTTTTTTAAGTACGGGGAGAAAAATGAGACATTGTTATTTGTACCGGTAATTTTTTTTATGATGAAGTTATATTATTGCTTTTTTAATGCTAGATTAAGCATAGCAATTTGAATGAAAGGGTGTTTTGACACTCGAGGCATGATCTACTTAATATTTTGGTAGGAGGCCAAGTTGACGAGATGTAATACATACTGTATGTGTAAAAAAACAATTATCTCTGTTGTATCTGTACTTGCTATTGTGTCAGCCTCTTTAGCTTCCGTAGATATCTTCATTTATTTTTTCATTTTTTCGTAGATTTGTAAACAGATAACCTGGCAAATAAAGAAATCTTTTTACAAGTGTTTGTGTTTATTATTTGTGTTTATTATTAGGGTTTTTATCAACAATTATTATGACTATGATAATGCTGTCACGTGATGTTGTAAAATCAAGGCATTGATGTATATTCGTACACATACAGATATCCATTCCTAACACCACTACTTCAGATAGCATTTGTGATTCTGCTTCACCGTTCATTTTGACTTAACAATTTAGCAATATTGACGATGTTTGTGGAATATTAAGCCCATCAGGAGGTCATGCTGTGTGTTACTATATCACCTTCTGACAAGGCAGAAGCGGGGTATGGGGGTTGATTGATAGCAGGAGTGGTACAGATTCTGAAGTATGAAGCCTTGATCACCTGGTTACGCATAGAATATCAACGTTGCAGTCATTGCATTGATGCCAAAACAGTCACAACCAGGATTTATCTTCGGAATGTCATTACAAATGGCAGATATTTATAGTATTCTTCAATACAAAATGTCTGATGAGCAAGAGGATGAATTGGTGCACATGACAAACTATGCTGTTATAAAAATAAATTTTACATCTGCTTTTCATACTTGAGCTGACAATTCTGTGGTTGAAAATAATCCTTATGATTAAAACATTTTCTATGAGAACTGACAAAATCATAGCGCCCACCGCGAAAACGGCTGTCTTCGCGATGGTCATCACTCCAGCTCATATATCCCGCCAAAAAATCAGGAATTTACAACTACATGCAATTAGAAAATCAGGGGTACAACTACATGCAATTAGTTATTTATTCAGATTAGGATGGGCTCCCAAAAGCATACCCCGTCGGGGGGGAAGCTGAAAACATATCGTACAAGTATGAGGCCCAATAACCCGTCGTACAACCCCCCGGGGATGCCCCCCGGGGATGGGCTACACACTATTGAAATAACTCGATACTCGAGCCCGGAGTGGATTGGGCATTTATATCAGACGTTATGATTCAAACGTGACAGGCCAGAATGTGTGTAAGCAGGTAAGGTACCTTAATGATCAGTCTACCACATATTCTCAAAGCGCCAGTCACACCGGGTTTGCGACCAGGTTACGACCTAGCTGCGACCGAATGGAATTGCTGGCAAATGGCATGAGGAGCGCACCACCGATCGCAGGGTGATCGCCAGAGCAAAATTAGGTGCTGCCACCTGGCGATTAGTGGTGCCACCAGACGTACGACCTCGACAAGTCACGTCCTGTCCCGACTGGTCGCATGACCTTGCGAGTGGTGGTACAACCAGGCTTTAGCTTACAGACCAGCATATTTTGAGTGGCTTCTGGGGATCAAGTTCATGATCTCCACTACAACACCCGAAAATGCGTTTCACTGTGGCGGGTGTATCAGTTGTGAACATTAGATTCTGGCTCTGGCTGGGTCTTAATTCATCCCATGGCCCTTTCCCTTGTTAGGTGGCATAGCGAATTTAAGTTCGACGATGTGTACCCCTTGTCAGTTATTAGATGACTTTTGATGCTGATGCACTATCGCGAGTCTGTATATATGATCGAGCGACCAATCTCACGACTGGCTGCGACTGGCTACGATTGGCTGCGATCGATCGTGCGATCGGTCGCTGATCGCTACCATTGGTCGCGCGATTACCTACGATTGAACTTGCGATCGATCTTCTGAAATTGTTGGTGATCGCACGACCACGCGTACCACCAATCGTACGATTACCTACCAACAAGCACAGCATGCGATCGCAAATGGAGATCGTAGCAAACAGTGCCGATTGGTCGTTGCATCATTGTACGATTCGGTGTGACTGTAGCTTTAGTCTCACCCCATCACCAGTGCACCTAACGTGGCCTACTTATCAGTTTATTGGTCCTTGTGGATGTGTTTCTCATAAAGGAAGTTCTCGACGTCTTGCACTTTGTCCGTTGTTGATATCATTGCCTAGGGTGACTAGAATTACAACTTTATGTGGATTTTATGATTAAATATACCAACTGCATTCGATATTTTCAATAAAGAATAACCCTGCCATCTAGCTCTTATGAACCAAGTGGAGCTTGCCCTCCCTCTTGCAAGAAGGGAGTACCCGATCGACTCTTGGTCTGTTGGGCTACTGCCATCTCACTCCCATCACCCCAACACCCCACCTCAAAATACGAACCCGACTGATAAATAATGAATACTCCCTTTTCCGTGATGTCACATCCGCAACAAACCCTCAGGCGTTAGTTTTCAGGACTCAATTATTTTTTATCCTGCGCTACAGGTCGCAAAACCTTTCTCCGCACCTCATTTCTACAGTAACACCGCCTGCTCCAACCTACATAAATGATGAAACGCCGCGTGTAATCGAATAAGCGAGCTATCAACTCGATGACTGTTGCATGAAATATTTAGTATTGATCTCAAGACTGACGTTATGATCACACAAAGCGGTTGTTACGAGATGTATCGAACTCGTGTCTCCAGAAATGAATTCATCAACTACGGCTACATAATTGCTCTGTGGAAGAATGTAATCATTTGATATTAAACACAAAATATTCTTGGAATTATTCATTTATTATTCTTGCATTGAAATTATTTATACTTAAATACGCACTACATCTTTTGTATTCAAAGTATCCATTATTTGAGTTTAATCCCGGGGTATATGGTCAGTAGACGCTTCCGTCAATGTAGATTGTATTGAATGATTGAAATATTCTGAGAGTTAATTTAATCAACACTAGATACCACACGGGTCAACATACTGAACACATGTGGAAATTACAATGCTGCATCAGTAACGTGAACCCATGGTGAATGCTAGGTGTTGGGCAATTCCAACTGCTAAGTAATGCTTTTATTGATCCTCAACAGACCCAACAGGTCCCACAGCTCAATTTTATATGCACATAGAACGCAGTTTAAATGAATACAGTCCGTCATTTGGGAATAGGAAGCAATATTTTCTGACCCCATGACCTTGACAATGCAACAACCAACGGTCAAATCCTTAAAAGCAATTGAAAGATAACCAATAATAACTATTTACCTCATATATCATGAATATTGATTTCATTCATGGCTGTAAGAACAGTCACACGGACATATACACACACTTTTCCCCCTTAATAACCACAGCTGTGCTGAAAAAATAATAGTGCATCTGAATGCACGCTAATAGTCAAAGAGTTCAAGTTTAGAGGCGAAATACATGTACAGAGACCTGGTTGCGTATCTTGGCGTTGTTTTCTCAACATTGGCTGTCCTATTTCACAACCAAACTCAAATTAGTTGATTGGTCGCGACGGGAACAAAGTGTATACACAATTTGTCAACTCTCTTGAGATACAAAGATGTATTATAAACGAGTTCTTACGACAGACTAAATAGGGTTATTGACGGGAGAGACAACAATTCTGAAGGCATCCTGGCTCTTACCTCTCAGAAGGCACCGATACATACGTTCAGGAGTTCTCAGGGTTGAACGATTTTGTCAATGCAGCATTGTAAGTGTGGATATAACATCATGTAATTGGATCATCAACTGATCAAGTCGTTCGACGCCTGTGACTTGCTAATTAATATGACGTCAGACCATCATGATGATAGCATTGAAATCATCCCAGGTGAAACGGACGCCGAACCTCGAAAGGTCTGCGACCACGTTTCAATAGACCTTCAGCTGCTTGTAATCTCACAAGACAACATTTCTTCTCCCCATGAATCCCATGGACTCTACAATGGCGGCGTTGCATCACATTCGGCTGTTCGAAGCCCTAAAACAAGAAGGTTGGCAAAATCTGTGAGCAAGGAGGATCGCAAACGGAGGGGAATTAAACGGATCGTTATGGTAATAGCATCTTGCCTTGTTGTAATGAGCCTCGTTCTGGTCGGAGTCACGTTATCAATGGCGGAACACATCAATGTTAAAGGTATGATAGATGGCTCATAATCATTAATATGGATGGTGTTTGATTGTTAGCGCGTTTGATATGCATACACGATATAGCAATATAGTCTACATATTGACATACAGCTAAGTCGCAAGCATTCGCTCGAAAGCTATGGGGTTTTTGAAAGCTCATGCACAATCTGCTCAGAATACAACGTGTGTACGTTACTGTCAAAATTTTCCTCGACTGTATATTTTGAAATGACATTTTATCGATCACATTTGTGCTTTATTACAGTCAACGAGATCCACCATGTTTCCACCTCAAGGAAACCAATGACGACGGCCGCCGCCATAGACAGCAGCTTGACAACGCATTAATCAACGAACTCCAACACAAATCTTCTTGGGACCACCGCCACTGCACGTTATGCATATTCGTATTCAATTGCATCACCCATCCACATTGTTGTTCGCTTGTGTCCTGTATGCATTAATTTGGTAAAATTTTGATTCACGTAAGTGATTTGTTTCCAGTGTGTGTGTGTGTGTGTGTGGGGGGGGGGAGGTGTTAATTATAGAGAATTCTCATGATACTGTCCACTGATGATTGTGAAGGACATACACATGTTTAATCGCATATCATTGAGCTTAACAACTGTATTTCGATTGTTCCCTCATCATTCTCTTAGACAAATGACAACGAAGCCTCTGTCATACAGTGTAGCTGAATGGTAGGTATCAATGATGCGCAATACAAACCCTTGTGGAAGTGACAGTGACATTGAAACATTATCACTGTGATGATGTGCAATAAATGCTTCGTGAAATGAGTGGTATTGGCTGGAGAAGTAACTCCGAGTGGGAGTTTAATGTGGGGCCAACCTATAGTTCCTTTGCTCATTCTTATTGGCCGATACAGTTCGCAAGCAGCCAGCCGGAAGTGCATTTACAAGTTAGTTACCTACAGTCACTAGAAGCATTATGTAGTCAATATATACAACAGAAAATGTTGGGAATATCAAATACTATATTTCTGGGTAAGAATGTTAACAGTGTTGTGCTTGACGGGATTATCATCAGATGGTTGCAGACAATCATCTATGTAGATGCAGTCAGACATCTGACGATCTAACCATGCATTACGGTTTGAAACGCGTTATTTAGCACCATATAATCGAACAGAGAACAGTTATGTGTAAGTTGATCTTTAATTGTCTGTTGCGGTAAATGGGGCGTATGAGGGCCGTAATTGTCATTGGTACAATCAATGGCGCCAATGATTGCTTCCTGTAAAACCGGCTATTCGTAAAGGTATACTTATAGGTGGCCATTTGGCGGCTTAGTATGCAAATATATTTTGTTATTATTGCTTATAATATTACTTATTAATATCAATGTTAACCAGTTTTAAAATTCTGTTGCTATACAATAGAGGCTGATAATAACAAAATAAGTTTGCAAACAGTATGGGCGACCGATACAAGACAAATAACACAGTGGTAATAATGACATTTCAAATTGTACCCAATGAAAACGAAATAACAATGAAATTGCTGTGTCCGGTTGATTAAGTTATCGGTGTTAACTACATGTTGGCCATTTGTGATATTAACAAATGACGTATGTACCGAGCTTGATTCACGTGGTCTTAAATGCCGAATGGGACATTTATTATTCTCTCTTATAAAGAATAACCCTACCATCTCGATCCCATCAGCCAATCACCCCACCTCAAAATACGAACCCGACTGATAAATAATGAATACTCCTTTTGTGTATATATTAGGGATAGGGAGATATATATATATATATATATATATATATATATATATATATATATATATATATATATATATATATATATATATATATATATATATATATATATATATATATATATATATATATATATATATATATATATATATATATATATATATATATATATATATATATATATATATATATATATATATATATATATATATATATTTGACACTTAACATGTATATTATTATAAAATAAGTGTCAAAAATACATTATGACAACAAACCTACCCATTATCATAACGTGCCCCTCTCAGTTATCGGTTTTATTGGGTAACCCCCTGCAGCTGATATGAATTGTAAACTTCTGCTTCCCAGATCCACAGTGACCTACGTGCAACCTGCCATTCCCCCTCTCCTCATACATACCCCATATCCTACAGGTACATACACATCCTGTGACTAAAGCTTAGGGCAACGCTCGAAATGACCCAGCCCTCACTGACCAAGCGAAAGCATGTCACAGGAGAATCGGGTTAGGAGAATCACTTATATATTTTAAAATCAGTTCTCTCCTGGCCTCTGAGCTCAACACATCTCTCTCCAATCCTTAGGCAAAACTACATCTTAAATTCAAAAGTCAAGTCAAGAAATAAAGTTCACGATTCTTCAAAATCTACGCCTAGAATCTTCTTTCATTATCACAAGTGCGTGTCGTGTGCATCTCTACACCACACTACACGTTTTTAAATGCCGCTGCATGGCATATCACATCGCAGCCAAATCCTACAAGTTAATAATACAGAGGCATTCCATATGGGTGAATCAGTTATTTACAATGGGTTGACGTTGTAGTATTGAATGGATATGTTTATATGATATTGTATTCAGTCAGAGTAATCAACTGGCTCAAAGCGTTCAATGGGATATAAATGTAGCAAGTGTTGCGACAAAAGGGATAGTTTGACACGCTTCTTGTATATACAACGTGTTCTAATCCGACCTGCTTATCACAAGATCGGCTTTGTGAATCATACATTAGTAACGCCAGAGACAAAATTACCCCATGACACCCCAACGCTCCATGAGTTTTTTCTCCGAAAAAATAATGCTTATCGAAAAATCCATAAGCACTGAGATTTTGTCATCTCTTGCGTTTATTTTTATGCGCGTGGACAGTGCGAGACTGCATTCATGCATGCTGTCGTGCCAAGGAATATTATGTAGATAGGGGGAGTTTTTTTGTAAATGGCTTTGACTATATTAAGAAATGAGGAAAGCGGAAAATTGGTCGCGATGAATTAATTGCAAAGATTGATGTAAGAATATGTTGCAATAATAACAATGGCACATCTCATCACTACCTTTATCACAAGATCCATTCATCATAGAGGATCAGCGTCTTAGTATAATGCAACAATTCATACAATTGCGCATACAGCGGCAAACCTTGTAACCGCTATTGTATCATATCCGGCTTGTTTGACGTCCAGAGTACCACACGAGTTCTTCTTTATCGCTCGCAAAACACGCCTGTCATAACAGTTAACTATGTAATCCGTTGCTCTGACAACCTAAAGAATCTGCAACCAGCCCGGTCTCTACGTTCCACTCTTCATCATAGCTATATTTGAATGCACTCACCCTTTCACCTTTATTGTCTATTATGTTTGCTCTACCTGATTGACCCGTGTTTATTGCCGGTTACGGAGAGTGAATGAAGCACCGCCTAGTGAGCTACATAACATTCAGCTGAAGGAGTTATTTTCATGAGGCATCACCACTATACTACGCCAGAGAGAGATGAATAATACTTTGCTTTTCCATATCAACCTGCTCACGGAAGGAACGTTGTGCAATATCACAAGTTTCCTCGTATAGCTAGCTATTCCTGCATTGTGAGAACTGCGTGATGGCAACATAATGGTCAATGCATTTAGCAAGCTATGAATGGCTCATTTATTGTAATCGTAATACGCTCCGTGCAAATTGGATAATTTCCTTTGTTACAAGTTGAATGTCAGGCATCAACTCCTATCTAAGCAAAAAGCAATACAAAACGAACAATCCATTATCCCTTGAAAGCAACGTCGGATAATTCAATTACATTCTATTCACTCATTGTATATGAACAATAATTAAAATAACACTACGCGATGGATTATCGATGTATTGGTTTTGACATCACTATATTACCATATGTGACGAAATATTTGTCTCTGTAGCTGCTGCTATGATAGACTCGCATGACTAGAGGAATTTGTGCGTTCTCACATCAATCCCTTACAGGTTCTATTTGGCTTGTTTATAATAACATTACTGCAAAACACAGCGAAGGCTTGTTTATAATAACATTACTGCAAAACACAGTGAATGCTTGTTTATAATAACATTGCTGCAAAACACAGTGAAGGCTTGTTCGCTATAACACCACTGCCAGACACGTGGTGATTTAGTAACTGACACGACAAAGTTATTTTGTGAAAGAAGAGATGCATTTACAAGATTCATACTTACCAGCTGTCCAGGCAATTGATCTCCAGTGGGCCACGCTGGTGTTCTTTTTAGTGACTAAGATGTTATCAATAATATAATAACCCTGGCGTAGCATGTTTTCTATTCATCTTTGTAATATCAGAGAGCTGAACAAATGGAATTACCTCTTTTGTTCGGGGGTTATTAATCAACTTTCGCGAAATTGGTTGTGCAATATTGCAGCAAATTACCTGTTTAACATCAATGAGAATTTAGTTAATTAATTAAGTAATCTTTAACATTCGGGGAACATAGTTAAACATCAGATATGCAGCCAGGTAGTAACGACGTAGCTTGCTTGACGGAAAGAGCGTATGAGTCATTTATTTTAATCCAATGAGTTTGAAAAACAGGAAAAAAACAACTCATCTCCTCATTAGAAAATTCATAGAAATTATGCTGCTGCATTCCAATAATTCACAACTGAACTATTCTGCCGGGTTCTGACATGGTCCCCCATATGATACACATACATCGAATACCGACATACCCCCATAGTAATGCACACCTCTATGAAATGCAACCATTTGAATATCTTGGCTGTAGTTGTTTTAGTATTAAGTTGGCTACTGAAACATCGCGATCTGTGATGTGTATATTTAAAGCCAAATGTTTATTTGAGGCTCAAGTTGTCATTCTATTTGATCCAGATAAAACAATTTTTTTAGCGCACTGTTATGCCTCAATAACGCTTAGACTTAGGCGGTTTATAGCAAATATTCTCCATTAAAGAATATGGTATGCGGTGCAGTTCTATTTTTAAAGAATTCCTATGCACAGATTCCCTTTTTGGTGCTAACAAAATGGGTTTACTAACAGCAACAGCATTGCCACATTACAGTAACAGAATTGTCGTAATTACAACATGCATTCTTCTTAACCTACCTTCTGCATGGATTGTAGGATGCCATGATATGATATGGATCGACGCTCTTGTCACTTAAATGGATTGAGCATATGTTCTGATAAACAGTAACAGTTGCTGTGTGCAGTCTTATCATAAGGTATCACTTATCGTCTCATTCAAGATACGGGAGACTATGCCATCTAGAAAAAAACATCAGTGACATATATTATTGCTTTAGCATAAATGCACGAATATGTGTGTATCTATCTATGCTCAACATGTCGGACAATACTGTGTGGTTGCATCAGAAGAATATGTTTTTGAATCCCTAGATGCTTCTCATGTTGTCAAAGTAGAATGAGGCTTTGGAGAGCAATATACTTTCCGCCGCCTGTATTCTACCAAACAAATACACAACAACAAACAAAGCAAAGGAGTAAACAGCTAACATATAAACCCACAGGCTCTCAGGAATTAAGACCTCTGTCCAGATGTCGCGTATACATTTTTCTCTAACAGACATTGGGTCAATATCGCCCATGGCCAAACACGACTGACTATCCTGTAATCCACGACGCACAGCTGGTACAGCAATTGTAATTTCGCTTAGTCTTGTTTGAAAGAGAACATTCGGCATGATGGGAAATTTTCCAAGATTATCAAAAATACATCTCTGTGGTAATCTCTGGAAAGTTTTTAATATACAACCTTAAGAAATATCTTCCTGTAATCATTTACCTCAATGGAGCTTTGCTAATAGGGACTACTGTTGATATTCTCTTACACGAGGACATGCATCATACCAATTGGTGCACAGACAGTGATTCATTCATATTGATCATATTGAACAACGATCCCTAACACGAATGACGTCATTGAGATAAAATCTGACACAAAGTGCGATATTGGCAGTATTTCATCAATGTACTCAAACATCGAGGCCTGTTATGGGGTGGAAGCGAATATTTGATATGTCACGGACCAAGGTCACCATCATTGTGACGGCAGGTATCATGATTGCTTCCGGTTTCCTTTTGGCAGCAGTCACACTTTCTCTGAAGGATCAGGTAAATCACTTTGCTGAATTAGCGTTGATTGATGCAAAGACCAACAACTTATATCAGACTGTTTAAATCAGTATTTGGTTGTTAAATGTGTTTGATGTCACGCAGAGAAACATTTGCACCGTAGCCATGGTTGCAAAACCACAACAGATAATCAGTATCGACTGTGTGTCGTGGTGGTCGTGTCATCATGTTCAAACTTAGTATGGCAGTCGTTGTAGATGTGTTTCTGATGAGAAAGATTGTTTGGGAATTTCTTGTTGGATGGACGATATACAGCAGTCCTGTTTCGCCCGGTACCTTAAGATTGGAGCAGCATCGAATGAGAGTTATTATGAAGAAAACAAATATTTTTTGTCTTTCTTCGGGTAATGTTCTTGATATGCCTTCATGACAGATGAATAGCTTGGACACTGCTGTCAAGAACCACATTATTCTTATAACACATATTGATTCAGACTATTTTGATCAATTACTACTGTTCTGTGTTGTCTATATCTCTCGACCAGGAAGCTAATTGGCCCCTGATTCCAATGCTATATGCATGCGGTTAGCTAGAAGTGGCGACACAGCGGGACAGTTGTATTGATTTCGCCCTTCTAAAATGCACACACACACACAAATACACAAAACTACACATACGCACGCAAACTCACACACATTCATATGCACACACAGTAAATTACGCACAGGGTCAACCACGAGCACTTATCCATAGACATGCTCATTGTTATCCATTTATAGTCGCAGCTGCACTGCAATTCATATCCCTATGCTGCACTATTATTATGGCAACTGAATACACACGGGTAATCATGCTAGGTTAGTATGCGACATACTCGTCCAGGGACATGGTTATTTACCTTGGTGTATTTACCTTGGCATTGGTTCTCCTATTTCACAACCAAACATACATTACTTGATTTGGTAACGACGGGACGAAAGTGTATATACCATTTACCAGCTCCCTGGTGACACAAAGATGAATTTTTAACGAGTTCTTACGACAGTCTAAATTAGGGTTATTGACAGCAATGCTTGCTTGGCCAATCAGACTGCCTTTCAGGAGGCTCCGATACATACGTTCATGAGTTCTCAGGGTTGGCGGCCTTACTTTTCTTCAAAGATTTGTCAATGCAGCATTGTATGTGTGGATATAACGTCGCGGAGTTGGATCATCAAGTCGTTTGACGCCTGTGACTTGTAAATTAATATGACGTCAGAGCATCACGATGATAGCATTGAGATCATTCCTGGTCAAACGGACGCCGAACCTCCACAAGTCTGCGAGCACACGGTAATGGCATTTCAGGTGCTTGTACTCTCCCAAGACAATAGTTCATCACCCCATGAATCGTATGGACATTGCTATGGCGATGCTGCATCACATTCGGCTGTTCGGAACCTTAAATCAAAAAGGTTGGCCAAATCTTTGAGCAAGGAGGATCGCAAACAGAGGAGAATTAAATGGATCGTCATGGTCATAGCATCATGTCTTGTTATAATGAGCCTCGTTCTGGTCGGAGTCACGCTATCAATGGCGGAACACATCAATGATAAAGGTATGTTAGATTGCTCATAATCACTTGAATTTATGGTATTGAAATATAGAACAGGTAGTGTAATGACGCGATTGTTATAAGTATTTGCGAACCATGGTACAACATCAACATATTTACTTTGGCCACTACTTGATAGTCTACATATTGAAAAGCAAATCAGTCGTAAGTGTGCTCTCTTGAAAACTATTCGGTGTTCGATTGCTCATGCAAGTATTGAACTTGTTTGTCCCATTTTACATGTCCATCAAAATATTCATCGACCGCAAATGACATTTTAATCATCATTTTCTCTTTATTACAGTCAACGCGATCCACCATTTGTCAACCACAAGGAAACCAATGACGACTATATTCGTCAAAAACATCAGCTTGACAACGCGTTAAACAGCGACACAAATCGTCTTGGGACCATACCGATTATGTGTAATGCATATTCATGACGTCGCATATTTACCCCATTAGCCCACATTTTTTTACTGTCCTCAACATCAAATTGGCTTCGTTTATGCCCTGATTGCATATATTTGGTTAAATGTTGATTCGCTAGTTTATCATATATATATATTAGGGTGGGATGGGTTGTTGGAGAGCTGAGGAAGATAAAGTTTACGTGAATTCTCATGATACTGACCACTGATGATTGTGCTCAATATGTACACGTTAATTTGCATATCACTGAGCAGCTATATTTTTACTCTTCCATCACTATTCACACAGATGATTAACAAACAATCTTCGGCAGTGTCGAAGTGAATATGTGAATAAGAGAAATCAATGATCCACAATAAAAGCCCATATGGTGGTGACAGTGAAAATGAAACACTTTACCTGTGATAACATGCAATAAATGCTTTACGAAATGTGTGGCATTTGCTGTAAAACGTAACACTGTCTGAGAGTTAAATGCTGCCAACCTATAATACCCTTGTTCCTTCAGATTGGCTGATACTGTTCCTCCACAGCTACACAGAAGTGCACTTCTGTCGTCACTTGAAATATTCTGTAGGAAATAGATGCGGTCTGTAAAACGCCGAGTTAATAACCAGTAAGTCATGCACATAATTAATAGGTTTCTATGTTGAGCCTTTGTGTAAAAGAGTCATAATAAATATCACTTTTTCCCTATTAATATCAATGTTGATGAGCTGTCGAATGCAACACCAACATTTGTCTGCACACAGTGCATTGTTCATTGTCGAAAGATGAACAAATATTACAAATCGCAAAAGCAACGAATAATATGACGGAGAGGTATAAATGCGAATTTAGTCATAGCCCTTTGTCCCCGTGGGGCTTCACTGATAGCAAGAAAATAATAAATACGTGAAAATATATTGCAATGCACTTTCTGTCAGGAATCGAGGCTTCGAGGCTTCAGAATGCTTTATATAATCTTTTTCCCCTTCATTCTTATGGATCGAACTCTGGTATGCGAATGTTGATATCCTTAGATACAGTCGGTAGCTTTCATGTCAAATATGTGTGTTCTAACGATGCTTTATTCGACAGTATTTACATAAACATGTGTAGATACTGTGAAGTTCGCCTTATTTCGGTGGTACGGTCAATCATTGTCTAATATGTTTGCGCTTCATAGTGCTACAGAAAACATTAACACCAATTATTATACTTATAATGGTCCTTGATTTGTGAATCATGGATATTGTAACAACATAAATAGAATGTCATTCGTCATCTTAACAAATCACAGTAGTCCCCAAACGTCGAAATATACATAAAGCGACGTTTACCATTTTGAGCCAACCCTGCGGACTATCTGATAATCACGGCAATATGAACATCCCTAATGTACCCACTACGGAATCATTTCAAGACTGTTTGACATGTAGGGTTCTCCACAAGGGGTGCTTTAATGCCACTTAAGCACGTGTGTCACAACATCAATTAACCGAGTTATCTATCACCCTGACAACCAAAGAGGTACAATTTATAAAACAAGTACAGTTCTCGCAAATCTGAAGTGGGGCAAATAAGTTCTGCACTTAACCTCAACCAAATTGAAATGCCACCATTTGCTTTAAATGAGTTTATATGTGACGAGGTGTATTTTTCTCTATCGAACTGCAGACCGTTGAAACCCACGAAACCCTTTTGAACGCATGTTTTTCCAGAATTTATGCCCCAGCCTACAAGAAGCTGCTTATAAACGCATCCGGGATCACTAGATACGTGAATAAATTAAACAGCACAATGACGAAATAATCCACATTCACTTGGTAGGTCATAAAGTTCTCATAAACTTAACATATCCCGATGGTAATATCGCTCTTTGTAACTCGATAAATGTCATGTCACTGAAAGAGTGCACTTCTCTGTCAATCCATTTAAAGTTAAATGGAAGCACCTTGACAGACAGCACCACCAAACAACGATGACAATGAACTATCCGTTTTGATATAACAGCCATTTTATGACTCGGAACGGCACGAATTAGTAACGACTCGAGAATTATAATGTCAGACCTTGGGAAAAATATACCGATGAAATTAATAGCCATATGCAGCTATTTCTGTGCAATAACATTCGAATGAGAAAAGCTACCCACAATAGATAACTCAAACCCACTAGGAACCACTTACGTCTGGTGATATTGGCCTACATTTATAGCAGGTGTGACGCCCATAGGATAATGTGTTTTGCCTGATAGAGGTATCGCAATCATTCTGTGTCGGTTTAACGAACAGCTTGCACAGCAATTTCATGATAAAATCCAATTAGATCTGTGCATACTGGATAAAGCGCAGTAATTGTATAGGAGTGATTGGTTCACATTCATGGATGCTTCCCATGATTTCCAATGAAGAGCTTTCTATATTAACATACATATGTACACGGTGCTGCACAAAAATTGATTTACAACGTGATACCTTGCATGGGCATGCCCTCATGGTGCGACTAGCACCATCACTGTTTAGTTTCGTTTTCCATAGAACAAGCAATGCGTGGTTGCATTAATAGAATTTATTGCCTTTTCCTACTTGAGTATATTGCCTCCATCCTTCAGTTATGACTACAGCCTCATGCTGAAACAAATATTGATTGTCGGTGGAAGCGGAATTCAATCGTGCCGTCTTTCAAACATTATTGTCAAAGTAAGAACGAATATAGCTTCAAGCATCCAATCTAGCCAGTGGACTAGATATAAATTAAGCATATGCCGTCACATTTATATGCTGTGCTGCTGATCCTGCTAATGCAACTCATTTCTATCTTACCTGCTAATCTTAACATTAGCACGGCACAACCACACACTGGCAATGCTTTGATTAAATATTGTGAGAAAAACAGAGAAATGATCACAATGGATTAAATGCAAACATCGAAAATCGAGTGACCGCGGTTTTGTTTGTTTTGTGATGCTTAGACGTAAGGATCATGTATTATTGGAATGTCACGCACAGCATGTAAACATTTCTACACACGCTGTCTTGACAAGCCACTTTTAGTTCAAACGACTTGAAGAAACATTTTATGACGATTCGTGTAATCCTTATTGCATTCAAACATGACTCGGTTGTTAGTCTTTCTTGATATTAGAAACATCGAATAATCGATATTCTAATTATATCCGCACTTTGATAACAGGTAATTTTTTCAACCGCAGAATTGTTATTTGTGACGCAATGCTTTGTGAAAGGTCAACAACACAACCATTGAGTTCAAATATATGCACAACTGTACGACCATGAGTTCATGTAAGTTCATTTGGTTCGTTATGATAGAACAACCTGCTGGGATGGAAGCTCTGGTTTATATTTGCCATGTTTCTTATTCATCAAACGAGTAACCTTAATCATATGGTCGATTTTATTGATAAAACGGCACCTTGAACAATGTTTTTCATATTAAAATCATATAGATAAACCTTGTTTTGTCAATTATTGCTGGCAAATGAAATGGCCACTTTTCATTCGTAATTGATGAAGTCAATGCAGCCCTTTTAAGCATACAACGTTTGCCTCGCTGTACACACATGAGTATACATATAAATACTCTATCCTTTGTTGCTTGCTGTAAGCAACCATCCAAATGTTGAGAATGGCTGTGTGTTTTGCTTTCAGATGCAGTACGAGTTTCTGTTCGAATTTGCGAAATTATGGATGGAACGATTCGGGACGTACGCTAGCTTAAAATAGTTCTGGTAGATATTTATGTTGGAGCACGCCTCGTGGGGCATTTATATATTGCATGTTTGAATGAGAGCGATTTTTAACAGGAGCTCGCAATTAAGATTACTGATATATTCATTACACCAATGTCATTAACAAGAGTGTGATTTGAGTTTGTTCTAACTATATGATCCTGTTGCCTAACAATGCCATTAATGTATATATTCGATGTAGTTTTATCCACACAAATTTTTAGGGCAATTCGAGTTGTTTTGCTTTTCAATGTTAATATACAAAATACTACCTACTTATGCAGTAAAAACACCAACATCCCACGGGTTAAGCACTTACTTTAAGCTCATGAGGTACCTACCTATGTGAGTGAAGCACCTGCCTCACGTTGGTGAGGAACATACCCGACGTGGTTGAGGAACCTACCCCACGTGGGTGAGGCACCTGCCCCACGAGGGCGAGGGATCGACCTCACGTTGGTGAGGAGCATACCCTTCGTGAGTGAGGCACCTACCTCACGTGGTCGAGGTACCTATATCACGTGTGCGAGGCACTTACCTCGCATAGGCAAGGCACCCGTCGTATGTGAGTGAGGCACCTACCTCACTTTGGCGAGGCACCTACCCTACGTGGGCGAGGCACCTATCCCACGGGAGTTGAGGCACCTACCTCAAGTGGACGAGGCACCAAAAATGTCAATGTCGACCCCAGGCCAGTTCCCTCTCTCCAGGCAGTTATTAACAATCTAAAACTACCATTCACAGTGAGGATCGTTAACTTCGCGGACGCAGTTGGAGGCGCATTGTTTTCGATAGGTGTACCCCAGACCGGGTAATTTATCAGGTTGACATTTATTAAATAGTGAACTTGTTTTTTTCGCCATTCATAAGCCTATTGTGCGACCTGTTTTGGAAGCAAAACGACATTCAATCGCTCTCATCAATCGCAATGACGTCAGCCCAGTATTCCCATATGCTTTTGTTTATGTCACGGTAGTGCCTCCTTACGATTGTAATGTATTATAATTAGGGAAGCGATCACCGCAGAACTAATCAAAGTGAGCCTTCTCAGCATAGCTTTAAACTCTTTGATCACACGACGAGGCGCAATCCTCTCCGAACGTACCATAGGGGCATCCTGCAACCTGTTTGACAATTATACGTGGTGACGTGACTCAAAAATTATTAACCACTATAAGACTAGCCTATTCCCTAAACAATCTATCTCGACATTCCTAACTGATAGCCACATTGAACCAGTCAACCAATAGCAGATCACATGTACAATCAGTCAAAATCAATGAACAGTTGTCAAATATTTATGTTACTTTCACCATCGAAATACGGTTTATATCCCGCTTTGCATATTCATGGATTTCAGAAATAAACAGAATGACAATTAATCAAGAAACGCGTGATAGCACAATCGCATTTGTGCTATAATATAACGAATGCATTTAATACGTATCACCAGTCTCGGACAAGCGATATCATTAAAGGTTTTAATTGAAATCAGTAAACGCCTATATATGCACATTTATTTCACGGTGTTTGACTATGCAACCACTTTAATTTCGCCATATTGACTTCTGTGATCCAGGCGCGTGACATAACCAGAACTCGCATTCACACCATGTGAGCGCCGTCATTCTAGGGCTTGCCTGGTTGTTAAAGGCTTGTATAGGATAAATGATTCGTCGTCGACCTACGAATCGTGACCTGCCTTGTGATGACTGCATCATGAGTATATCACAATAAAATGAATGTCTTGGAGAAAACCTGTGATGTCTGTGTCTATTGTTGTCGGGAGCAACAGAGATTTTTCTGAACGAATTACAATGAACATCATTGATGATCGTATCCAAGCATCGGTTGCTACCCCTGTTCATCTATCACGCATTAAACAAAGTGTGAGATGTGCTTTGCATACTTTAACCTAGTGTTGCTTGTGGTAGGGTTAGATTAGTAACCATTGTAAGGACACAGAGGATGGGGGTAAGCACAATCCAGTGACACTTCGTTTAACATGCTTTTACAGCCCCTTCACACAATGTTATACAAAATATCAAAATCAGATGCACCTGTATGCTAACTAGGTTGCTTATGTTCTGACCATATTTAGGATATTTAGAAATTCGAATGACATAGGATAAATATTGACACGTGCTAGTTAAACGCAAAATAAAATGTTCCTGGGAATGGTACACTGAACGCTCTAATATCACGTATTACTCATGTATTATACAAACAAAATGAACAGAAGGCTCAATCATAGCATTAAGCCCCGCAAATAAACATCGCAAAAAGATCAGCGATTACTAATGTTAATTAAAACGAATTATGAGTTATTCGTTATTGCGTTATGACAGAATATCTGCAACTTTAGTTTGTCGGCCTTGTGTTGAGGCGACTATATTCGCCTTTTACCTCCTCATAATTATCTAAGGTTTCATACGGCTGCTCCTTTCCTGAATGATCAGTTTCATTAATTGAACTGATTGTGGTGTCAGTTTGGCTTGGAACATTCAATTCCGCTCTTCCTGCAGACCTTGCTTGATCAGATGCAGTGAGGTTATCAGGGGAGGACGACATCGCAACGTTTTCGTATACTTCTCCATAAGACAAATCTTCAGTAGCTGTCGTGGTACCCGTCTTACTGTAGAACAATGGCAGAATTAAAGGGTTTGGGATTTTGTTTAGTTGTACCATTTTCAAAGAACCGATTTTTAATGAATTATTTGAATGTTGAGAAATTTGACTTTTGTGATTATTACAGACAGTTATATTGAATGTGAAGGAATATTTGGTTGCATCAAGATATCAACAACGAGAAACGTTGCACGCTATCTATATTGGTACTTCAAAGTAAATGAACATTGTACTATCGTACCTTTCCTGGTTTATGCGTTGTCTGTGTAAGAAATAAACAAGCACACCCACAATGATGACAATCAACAGAAGAACAATGATGACACCCAGGCCAACAATTGTCTTTTGTTGATCGTTTTCTGCAGATAATACAATCGTATCTTAGAGACCTAAAATTAAATGTCAATATTTGTCATAGAAACTACTGCATCAATAGGTATATTCGCCATGGAACTAAACCTCAGATGAATGGTAAAGCGCACTCGGTATAGATAACATTTGAATAACTAGACCACTGATGTTCATTGATGCCCTGTCAGACCTCCGATCAGTTCACCATTACAGACTGATCTGCATATAGGGAAAAGATGGATAAAAAGAAAAGGTATTTCGTCGCGTCCGACTCTTGAGCTTACCTGTTCATACAGATGCAATTTGTTTTACAGCTGATGTATGAAAAGTTTAATAGAGGATATTGTTGATTAGACAATTAAAGAAGGCCAAATCTCTTCACTCATTTTAGATAAAATATCCATATATCCTTAGGTAAGATCATCAATAACTCTATGGTTTGTAAATAAACTAAAGACAACATGATCTTCGTCATATTATTTAGTGAAAATTATAGGCTAATGATACAAGCGACTACTGTTATAAACAAATTTGCCTGAAATAACAAAACGTAGAGTTAGTCAGACTTTAGCCCAATCAAATTTCTACCTCGTATTGGCTGATAGTTTAATTTTGAATTGATGTGTCGAAGTCCATCTAAATGAAAAATATGCAGCATGCAATACATCAAAGAAAACTTTGTTAGCTGGTTATTACGTTTTTCGCAATCCTGGGACCCCAACAGCGTTGACGATGTCATATCCGGTGTTGTGGTTGTTGGCGGAGTTGCAGTCGAAGGACTGGTTTCTCTGGTAACTTGCTTTGTCGTAGAAGTGGATTTGGCCACACTTCCTGCGCCAATCAAATACAGCCATCACAATAGAGCTGATAAGAAGCAGGTGGGGTTCTGATCAAGTTGGTCGGGCTAAGTGAGTTTACAAATAATAACCATAATATGACAGTCTGTCTGCTCTACCTGCTTTTCATACAGACACACGTACCTAGCGTGGTGGCGGTTACTGTATTGGAGCCCCAGCCATTCACTTCTTGAATGTTGTTCTGTGTTCTATAGATAAACACCTGGAAGTCATACGTGGTTTCTGGCTGTAGTCCACTAATGGTGATGGAATGGTGGCTCTGGTTGGCTTGATGCGGTACGTCATTACTGGTCGTCTTATCGTCACTTGCACTCAACCCGTACTTGACCAAGTAGCCATAGTATGACACGAGACTGTCTGGTATATCATCTGGTGATTTCCATTTCACATCAATGGATGTACTGCTCGAACCAATCGCCGTGGACGGATTATTATTTGAACTGAGGCTCCTCTCCTCTACAAAATATCACCGGAAATATATAGTATTCATCTTCATTGGATGAATTTATCCATTACATCTTCAACGGACTTACATGGTGGATCGACGCAACAATACATCTAGCCCAGTAACAAACACTAACGTATTCAGCAGGAGCTGAATTCAGGTTCAGAAGCTGCTCAAGCAATTTGATATAACATCGCCATTTGAGTACACATTGCAAAATGACACCATGATATATATATATATATATATATATATATATATATATATATATATATATATATATATATATATATATATATATATATATATATATATATATATATATATATATATATATATATATATATATATATATATATATATATATATATATTTATACAAGTCGGACCATTTTGGTACAATTCACCAACCATCTTGGCCCATACTTACATTTTGGCCGATGATCATGGGGCCAAAATAGTCAGCGTCATCCCATAGGCTTACACATATGCGCTTCCTCACAAAATCGTAACTTTATTTGCTTCTACTCCTTCTAAGGTTGGAATCTTATTATTCGGGATAACTATCCACTTTTTCTTGGCGTTAAATGCATTTGCTTGAATTTACATTTTGGCCAAAACGACCATTTTGGCCATGTTGAATAATCGGTCATTATATGGCTTTGTTCGATGTATATTTGCTCCAAACTTATATTCATGATTTGTGTGACTTTTAACTTCAATGAACAATTCTTTGTTTTAAATTATCGCTTGAAATGAAAAACATACAAATTTTGAATGAATATATAAATCAGCAGATTAAAGGATAACGGGCGGCACACGCTCAAATATCTTTACTGACGGATATAAAAAAATGGCGATTTTACTGGGAAATCCGTGGTTGTAAGTCTTTGTCAACTCATTTTGGGTTTTTTTTCTCAGTACATATCCGTCTGATAATGTTTAATTTAGATAAATAAGAACAAAAATGTAGTACTTAAGCTGGGAATTCTAGAAGCAGATCAGCATTTAAAATGTATTGAGAATCTCACTGAAATGAAATACCGGTTTTTTCGATCTATGATGTGTAAAGTTTCGAGTAATCAATGAAAGCATATCGTATCAACGGACTGTTTTTATCAAGTGATTAATTAAAAAGATTGTTCTGTGTTATCAGTTTGCTCGTGTCGTAAAATCCAAATGTTCCCACTAACGCACCCGCGGGCTCAATCTGAAGGTATATTTTGGGATTGTAACTATTCCAGCCTGCCATACCTCGTGCAATTTCCGGTACACGAGCGAACATAAACAAGACGATCGGTCAGCCATGACAATTTTACACGCACTGTTTCCATGTGATTCTCGCTCGGTCAGTATGATTCTAACGTTTATAGATTGAATATCATTCATGTAACAATGAACGTTATTGTTGCGGAAAGAAATTTCATGTACGACAAATTACGAAATACCCGTACAAGGCCGTAGTTTACAGTGGTTAGCACGTGGGCTCTAGCCTCTACCGTTCACACTCACACTTTCCGATCACGAACACCATTCCAAGGGCCAACAATACCCAGATACCATGTTAATGTGACTAGATGCCTGCAGTTTGGTTGGATAGATCTATCGATTACCAATGATTTTTTTAAAATGTATTTCCTAACGTTCATTAAACCGTATCGACTATTGCTGTCATCTGTCAGATGTAAACATTGCCTAATCCGCTCCGGTATCACAATAACCCAAACAGACTTCAGACTTTATGCCCTGTAACTAACAATGTTGTATGGTGGACTATGACACTAGCCACCCCTAGTCTAGTGTCATAGTACACCATATAAGTTATAACTACTCTGGTGGTAGTGTGTTAGTGGGGTGGGGTTACTCTTTCAATGTTTTTTCAAAGGTTGAAGATTGATAATTTGCTTTCAACATTCTTGAATAATATACTTACTTGCATCAGTAATGTGACCTTTAACCTACCTTCTTAAAGTACTTGGAAATAGCATGATCTGCTAATATTATGTATCATTGTAATATACTAAAACATGAATTCTTTATTACATTCCTATAAGTTTGATTATGTGTTATATGATAGTCACAACTTTTGTTATCAATAAGTCAGGAGAATGATCCTATCTGTATCTCAATAATAGCTATCCAAAACAAACTGTGCTAGTTTTAGCTGCCAGCCAAGTTCAACAGTGGCTTGCCAAATAATTAGAACCTAGGTGGGTTTTTGAAGTCCAGAGCCTCTTTTGTCAGGGTATCTGCCACATCAATATTGGTAGTAAAATTGTTGTCAAATGTTCAATGTTCAATAGTACAATCACATCATTTGAATATGTCATGTATAAGCTATAAATGCCATGGTCATCTGTCAGTTAGTCTTAAAAGCTGTGCATCTGATCTAGTGTTGATAGGGGTATTAAGCATATCTGAAATCCCAAATCACACATGACCCAGTACAGTTTTGCCCTGTCAATCTGTCTGCTTGTAAACATTTGGTGTCACATTTTCTTAATAATGTAAGTCACTCATATATTGATTGTGACATTATTGAAAAAATATTTCTTAGCTATGTTAACCAAATAGGGAATACCTGTCTCAAATTAAACATGAACCACTCTTATATTGATGATCACTTACAAAGTAAATATCAGGGCTGCATGACCTTTTGTTCCTGAGTGATTTACTCAATGGGGAATAATTCTTGATGGCACGTTTTCTTATAATGCAAGCTTGCAACTTCACATTGACCAAATCTTGCAAACTTTAACTCATAGCTTTATGGCTCTTGACCTCTGACTTGCTAAATAAGAGCAAATTAAAATTGCTTGTTCCAGGAAAATGTAGCTAAGTTATTATTAGCTCATGGGTGTTAGGGTGAATCATTTCTTAATAACTTAAATAATTAGGCTTAAATGCTAAAAACTTTTTGCATACTTGGGGATTGACTGTTGTTGCTAGACAAGTGGGTTTGGGAGTTATTATTCAGCCCTGGTGTGTCATTGAATACAAAGATATACTATTAAAGCTATGATTAAATGCTGTCAAAAGCAGCAGAGTTCAATAGCCATAGGTCTTCTGTCTTTATTGTTAGGCAGTGAGATTGACTAGGTGTTTGTGATGACATTTTTCTCAGCAGCACTCACAATCTGGTAGTGATTAACTGCTTTACCTCCTGTTCTGGGTTTAATATTATGGACCCAGTATCTCAATTGAATCATATTGGAGATTAATATCCTCTGTGTTGGTTAATCTGCCCAATTTAGGAAATTTATTTTTTCAAGATGGGCAACAGTATCAGCTGTCCAAACATCTCAATTATGCTCATCTATCTCTGCAAGACACCTCCTCATATCAAATGGAGCCATGTCTTGCTGTAGGGCCACTAGGCTCTTGCTAAGTGAAGAGAAATATTCTTTAGTCTTTTCATTTCATGACATTTGGTGATTTGATATAAATGAATAGTTAAAGATAAGAATAGTGAGGAGGTCATGTGGCTTCATCTACATTACTGACAGTAATGTAGATGAAGCCACATGACCTCCTCACTATTCTACATAATGAGTTGCATGTGCAATATTAAGGTCCATGTGCTTAACCACCATGAAAAAAAATTTTATGTTAATGGTAAATTCACAACTTCATCAATATTGTGGTTTCATAGGTTTTGTGGCTTTACAATATTGTGGCTTCACCAATATTGTGGCTTCACAAATACTGTGGCTTCAATAATATTGTGGTTTCATCAATATTGTAGTTTCACCAACATTTTAGCTTCAACATTGTTGTGGCCTCACCAGTGTTATGGATTCAATGATATTGTGGCTTCATCAATATTGTGACATCAATATTGTTGCTTCACCAATACTTTGGCTTCACCAATGTTGTGGCTCTATTAATACTGTGGCTTCACCAATATTGTGACTTCATCAATATTGTGGCTTTACACATCTGTGGCTTTTCCAATACTGTGGCATCATCAATATCGTGACTTAACCAATATTGTGGCTTCACCAATACTGTGGCTTCATCAATTTCTTGGCTTCAACAGTGTTGTGGCTTCACCAGTGTTGTGGCTTCAACATTGTTGCGGCTTTACCAGTGTTGTGGATTCAATGATATTGTGGCTTCATCAATATTGTGACATCAATATTGTGGCTTTACCAATTCTGTGGCTTCTCCAATACTGTAGCTTCATCAATATTTTGGCTTCACCAATGTTGTGGCTTCACCAGTGTTGTGGCCTTACCAATATTGAGGCTTCACAAATACTGTGGCTTCACCAGTGTTGTGGCTTCACCAATACTGTGGTTTCACCAGTGTTGTGTCTCCATAAATATTTTGGCTTCACCAATGTTGTGGCTTCACAAGTGTTGTGGCTTTACCAATATTGTGGCTTTACCAATATTGTGGCTTCACAAATAATGTGGCATCACCAAAGTTGTGGCTCTACCAGTGTTTTGTTTTAACCAATGTTGTGACTTAATCAATATTTTAGCTTCAACATTGTTGTGGCCTCACCAGTGTTGTGGATTCAATGATATTGTGGCTTCATCAATATTGTGACATCAATATTGTGGCTTCACCAATGTTTTGGCTTCACTAATACTGTGGCTCCATCAATATTGTGGCCTTTACCTATACTGTGGCTTCTCCAATACTGTGGCTTCATCAATATTTGGCTTCACAAGTGTTGAGGAGTTACCAATGTTGTGGCTGCATCAATATTTTGACTTCATCAATATTGTGGCTTCATCCATTCTTTGGCTTCATCAATATTTTGACTTCATCAGTATTGTGGCTTCATCAATACTGTTCCTTTTCCAATAATGTGGCTTCATCAATATTTTGGCTTCACCAATGTTGTGGCTTCACCAGTGTTGTGGCCTTACCAATATTGAGGCTTCACAAATACTGTGGCTTCACCAGTGTTGTGGCTTCACCAATACTGTGGTTTCACCAGTGTTGTGTCTCCATAAATATTTTGGCTTCACCAATGTTGTGGCTTCACAAGTGTTGTGGCTTTACCAATATTGTGGCTTTACCAATATTGTGGCTTCACTAATAATGTGGCATCACCAAAGTTGTGGCTCTACCAGTGTTTTGTTTTAACCAATGTTGTGACTTCAACAATATTTTAGCTTCAACATTGTTGTGGCCTCACCAGTGTTGTGGATTCAATGATATTGTGGCTTCATCAATATTGTGACATCAATATTGTGGCTTCACCAATGTTGTGGCTTCACTAATACTGTGGCTCCATCAATATTGTGGCCTTTACCTATACTGTGGCTTCTCCAATACTGTGGCTTCATCAATATTTGGCTTCACAAGTGTTGAGGAGTTACCAATGTTGTGGCTGCATCAATATTTTGACTTCATCAATATTGTGGCTTCATCCATTCTTTGGCTTCATCAATATTTTGACTTCATCAGTATTGTGGCTTCATCAATACTGTTCCTTTTCCAATAATGTGGCTTCATCAATATTCTGGCTTCACCAATGTTGTGGCTTCACCAGTGTTGTGGTTTCACCAATATTGTGGCTTCATCAATATTTTGGCTTCACCAATGTTGTAGCTTCATCAATGTTATCCCTTCATCCAAATTTTGGCTTCACCAATGTTGTCGCGTCACCAGTGTTGTGGCTTTACCAATATTTTGGCTTTACCAGTGGCTTCACCAATGTTGTGGCTTTAGCTGTGTTGTGACTTCACCAATATTGTGGCTTCAGCAATATTAAAACTTCATCAATATTGTGGCTTCACCAATATTGTGGCTTCAACAATACTGTGGCTTCACCAATATTGTGGCTTCACCAATACTGTGGCTTCACCAATACTGTGGCTTCACCAATTTCGTGACTTCGTCAATGTTGTGGCTTCATCAATGTTGTGGCTTCATCAATGTTTTGGCTTCTCTTGTTTATCATATTCCGTTGAGATATATCAATCACTGGGGCTTAAAAAGACATATTATGTCTAAATGTAATTTTTGTTAAAACCATCAGAATGACCAAAATGACCGAAACAATGAGTATTATCTGTATTTGTTGTGTGTGGGGTATGGCTTCAACAATCTGTTAATGTAGAAGTTTTTTATCAGAAGTTCTGTTTACCCAGTATGACTGTTAAGCTCCACCTGGTACTGATTGATGGTCTTGCAGTTATGATGTATGCACCTGTGTATAGTTTCTCATTGTTGTACACCTAATCTGCTCTGTATTTATCTGCAATTCATATCACCTCCTCATCGCCAGCCCAGCGTGACACAGACCTGGGGTTCTTTTTATTACCAGCCAGTTGTTACACTGACCTGGGGTTCTTGTCACCAGCCCAGTATGTCGCCGACCTGGGGTTCTCCTAACATGGCATCATTTTTGTTTGGAGGGGTAGTATTTCTTGAGGCCAGTTAACATGTAAAATGGCCACCCGTCACCAGGACAGGTCAGGACGGGTGGCCATTTTAGTTAAGTTCCAGCCCTGTTACTGATGACTGAACTAAGCTCTCTGGGCTGTAGACTTATTCTGAACATCTGGCTTTGTCACATAATCAACTCCAGATGAACATCAGATATGTATGTCCTCATATTCACTATATACTGATTTTCAGATGTGTACAATTGTAAATGTGACCTCGGGTTAAGGGTGAAGAGAGCTGGCTTATGTGGATGAGACACCATTTTATTAAGTGACAGAAGGAAGTGCACCATAGCCAACCCAGGGGAGCAGTCAAGCATTGAATTCTAGTATATTTATCAATGCTAAGCTCCATAGCAACCTTCCTGGTGGTCACTAGTCAATGCCTGTTATCTGGATACCCAGAAAGAGAATGTTAAAGTTGCCATCAGTGGTCAATGAATGAAGATAACATTAATTATTGATGGGTGGGCGGTTTGTTATTGGTTTATAATTGCAGT
The DNA here is from genome assembly GCA_034190875.2 of Urechis unicinctus. NCBI lineage: Eukaryota > Metazoa > Annelida > Polychaeta > Xenopneusta > Urechidae > Urechis > Urechis unicinctus. The sequence goes on from CM067357.1 coordinate 6,974,781, forward strand.
GCATATTGATAATATCAGGCTTATGATGTGTTTTACCAATATTCTATTAGTTTATATTCAAATGTAGATTCAGTTTCTGCCACACGAGAGGGATTAGTTTTTACTTCCTTTACTTAATTACAAGAGATTGATTCATGTGACATGTTGTATTGATACTCAACCTTATCAGGTTGGAAAGAATTAATGTTGTGTAATGTTTTTACATAGACTTCCTTTAGTTCTTATGATATAAGACTGATTGGCAGTTTGACAAGTTAACTTTGTGTGTGTAACAGAATGTGCAACTATAGCTGGGGCACAGCAGGAGAATCATCTTTAGCTGAATCATACGGACAAGCTGTTGTATGGATTCACTAATTGTGTCCTAATGGAAACCCACCAAGACTGGCCCGATTGAAAGTTATTACTGATAGTGCAACATAAGACGCTGTTGTCAAAGTTCCTGCTGATCATGTTCAAATTTATCTGTAGATATGCTTTGCTTGATAATGATATCCTGATAATTGATTTCCTTATATTGTTAACCCTTATGAGGTCAATACATTCAGTCCATTAAGTCAATTTATTCAGCTGAATCAACTCTGAATGCCTTTATTGTGGATACATTTTTTGTAGAATTTAAATGACCCTAGATAGGCAAGTGAACAGCAATCAAAGTTTAATCATCAACAAATTAAATTCATCCTCTGCCTACTCCTGACCTTAAGAAATCCTTCAGCACATTGCCTGCAGATGCTGCTGGTTTTTTTTCATTTTGTAACTACATGTTATTATGTGGCAAACTGAATAAAGGTGATATATTTAAAGCTTAAAGATTGTTTAATCCATGTTTTAATCATGGTGTCCCGAGGGGATTTATGTCGTTCACACTAAAAGATTGGATTCAGTTTAATTCTCAAAATAAATATAGTGTAAGGCAAGACAATGATGCTCTTTCATGAACAGATAAAACATGTAATAAAGAATGCACAATTAATCAATTGGAGGTCAGTTTGACACTTGATGAAGCACAATGTGAATAGATGCATGAACATATGCAATTGGACACATCATTATATGACATGCACGTACTTTGTGTCCTGTTGCCTAAACTTCTCGGCTGGTTTGCATTATTGCAGTTAATATTTAACAATTCGAAAATAAATTATTGAACCATATAATATAAGAGCGAGGAATGGGTTCATAACGCTATGTGATGCTGCCTCCACTGGTCCGTGTCATTCAGTGTATAGCTAGCTAGCTGATCAGAACTTCACAGAAGCCTGTCAACGCGACCGATTTGGGAAACACCCAAATAGCTTCAGTCGAAAGTCATTTTCTCTCAAATTACCATATCTTATTCGCCTTTCATTTACTATATATAAACACTTCTTCTTTCATTTAATTGGAACTGATTTAAGATTACACCTTCTGGTTTTGTTGCATCAAATTTAAGCGGATTTTGCAACTTTGGCCAAGTGCGGCAAAACTGTCGCCATGTCGCACGGAGATAAATAGTGACAGCTGTTTGGACTCTCCCGATTCAAGGGACGAGGGATGTTGTGCGACATCGTTGACAGACAGATTACAGTGTTCAGAGTGGTTAAATAACATTAATCTGCCCAGAGCAATCGAAATGTATAATAGTTACAGCAATTACTTCAATGATGGCAGTTTAATTATCCATGAATCAGAATATAAATACGTTAAGATATATGACCTACGTGCATTTTTGACTTGGAATCGTCCGTGCTCCAATATTAGAGACGACAATCTTCCGAATGTTAGGTATCACTAATTCTTGTTAAAGTGCAAGTAATGGGTAAAATATGAATTTTCGGGATCGTATAGAACGCGATTTTCTGATCAATAATTCGCAGTTCTTTTTTCGATCCGACGCGTAGTAAACAAGAAATAAGCAAAAACAAACAACACATTCCGGAACTTCCCGACCACACACCGAAGATGAACGAAGGCGCTGTGACGTCATATGTCACCAGAAGATCTATGTTACCACGGACGCCGTTTCTATTCGCGAACTAGCTGTCGTACTAATTTATCGCTATTTACAGAAACTCATAAGCGTTTTTGTATCCATGGTTTCTTGAGAATCTGTAAGTATACTCATCCTTACAATTCCCATATGAAAGTCGAATTAGAATTCATTAGTTATGTTTCCGTACTGATTTTGAAAACAGAATTTGCACTTGCCCGTTGACAAAATTGACATGGCCGGTAGTGATCAGTGTGGGGCGTCTCAAGTTTTATAAGGCTGTTTCACAGATAACATATAGATTTGTCTCGTCAGGCTGCAATATGTAGATGTATGCTAGCCTGACAGTAGCTTACACTTGTCCTAAACAATCCTCGGACGATGCCCAGTGCTCAGTGAGTCAGTTCTGGCCTACTGTCAAATTTGCTTCATATAACTTTACCCTTATGTCTTCCAGTCTGTATCATCATTGTGCGAATATGTGAGTACCAGTACTGCAATAATTCGCATCTAGGGCCTCAAACGAAGCATGTCATTTCTTTTGGATGACCAAGGACTCCAGTTGGACTGCATCATCACCGATAGGCACACGAGTATCAATAAGTACAACCGTGATGACCAATGAACCAGGTGCACTTGCTGAAATGTATGACTACCCTGACAAGGAGGAGGCTGAGAGGCAGCATATGGAGAGGTTTCTTCTTTAGATGAGTCATGTAGTAAGGTATCTAAAGGTGATGATGAATGATGGTGGTGGTAGTGATGGGGTAGGGGAGGGGTGGTGATGGAGTTGATGGTGGTGGCCTAAGCATTATATTGGTGGTTGGCCGATTGATATTTGCTTGTTTACAAGTAATATCTAAGCTCTGTTTATTTTTCAGCTTTGGCTTCAGCTAATTTAATTTTACCTATCTGTTAACAAGGACATAACTATTTCTTATCATCATACTTACAAAATAAATGGTAAATATTGGGGTTAAAATTCACTTTGAACATCAAAGGTCATTTCAAACTGGTGGTGTAAGATGACGAACAAACATTGGAGTTTAAGATCCTATCGCCCAAATGGCACCACCGTGCATAGCACACAGTGGGATTTGAACTTGCCACATTTGGGAAACTAGACAAACACCCACCCTGCTAGACCACAGTTGTGGACCTATCATCTTAAACATCATTGGTGAGGTAACCGCCACAATATGACCTCTGATGTTGAAAGTGATGTTAAACAACAATATTAACCATTTTTATTTTCAAATCATCCAGCATGTGTATGGCTTTATGACTTAATTTGAATGTTAAATGGGTCTGAGGTAAGCTAAGCTGTGGTGAAACTCAAACACTGTTATATGATTCCTCTTTGTGGCTTGCTGAGAATTAATTTTGTAAATATATATGTTGGACTGGTGTATATATTTTGCCATTTCTATTGAATAAGACATTGTTGGTATTTGTGAGCAGAATTGCATAAGCATTATTTGTATAATGTGCCCGCAAAATTTAATCATGATGATTGATGTGCAATGGCACAGGATATATAAAATATCCTGCAAAAATTATTAAACGACTGTTAACATACTGTTATTTGAGTGATAAAATATCTTTAGTACGAGATACAGGATACAGGAACAAGATGCCCTGCAGGTATGTCATGATTTTGGAATTGATGCTTCCTATCATTTTATGCATATGGTATAATAAATTAGGTGGACTGGCCTTAACTGAATTTTGTTGCTGGTTGTCATCAGCATGTAGTATCATCATAGCTGAATGTAAATAACAGAATAAGACACATAATGCTTTTTTGTCCCTTTATTATTGTAATGCTGGCAGTTTGAAACCAACATAAACTGATTCACCCTTGGGAAATCATCTCTAATTTTAAGTACAGAACAAGCTGGGAGTGGCACTCTATGATGTCTGCCTAGATTACCCCATCACCACTGTACCAACTGCCGATATGCAGTGAATCGGAATAACCTGCAATAAAAAGAGTACATGAATATTTTTCATCAGTTATCATCTGAACCAGACCATTTTTAAGTATATTCACTCATGCTGAGTAGTAACTTTCTTCTTGTACCTCTGGATATAAGCACTATATGCTATTTCTAGTGTCGAGGGACGCAGGAACCCTGAGACAAATCCTGGGTGTGCTGTAATACAGGACGCACCCATAGATTACTTTCTCGAGAACTTGTGGAATTTCCTGGCAGCATTTACTCTCTGCTACTGTAATCATTGGCCCACATGAGCACCTAGTACAGAACATAATTACAATGAATAACTAGCTTTTCAGCAAACAAAAAATTGACATAAAACATGAATAAGAAGATGACTTGAAGCAAGACTTAAGGACAACTGTAAAGTAAAGAGAAAAATATCTGCAAAGATTGTTTGGACTGAAATGTGCCAATACCAAGTGCTGTTACCCAGTCGGCTCAAGTCCTCTTCTTTTTGAGGAGAATTTGCAGGCCTTGTCTTAGCTGGAGGTTCAAATCTGCATGCCTGTATGCCCCCCTTAGGTTCCTAGTTCCTCTTCTTGGTGAGACAAACACTCACTGCTGTAATCCAGCTCATCGCTTCCGGAGTTGTCTGTATATGAGGAAGATGAGGACATTTTGCTCCCTTGACATATAATAAAAGCAAAGTATAATGGCAGTTATGCACTGTACTAGGTGTAAGTAATAAATATAAAACTAATAAGGACAAGATAAAGTATGTATTATTGAGGTTGGTACCCCAGGTAATTCAAAGAACTAGTGTAAGGCCTTGAACTCTTTAAAGGCCTATGATATATGTAGTCATAAACATGTCACTGAACTTGGATCCTGTACAATTCACTGGAGAGGTATATTCAATTGTAACAGCTTATCCCTGATAGGTCTCGGTTCCCAAAACCAGTGCCAATATTTAAAATAAAATTTATATTTTCTGTTGTCAAGGAGAATATAAATTATTGAAATTTTATTCAATTTATAGCAAAAGCGAAATATCGAGTGAAATCCCCATTTAATGTAGTATCAGTTTTCATTTGCGATTAAATCAAATAAAAGCACAAGAAAATATATTCTCCGTAACAGGACAGGCAAATGGTGAATCAATCATTGATAAACATTAAACGGGTCTGAAATCGAGGTGCAGACCTCTGTTCCAGTACTGCCTGTATTATCGCTCGGACCCCTTTGGTTGACGTTTTCACCCAACATAATAGAAGTTTATCACAATTTAATGTATTCTAGGCGAACAAGTACTCCATGCCACATTAAATGATGTGATTCGTTGCGGTATATGATGTACATGATGACGGTATAAAATACGATTATGCTCACACCTACCACAGTTCCCATGAAAACAAACGAGGAAATGACTGCGCTATCCTGCTGGACGGTGACATATGACGTCACAAACTCAGGAGCCAATGGCCGTCGTTTTTTGCGCATATGCCAAAACGGTCCGAAAAATCGATGGAAATATTGAAAAAATACACACAAAACGACATCTATGGACGAAAATATTGTCGGAAACGTCTTTCACAGGCTGAAATACATCTAATTCCACTTTGATTAGGGATTCGAAAATAGACGTTACTTGCACTTTAAAACTCGCAGTACCTAAGTATAAACTTGTAACCAAATTAATAACGGGTACGTAGAAGAACTCCCTTCCTTAAAATAGGTGACTTTAATGCATATTTTCTCTGTTCGACCGGTACACCTGCCGCTCGGCAAGGTTCGGAACTTTTCGGAGCAAACATTGCGTCAGCATTTCGTGGAATCGCGCCGATAATTTAGCTTCACTTTTTTCTTCATGGCTCGTTGAATATTGTGAATGTACAGTTCGAATTATGTTTAAACAATGCGAAATCGAAAAAAGTTTCTTTCGGTTCCCGAAAGACCTAAAAACGCGCAATACTTTGTGCAAGCTTGTGTGTAGGAATTAAATTTAAGTCGTTTATGATTTCATTGACCTAAGCTTTTTCATTGACTAAGCTTTGTAACCCAAGGTTGTATAAACGATGGTCTGTCAGTAGTAGGTTGGTTGGGATAATAAATGTTGGTAATATCGGAAGGCAAAAAGGGCTGGTCGGCTCATTTGTTTATTCTAATCGCCAATATGGGTAGATATGTAAAATGGTCAAAATGGTTGGTTATATAAAAAGGCCAAAATGGTTGGTTTAAAAAAAAGTTCCAAAATGGTTGGTTTTTTGCATGACAAAACTATCATGACTATTTTGGTACAACCATTTTGGCCTAGGATTTTTATAATCTTCTAAAATAAGTTTTGAATGAAATATATTAACTGAAAGCTGTACAAAGCAGATGTATAATGTTTTGCATCCGTGATATCACATAATTTGAGCTCCAAAAAGCGAAATAATCGAATGACCCAAAATGGTCGGTTTTGTCGATATTGTCCAAAATGGTTGCAATTGTGAGTATATATATATATAGAGATATATAGATATATATATATAGAGATATAGATATATAGATATATATATATATATATATAGATATATAGATATATAGATATATATATGTGTATATGTTTATAGAGATATATATATATGTATATATATATATATATATTATATATATTATATATATATATATTATATATCTATATATATATATATATATATATATATATATATATATCTATATATCTATATATATATATATATATTTACTGGATGTTGAATGGATGTCATTGTGGTAATATTTCCATCTTTATCTTGGGTTCTACTCTCTGAAAACAGATCGATCTGAAGCAGGCGTTGTAACGGACAGGATTGTCATGAGAATACAGCAATAGCTCTACTTGAAAGAAGATTAAACACTTTTGGTCTGTATAAACCATCAATTCCACTGCTCATGCACATGCACATTGAACTCAGTAACAGGACGTTATCCAACAAACCAACCTTCATCTCAAAATGTTAATTCATCAGTTTACTGTGTCGTGCAAGTAGAGTTGTTTACATTATTCCATTCCGTTTGGTGAAGATTAAAGATTTTGTATGATTATAAAGAATATTCACTTTTGAAAACTAATTATTTTTTATTCTACGTATGGTATGTGTTTATAGCTCTGTATATATTGATCAAGTCTATACCTATATGCAAATCGCACTTGTCCTCCGTGTACCACTGTTGACATCCATCAGGACAGGTACCGTCGGTGTAACTACAGGGCACGCTGTCTCTACAGCTACCACATTTTGAGCTGCAGTCCTCATCATACATGCCAGCGGCACAGCCTAAACACGATTGGGCATATCCGGAAACCAATAAATTCTCTCTTTCATATCATGTTTTCCCAAGTATATTGTCAATTGTTATGTCGTAAGGTATACCTTGATTACAGAACGGGACATTGGTGTATGAAGGGGCACATTCCCTGCACCCCAGGATGTCGTCACAGGTACCGGCACATTTGTTATAAATCTGTACCATCGAATATACAAGGAAAGGAATAAAATAGCACCTCATGGTAGCCTTGATTGGCTAATAAGAGGGATTTCGAAACTAATTGAAGAATATAGTAGTACCAACAGTTATCTGCTTGTAGCCCATGACAACAAATTCACAAATGGTGACCAGATGTGGCTCCTGTCCCCCCGTCCTCCTGAAGCGGACGTAGCGACCACTGAGAGGAGAGTTACAGGTGAGCGTCACATCTCCTCCAGCAGCCACGGCAGTTGAGCCGTGAGAAGCACACAGCGTGTGTTCCGTCAGGTCAGTCGTGTTACCCACACCGATCACAAACTCTTCCATCCGGCCAGCACCTATATCCGTAATAGGAGCCAAATTTTTATTATAAAAAAAGCGGCAAAACATATATATGTGCTTTGAGAATGACATTTTAAGAACAAGATATATATCGGTGAGTAATATATTATTTGTGGCTTTTATCATATATCGGACTTTCTATTTATGAAAGTGAAACACAATCACTGGGTACCACTGGCAAGGACGGTATATGTTAAGCTCTGAAATAGCAGTTTTGAATGGGCCGTTACAATTGCTGCTCAACGCTGACCTCCTGCGTCGCGAGTGTTGAAGACAGTGACGTTATGGATGGCGTGTATGGAGCCCAGGTCCACTCTCCACCAGACTGGTAAAAATAATTCCGCGTTAGGATGGGCGCAGTTGGCATTGGCGTCATCACCCAGCCTACCGTCCACGGCGTTACCGGCCACCAGACCATCCCACTCACCAGACTGGTAGGCTGACTTACCTTGCGCCACGTTACCTGTCATTAAGTAATACATGTTAAGAATCACATTTGAACGCCACAGGGGGTCCTCTTTTGAGAAACAGTAGACTGAAGACTTGCTGCATGAAAATTATGTCCGCTCTGTTTTTAAACCATACATCAATACCTGAATACAGGCTTCGACATTGTAATGTTGACAAATATATTAATAACTCGAAATTTCATATTGCTTGGATATCTATCTGACACGCGGTTCCTCGCCAGTCATAACGAGTGACGTCGTCGTTTGGTCGCGGAAACCCAGTCTCACACTGACCGGGACACTGACCAGAGGTGAAGTCACACACCGCGTTATTGGCGCAGTGACACTGGAACGTACAGTCCTCTGAGCTCCCAAATAGACATGCTGCACAATAGGAACAACACACCACATACAGTTATGTATTCTACCAATGTTTATAGCCAAATACATATCATGAGTGTGAGTTTATGTAATGTGTAATGCCAAATACATATCATGAGTGTGAGACGATGTAATGTTTAATGCGAAATACATATCATGAGTGTGAGATGATGTAATGTTGAATGCCAAATACTTATCATGAGTGTAAGATGATGTAATGTTTAATGCCAAATACATATCATGAGTTTGAGATGATGCAATGTTGAATGCCAAATACATATCATGAGTGTGAGATGATGTAATTTTTAATGCCAAATAATTATCATGAGTGTAAGATGATGTAATGTTTAATGCCAAATACATATCATGAGTGTGAGATGATGTAATATTTAATGCCAAATACATATCATGAGTATGAGATGATGTAATGTTTAATGCCAAATATTTATCATGAGTGTGAGATGATGCAATGTTGAATGCCAAATACATATCATGAGTGTGAGATGATGCAATGTTTAATGCCAAATACATATCATGAGTGTGAGATGATGCAATGTTGAATGCCAAATACATATCATGAGTGTGAGATGATGCAATGTTGAATGCCAAATACATATCATGAGTGTGAGATGATGAATATAAATGCTCTTGGAATCTGTATATGCAACCAATCAACATCTCTCATAACCTGGTAACCTCATCTAACAACACGAGAGTCTGAGACTGATAACCATACAGTGTGGTAAGGTAGTCGCGAGTGGCAAGCATCGCAACGATCTCCTTTTCTCGTGGCGTAGATAGCACGGTTGTTATATGTCTGCATATATTATGTTAAGCATCGACCAATTAAACATCGCGAAACAAGACAAGAGGCGACTTTACCTGCCGTAGAGTTATCTGTGAGTAAGATAGCCAAGATAATCACTCGGACTCCTGTGCCCATGATCTCCTGCTCATACACTCTATGAGAATATATATACGTTACTGGGACAAGTAATAACAGACGCCTCAACCGGGAAGTGCCGCATTTGCTAGCATATTCATAGGGTTATTGACGTGACCTGATATTCAAAACCATAATTTTATTGACCTGACCTGATATGCAAAACCACAATTTTCTCCAGGCCTGTGAGCACGACCCAACAGCGTCGTGCCTAGCTTTAATGAATAGGAGAGGTACGGAGGGGTCCTCTTTTGAGGAGTAAAAGACTGAAGACAAACTGCCTGAAACTTACGTCCACTCTGTTTGTATACCATGCAGCAATAATCGAATACAGCCTTCTACACTGTAACTGTTCTTCTTTTATAGTATCGCTCTCCGTGAATCGGCCATGTACACGTATAGAACACCATGGGTATCGCTCTCCGTGTATCAGCCATGTACACAGATAGAACACCACGGGCATCACTCTCATGTTATCACATTCCATTTTTTAATTAATGCAGAGGGCATTGTATTTTCTGTCATTTCTTACCACAACCCTGCCCCCGTGTCTCAAGAGCGTTCATTAGAGTGTGACCATGGGTAAGCACATGTCGATGGGCCACATCCATACAGAGATACCGTCTTATATTAGCCAAATGTATCTCCTCTCCGTTCTGACTTGCCATGTATCTCGATGTTTATGTTAACAAGAGGCGTCATTAGAATGTCATAATTTTACATAACTTAAAAAATTGTTAACTTGATTATTAATAAAATTGTAAATTACAGAAGTCAACACGCAATGCAGACGTTCGTACATTGTAATATGAATGTAAATCTGTGTTAACTATGCGATACTGGTGACGTCACAGGCCTGCCGAGCATGCGTAGTACCCCTTTTTGTCATTACATTTCACTACTTATGCAATGAGGCATCTAGTTCCTACCTGAAATTGGATCCTACATGGATGCTCTGTTGCCCTCACTTTTTTTGTAATTGAAGAAGGTCATTAGCCACCATGGATTGTTGGAAGCTTTGATGTGGTAACTACGACACATGCCATGCCAATAAACCACATGATATACCAGCAAGCTCTGCTGTATTCCCTCATGCGACGCAGTTCCTTAAAACCAGGGCGAGATATATTTTTTAGCCTTAAAGTGCTCTAGTTCTTAAAGCGTTGGTTGATACGAGTGAAAATTTTGATCTAGCGACTACGCGTCACTGTCTTCTGACGATACTCATCGTTGTGTTGACTGTATTCATGACTGGCTGGCGTAACAGCTTTATCATCTCCGAGTTATGTTCGAGTTTCTCTTGATCATCGGTATGTCCAACTCCAAAACAGTGTATGTGTGTATATTATACTACATACAAGTAGAAAGTGATGCTGATTGGTAATATAACATACCAAGGCAACCATATTATATCACAGATACATTCTTTATTCTGCATATCATAATGGTTAATTTCATTACCAGCACCCATAATATATATTTCATCATTTTTGGAACGATATAATTGCGTCCAGCCTGGAGCAGGCACCAGAACAAAACAATATGGCTTGAAGCTTCAAATACACTTACCATCAATGCTAATACAAGATCTACAAATCGTCATGAATCCGGGGGCGAAACCAGTAAGTGAACATTGGTACCAGGTAATTGATGGAAAGAATCATACTGCCTTTTAACATCTCTATAGATAGTCGACCCGCTCCCTTTGTCTGCTCGCATCTTGGAACTTTTCTGTTGATAACAACAACACACAGGTTAGATTGTTAAAATTGATGTAAGTATACTACAGAGGGAGGTCACATAATCGTTTCACATGGCTCTCTCTATAAAAGTATGTATGTCAAGTATAAGGTAGACTCGCATAACGAGTATAGCTGGGATCATTGGCATGTATGCAATGTTATCGTTTTTAACTTCGCTCATTTCAGTGTTTTATGCACATTGATAACCAATAAAAGAAAAATAGTAGTGCGCGGAGTTGAACCTATACAACCTGAGCTCAGAACGAACTGTTGCAACAAGCTGTGGAGGATGATAAAAGCGCTACCTGCGGATCAAGATGACTACTATGATGATGACGATGATGGTCACGGCAAAGCAAGATAAGCCATTCGTCTTCACGTCCGGCCCTTTACCTTATATCACCGAGTCACAGAGTCAGACCAACTTGATACACTCAAAATCTTCCCTATATCTAGATAGTGTCTGCTAATTTGGAGTTTTTATTCGTGTGTTACACTCCACCTTAACGGAGAATATAACAGAGGCAATGATTCAAAAGACGTTTCTTTATTTGTCACATTGTGGCTGTCAGGTTAGGATCTTCAGAAAACGGAATTACTTATTTCGGGATCAGGGGGCTCCGACAGCATTGACGTCGTTATGTCAGGTGTGCTGGAAGAGGAGGGCAGTGCCTGTGATGTAAGCGGTGATGATTGGGAGACAGGTGAGTTACGGGCGATCGTGGCTGTCTGGGGAGCAGATGGGGTTGCTGAGATGGTGGGAGAGGATGTTGCTGGGGTTGTGGTGGTGGAAGGTGATGGTGAGGAAGTCGTTGCTGTGGTTATTGGCGTGGTTGAAGTGGTTGTTGGCAGAGTTGTTGTGGTTGTTGGCGGAGTTGTGGTTGCTGTTGTTGGCGTAGTTGCATTCGATAGACTGGTTTCTGCTGTAATTTGTGTTGTCGTAGATGAAGATGTGGCCACAGATGTAGTTTCAATTCCTACACACATTGAATTCGATCATTAAAATAGACCTTATTAGAAGCGCCCCAGTTCAAATTCACATCTAGATTACCGTTCTGTTTTCTATAGATAAACACATGGAAGTCATACGTGGTTGCTGGCAGTAGTCCACTAATGGTGATGGAATGGTGGCTCTGGTTGGCCTGATGTGGTACGTCATAACTGGTCGTTTTATAGTCACTTCCACTCAACCCGTACTTGACTACGCAACCATAGAAGGACACGAGATTCTCTGGTAAATCATCTGTTGATTTCCATTTCACATCCATGGATGTACTGCTCAAAGCAATCGCCGTGGACGGATTAGATCTCAGACTGAGGTTTCTTCTCCTGTACAATTTATAGATATATATAGATAGATATATATATATATATATATATATATATATATAGATATATAGATATAGATATATAGAGAGAGATAGATATATAGAGATAGATATAGAGATAGATAGAGATAGAGATAGAGATATATATAGATATATAGATAGATATATATATATATATATATATATATATATATATATATTATATATATATATATATATATATATATATATATATATATATATATATATATATATATATATATATATATATATATATATATATATATATATGTGATCAAACCACGAACTAAACATAAACATTGTAATAAATGTGTCAGGAAACACCACGAAATTCAGGTTGGATATTACATGAGCTATCCATAGCACGAAAAACAGCTTTACAGGCCATCGGGATCACTCAGATAGCTATGGGCTCAAAACAACACACGCAGTGTACTTACAGTTGTTCATGGATGCTTTGATGATGTCCTAGGACAGTGGGGCATTGAGCATCATTGTTTTGTTCTGTAAAAAAATGGATAAACAACGAGCTTAGTTTTAACTAAACCCATCAGCTCGTTCTTATAACGGCACGTGCACGATATTTGGAGTTCGGCAACTATCAACCTCAGCCAACCCAAGTTGTCTCCCAAACACGACAGACAACACTAAAACCAACGACGCACAGCTGGTATTTCGGTTTGGGGTTTTTTCAGAGAATATCTAAGACTGTAATAGATGACCGTCTCGTATGGCGTAATAAACTCAGCCAACCAGCTGATACGCAAATAAAAATGCAACTCAGCAACCGCTGTGTACCTGTATTGAATAATGTTGCCTTACGAGTGTTTTTTTATTGCGCACGAGTGGGTGTTTATTGCTCGCAAAGCTCGTCTCTCACAACAATAAGCCATGTATTCCATCACCATGAAAGCAAAACGGTGCACATTCAACAACTTATCCAGAACTCTTTGATCTGAAGTTTCGCGTGAGTAAGCACTTCTATATGGGACTGCACATGACTGTCACGACAATAAGCTCTGCGATCGATCACCCCGGCAACTGAAGTAGCAATGTGGCACTTATCTTACGCACGTCACTCAGCTACATCACAATTCACATTGCTGCCAGTCGCACTTATTGCTTTTTTATATTTCTGATTGGAGCTTGATTATTGATTTGCCGTTTATGGATAAAACATTTACGTGTGAGCTCAATTAAATGAATGCAACTGACTGAAATATTTAATTTAGTTGCATCGTTCTATTTCTTTAATATATCTGATTGTTTATCCCAATTACTATACCTAAACAAGATGTTCATTAACCCTACGAGAAGCACTGCTCCACATGTCTGATTGAGTTTGCTTATGTAGCACATTATGTGTGTATGCATTGTTCAAGCAGGACGATGACGATATATACGTCATTTCATTAAGGTGGCGATGTACGTCTCATACATTGTCATATTCCCGTCGTAAACATAGTTAATTTTCTGCAAGCGCAGCAATGTCCCATCTTGCCAACTCTTCATCAAAATGGTCGTTGGATGTTAATTACTAAGCAGGAATAACTGAAAGTAAGTTTTTTTTGCGGTAGATGCTACCTTAGCATACTATCATTAACAATCAGTTGATTAAATATCTCATCATTGAATCCGTATTGGTGTTCCAGTTACGAACAGGCAAAGACAGGACAAAATGTCAGAAAGTATTTAGGTGTAAATGTTTTTCATTTCCTGCCAGATAGCAACACTGAATTGGAAACTGCACACATTTGCCAATGCTGAAGTAAAACCAGCATGACTATTACAGATGGTATCAATCTATCAATACAGTTCTTAGAAATACAAAAGCCCCAAATAAAATTCAACCAGCATATTCATCTCATACATCTAGGCACTGTATTGAATAGCAATTAACTGGTGACCTACAGGTAAACGACGAGTATAGTTGACACAAACCGACCATCTATTGGGTCAATATCACCCATGGCCAACACCCGTGGGGATGTCTCCCAAGCGCGATGGATTGATCTAAAACCCTACGACGCACAGCTCATACAGCAATTATGATTTTTCTTTCTTTTGTTTCTCAGATAATATCCAATGTATTGGAAAATTGTATCGCGAAGATCATAGCAAATGTATTCAAATGGTAGTCTATTTTGGATTAACGAAACGTGCCTAGATAATCTGAACTGGACAGATAACTGTTCATAGGAATTACTGTCCTCATTGTCTAACACCATTCTATAGTGGAATACATCAGGCAATGTCGTAAACTGTCTGAAACATTCGATGCATTCATTTGTCCTCAACAGACCCTAACAAAAATGGCGTCGTCAGTTGACATCGATGTAATTGAGATAATAACAGATGCTGATTGCGAACAACGGAAGTTTCCCATTCCTGTACTAAACAAGGCTTCCCTCCGAACGCCTAGGGATAGGAACTAACAGTCAGCATGTCACTGATAGTAACTCTGGGCAGGAACGGATCAAGCGCATCATCTTTGTCATGGCAGCTATCATGATTGCTTCAAGTTTTCATCTGGTGGTTATCAAGCGTTCAATGTCTGACCACATTGATAACATGGGCTGGTTCAATATGATTTATGCTCCCTCCACAGCCTCTAATCAGTAAGTGCAAATCAGTATGGGTTTATAACGTAGCTTGGTTTCGTGCAGTGAAACAGATGCATCAAATATCAACAACTACTGTTGGAAACACCTCAACGACTGTCACCATGGTAACGGCATGACGGAACTATAATAAGCATAAGGTAGACACAGGTCTGTTTGTTGTGATGGCGTATTGATTAGCATAAAAGCTGGCACATTTAATCTATTAGCTCTGCCGTAGTGGAACGTGAATCGTACAGACACAATTGTTGCAGCTTATGACACATCATGCATCTCATGGCTGCATAAATACCTGCTATCCACATCCAGGGGTCACTGCAAGCAGAACAACATTGAAGTGAATAATGATTCATCAGTAGAAGATTCGTACGAATGATAAAATGCATCCCGCTGCGTCGGTGATGCAGATGTTTAGTTGACCTGAAGTAACGGCACTCTTAAGTAGTTACACACCTGTCTATCAACTACAGCCCTCAAAGAGCTTCCAATGTCGATAGCTGTTGATAGGCTATTAAGATGACAAATCCGTAGGCAGCCTGTTTCTGTTATACTTCCAATCATTTCCATGTGGAAATATTATTTTGCAATCACATAACGCAACTGAATAACTGCCAAAATATGTCATGCCAACACATACAAATCTGCAGGAACATTAAAGGGTTAAACATTAACGCCTATCTGATATATCCTTGACACCTTGCACAAAATAAAAAAAAACCCTCTAGTGTTCGTTGGACATGCCATTGGCGAATCAAGGAGTCTCCTTATGTGGCAGGTTTCAATGTGGTTGGCGTTAAGTTTGTCCGGCGGACAATCAAGTGCATTTACCTGCATTTACCACTTTATGAGAAAATGATGTAGTTATTGTAGGAGATAACCCCCGATAACATATAACAAAAATGGTATTTTCCAGGCCAATATTGGAGTTGTAACCATGCAGACGGGGGTCGCTGAAGTCGAACTGAGAGACTCAATTAACTGCAGTTTTTGCTGATAAAAGTGTTGCTACTGTGGCAGTCGACTTAAAATGGATAGTTAGCCTATAAGTGTCCGCTGCGTGTATGCGTGTTAGCCGACTGCGAACAATTATCTTCCACAGAATGCTCCTATGGTTAGTTGGGAATATTGCGACTCGATAAATGATGCTATTCGCGAAAGCTACATCAAGTATAATTATGCAAGATCAGTGTCGTTAATGGTGCACCAACATCGGCCTAAATGATGGGATGGAAATTGATAAATTTTCATGAATATACGGGCAATATGTCTATGTGCAATGATCAAGCGATGAGTAAAACCTAAGACATTAAAGCATATATGTTCTGTTCTGCAGGAAATGGATAAACAACGAGCGTAGTTGAACCAAACCCACTAGCTCTCTGGAATAAAAGCATATGCACGATATTTGACTTTACAAGCAGTTCGGAAAATATCGACCTCAGCCAACCCAAGTAGGAATGTCTCCCAAACACGACGGACAACTCTTTAACCTGCGACGCACAGCTGGTAGAACAACTGATTTTTCGCTTTGGGTATATTTACCATTTCGCACGACGTAATAAACTTAACCGACCAGCTGATATGCAAACGAGTTGGAACTCAGTAACCCCTATGTAACTGCTACCGAATATTGCAGTATTACGTTCAGGATACCTTACGAGTGGTTCTTTATCGCGCACGAGTGGTTCTTTATCGCGCACGAGTGGTTCTTTATCGCGCACGAGTGGTTCTTTATCACGCACGAGTGGTTCTTTATTGCCCAAAAAAGTTCGCCTGCCACAACAATTAGCCATGTAGTTCATCACCACGAAAGCCAGATGGTACCGATTCTACAGCATTACCAGTACTCTCTGATCTAAAGTTACACGTAAGCTCCGCACTTAACCTCATCCATATCGGAAAGTACTGGGCTGTCACAATGAGTTGATCATCCCGACAACCAAACTGTACATATAACAGTCAGCAACGTTTCTCTATTGTTTGGTATCATATTTTAGCCTAATTTCACAATGTTAGTAATTCCAAATGAAATAGCTATAATCATTGCATTTGACACAATTATTATTGAATAATGACTACCTCGCGATGAATGGTAATAAAGTTTATGCATGTAAACAAAGATTGCTTTTGAATGTTTTCATGATTACATTACACCACAGACGTATATTTCTTCTCAAACGATGTTTGCATATTATTCAACAACCACAGTCAGCTGTGATTACAACATCACTGGATTATCGCGAATAGGATAGCCAGCATGTAAACGTAATTGCTGGTTGGTGTGTGTGTCATTAGCGTAAGAGTAAACCAACGTGCTCGCTATCACAGGCGGTTGTGGCAATTCTATGCAAAATGGTTTCCGTGCGACATAAAAAAAATATTAAAGGGTTCAGGTTAATACCGACGTAGATTATATGTCTGTGGTTAATAGATTGAATGCTGTGGAAGACCGCTAGTGCTGATACCGTCACCTTGTACTTTACCGAGATCTAGTCTTGTTTTGTAATGACTCTTTGTTGTTATTCAAATGTTTCAGGTTATCAGTGACCTTGCATACAGATAAGTTGTATCTTTTCCGCACAAGTAGTGATCATAGGATATCGTAGTTGGTGGACGATATTTCTTTCTCACTGGCAGACTAGAACGTGGGTTATTCATTGAAGGAACTTATTCGTAAGCAACTGTTTGGTGGATTCGATCCATATCAGTTTGCTATTTTTTGCCGATAGTGCTTATGCTGTTCTGTAGGTATTGAGAAATACGATATTGAGTGAGAGAGTCATCTCATATCTGATTCATCACCACGCACCGAATTTCACACCGGGCAGTGACCATATGCACATGGTGTGCGTCCCACCTGACAAAGTGAAATGTCTAGTGAACGGATCCAATTTACTATTGCAACCAAAGTGCAGAAATATATTATAGCTCTATCAATTTGGGATCAAACCCTCTACAGCCATTAATTGTTCGAATAATCAATATATCAGGAATCCTCAAATGGCTACCGACGACCGCCATGATTTTATGAATTCCATCAGAGTTTGTTGACGGAATATGCACTGCGCTGGACGATATAAAGCGTTGAAGAAGTATTATGTAGAAACATGATAGTAAGTTTATTTAATCCCTATTATAGTCCTGTCTTACGCTTGTGAATGTGTTTGTTGTTACTCAAGAATACATGAAGCCAAAAGGAGAATGTGCAAATGTTTATCATCCAACAATAGAATATTAAGTGCCAGATTGATTCACGGATGCTCAATTTACGACTGCGAAGTGAGCAATTATAATTCAGACTCTGCTGGAGTATTTTTACTTTACAAAGAGATACGGAATATGAGAAGTTACTGTCATGAAAAACAATTTAGCCAATTATGTTTTAGAGAATGCCTTTGGGACCGCAATTCGGTATATCAATTAAGCAGTAAGTGGCTATTTTGCTGACGTCAATGTAAATGCGACGATCTACTTCCATGGCGACAAAATATGATCCATATGATATAAATTGACCAATTAAGTCGGTCAGCTGTCATCCTATGTTGCTTGACTCTCTATGAATAGCAACCGGGGGAAGATTGATCATTTTATTACATATGTTTACCAGCATATCACATGCGAAATTTCAAAGGCGGGACATTTCAAGCGAGATATCAGCTGTCACCATCCGCTGAAATATATATAGAAAAGACACTCCGAATTAGTACATATATCTCTTTAACTAATAGATGAAAGAAACTCATCTGCCTTTACTAATCATACCTTTACAGATATATAGGGATGGAATGGGTTTAGAGGGCGACAGCTTACAGACTTTATTGACTTGTTGTAAAGATGGATCGCACTTTCTCATTATAAAAGTCCTTCTTGATCACCGATTCACAGGCAAACATATCTTTATTCGCAACGGCAAAATGTAATCTGCTACAAGTCATATAATATCAATAAACTCTTCGTAGACGTGAGCGAGATAGCGATCTTGTAAACTGCAGCCCCAGTATGTGATATTGCTGTTCTATTACCAATATCGGGTTAACATTGGGAAACATTACATTCCAAGTATCCATCAAGGAACTGAGGTAATTCCGCGCAAACTATTTGTCATGTTCAATTGTAATTTTTTTAAGCGAGCTGGAACAAATAACTTAATTGAAAAAATATGCAGACCACACCAAAATCAAAATCTCTTTACTGTTTACTTCACAACCATTGGTCGCGCATTGAAAGCCTCAATGCAATCATGCAATAAATATTTAATCATTACCTAGAGACTCCTTCGTCAATTATCCTCTTCATCAAATTTCATCGTAGAGGAACACAAAACATCCATCGACAGGTAGGTCACACTTTGGTCATTAAAGGCAACTTAATTATCTAACGAATCAATTATCCTGAGGGGTTTTCATGATATATTGATTATGAGATGCATAATTCGAGTTTTAGAGTTTGATTAGCTACATGGTTCCAAGATCCATTTTGCTTTGAAATATATTAGCATTTTGGTAACGATCGTAGATATCTATGTTCGTCAGGTAGTTTGGGCATAGCAGCATCGGAAATACCCAGGGGTGGAATCGGTATGAGATGAAAGTAACTCACGTAGAAGCTATTTTACTTCACATAGTTGCGCAGTAGTAATTATATTCAAAGACATGTTCTGTGATGGAATATGCTCGGGGGCAAGGTCGTTGATAAATCAATAGCCTTTGATGTTTGCTGAGTCGCAGTAACTGTTCAGGACCTCAATTGAAATCATGGTAGCTAGGTGCACAAGGGTTTCGTTACTAAATAGATCCTCCATCAGCGGTACGTTTGATCCCGAAATCTCTCACGACCAGACTAATAACATACCCCCCTCTTTCTATTTAGCGTATAATTACCACAAAGTTGAATGTATGCGAGAGCCTCCATTCGTTTGTCATTGGCTTGCTTAATGATAAGCAGTAAGGACTACCAGCTGCTATGGTGATTCAAAGAGACCCAGTAGAGTACTCTTCAAAGGTGACTAAAAGCTATGTGGCTACCAACTTGTTGGTCAGTTATATTGACAAATTCTTCTTATTTTACAAGTCGTCCATATAATGGTATTGTTTTGCAACATCTGCCAAGAATGCGAAATCGAGACGCAATTTTCCATTCCCATTGTGCAAATGACATAGATGGAAACATCATTCAACAAATAATTCAGCTGATTTAGTTCCATTAAAAACTATTAACTCTATAGTGTAGAACAAGCAACCCGTGCGACATTTACATGTTGATCTACTGGCATGTATTCATCAACAGTGACTATAAGCTATGTTGCTACAAACTTGTTGGTCAGTCTTTTTTTGTTACTTTGGTCTTCCATATATGGTATTGCTTTGCAACATCTGCCAATATTGCGAAATCGAATGGGAAATTTCCATTTCCATTGAGCGAATGACATGGATGCATGGAAGCTTCGATCTACAAATGGATCGGCTAATTTTGTTCCATTAAAATCTTTTGTATGGAACATGTAGTCCGACATTTACATATTTAACTACTGGAATGTGGAGTTAACACCTAGTGGTATATTCTATTGATTATTAGAAAAAAGCTTACCCAGCAGCAAACAAGCCAACCTGGGATCATTTGTGAATAAACAGTTCTATTTAGACTGGTTCTGAGTGCAATTATGCTCATTCTAGGCTTTATTGAAGACGTAGAAGAACGGACAGACTATTGGAACGTTTATTGTGCAATGGAGATCCGAATACCATCCAAGTTACAAGGTATAGGCAGTTATTTCTTTGCAATATAGTTTTTAACATGGTAGAAGTATTTGAAGGTAAGAGGTACTGCAAGCTATGGTTCCTGGAAGCTTGCTTTATTGCCATTTCCAGTGGCCAATCAGCAGCAATATAACAAATAAACTAACTGGTGTGTAACTCCGTAATAGTCCTCATCCATGTCATCTGCATAAATTGCTCTTCTGTATACATTGGGCCACTCTCGATGTCTCAGTAGCTACGGAGGAGGATAGTTCGCTATTCCTTTGCAATGTGCGTTCTTGTTGTAGTATATAACAGACATCCATGCAGCCAAAACATCGATGCATTGCAATAACTACAGAAGTTCTATCCATTTATCCATTTAATGTTCGTAACTGCATTCCGATACGTCAGCGTCGGTCCATTCTACGCGGCATGACGGCCCAATTTATGAATAAACGGTGAAAGTATGTAGATCTATCACAACAAGCAACGGAACACACTTTCTGAATTTAATTATCGGACCGGGATTCGGTTACCATGGGGACAACCGGGGTAGGGTTTCCAGCGGTAGTTGTTGATGTATGGTGCATCTGTTTCACTGCACGACACCAAGTGCATCACCATAACTATTTTGCATATTCTGAAAAGAGTTTGCAGTGTCAGAATATATCCTATTTAACCTACCCATTTTATCGATGTGGTCGGACATGGAAAGCGTAATAGCCACCAGGAGAAAACTTGAAGCAATCATGATAGCTGCCATGACAAAGATGATGCGCTTGATCCGTTCCTGTCCAGAGTTACTATGAGTGGCATATCGACTGTTCGTTTCTATCCCTAAATGCGCTGAGAGGGACAACTTGTGCGTATAGCACGCCTCATTATTGAGTCCATTGATGGGAAGTTGTCTAATATCACAATCATTGTCAGGTATTATCTCAATGACATCGGTATTAACTGATGACGTCATTTTTGTAAGGCATCGGTGATTAAGATTCACTGCTTTTGCAACATTGCTTGATGTATTCCACAAAGACACGTGTTAGACAATAGAGACAGCATTCTCTTTCAGCAGATATCCGTCAAAGGTAACCTTATTAGAGGTAGAGGTTTCCCAACTACGCTATGTATTTTATGAGCAGGCTTTAGACGACTGTCCTGATTCGTTTTGCACAATCTGTGAAAAAACAATGTACCAGTATATTGGATGTTCTCTGAGAAACCAACCAAAGCCAAATAACAGTTGCCAGCTGTGCGTCGTGAGTTTTAGAGTATTCCGTCGTGCTTGGAAGACATTACCGTTTAAGTTGGGCATGGGCGATATTGACCCGGAATTGGTAGCGAGAATATCACGCATGTGCGACATCTGGAAACAGGTATTAATTACCTGAAGATAGTGGGTTGTTAATTGCATACTCGCTCTTCACCAATTGGGCTTGCTTTTGTTGAATCGAATGCTTGCATTGTAACGCTAAACAAAAAGCAGCTTCTTCCGAGGCAATACTGAGAGTCACTTTAAGGTTGAATCATAAATCTCAAATATAACTAGTCTGCTGTGTCCTTTATCCGTGCCTGTCGGCATTGTTCAATAAATTTGGTTCGCTGCATTAATACATCGTTAAAACAGCACAAAATGTCTACAATCCATGAGAAAATAATAGACAATCTTGGGAAAACTAACGTGGCCGTCATTGCAGCTCTACAATATTCGAGTTTGTGCGCACTGCCGTGTGATAAGTGATGGTTGCCTATGCCTAGATAGCAAAGATACCCCAACTAAGCATAGACTATAACAGGCGTACATCGCTTTAATTATAACATGACATAATCTCATCTTCCCTCATCCATAACCAGGGGGGCCCATATAAATAGTTGAAAGGGGACTAAGGGCACACCCATCTATATTTAGCACATCAAATAAAGAACATTGCACGGATCACATGATGTCACGATCTATGGGGCTCTTCATTAACATAAGAGAGATAACAATTGCAAGCGAATTTGTGCTTTGGTACCCAGTTGACATGCTAAATAATCGGCCGTTTGTCCAACAAGCCGTTGTCTTAATTTGCATCAGTACAGTGGAGTCGACAGCAATGATGACTAAAACATCTGTCGCGTTTAAGGCGTTGATCAGCTACATAGAAATATTGTTGCACCCATGTCACTCTTTGTATTACTTCTTTATGGTACATTTAATATCTTGTAGCCACAATACAAACAGGAAAATAACGCCATGTGAAAAACGTCAGTAAGTTTCTGTTCACCATTAATGTAGTTATTTGGGTATATTTCCGGATATACTTTTAAAATAATATAATTAAAATAGCTTTTCTCATTCAAATGATAATAAAACATGTATGATGAGGTAGTGCTGTATATGTTCATTTACCTTGCATACTACTTCAAACTGTTGACGAGGAGAGACAATGTAGCACATTAAGCGATTTAAATAATCGCTGAATAAAGCTGTTATTGAGCATTGTGGGCCGAGTAACATACATCATCACTCTATCACGTAGCACCCGAAAAGGAATCGGCCACATGAATGTGCGCTTCTATCATTAATGAAGCAGAATTTGTTCATGGTATAACGTTTACTACTGAAGATCCCCTGAATATGATATACCACAGGGTGTAGTATTGATTTACTGTTGACACTGGTTCATGTTAATTATTTGGGTGTCTTCCGTATAATACTGAAGTGCGCTTAGCTTGGTCACTGGCTGGTAAGCGTATTGCGTGTCTTTGGCCAGAGATAACCACAATGCTATTATCAAGATGCTCTGACGTCATTGTAGTGTCGTATAAGAGTATGCTAATTATTCATCCTTGTGTCGCCAGAGAGTTTTTTGCAAATGAAATAAACACTTTGTTTCCGTCGCTACCAATCAGCTCATGTACAATTGGTTGTAAAATAGTGCAACCAACGCCAACGTGACTGCCAGGAAAGCCATGTGGTCTCTATGCGTGTTTATTGCCTGTACATACTTGGCCGGTACGATAATTGGTGCGTATGTAGTTGTGAAAGCATAGCGTCTATTGGGCCAGAGATGACCTCAATGCTATCACCATAATACTCTGTCGTTTTTTTTAATTTTAAGATTAAGGGACGTCGAAGGAGTTCTTAATCCAACAAATTAGAAAAGTTGAATGGAAAACTTGGTAACCAAACGACCATAGGAAGCAAACAACAAGGCTCTATGCAAGGCTGATTATTAACTAAGAGGTGACCAGTAACCCTTTCTCGTCTGGCATAAGAACACAGTTATTATTCATGCTTGTATCACCAGAGAATTTCAAAATGAAATTACCACTTCGTTTCTGTCATAACCAATCAGCTAATGCTTAATTGGTTGTAACATTGTACAATCAACGCCAGCGAGAAAACAAGCAGCACCACGTGGTCTCTATGCGTAAATATTGCTTCACGCAAGAAGCCGGTGATAATCGTTATGTATTCAATTATTTTTAAAATAATACGGCGTATTTTATTGCTATAGATTATTTTCTGTGTATTAGAGCTCTGTGTTTGATAATGCGTGCATCCGTTAGCGTGCTTTTGTGTAATTATGGATGTGAATATATGTGTTTTTATTTGTGTGTGCACGTGATCGGTAGACTCACAGCCATAAACATAGTCAGCATGTGCTGACGTCAATGAAAATGTCACGATCTACTTCCATGGCGACAAAATATGATCCACATGATATAAATAGACCAATCAAGTCAGTCAGCTGTCATCCTATGTTGCTTGACTCTTTATGAATATCAACCTGGGCAGGATTGGTCATTTTATTAGATATCCTTACCAGCATATCACATGCGAAATGTCAAAGGCGGGACATTTCAAGCGAGATATCAACTGTCACCATCCGCTGAAATATATATAGAAAAGACACTGCGAATTAGTACATATATCTCTTTAACTAATAGATGAAAGAAACTCATCTGCCTTCACCAATCATACCTTTACAGATATAAAGGGATGGAATGGGTTTAGAGGGCGACAGCTTACAGACTTTATTGACTTGTTGTAAAGATGGATCGCACTTTCTCATCATAAAAGTCCTTCTTGATCACCGATTCACAGGCAAACATATCTTTATTCGCAACGGCAAACAGTAATCTGCTACAAGTCATATAATATCAATAAACTCTTCGTTGACGTGAGCGAGATAGCGATCTTGTAAACTGCAGTCCCAGTATGTGATATTGCTGTTATATTACCAAGATCCGGTTAACATTGAGAAACATTACATTCCAAGTATCCATCAACGAACTGAGGTAATTCCGCGCAAACTATTTGTCATGTTCAATTGTAATTTTTTAAGCGAGCTGGAACGAATAACTTATGCAGACCACACCAAAATCAACATCTCTTTACTGTTTACTTCACAGCCATTGGTCGCGCATTGACAGTCGCAATGCAATCATGCAATAAATATTTAATCATTACCTAGAGACTCCTTCGTCAATTATCCTCTTCATCAAATTTCATCGTAGAGGAACACAAAACATCCATCGACAGGTAGGTCACACTTTGGTCCTTAAAGGCAACCTAATTATCTAACGAATCAATTATCCTGAGGGGTTTTCATGATATATTGATTATGAGATGGATAATTCGAGTTTTAGAGTTTGATTAGCTACATGGTTCCAAGATCCATTTTGCTTTGAAATATATTAGCATTTTGGTAACGATCGTAGATATCTATGTTCGTCAGGTAGTTTGGGCATAGCAGCATCGGAAATACCCAGGGGTGGAATCGGTATGAGATGTAAGTAACTCAACGTACAAGCTATTTTACTTCACATAGTTGCGCAGTAGTAATTATATTCAAAGACATGTTCTGTGATGGAATATGCTCGGGGGCAAGGTCGTTGATAAATCAATAGCCTTTGATGATTTGCTGAAAATGGATTGGCTAATTTTGTTCCATTAAAATCTTTTGTATGGAACATGTAGTCCGACATTTACATATTTAATTACTGGAATGTGGAGTTAACACCTAGTGGTGTATTCTATTGATTATTAGAAAAAAGCTCACCCAGCCAGCAAACAAGCCAACCTGGGATCATTTGTGAATAAACAGTGCGATTTAGACTGGTTCTGAGTGCAATTATGCCCATTCTAGGCTTTATTGAAGACGTAGAAGAACGGACAGACTATTGGAACGTTTATTGTGCAATGGAGATCCGAATGCCATCCAAGTTACAAGGTATGGGCAGTTATTTCTAATTTTCTTTGCAATATAGTTTTTAACATGGTAGAAGTATTTGAAGGTAAGAGGTACTGCAAGCAATGGTTACTGGAAGCTTGCTTTATTGCCATTTCCAGTGGCCAATCAACAGCAATATAAAAAATAAACTAACTGGTGTGTAACTCCGTAATAGTCCTCATCCATGTCATCTGCATAAATTCCCCTTCGGTATATATTGGGCCACTCGCAATGTATCAGTGGCTATGGAGGAGGATAGTTCGCTATTCCTTTGTTCTTTGTTCTTGTTGTAGTATATAACAGACATCCATGCAGCCTAAACATCGATGCATTGCAATAACTACAGTAGTTCTATCCATTTAATGTTCGTAACTGCATTCCGATATGTCAGCGTCGGTCCATTCTACGCGGCATGTCGGCCCAATTTATGAATAAACGGTGCAAGTATGTAGATCCATCACAACAAGCAACGGAACACACTCTTCTGAATCTAATTATCGGACCGGGATTCGGTTACCATGGGGACAACCGGAGTAGGGTTTCCAGCGGTAGTTGTTGATGTTTGGTGCATCTGTTTCACTGCACGACACCAAGTGCATCACCATAACTATTTTTCATATACTGAAAAAGGTATGCAGTGTCAGAATATATCCTATTTAACCTACCCATGTTATCGATGTGGTCGGACATGGAAAGCGTAATAGCCACCAGGAGAAAACTTGAAGCAATCATGATAGCTGCCATGACAAAGATGATGCGCTTGATCCGTTCCTGCCCAGAATTACTATCAGTGGCATATCGACTGTTCGTTTCTATCCCTAAATGCGCTGAGAGGGACAACTTGTGCATATAGCACGCCTCATTATTGAGTCCATTGATGGGAAGATGTCTAATATCACAATCATTGTGAGGTATTATCTCAATGACATCGGTATTAATGATGACGACGTCATTTTTGTTGATTAAGATTCGCTGCTTTTGCAACATTGCTTGATGTATTCCACATGGACTCGTGTTAGACAATGAAGACAGCGTTTTCTTTCAGCAGATATCCGTCAAAGGTAACCTTATTAGAGGTAGAGGTTTCCCAACTACGCTATGTATTTTATGAGCAGGCTTTAGACGACTGTCCTGATTCGTTTTGCATAATCTGTGAAAAAACAATGTACCAGCATATTGGGTGTTCTCTGAGAAACCAACCAAAGCCAAATAACAGTTGCCAGCTGTGCGTCGTGAGTTTTAGAGTATTCCGTCGTGCTTGGAAGACATTACCGTTTAAGTTGGGCATGGGCGATATTGACCCGGCATTGGTCGCGAAAATATCACGCATGTGCGACATCTGGAAACAGTCTTAATTACCTGAAGATAGCGGGTTGTTAATGAATACTCGCTCTTTACCAATTCGGCTTGTTTTCGTTGAATCGAATGCTTACATTGTAGCGCTAAACAAAGCAACATTTTCCGAGGCAATACTGAGAGCCACTTTTAGATTGAATCATTAATCTCAAATATAACTAGTCAGCTTCGTCCGTTATCCGTGCTAGTCAGTATTGTTCCATAAATTTGGTTCGCTGCATTGATGCATCGTCAAATCAGCACAAAATGTCTACAATCCATGAGAACATAATAGACAGTCTTGGGAAACTAACGTTACCGTCATGGCAACTCGACAATATTCGAGTTTGTGCGCACTGCCGTGTGATAAGTAATGGTAGGCTATGCTTAGATAGCAAAAATACCCCAACAAGCATAGACTATAACAGGCGTACATCTCTTTAATTAGAACAGGAAATAATCTCATCTTTCCTCATTCATAACCCGGGGGATCATGTAAATAGTTGAAAGGGGACTAAAAATGACTACTTACCTACTTTACTTGTAATGATGGATCAAAAGAAAAACATTCTTGATTATCGATTCATGGGCACACCCATCTATATTTAGCACATCAAACAAAGAACATTGTATGTGTCACATGATGTCACTATCTTTGGGGCTCCTCATTAACGTAAGAGAAATAACAATTGCAAGAGCGTTTGTGCATTCGTACGCCGTTGGCATGCCATAGGATAAGCCGTTTGTTCTACAAGCCGTTGTCTTAATTAGCATCAGTTCAGTGGAGTCTTCAGCAATGATGACTAAAACATCTGTGGAGTTTGAGTCGTTGATCAGTTACATACACAAATTTGTTTTATTTGCCACTATATTTTTACGCCCATTTTACTCATTTTATTATTTAGTTATGGTACATTTAATATCTTGTAGCCATACTACAAACAGGAATAACACCATGTGAAAAACGTCAGTAAGTTTCTGTTCACCAATTATGCAGTTATTTGGGTATATTTTCCGGATATACTTTTTAAAATAATATAATTAAAATAGCTTTACTCATTCAAATGATAATAAAGCATTGTAGTATGAGGTAGTGTTGTATATGGCCATTTACCTTGTATACTACTCCAAACTGTTTGCTAGGAGTGAAAATCTAGCACCAGAAACGATTGGAGTAATCGCTGCATACAGCTGTTATTGAGTACTCTATCACGTGGTACACAAAAGGAATCGGCCACATGAATGCGCGCTCCTATCATTAATGAAGCAGAATTTGTTCATGGCATAACGTTTACTTCTGAAGATCCCCTGAATATGATATACCACAGGGTGTAGTATTGATTTACTGTTGACACTTGTTCATGTTAAATCATTGGGTGTCTTCTGTATAATACTGAAGTGCGCTTAGCTTGGTCACTGGCTGGTAAGCGTATTGCGTGTCTTTGGTCAGAGATAACCACAATGCCATTATCAAGATGCTCTGATGGTAGTGTTCAAATTACGGATATCGAGCGACTTCGTAATCCAACCATACCGAAACATATGTATTCGTTTGAAGCAATAATACTGGTTTTATTCTAGGCTGGTAATTAACTAAGAGATTATCAATAATCCTATTTCGTGTGGCGTAAGAACATGGTAATTATTCATCCTTGTGTCGCCAGAGAGTTCGCAAATGAAATAAACACTTTCGTCTCCGTCACTTCCAATCAGCTAATGTTGAATTGGTTTTACAATGGTGCAACCAACGCCAACGTGACTGCCAGGAAAGCCATGGGGTCTCTGTGAGTGTTTATCGCCTGTGCACACTTGCCCGGTACGATAATTGGTGCGTATGTAGTTGTGAAAGCATAGCGTCTATTGGACCAGAGATGACCTAAATACTATCGCCATGAAGCTCTGTCGTATTTGTAATTTTAAGATTAAGGGAGGTCGAGCGAGTTCTCAATCCAACAAAGTGTAAATTTGAATGGAAAACTTGGTAACCAAATGACCATAGGACGCATACAAGAAGGTTTTGTGCAAGTCAGATTATTACCTAAGAGGTGACCAATAATCCTATTTCGTTTGGTATAAGAACACAGTTATTATTCCTGCCTGTATCACCAGAGAGTTTGCTAATGAAATAAACACTCCGGTTGTTTCCGTCGCTACCAATCAGCTAATGTTAGACTGTAACGCCAGCGAGATAACAAGGAACGCCACGCACAAAGACGGTACGATAATTTTTTGGAAAATAATGCACAGTAAAGTAGTAATATTTCCTGTGTATTAGTGTTCAGTGTGTGATAATGCGTACATACGCTATCGTGCCTGTGTGTAAGTATGGAAGTAAATGTATGTGTCTTTGTTTGTGTCCGCACGTGATCGGCGGACTCACAGCCATCAGTATAGACAGCATGTGCAAAGGAAAAGACTGGGGGATAAATGAAATGAAATCATAACAGTGATAAGTTAGATTCAATGTTCTTGAAACAAGTCAATGTTTCAACCGGTTGGTTGTTTTCTTTGAAACAAAACTTGCTATTGCTGCACCAGCTGTGCATTGCATGAAAATCTTGAAAAGCATCTAGTATTTATGAATTATCTTCCAATATGACTTATATCATTGCCCCATGGCTGTAATTGTCTTCATGGATCCGTGAGATCGTACTAGCTGTTGTCTTGCAACTGTTGTGGATGCTGGTCTTAAGGCGGCCACAGCGATTGAGTTTATAAAGTGGAATAAAACGAATACTACCTAAGCACATAGGCGCAACTGGTGGTCTCACAACCTTATATTTATAATGATATTCAGAACCTAGTTATCATCTTCAAAACGTCAGAGATTAGCATCTATCGTGTTATACGACACGTTCCACCTTGCAATGCTTGCACCAATCAATCTCACGTGCAGTTTGATTCTTTACCATAAAAGGTAATTTTTTCCACTCCAGCCAAAGAGTTAACCAGCAATACAATACTAAATAATTTCTATGTTAATAAACATTGTTTATAATCGTCCTAGCCATTTATCTGGTTGTCATTTTACGCATTGATCCAATAATACTACTTAGTAGGTAATCCCGATTGTTTTACTCTTAACCATGTTTTAACATCTAATCATCGTCAAAGTACTCCTGTCGAAATATCGCTAACCAGGGTGGACTAAATGCTTACCATTTCACTCCGCTGGGACAATAATCGTCCAGGCATCGTTTGTATCCATTAGCATCAACATATTTGCCTGATTGTGCGCTTGTGTCGGAAACATTTCAATAAAAATAAGGGTGAGGTTGCCATATGTCGCTGTCCGCTTAGTGTGATGTTTTAGAACAGAGAGGTAGAAAAATATCTTAAAATGAACCTGATTGGCAGAAATGCAGCCCTCCCCAGACCCGTATTTTGATTAGAGCGGTTTGTATACAAATCTATATATTTATGTTGCTAAAGCAACGCTGCTTTTGGGCAAAGATCATTCGGTGGAGTACTTATGGGCAATCAGGTTAATTTAGCTGAACACATTTGACATAACCTTGGTTTACTAGCGAGCATCATACTGCAATATTCGTGGCCGAAATGCAAAAAATGATTCTACCGAGCTTTCTAAACTCTGTTAAATCTCAATTCCTTTTGAGCTTTCGTTTTTCACTTTAATTTAACAGGTTTATGATTTTGCAAGCAGAAATAACAAAAATAGATTTCATTTCGTCCAAATCAAAATATCGGTCCCACGTGACCCAGAAAATTCAGCATAAAGATTATTAACAAGGCCGATTACACACCGTTCGTTCGTCAGCATCTAACAGAGGAACTTCGGTGATTGGCTCTACAATATATATACTGAGGGTCATCCGGTGATATTTTTTGATTCGCATAGTTAAGCACGGTTGTTGAAGATATGCTTTGGATAGGTGGTGCTACATAAGTAATCGATGATAAATATGACTCGGCGACCTACCATATGGAACGGAGATCTATAGATTAATGTGTGTCTCATGCAACACATGCTATCTGCCTTTCCTGATATGCCGTGTTCATATAATCTCCATATATATATATCCCGGTAGACTCACTAATAAGTTATATATAAGCCATAGCCAAGCGATGTTTGATATATTTAATCTTTGCATATGTTTATACCCGTTTATATATGCTATATATGTGTATATGTGTGTCTGTGTTTTCAGTATCACTCGGCGCGCCTGTCTGTAAACATATCTATAACGACATTGTGTGTTTTCATAGCGCCACTAATCCTGATATGAGTGTTCGTAACAATCTCCATCCATCCACCGGTAGACTCACTAATAAGTTCACTGATAAGCCAAAGCCAAGCGATAATTAAACTCTAGAGAACCCGGATGCTAGACTTGGTGTTAGTTCTGTTTTCAGTAGAATTGGATCTGTAAACACTCCCGAATCACACAACTAATCCGGTGAGGTCGAAGTAATTCCAAATCATCCACCACAAGAGCAGTATCAGCATCAAAGGAAATAATTATATATAGTGCGGCGACGTCTTATTCTGAATGACATTGGATGGTACATTGCCCTAATCGCATTATAAACTTGCGCGCAACTAATTCCAGAACTGTGATTAGCTGATTTTGTTGCGTGCAGCTTATTGTTAGCTGCGAGTTATTGATATAAGAGCAGTATAGATCGTAGTTTAACGTGCTGTTCTAGATGTCTCAGGCCGTAAAACTGTAATGCACTAAGCATCACGTCTCTGTTTTTCTCGATGAACTAGTCAGTTTGTGCGGCTTTGATTGTCGGAAATAAATGAGCTTTATGGCGATAAGCTTAATTTCGTTGTAATTGAGAATTACCCGAGCGAAACCATAGACGTAAAGCAACCCTGATATGATTCAGTAACCGGTAAAAAAGGTTCCTCATATTTGTATGCATAAACACTGTTTAGTAGTTTCGAATTATCACACTGGCTCGGTTACTTATACACCCAGCTGAAGAAATCTATGTTGCTAATGATGCAAGTTACAAACCAAGCTTACACTGCCTAATCTTGTTAATGCGTTAATGGGTTTATCTGACCGAAATGTTGTGGGTATTAGACCGTGAATGGGTGGGACATGTACCGATACACCTCCGATATTTCGAACCACAATATGTAATCCTGATATGTAAACCTGGATCTACGATTTTGCGGAGATGATGAACAACTTGAGGTTAGGTCATGAGAGCCAATCTACTCATTTATTAACAAAATTGGAACAAGAGTTTAGCTTGCGTCTTGATAATTCTTATAATCCCCTATATAAACTCACAGTGAACAGTCAAATTGCTGATAGAAAAACACATGCCAATGATACTGTGGCTTGTTTGTTATTCCTATTGTAGCGATGATGGAGCTGACGATGGTTATAATTTTGTCCCAATATGATAACAACAATTCTCGTCGGTGTATCCGGTCACTGCCAATGTCTACTCAGCCTTTATTAGACTTTTAAATATAATCACAGTCGTTGCTCTGTGCATGTACATGAAGGCATGCGTGTGTGCTTGCACTCAGACAACAGCAACCAGCAAAAAGACCTGCAGCATCCGAAGGCTGAATTGATTGATACGGCTAATTTTCATGGTGTTTTGCGTTGTAACGTATGACGTATGGACCGACCAACATGTGACAAAAAACATTCCATCTGATTATCAGGCGAGTCATAGATGAGATTATGCCAGATTTTTCAGTTATACCAGGGGCTCACTATCTAGTTTTACCGGCATGTGTTCAGTAAGCGCATGTTTTTCTCTCTCTGATTGAAACGGATTACACAAGTCACGGTACGAGGAAAAGACCTGATATGAAAAACGATCTGTGGTGGATAGTAATTGCTCAGTGTAATCCAGTCTCGCTAAGGAAAAGAAAAGTTGGGGGTCATTCACTATATTAAGAAGTATGCTTCTGGAGCAACTTAAAATAGCCCAGCTTATCAAAAGGCATCAGCAATCGTGTTGTATGATCGAAATACTTAATGCTCAGCTTTCTCTTAGTTGCTTACTTTGCTTTAAATGTTATCTATGTTTAATACTTACAACCAGTAGCAGTAAGCAGTAATTAGTGCACAGCCCCTCTATCATCATCATCATCATCATCATCATCATCATCATCATCATCATCATCATCATCATCATCATCATCATCATCATCATCATCATCATCATCATCATCATCATCATCATCATCATCATCATCATCATCATCACTATCAGCTTCGTCACCATCAGCAATTTACGTTGCCATATAACTAAGCCCTCAGTATTACCAGAAAGAAACTAACAATGGCCAAGCTTATAATGTACTGACATTGATTGCGCTGTTGAGGCTATGGTTACCAGCTGGTGTGGACTCGACAAATCACCGAAGCAATCTCTGTGCACTCGCTACTGAATCATTCCAGGGTTACTTTACGTCCAGGGTACCGCACGAGTGATTGTCTGTTGCACTTATGTCACGCCTCCATAAATCTCTGGTGGGATGCGTCATCTTGACAACCAAGCGGCAAGCTTCCTCCTCCTAGTCCAGGGAGCCGAGCCGAAATATGACGCGTAGCTCAATTAGGTTACCGTGCTTGAGACTGCCCACAAGAGAACATCTTACTATTATAGAATCAACCCCGCAATGATTGACATATCAGTGTCACGTTGGCTACTATACCAAGTTATGTGGTACATAAAGATTTATCGCTTTAAAATGTATAAAATCTCATACTATCATTCGAAAGCACAATTGGTCATTATGTCCCATTGAGCGAATGACATGGATGCATGGAAGCTTCGATCTACAAATGGATCGGCTAATTTTGTTCCATTAAAATCTTTTGTATGGAACATGTAGTCCGACATTTACATATTTAACTACTGGAATGTGGAGTTAACACCTAGTGGTGTATTCTATTGATTATTAGAAAAAAGCTCACCCAGCAGCAAACAAGCCAACCTGGGATCATTTGTGAATAAACAGTTCGATTAAAACTGGTTCTGAGTGCAATTATGCCCATTCTAGGCTTTATTGAAGACGTAGAAGAAGGGACAGACTATTGGAACGTTTATTGTGCAATGGAGATCCGAATGTCATCCAAGTTACAAGGTATAGGCAGTTATTTCTTTGCAATATAGTTTTTGTAGGTAAGAGGTACTGCAAGCTATGATTCCTGGAAGCTTGCTTTATTGCCATTTTCAGTGGCCAATCAGCAGCAATATAAAAATAAACTAACTGGTGTGTAACTCCGTAATAGTCCTCATCCATGTCATCTGCATAAATTCCTCTTCTGTATACAGGACAGTTCGCTATTCCTTTGCAATGTGCGTTCTTGTTGTAGTATATAACAGACATCCATGCAGCCAAAATATCGATGCATTGCAATAACTACAGTAGTTCTATCCATTTAATGTTCGCAACTGCATTCCGATATGTCAGCGTCGGTCCATTCTACGCGGCATGACGGCCCAATTTATGAATAACAGTGCAAGTATGTAGATCCATCACAACAAGCAACGTAACACACTTTCTGAATTTAATTATCGGACCGGGATTCGGTTACCATGGGGACAACCGGGGTAGGGTTTCCAGCGGTAGTTGTTGATGTTTGGTGCATCTGTTTCACTGCACGACACCAAGTGCATCACCATAACTATTTTGCATATACTGAAAAGAGTTTGCAGTGTCAGAATATATCCTATTTAACCTACCCATGTTATCGATGTGGTCGGACATGGAAAGCGTAATAGCCACCAGGAGAAAACTTGAAGCAATCATGATAGCTGCCATGACAAAGATGATGCGCTTGATCCGTTCCTGCCCAGAGTTACTATCAGTGGCATATCGACTGTTCGTTTCTATCCCTAAATGCGCTGAGAGGGACAACTTGTGCATATAGCACGCCTCATTATTGAGTCCATTGATGGGAAGTTGTCTAATATCACAATCATTGTCAGGTATTATCTCAATGACATCGGTATTAACTGATGACGTCATTTTTGTTGATTAAGATTCGCTGCTTTTGCAACATTGCTTGATGTATTCCACATGGACTCGTGTTAGACAATGAAAACAGCGTTTTCTTTCAGCAGATATCCGTCAAAGGTCACCTTATTAGAGGTAGAGGTTTCCCAACTACGCTATGTATTTTATGAGCAGGCTTTAGACGACTGTCCTGATTCGTTTTGCATAATCTGTGAAAAAACAATGTACCAGCATATTGGATGTTCTCTGAGAAACCAACCAAAGCCAAATAACAGTTGCCAGCTGTGCGTCGTGAGTTTTAGAGTATTCCGTCGTGCTTGGAAGACATTACCGTTTAAGTTGGGCATGGGCGATATTGACCCGGCATTGGTCGCGAGAATATCACGCATGTGCGACATCTGGAAACAGTCTTAATTACCTGAAGATAGCGGGTTGTTAATGAATACTCGCTCTTTACCAATTCGGCTTGCTTTTGTTGAATCGAATGCTTGCATTGTAGCGCTAAACAAAGCAACATTTTCCGAGGCAATACTGAGAGCCACTTTTAGATTGAATCATTAATCTCAAATATAACTAGTCAGCTTCGTCCGTTATCCGTGCAAGTCAGTATTGTTCCATAAATTTGGTTCGCTGCATTGATGCATCGTCAAATCAGCACAAAATGTCTACAATCCATGAGAACATAATAGACAGTCTTGGGAAACTAACGTTACCGTCATGGCAACTCGACAATATTCGAGTTTGTGCGCACTGCCGTGTGATAAGTAATGGTAGGCTATGCTTAGATAGCAAAAATACCCCAACAAGCATAGACTATAACAGGCGTACATCTCTTTAATTAGAACAGGAAATAATCTCATCTTTCCTCATTCATAACCCGGGGGATCATGTAAATAGTTGAACGGGGACTAAAAATGACTACTTACCTACTTTACTTGTAATGATGGATCAAAAGAAAAACATTCTTGATTATCGATTCATGGGCACACCCATCTATATTTAGCACATCAAACAAAGAACATTGTATGTGTCACATGATGTCACTATCTTTGGGGCTCCTCATTAACGTAAGAGAAATAACAATTGCAAGAGCGTTTGTGCATTCGTACGCCGTTGGCATGCCATAGGATAAGCCGTTTGTCCTACAAGCCGTTGTCTTAATTAGCATCAGTTCAGTGGAGTCTTCAGCAATGATGACTAAAACATCTGTGGAGTTTGAGGCGTTGATCAGTTACATACACAAATTTGTTTTATTTGCCACTATATTTTTACACCCATTTTACTCATTGTATTATTTATTTATGGTACATTTAATATCTTGTAGCCATACTACAAACAGGAATAACACCATGTGAAAAACGTCAGTAAGTTTCTGTTCACCAATTATGCAGTTATTTGGGTATATTTTCCGGATATACTTTTTAAAATAATATAATTAAAATAGCTTTACTCATTCAAATGATAATAAAGCATTGTAGTATGAGGTAGTGTTGTATATGGCCATTTACCTTGTATACTACTCCAAACTGTTTGCTAGGAGTGAAAATCTAGCACCAGAAACGATTGGAGTAATCGCTGCATACAGCTGTTATTGAGCACTCTATCACGTGGTACACAAAAGGAATCGGCCACATGAATGCGCGCTCCTATCATTAATGAAGCAGAATTTGTTCATGGCATAACGTTTACTTCTGAAGATCCCCTGAATATGATATACCACAGGGTGTAGTATTGATTTACTGTTGACATTGGTTCATGTTAATTATTTGGGTGTCTTCTGTATAATACTGAAGTGCGCTTAGCTTGGTCACTGGCTGGTAAGCGTATTGCGTGTCTTTGGTCAGAGATAACCACAATGCCATTATCAAGATGCTCTGATGGTAGTGTTCAAATTACGGATATCGAGCGACTTCGTAATCCAACCATACCGAAACATATGTATTCGTTTGAAGCAATAATACTGGTTTTATGCGAGGCTGGTAATTAACTAAGAGATTATCAATAATCCTATTTCGTGTGGCGTAAGAACATGGTAATTATTCATCCTTGTGTCGCCAGAGAGTTCGCAAATGAAATAAACACTTTCGTCTCCGTCACTTCCAATCAGCTAATGTTGAATTGGTTGTACAATGGTGCAACCAACGCCAACGTGACTGCCAGGAAAGCCATGGGGTCTCTGTGCGTGTTTATCGCCTGTGCACACTTGCCCGGTACGATAATTGGTGCGTATGTAGTTGTGAAAGCATAGCGTCTATTGGACCAGAGATGACCTCAATACTATCGCCATGATGCTCTGTCGTATTTGTAATTTTAAGATTAAGGGAGGTCGAGCGAGTTCTCAATCCAACAAAGTGTAAATTTGAATGGAAAACTTGGTAACCAAATGACCATAGGACGCATACAAGAAGGTTTTGTGCAAGTCAGATTATTACCTAAGAGGTGACCAATAATCCTATTTCGTTTGGTATAAGAACACAGTTATTATTCCTGCCTGTATCACCAGAGAGTTTGCTAATGAAATAAACACTCCGGTTGTTTCCGTCGCTACCAATCAGCTAATGTTAGACTGTAACGCCAGCGAGATAACAAGGAACGCCACGCACAAAGACGGTACGATAATTTTTTGGAAAATAATGCACAGTAAAGTAGTAATATTTCCTGTGTATTAGTGTTCAGTGTGTGATAATGCGTACATACGCTATCGTGCCTGTGTGTAAGTATGGAAGTAAATGTATGTGTCTTTGTTTGTGTCCGCACGTGATCGGCGGACTCACAGCCATCAGCATAGACAGCATGTGCAAAGGAAAAGACTGGGGGATAAATGAAATGAAATCATAACAGTGATAAGTTAGATTCAATGTTCTTGAAACAAGTCAATGTTTCAACCGGTTGGTTGTTTTCTTTGAAACAAAGCTTGCTATTGCTGCACCAGCTGTGCATTGCATGAAAATCTTGAAAAGCATCTAGTATTTATGAATTATCTTCCAATATGACTTATATCATTGCCCCATGGCTGTAATTGTCTTCATGGATCCGTGAGATCGTACTAGCTGTTGTCTTGCAACTGTTGTGGATGCTGGTCTTAAGGCGGCCACAGCGATTGAGTTTATAAAGTGGAATAAAACGAATACTACCTAAGCACATAGGCGCAACTGGTGGTCTCACAACCTTATATTTATAATGATATTCAGAACCTAGTTATCATCTTCGAAACGTCAGAGAGAGGATTAGCAACTATCGTGTGATACGACACGTTCCACCTTGCAATGCTTGCACCAATCAATCTCACGTGCAGTTTGATTCTTTACCATAAAAGGTAATTTTTTCCACTCCAGCCAAAGAGTTAACCAGCAATACAATACTAAATAATTTCTATGTTAATAAACATTGTTTATAATCGTGCTAGCCATTTATCTGGTTGTCATTTTACGCATTGATCCAATAATACTACTTAGTAGGTAATCCCGATTGTTTTACTCTTAACCATGTTTTAACATCTAATCATCGTCAAAGTACTCCTGTCGAAATATCGCTAACCAGGGTGGACTAAATGCTTACCATTTCACTCCGTTGGGACAATAATCGTCCAGGCATCGTTTGTATCCATTAGCATCAACATATTTGCCTGATTGTGCGCTTGTGTCGGAAACATTTCAATAAAAATAAGGGTGAGGTTGCCATATGTCGCTGTCCGCTTAGTGTGATGTTGTAGAACAGAGAGGTAGAAAAATATCTTAAAATGAACCTGATTGGCAGAAATGCAGCCCTCCCCAGACCCGTATTTTGATTAGAGCGGTTTGTATGCAAATCTATATATTTATGTTGCTAAAGCAACGCTGCTTTTGGGCAAGGATCATTCGGTGGAGTACTTATGGGCAATCAGGTTAATTTAGCTGAACACATTTGACATAACCTTGGTTTACTAGCGAGCATCATACTGCAATATTCGTGGCCGAAATGCAAAAAAATGATTCTACCATGCTTTCTAAACTCTGTTAAATCTCAATTCCTTTTGAGCTTTCGTTTTTCACTTTAATTTATGATTTTGCAAGCAGAAATAACAAAAATAGATTTCATTTCGTCCAAATCAAAATATCGGTCCCACGTGACCCAGAAAATTCAGCATAAAGATTATTAACAAGGCCGATTACACACCGTTCGTTCGTCAGCATCTAACAGAGGAACTTCGGTGATTGGCTCTACAATATCATTACTGAGGGTCATCCGGTGAGCTTTTGGATTCGTAGTAAGCACGGTTGTTGAAGACGATCGCCTTTGGATAGGTGGTGCTACATAAGTAATCGAGATAAATATGACTCACGACCTACCATATGGAAGCGGAGATGTTAGATTAATGGTCTCATGCAACACATGCTATATATTTGAATACATATAGATATATATATATATATATATAAATATATATAAACATATATATATATATATATATATGTATATATATATGTTTGTATATATTTATATCTTTGCATATGTTTATATATGTTTATATATGCTTATATATGTATATATGTGTGTATGTGTCTATCACTCGGCGCGCCTCCATGACATATCTATAACGATCATTGTGTGTTTTCATAGCTTGCTATCTGCCTTTCCTGATATGCCGTGTTCAGTAACAATCTCCATCCGGATTATCCCGGTAGACTCACTAATAAGTTCACTGATAAGCCAAAGCCAAGCGATGGGATATAAACTCTAGATGAACCCGGATGCTAGACTTGGTGTCCTCCAGTGTCTGGTGTTTTCAGTAGAACTTGCCGCAAGGCTGTCTGTAAACACTCCCGAATCACACAGCGCCACTAATCCGGTGAGGTCGAAGTAATTCCAAACCATCCACCACAAGAGCAGTATCTGCATCAAAGGAAATAATTACATATAGAGCGGCGACGTCTTATTCTGAATTACATTGGATTGTAAATTGCCCTAATCGCATTAGACTTGCGCGCAACTAATTCCAGAACTATGATTAGCTGATTTTGTTGCGTGCAGCTTATTGTTAGCTGCGAGTTATAGATATAAGAGCAGTATAGATCGTAGTTTAACGTGCTGTTCTAGATGTCTCAGGCCGTGAAACTGTAATGCACTAAGCATCACGTCTCTGTTTTTCTCGATGAACTAGTCAGTTGGTCTGTGCGGCTTTAATTGTCGGAAATAAATGAGGTATATTGCGATAAGCTTAATTTCGTTGTAATTGAGAATCACCCGAGCGATGTCATGGACGTAAAGCAACCCTGATATGATTCAGTTACGGGTAAAAAAGGTTCCTCATATTTGTATGCATAAACACTGTTTAGTAGTTTCGAATTATCACACTGGCTCGGTTACTTATACACCCAGCTGAAGAAATCTATGTTGCTATGATGCAAGTTACAAACCAAGCTTACACTGCCTTATCTTGTTAATGCGTTAATGGGTTTATCTGACCGAAATGTTGTGGGTATTAGACCGTGAATGGGTGGGACATGTACCGATACACCTCCGATATTTCGAACCACAATATGTAATCCTGCAGTAAACCTGAATCTACGATTTTGCGGAGATGCAGAAATACTTGAGGTTAGGTCATGAGAGCCAATCTATTTATTAACAAAATTGGAACAAGAGTTTAGCTTGCGTCTTGATAATTCTTATAATCCCCTATATAAACTCACAGTGAACAGTCAAATTGCTGAGAGAAAAACACATGCCAATGATACTATGGCTTCTTTGTTATTCCTATTGTAGCGATGATGGAGCTGACGATGGTTATAATTTTGTCCCAATATGATAACAACAATTCTCGTCGGTGTATCCGGTCACTGCCAATGTCTACTCAGCCTTTATTAGACTTTTAAATATA
Organism: Urechis unicinctus; assembly: GCA_034190875.2. Taxonomy (NCBI): domain Eukaryota; kingdom Metazoa; phylum Annelida; class Polychaeta; order Xenopneusta; family Urechidae; genus Urechis; species Urechis unicinctus. The sequence goes on from CM067357.1 coordinate 7,016,151, forward strand.
ATCACAGTCGTTGCTCTGTGCATGTACATGAAGGCATGCGTGTGTGCTTGCACTCAGACAACAGCAACCAGCAAAAAGACCTGCAGCATCCGAAGGCTGAATTGATTGATACGGCTAATTTTCATGGTGTTTTGCGTTGTAACGTATGACGCTGCTTCTGGACCGACCAACATGTGACAAAAAACATTCCATCTGATTATCAGGCGAGTCATAGATGAGATTATGCCAGATTTTTCAGTTATACCAGGGGCTCACTATCTAGTTTTACCGGCATGTGTTCAGTAAGCGCATGTTTTTCTCTCTCTGATTGAAACGGATTACACAAGTCACGGTACGTGGAAAAGACCTGATATGAAAAACGATCTGTGGTGGATAGTAATTGCTCAGTGTAATCCAGTCTCGCTTAGAAAAGGAAAAGTTGGGGGTCATTCACTATATTAAGAAGTATGCTTCTGGAGCAACTTAAAATAGCCCAGCTTATCAAAAGGCATCAGCAATCGTGTTGTATGATCGAAATACTTAATGCTCAACTTTCTCTTAGTTGCTTACTTTGCTTTAAATGTTATCTATGTTTAATACTTACAACCAGTAGCAGTAAGCAGTAATTAGTGCACAGCCCCTCTATCATCATCATCATCATCATCATCATCATCATCATCATCATCATCATCATCATCATCATCATCATCATCATCATCATCATCATCATCATCATCATCATCATCATCATCATCATCATCATCACTATCAGCTTCGTCACCATCATCATCATCATCATCATCATAACAAATCATCATCATACTCATCATCATCAGCTATCATCTCTGTGCTTCGTCACCATCAGCAATTTTACGTTGCCATATAACTAAGCCCTCAGTATTACCATGAAGAAACTAACAATGGCCAAGCTTATAATGTACTGACATTGATTGCGCTGTTGAGGCTATGGTTACCAGCTGGTGTGGACTCGACAAATCACCGAAGCAATCTCTGTGCACTCGCTACTGAATCATTCCAGGGTTACTTTACGTCCAGGGTACCACACGAGTGATTGTCTGTCGCACTTATGTCACGCCTCCATAAATCTCTGGTGGGATGCGTCATCTTGACAACCAAACGGCAAGCTTCCTCCTCCTAGTCCAGGGAGCCGAGCCGAAATATGACGCGTAGCTCATTCAGGTTACCGTGCTTGAGACTGCCTACAAGAGAACATCTTACTATTATAGAATCAACCCCGCAATGATTGACATATCAGAGTCACGTTGGCTACTATACCAAGTTATGTGGTACATAAAGATTTATCGCTTTAAAATGTATAAAATCTCATACTATCATTCGAAAGCACAATTGGTCATTATGTCCTGATGCGTAGCACTACATTTGTAAATTAACAGTCACTAAATTAGACTGACAATGTATGTGATAGCGCACCGCGTAGCAAAATATCGACCAGAGTGCTATATGTCAGAATTTGTATTCTGCGTGCGTCGTTAGAAACGACCATTATTATTGAGCATGGCAGCAGGTTTCTGCTGCTTTGAACTGCCATCAGCATCATGAATGGCATTCGCTTCCCCAATAGACGTTAACACACATAAACCGAACGCCAAAAAATTGCATTTTTGCGAATGAAGAGAATTTGAGTTGTTGGCAAATTTACTTAGATTGCCATAAAAATGTCTATGGTCGATCAGAAGGAACATCTGTCATATTAATATGACCCTTAGCCTGGCAAGCGCATTACAAGAATGTGATTAATCGGACAATCTGTCCAATAACGCACTGAGCGGTTGTCATTCACAGCTATTACGCTCTGAAATTTGTAAGTTCTGTAGCTAAAAAAACATTTCAATACTATTCAGCGCTTTCTAATTCGTAGGGCTTACAATGTCTTTAAGTGTCTGGCACTTGCAATAATGAGTTCACTATATATATGCAGTTATGCTAAAACGATTATGGCAGTTTGCGTATATTAGCCTTGCTCTAGCGGTTTATTTTATCATTTGATTAAGAAATTACTGAGGCTCAGATTTTCGTTTTTGATGGTCATCAGGTGGGTTCTATTTCTTGATTGAATTGGAAATGTTTTCTTTAATTGAGGATGCCATAAGAAAGTCTTTGTAATGCTATGCAATAATTGTGTTATTTCAATGTGTATGTGTGTGTGTGTGTGTGTGTGTGTGTGTGTGTGTGTGTGTGTGTGTGTGTGTGTGTGTGTGTGTGTGTGTGTGTGTGTGTGTGTAACATGCACATATAATCTGAGGGTTTTCTCCCACTGTATTTTTTGCTTAGCACGTAACCATATATCTGTTTTCTGCATTTTATGGCTGTACCATTAACGACCTGCATTGACGTCATTCGCACAGTTTTCAAAGAGCGCCGTCCTCAATCATTCCATCCTATAGGAAATATGCCATCCACCCCTGATTTATATTAGGTAAGAGAAGATTTGCAACCTTATTTTTTGCAATCACCTTTCCTATTAGGTTCCAGAGTAATAGAGCCATGCCGTAGAAATAAATCCAATGTACTGAGTACTGATCAATGACTCAATTCCTGTGTTTTCTCTATTTTTACACTTCGAATAACTAATTAGGTAATTGTTACCCTCACTTCCTGCTCAGAATGTAGGGATGGCTGGGTTGCCTTTGCTTATTTATGGACTAGAGCTGTGTTAAGGTATTGTATATATTTGCTAGTACGAGTGTACCAGCCTATTCCGTAAAGTTTTTAGTAACTATTTATGAGCCTCTAGGCTGCTTCAGAAGGCCGATATGCAGCATGGCTGGTCAATGCACTTTCCAAGTGCCTTAAAGTGTGAACATTGCGAGGAATTACTGAGAGGTTTTTTTTGATAGGCTATCATCCTTGCATTGACATCATGGCTAGATCGAGTAGTGCTTTTATTCAATGACAGAGAAATGATTATACATGTCATTTAACGGTGATATCATTGAATATATATGTCATTTAACGGTGATATCATTGATTATATAGTCATGTACCACCGATTATATATTCATTTAACGGTAAATTGATTTTTAGTCATTTAACGGTGATATCATTGATTATATATGTCATTTAACGGTGATATCGTTAATGCATCTTCATCATAGCTGAAGGCAAAGATTGGCCAGTGATCTAAGTATGTTATTGCCAGAATCACCATCTTACCAAAACATTGCTTTGGCGTTTTAATCACCATATGGGTCAGAGAGTGCTAGTGAGTCATCATAAACCGCTGGTGTTGCTGCCAACGCCTGGGCCATAGGTACAACAACGTCAATAGGTGTACCCATGCTAGTCCGGTTATTGCAAAACAGCTATGATGGCTTCCTAGAAAACACTAAAAACCGTTCTAAGTTCTTCATAGTTCCTTGTATTACTTTCTGTAAAAGTCAAGACCAATCCCAGTTTATTCTATTTATCGAAAGACTCTGAAAACGTGCAATATGCACGTGCATAACGGCCTAAACGTAACAAATTTATCAAAATACGTTATCGTCCCAGGTCTCCTTTCATCATGTTCTCAATAAAATAGTGACGTTAGCTAATAGTATGACAAACAAATCAGGCAAAGCGCACAACACTGCTGATTAGTGTAGTTTCTTTCACCTGCTAGATTCCCAATGTGCTGTTTATGATAGATATCAGTTTGATAATGATGCTGTGTCACTTAAAATTTGGAACGCAACAATAGTTTCAGGGAATTAAGTCAATACCCATTTTAATATCCCCCCCTCCCCCGCCAATAGCGTGATAGTGGCAATGTACAAAACAGACAAACAACTGATTTTTTTTTGTGATCTCGTAATCATCCGCTCACTACAGAGGGCTATTATAGTTTCTCATATGTGATCATGACAATTCTAACCAAATATTGACGCGGGTTCGAAATGCATCTAAAGCACGCGTTTTGAATATATGACCATTTATTCAATGGGTTAAGATTTACTGCATCAACGGCCTCAATTACCTTTACTATATTACCCACCTATGTAATAACTCATACCTTATGAACACATGCCTTATGTAGGCCGATGTAGGGCAAAAAAGCAACTGTATGAGATTGATATTAGCGTTTAGTATGCTTTAGCATGAGATTGATATTAGTGTTTAGTATGCTTTAGCATGAGATTGATATTAGTGTTTAGTATGCTTTAGCATGAGATTGATATTAGTGTTTAGTATGCTTTAGCATGAGATTGATATTAGTGTTTAGTATGCTTTAGCATGATGCTTTAGCATGAGATTGATATTAGTGTTTAGTATGCTTTAGCATGAGATTGATATTAGTGTTTAGTATGCTTTTGAATATGTGCTGTGAAAGCAAAATAATTCCAACCCGGAGATAATCCAATCAAGCCCTGCTCAATATAGGCACTAACTTGTGTCCATAGATTGGCTTGCGTGCAAGCACCCAGTGTTAATGAAAGGCGATGACAAACTGGAAAAATGAGGTGATTGATCAGTGTATTATAATCGTCGTGAGGAAGTTTATCTCCGCTTAACGACTTTAGGTGCAGTCATTTCAATATAGCGTTCAGTGTATGGTCTGTAGATATACAAGCGCTATAAAAATATAGTCGTTTAATGTGTCCAGCTCTTCAATGCGATGCAAAACAGCTGGAATATGAGACTCTTTCTCATATATTGACGTTAAGAACAATGATAGGGGTATTGCTAAGCCCTATATCTACTGGCACGTGTCAGGTAATACTTTTTAATAATCAGGTTTTCTAGTGCAGAAACCACGTTTTCACTTTTTTTATAGTTTAACCATAAATGAGTACCTCTGATTAAACGAGGGGACTAATGAGCGTTGTGTGTCTCTTATACTACTTTAAAGTTCTCGAAGTTATTTCACTGTGTTACCTGGATATCTTAAAATAATAGGGGTATGCTAATAGGATCCATAAACAGCTGCCTGACGAATGAATAGATGCGAAGGATTTGCAAATACCGCACCGTACCTTGGCAAATCATTGCGTAAATGGCGCCGTCAGCGTTTATGCTAAACAAGAGATGGTGACTGGTGTGACTGACCTCTATACTCCCCAAAGTGAGTCGTGTAACGTTTCTGCACGTCCAGGGTTCCACGCGAGTGCATCTGAAAGCCATAACAGCACGTCTGGCACAATAAAGCTGCATCGCCAAAGCGGCACCTATCTTTTCAATAGTCGAGGGCCCTAACATTGAATGGCGCATAGTTCATTTAGGTAACTTTGTGATTATATCAGATGATCTTGTTACAATATGCACAATGCCGCCAAGGTTAGCAGCAAATAATGATATGTGGCATTTCTTAGAGCTCTGGTGACACCAGCTGTAGTAGTTTCTGTGTTAGCTGCATTCAAGAGGATTTATTTTCTCTTTTACAAATATTATCTTTTATAGCCACACGCATGCTTGTAGTCTTCCTACAGCAAAACCTATAGCATACTAAGTGTTGAAAAAAATAATCTGCCAAGCCATAGTTAAAAACATAGGAACCCTGATAACAAAGCCAATTTCTAGTGTCATCTGCAAAATGATGCTGTCCAACTTATTCGTTTGCTGGATCAATGCACTTTATGGAACAATGTGTGCACGAGCATTTAATCTATAAGTCCATAAAGTACTGTGCTATCTTAGAGGTCGATGTCGCATGTGTGTGACAATCCAACATGCACGTCATTATCTAACATGCACGTCACAATCCAACATGCACGTCATTATCTAACATGCGCGTCACAATCCAACATGCACGTCATTACCTAACATGCACGTCACAATCCAACATGCACGTCATTATCTAACATGCGCATCACAATCCAACATGCACGTCATTATCTAACATGCGCGTAACAATCCAACATGCACGTCATTATCTAACATGCACGTCACAATCCAACATGCACGTCATTATCTAACATGCGCGTCACAATCCAACATGCACGTCATTATCTAACATACGCGTCACAATCCAACATGCACGTCATTATCTAACATGCGCGTCACAATCCAACATGAACATCATTATCTAACATGCACGTCATTATCTAACATGCACGTCATTATCAAACATGCGCGCCACAAACCAACATGAACGTCATTATCTAACATGCGCGTCACAATCCAACATGCACGTCATTATCTAACATGCGCGTCACAATCCAACATGCACGTCATTATCTAACATGCGCGTCACAATCCAACATGCACGTCATTATCTAACATGCGCGTCACAATCCAACATGCACGTCAACCAATTCCAAAATGAATAGTCATGGCATTTAACATTAAGCGTCACAATCCAACATGAAAAGTTTCTTTAGTGAGTTTATGCTGTAGGATTAAAGAGGATTTATTTGTTTAAAGATCTCTTAGAATTACGATAAATATGATCTTTTATAGCCACAGCGCAGAATGCTTGTAGGCTTATTAACGCAACGCAAATACTATAGCATATCTAAGTGTTGCAAAAAATAATCTGCCAAGCCATATATTAAAAACATAGGAACCCTGATGCAACAAAGCCATTTTCTAGTGTCATCTGCGGGGATTAATGATGCTGTCCAACTTATTCGTTTGCTGGATCAATGCACTTTTATGGAACGCTCATGTGTGCACGAGCATTTAATTCTATAAGTCCATAAAGTACTGTGCTATCTTAGAGGTCGATGTCGCATGTGTGTGACAATCCAACATGCACGTCATTATCTAACATGCACGTCACAATCCACAATGCCACAGTCATTATCTAACATTTGCTAGCGTCGATGTCGACAAATCTGCATATGGTGTGATTATCTAACATGCACGTCAGTTGATCTAACATGCACGCACAATCCAACATGGCACGCGTCACAATCCAAACATGCACCGTCATTATCTAACAATGCGCGTTAACAATCCAACATCCACTTCATTATCTAACATGCACGTCACAATCCAACCATGCACGTCATTATCTAACATGCCTTCGCTGTCACAATCCAACATGCACGTCATTATCACATTTTAATTACCCTAATCTCACCTCCTCTTCATCCATCATCAATTCATCATTCATCATAATCATCATCATCATAATCTTCATCACAATCATAGACTATGACTAATAAACATTTTTCCCGGAATAGTGCCGCCGTCTCAACATATCATATCTTTTATCAGCACTCCATCATCATTATCATCATCATGAAAAAAATCATTATCATCATCGTGGCAGTCGCCGTCACCATAGCCCCCCCAAAAAGGGTTTCCTCCACTTTCGGACGGTGTGCGCGCGGGCCAGCTGGTATCTACGCGACGAAATATATGATAACGCTATGCACTTGCTTACGTGGCCATTACAGGTTTACTCCTGTGCTTCCAGTCACTCAAATGCAGCAGTTTCGTCCAAGCTAAGCTAATATTATTGATAATGAGTCAAATATATGCTGAAGCCAGGTAACAATTGCTATGTTATCATATAATTGGATTACAGTGACACAATTGTGAATTCCATTAAAAGCAATTTACCATAAACATGTACAACGACTAAATGTATTCAAAGCAGTATTTTAACTCGATGAAGACGACAATAATATTTTGTCCAATACTGGGACAGCTTTTTCAGCAAAGAGCTTCTTCTGTCCGTAGTTGAATATAGTTAGGTGTGATGTTGCAGCTTTTATTTTGATATTAGCTTATTACCACAATTGCCAACGACAACCCAGATCAAAACTTAGCTGTGAAACAGAGCTTTGCTAAATTATTCTCTACTTCCTCAAAAACCATATCTAAATCATATCATGGTTATTTGTACGACATTTTTATGCATGAATGGTTATTTTGACGGGATTTTAAAAATGAAGGAACGGTACCGGCATTGTATGTGATCATCTGTTGGTTAAAAGACCGATTTAAGCGGAGCGAGTTCGGCGACAATAGATATCACATATATCAGATATATGTGGTTATATATGTTAAAGAATGAATGTAAGTAGGTGTGCAGTAGTTGGTATTAACATATATGGCCTCAATAACTTTTTTGCAATCACAGGGTTTATATTACATAAATTTGTTCATGTTTGCCTATATCATAGAAAGAGAATACTTTGACAGCTGCAGATACACATAAATAGGACTTGTAAAGTTGAACTTGAGCTGATACACTGTTTATCATTCTCAATACGGCCCCGAGAGACTAGTATTTGCAATATTGTATCGAGTAACAAATCATCATCATCATCATCATCATCATCATCATCATCATCATCATCATCATCATCATCATCATCATCATCATCATCATCATCATCATCATCATCATCATCATCATCATCATCATCATCATCATCATCATCATCATCATCATCATCATCATCATCATCATCATCATCATCATCATCATCATCATCATCATCATCATCATCATCATCATCATCATCATCATCATCATCATCATCATCATCATCATCATCATCATCATCATCATCATCATCATCATCATCATCATCATCATCATCATCATCATCATCATCATCATCATCATCATCATCATCATCATCATCATCATCATCATCATCATCATCATCATCATCATCATCATCATCATCATCATCATCATCATCATCATCATCATCATCATCATCATCATCATCATCATCATCATCATCATCATCATCATCATCATCATCATCATCATCATCATCATCATCATCATCATCATCATCATCATTCGTAAAACTCAACAATGAGCCAGTTTTATCGTAATATTTTGGCATAAGTGTAAATGCACAAACAGCTCTTTCATACCAAAAGAGTTTTTTTGCAGTTGCATATTGTATATGAATCCTAGTAGCCTGGAACGCCTAGCATTGGAACCATTCTATTAGGCAATCAATTGAGAAAAGCAATTAATTATTTTTGCGCGGTATCTGTGCTACAAAAACTTTCGTAGCTCCATGACAGCAGTATTGCTTTACTGTGTGTTTAGTCACCGTTGCAATATAGACCAACTGCGACTGGAGTGGTACTTGATTAAAACACCATACAACTTGGGTTTGGGTCAACAAAATGGAGAACAAAAAAGGGCCCTTAACGATAACCTCTGGCTCGGTACAAAAGTATTGTGATTATTTAAATAGAAGACCAGTACGTGACCTTAGGTCCTATCGAGCCACAAAACAATTGTACATTTCAAATCAAATGATAATAATCATTTGGATTTGAGTCAGATCGTTGGGCCGCAGATATGTGTCAAAGTTACCCGCATACCACTGGATGCAAGCTTGATCTGTTAAATAAAGAAATGTAACACAAATTTCCGATTCTATTTCGGTGTATATTTGCTATGAATGATTCTGATAATTGAGGATTGTGGCCAAGAGAGGTTGCTTAAATATGTGTCGCTCTAATCATTGACAATAGCAGATTGGAATCATGTTTTGAATAATTTATATATGTTTAATACGGATTGTAATGTAGATAACTACATGAATAAAATCAGGCAAGCAGGATTTACGATTGGCTGATATCTTAGCCGCTTGATCCAGCATTTTATCTGCTTTCGGTGTCTTTCTATCTGAGCGGACACTAAGGCGTTCAGAATGTTTACACCCTCGTTTATTTCACCTTCCGGCGACTAAACAGATCCTCTGTTTGACTCAAACCGTCACCATTATCACCACCAGTATTACCGATTTGTCATTTAAATACAAGCTTGTGTTGATTGCGATTCAAAACTGAATATCGGGGTTAAACATCCCCGACGGAGGCATGTTTAAAGTCTAAAATACGGAATGCCTGGGCGAAGGCTGAGGTTTAAAGTACGCCAGCAGAAATCCATCATTGCTGCATTAGTAGCATCTTGCTTAAGCTTTGACTATCCGTGCATTATAGACGCCATCTCGTAACTCCTACGTATTAGCTTTCTTATGTTCTGAAATTTCTTCACAAAAAATCAAAGTTAAGTTAAGCCGCAGAAAGCTTGTCATTATTGATTGATCATTCTGTAGGTATTGAACACCCTCCTGCCTTTCCAATGAGTCATCTTAACTCCTCTGCCTCCGTAAGAGGTTATTAGTGAAATACGTACCGTGTTTTCGCGTGATGATCGTGCATGTAATGTGAGGATCACAGTGGGAACTGATTTCTGCGGTTTTCTAGCGTCGATTATTATCAACCCGTAATCTGGCCTCTGCCAAAAATACGCACAGTAATTATCATACTATTCCCACAAGCAAAGGATGTCATGTGGATGGCCGAGAATGTGAATGAATAAATAAGGTGCATGCTGAAATGAACCATAAATTGCTTTGGTGAGTATGCGGTTACCCATGTGTGATTGCGGCTCTACGTCTTTATGGATAATTAATCAATCATCAATAGCTCAAATCGTGTAAAGGCAGATGTGGTACGATGATTACAAATGTATGCGACATATGTGGATGCTCTTTTTTCATGACTACTACAACGCATTCACCCCTTTTATTGCATGTTTGCTTTCACCTTTCCACTAGCAGTTTATGCTGTAGGAGCACGAATGTGTCTCTACACATTCATGAAATGGTCAATGTTTCAGTTTTCAGTGTAATATTTTGACGGTAATGATAGTTTTAATGCAGCTCAGGAACCTGTATGGCGCCAAGATGCCTATTGTTTTGCATTCGTAAATATGTTTGGTAAGGCAAGGTGTTCTCATCTTGTTGCATCAGTGTCTGCATTCAAGCAAATGCCACACGAATATATTATCTCCACAATCCAGTCATAGTCTATGATATAAACCGACCTAAAGTAAACCGTCTGTGTTTAACTTAGTAACTATCGCTCAAGCGACAAACCATGCAACTGGCATCTGAGTCAACACAGATGAGCTGATTTATGGAGTGTGTTCCATTAGCCGAACAAACACCCTCTGATTTATAGGTCTGCAGACAATATCTAGAAGCCGGACAGGCACCATCATATGGTAAAGTCTGCAGACGACTATATTAACGATTCTACTCAGGTAAAGATTGAAATATAGTGATACAATTGTCTCTGATGTTTTATAATATATATCATTGTTTTCGTTAATAAAGAGATACCACCCAGCGATAAAGCTTCTGACTACTAGTGTTGATATGTTTTATGACATCACAATAACCGCCTATAACAAATGCCTTTGTTTCAACTATTTTGAAAGGTCTTGCCTTACAGCGTTACATTCACAGAAACAACTTGCATTTGTCGGATATAGGGCTGATCTATATTTTTCTTAAACACATAATAAGTCACGAGACTCATTCGCTCGCAGACTAGCTGGACTTACTTGCTCAATCAGTTGTTCCCTTTTTGTGATCAAGGTGTAAATCCAAATCAAACATTACACTCGTAAATTGGAAAAATGATAAAAAAAAGCACGTTCATTGCACATAGAATACGCTATTATCGCTCAAACACCATTTGATAACATAATAATAGCAGCAGGCTCTTTTCGATTATCAATTACATACGAGGGATATGCCCTCGCCGAACACAAACAAGAAGATAATTTGCTGTTTTTCAGGGAATAAAATTTCATCTTCGATGCTTGTGCGGAAAAGATGAACATATCTATCCTATATTGTACTTATCTTATCAAACTTCTCTATGACAGAACAATAGAACTCTGAAAACAGCGAAAATAACACAATTCAGAACGAAATGGGATCTATTTGGCGCAAAAAACTGCTGCAGACAAACGCAGGCTTCGGCAGCATCGCAGAGATACGGCTGCTACAGAGTGGCCGGGTCATCGGGGTTACCGACCTTTATAGATAAACATGGGTCAGACAAAACCAATCACTACCGAAAGCACACGTTGAATATTTGATTTGGGTGCTCGTCACAGTTAATGTCTGTTTACACGATTAGTGAAAAATCATTGCTATTATTATTTGTTGTTAATGTTTCTAGCTACTTATTGACGCATTTTTTTCTGGCATTCTTCAACGCAAAATTAATTAAAATGCAATCTTAACAAAGTGTCGTCACGAGTGTTTGGTAGGTTCAATGTAATAATTCAAGCGATGTACTGGGAAATAATGCTTAAACACGGAATTCAACGTCACTTAGAATTGTATAATTATGGTGATAGAACAAACTCGAAAATTCCGTCCATAGAATAATTGACCAATTAATCTGTGTGAGCCTTTGCCTGCCTCATAACATAACTCATAAAACTAGAGCGATATAACAACGATACACATTGAAATATCGGACCTATTACCTGGTGTTCATGCATATGGTATAGCCCTATGATTGATGGCCGGCTATACTGAGACATTTACATACAAGTGACGGTCTCTTCCTGGATTGAATGCCTCTATATACTGGTTTTGCAAGAATGCATAGTCAATCAGTTCATGGGTCTTATAAGCAGCAATAAATACTGCTGATTCTGCAATAAATACCGCTGATTCTGCAATAAATATCGCTGATTCTGAATAAATGTTTGAAATGATCATGATGACGAGGTTGGCAGGGATGATTATGATTGCTATGAAAATGATGATGGTGATGTTTGATGATGACTAATTAACGTATTGCGAAGCGGACATGCCTTCCAAATGATGCAAACGAGGGTGAGGAATGGAGCGCATTGGGTAGGTACATTGCTAATTAGGGATATTAGTAAGTGAGTCCAGTATTTATTTCTGTTAAACAAAGACCCAAGCATGATATGAGTGTCGGTGTAAATAGCGGTAAGGTACTCATTAGTTTTCGCCGTTTTTGATCAACATTTCCAGGGGTTCTATTATTCGGGAATTTGCAATGCTATCAAGTAGGATAATGATGCCTTTACATTGAAGTTGCCATTTGATGATGGCCCAGTGCCATGTGGTTTTAGCCAGGTAAAATATAACTATCTGGTACGGGTGGGACTAATGGAGCGATTAGGGTGACTGGTTTCAGTTGGACAGATCGCTGGTTCGAGCTCAGCTGCATATCAAGATATTTTTAGATCATCACAAAATCATATCGCGTCCAATACATCCAGTTGAGTATATTTTCCGTAAAATGATGTGGTGTCTGATGCGACATTTGAGACATTTCTACGCTTACGTACCCATCGTATATTTATTTCCACACGAGGATTTATGAAGTAGAAACTCAAAATGATCTGTTCTGTGTCATTATGGGAATTCTCAGTTGGGACAAAGACAGTTGACATCCCCAATGTTCTAAAGATGATTGATATTGGCCTTCATGCGTCCTGGTCCCTTGCCCACTCGCTCAAGGGTGGCACGATAAGCAAACCGCCTGTATCAACAACATATGGATATCTCGTGCCAGCAGAAGTGGGCAAAAGTGCCTAAAAACTCATTTATATAGTTTTCATAAAAAAACACTTTATTGTTATTTGTTTAAACAATTCGATGTAGCGGTGCGTACGTATTCATAACAGAATTCTTCAATTGGTTTTAATCGATTCGTACATTTTACACCACAGTTGGAACATTCTTGCAACACTCGTCAACTGAAGTTGTAGTTTTATGCAAACCTTAATGTTAATGCATGAATAACACCATGTACACCCCGACGTGCTACATGAGGTGTTAGAAGACGCTTGCGGTGAAAACAGGGGAATGTTAAATGGCTATCCGAAATTGCATGAAATGACCAGGAAATGTGCCGAGAGTATTTGGGTATAGCTCACATTCTATTAGCAGACTGCATTCGAATGCATACCGCTGAGCTGCCGTTACATAAGCATTTTGTTCTTTGCCTGTTGGCACTGCATCGATTCGATTGATTTGCATGATTTCGACAAACCCAGGTTAAAAGCGCTGTCTGATTCGGCTTACATTAAAGGAAAAATAATCATCTATAGACCAATTTCATTCAAAGCACATTTGTGACTTGTGGCTATTGATTTTGGAAGTGGAATGGCATAAATGCGTCTGCTTGAATCCTCTTTTGATTCTAATATATGGCAGTATATCTTTGCGAGCAAATAGAGGCATGGGATAATCACATTGATATATTTAAAATGCACTGAATATGAATGGATTTGGAGGTACTCCTTCCGTTTTCAGTATTGAAATCAGAGATTACATGTCATTATCAGTTAGATTGATGCTACATGGTATTGGATGTATGGGCAAAAGTGACTTTGTTATCCAAATCATTGTTTGTAATCAAGAGGGGACACACATTGATATTTGTATTTGCTGTTCAGGTAATTCGTGTTGCAAATTAATAATACGCTTAATTCGCCCAATACAGCAATCGATGAAAACCATACTCGCCTTACCTTCATAAAATCTCTCGAAGCACCATTGAATTCGTGATCAAGGGACTTTTGCATAATAAAGAGAAGAGCTTGCTTTGAAGAACCTTTGTGCAAGCTGTCAGGCCTCGTTTGTGCTATTAAATAAAACATCCAAAAACACACATAGCCTATCAGAATGATGTTTTTCAACGTTCATAACAGTGTTTACCGCGATTGAAAACCACTCGGGCGTTTCCAAGGATGTAAAGTTGGATTGACAGGGCTCATTGGGAGGGGGGGGGGGATATTTGGAATGCCACTTCTGATATAACATTATGTTTGGTTATATGTTTGTAGTGTTATGTTACAATGATTTCAGCGACAATATACCCATGGATCAATTGCCAGGTTATATCCCGGTAGGAGGCAACTCGGCGAATAGTTATTGCTTAATGTATTGAAAAACATTGCCCCCAAAACTCTAACTGATTTCCTAGCAAGTTTCAATGCTAATTAATGTTAAATGGCAGACACTGTTAACACCAAAAAATCACAGGAAATCCCAAATTTAAATGAGCATGACCTCTTTCTTTGCACCGCAAATCTGCTTATCAACATGGTTACAAACCAGACATGTTAGTGCTCGTTAGCGGAAAATCATTTGAACTACCCTGCAAAGTCATTTTCTGACGCATAGAATTGTAACGTGCCCACTAGCTGATCTTTTAGGACTTGATGAGTGCGTGTAAGCAAAGCTCCCTTCAATGAAGAATTAAGTAGCTCATTATAAACAGTGCCTCATCTACAGCATCACTATTGATTAAGCGGGTTGGATTTCTATGTGGTCCAATCAGAAGACTTCGCTATAAGGTCTTTGATCACGGTAAATATTGTCATGAAATATAGCTTAGTCAGCTAATAAGATGATTGATGGAAGGAGAAATTATGACGCATTATCAGATGTGCAAATACAGATCAAAAGAATATCATTCCATTTGTATAAGCACAAGCTGCAGACTAAATAGATGGCGTATATGCTATTGATTTCACCATTGGTTATAAACATGCGATGACGGTTGATGATATTAATTCAATACCACTGCTAACGCCACAACTCCATAACACTCAGATACATTTTGCGTAACAGTGGGCATTGGGGTGCCTTGCTGATCTGCTACATTTATAAAGAATTGCTTCCTCTCTCTCTCGTAAATAGCACAACAGATTGAGTTTTCCAGAATCAGGCATTCGAGTACTTGTTAATCGCGTGATTATTCATTACTGCTGAAGGGATCTGGATTAAATTTGTGTGATGCTTTAGTGAGTGGCTTTCAGTGTTAAAAAAGACGATGGCACTCATTCGTAATTCATCCAGGAATCGCTTTGATGAGGAAATGGGTAGAACATTGGTCCGGTTGTTTGTACGCATGAGAACCTCATGATAGATGTCCCCGATAGGTGTTGATGTTCACAAGACCCTCGTTACCGTGTACACAAGTGTAATAAGCCACAATCGCACTGTAGTTGGAATCAACATAATTATTCAAGCATGTGTTGTCGGTCCAATATCTGCGCCCCGTCTTCACATGGTTGATAGGACGGGTTTTTTATTATTGCAAATCCGAGTGCAGAATATATCAGTTAGCGCGTTCATATAAATAGGAAATTATATTGAAATATGGTGAAAGCTGCGGATATACAGAAAAGGCACTGTTTGACGCAAAAACGTGTAACGTAGCTTGCATGTTGTTAATGAATACCAGTCAGTCATGAAATGGCATGTATGGATAATCTAGCATTTGGAATCAACTCTGGAGAGGTAAGGCGCTTCAAGTGTGATATATATATAGCCACTATTACAACAACGCTGCTTTATTGCGTTTATACATACGATTGCTGCGGCTACAAGTATTGACCGATGTTTGAACGTAAAGCCAATAGCTTCATCTCAAATCAACTCATATGTAGAACTAATGTCTTTGCATATGTAGGTCAATGATGCCTGCAGACCAGCACTGACAGAGTGAAATGCATGTGAATTACGCTGAATGATACGTTTGTGATACTGTTTAAACAAAACATTATATCTAAGCTTATATGTAATCTGTTAAAATTAACAATAAAAACGACAGAAAATACTTCGTTTGCCGCCGTTGCTTGCCTTTTCAATATCAACATCGACCCACGTGAAGAGCACAAACCATGGCGCGCTTTATTAATAATACGTTCATGAAAATGAGATCACGAGAATCAGCGCCCGCAGATCTCTTTGTTTTGATGGGGTTGCAATACAAACATAAAACATTGGGATGAAACCGGTGGTACACAATGACTCAAAGTCATATATAAATCGAATACAGACATTCAGCAACCAGAATGCTTAGTCATGAAATGGTGAAGATGAATATGCATTGGGCGAGATTATCTTAAGTTTCATGCAGTAGTTGATCTCACTTTTAGCTGGAATACACACTTTCAGCATGTACAATGGCGTAGGCCTAGACAGCATGTTTTTACAGCCAGAAGTGGGAATAGGCAGCAACGGGCAATGATTTATACAACTGCTTCTATATTTGTGGCGCTAGTGTTTTTGATAAATAATGCTGGATTCTGGCCTAGAAACGCGTGAATAAATAATTGTTATCACCTGATTATCCGACGAACTAAAATAAGGAGACTACTGTGGCAATAACAGAGGATGGATTTGCCGTTGTGTCTCATCTCTTTGAGTTATGGGATTGCCATTAGTTGATTAACAGTTGTGTCTCATCTCTTTGAGTTATGGGATTGCCATTAGTTGATTAAGTCGGTACGTCGGTCTCTTTGATGATTTAGATTAAGTCACAACTTAATGGATAATCTATGGTAGTAATGTCTTGTACTAATTTCTAATCCAACAGGTAGCAGAATCTAGCTCTGGTAATCCCTACATATTTACTTCTGAAGGCAATTATAATGATGATTGGACACAAACTAGGTAATGTAATTCAATAAAGCCAGAGCCCGCTCTTTAATTCTCTAACTGGAAGCTGCTTTTGAACGGAGACGTTGGAATCTTAGAATCGCTACGTGTAAATAGTATGGCCTATGAACATATGCCAATGTTATCCTGTCGCATAGTTAAATACAAATGCACGCTGGCGGTGATATCACTTTTATTATAAAATAGATATGAAAATATGCATGTATTCGGCATTAGTCCATTCATCTTAAACAAACTCTCAGGTCGTGTTCTGTCTGTCACAACTTTCAGGTCGTGTTCTGTCTGTCACAACTCTCAGGTCATGTTCTGTCTGTCACAACTCTCTGGTCGTGCTCTGTCTGTCTCCTCTTAGTCACGTTTTACTCACCTGATTGGGCTATGCAAAGCGAGAGACTTAATCCGTGTTCTTCTTGTGTGAGATAAAACTGCCTTACTATATGTGCTTGTCACACGGCGGTAAATACCTGATTTTTTGTCACGCTTCGCAACAAAACTAGAAGTCGACGAAAATCATTGCGTCTTGTCACGAACTAGCTACATGAAAGTACGAAAACAGGCATTTTTGTGTCTATATTCAGATAGTCATACGTGATAAAGTTACCTTCAAGACACGACATACTATTAACAAGAAAGTTCATGTTATTTAAAACACTGGCAATTCAAAAGGCACGTTAATCGTTGTTTGGCCATGTGACCAATATACAACGCAGTGGTTACGTCCTCATAAGTAACGTCCGCCAAGAATCGATATCCGTTGCGAAGTGCAGCGCTTCAGCGTTATGCCAGTACTTGACCAATAGAGTGTATTTGTGGCTTTTGGTTGTCAGGCTGATGATTTTTATGACTGATAATCGAGTGCATTATTGGTGGCTTGAAAACACTCGCAGCTATGTTCCTCTTATCACAGAAGCCACCCTTGATCTTCTTTTAAAATAATGAAAAAAAATAATGACAATTACGCTGCTGATGATACTGAGGTTTGCATTGCAATCACGATGGACTTCATTTTATGTTTGATGACGTGTTGATATTAAGTAACTCTAAAATAGAGTCGACAGGTACATTGAAGCAACATAATCTCGTGCATGGAATGCACACACGTGTGCACGCAGCCTCACAACACCACTAATTAGTGTCACCTGGTAGCAGGTAAAGTTAATTGATTCATCTGCATTTCTGTGCTGCAATGATAGACAGTGTGCTTTGAGTTAAGGTAAATAATGCTTGATCCGGGCCTACAAGCAAGTAAATAAATTCATATCACCTTATCACTATGGGCTTTATAACTGAGGAAAACGATGTTAGCTGACGAAACCTGAGGCACATTTCGTAGTTTTTTGTTTGTAAACACTTTTTGAGCCTATCTTTATGGCCTCATTTCTTTGATCGATATGATTGCCACAAGATGATTTTTGGATTACCTTTGGTAGCCATGCCATGTGAAAATTGCGTGATCGACAACTGTGCCATTAAATTACAAAATCATCCAGTCTAGCCGATGTCAGTTTATATTACAGACGCATGTATCACATGGGTGGCGGCTCTTGTGTGCTCTGAAATAGTTATGCCGATCTGCACATATTCTTCAACATTTGACCTACTTCCTGCAGCCATATTCAACATTATTCTACAAGGCATTTCAGTGTGCGATAAATACGTTTTTCAATTTCCATCAGACTCAGTGACTCCAAGAAAATCAGTTGCAAATCCTCGCTGGATGAATGTAATACTGCAGAGATGTCACTATGCAAATTAAGCAACCACATGGCATTCACACTTTCCATATTCATGATTTCGACTCGTACATAAGCCGTTTGACATATTTATCTGTTCGCAAATTCGATAGGCAACGGATGGCAGATTCTTCATTTGCTTGGTACAACTTCGATGGAGCCCCACCTTGATAACCAATGAATACCCCTCCGTTAACAAGTAACAAAACGGGTCACTAGTAGAGATTCGCTGTTGTATTTGTCCATAGAAGAGCAATGACACCAATAGCCTCCAATTGTGCGTCAACCTAATATTTTCATTGGTTGTTTTGTATTTTTTAACAAATGTTTACCCAATTGCCAAAAATAAACCTACATGGGTATTTTGTCATATTCGCAATGCGCGTTCAAATGCTTTTGCTGGTATGGTGCTTTAGAACTGTACCCGCAATCATTTGTTTGATTTTATATATGTATGTATGTATGTATGTATGTATGTATGTATGTATGTATGTATGTATGTATGTATGTATGTATGTATGTATGTATGTATGTATGTATGTATGTATGTATGTATGTATGTATGTATGTATGTATGTATGTATGTATGTATGTATGTATGTATGTATGTATGTATGTATGTATGTATGTATGTATGTATGTATGTATGTATGTATGTATGTATGTATGTATGTATGTATGTATGTATGTATGTATGTGTATGTATGTATGTATGTATGTATGTATGTATGTATGTATGTATGTATGTATGTATGTATGTATGTATGCATGTATGTATGTATGTATGTATGTATGTATGTATGTATGTATGTATGTATGTATGTATGTATGTATGTATGTATGTATGTATGTATGTATGTATGTATGTATGTATGTATGTATGTATGTATGTATGTATGTATGTATGTATGTATGTATGTGTATGTATGTATGTATGTATGTATGTATGTATGTATGTATGTATGTATGTATGTATGTATGTATGTATTACGCATGTATATATGCATAATGTTTTGGTCAGCATAGGGATGAGTGCGAGAAAGAATACCACTTTACACGTCCTGACCATTTAAACATATATCTCGGCAGTGTGGCAAGCCTTGAACAACAATTCCGCGCTATTTAACGGCTTTGATAAACTACCGAATTATTCGCAATGTTGTAAAACAAGGCTATTGATGAGCAATATTAATGATAATTATTAATGCAAAACCACACATCCAGTCTGACTCGTAGATAGACGGGTACCTAAAGTATCTCGAAGAGAATTACAGTAACAATAACGGTGAACAGCATGATAAATGACGATCTGTTGTAAATCCAATGCTTTGCAGAGAAAGGCACTAACGTAACAGATTACACTTCATTTATCAATGCAAGGATTATGGCCTATCTGCGTGTAACATTGTACATAACTACTTCTGCATTGTTCACACCTTGAGCCACTTAAAAAGTGCATTAACCAGCAATGCTGTATATCGGCCTTCTGTAGTAGCATAGCTGCTTATAAATAGTTGCAAAACACTTGATAACCTTACGGAATAGTCGGTTGTACCCTTTGTTAAATTATTATCATAAACACTGAGCTTTCTATGAAGATTTCGTTTGATGCTTAATCAGTAGTATAAATGTAATAGTTTAACGTGAGCTTACATAACATAGATCAAGAGCTGTGGCTGCTCAGGGAGCTAAGGTTTCCAGTCTGGCGGCCAATCCCAAAGGTAACATCAGGGAGTGAATAATACTTAGAATCTCAATTAAATTGCTCATATAATGTAGTGGTATTATATGTATGGCTAAGTGTGTAGCGTTATATTTTATCATCACCGGCTTTATCATCACTAGTAGGGTTATTTTTTTTACCCCCGGTGTTATCATCATAAGTGCGACTGTAGGTTGCACACACAGAGTATCTAATTCTGATTAACTATTGTGATAATATAGCGAGAGATTCTATCCTCCCCAGATCTATAATCACGTTTTGCAGATGTACACAAATTAAATATGGGCTTAGGAATGAGCGTGAATTACTCGTTGCATATAAAAAAGCTTTGATATTATCGTTAGCATATGCTAAATCATTCCTAGCCAGTCATTGGAGGTAGCATTAATGCTTGCAAGATAACTCACAGAAAATACATGAAGTGATGAATAATTACAATCTTCGCTCGACAATAGAATTCCAGTATTGCAGTACAAAACAAATTGACAAGGTGCGTTTATCACTGCGCAAAGTAGCAGCATTGATATTTGCATATAACAGCAATAGCGTTGATGTCTGAAAATAACTGATGGAAAGTTAAAATACATGTGACTGAACTAAGCTAGTAGTCATTAATCATTCTGACAAAAGATGAAGTTCTCGTCAAATAATGTGTCAACGCTAGCACACTTAATACATAAATTTGCGGTTACAGCAATCAGATATATAAATTATGCTGTATTATCAAAGCCCTCTGTATGTCTTGCCTGTATTTTTATATTGCATGTTCCATCAGCACCCGTTACATACATATTTTATGTCAAACTCAATTCAAGAAAACATTACCCTATCAATTAGGAAATATGGTCTCCTTGCTAATTATCATAGGTTTTCAACGAAACTTTCATTTATGTAAAGCCCAACTCACATAACATCGATTATCTAATTCTTGTGTATTCATTTTGCCTTCAATATGTTCGTAATTCAGCTGATTCTATACATAATACTTGAAGAGCAACTCTGTGTATTGCATAGCCGTATATACTTTTTTTGTTATAAGATACGTGTCTATAATTACTCCTTGAAACTGATGGTTGTGAGGGTCAATAAAAGTTAATGAATACAAGTTTGAATCCAACACACGTAGCATTGTTAAAGTATATTGGCTAGTGTCCAATATATTGCTAGATATGAATCCACCACACGTGGCAATATTAAAAGAATTTAGCAAATGTCCAATATATGGTAGCTCTTTGTTTAAAATGGATCAATAAGAACGGATTTATTCCAAACAATAAGTTCGTGACCTTGGTAATCATGCTGGTGTATGATATTTCCTTTTTGATCCTTGATCTTACAGCTATCATTACAAGCACCTGTCCGGGGTGTTTGAGATCTAACAACGATACCAAAGGCAGGTTTTCGTCACGGCCTTAGTAATATCTTTGAGTGTATAGATTTTCAAGTCAACTACGCCCTATATCTTACGCCTTACACTCAAACCATCACAAAGTGGCTCTTCCGACTAATCTCTACCTCTTCAAACATTGATAGCCACACAGTTGAGCGCGTTGGGCGACCACGACTATTGTCGTGACTTTCGATGTTTTGTATGGGGAAAATTAAGCGTTCAATTAAGCTTTTGCGGACACGCTTAAGTAATAGAAACACGAACCAGAGTTTGGGCAGTAATAACAAATAAAAATACCCCCCCAACGGAATTATTACATAAGCAAACATACATATGTATTTTTTAATGGTCAAACAAATCTCTAAGCAGCTGATGGAATTGACCTGCAAAAGCATATTTCGATGGGGACAGTCAGCTCACCGATATGTTTATGGTGCATCTCCTCAAAAACCATCCCACTGAGCGAAAATGGTTCACCGACCCATTCCACATGACTTAAAATGTAATCTGTAACGTAGAGCGCAATTAGAGAGTCTGGCAAAGTTTATGGATCAGAAGTCTGATTTGTTATAGCGAACAAAAGTAAACACATTATTGCATGTACCTGACACTTCTAGACAATGGAAGCCCAACAGATTTGAAGGCTCCTAATAATATGGAATATCTTTTTTCTACCAAACTAAGCATTTGCTTACAAATTTCTGAGCGCAATAGCTTAGAATAACAAGTTCTCAGTACGACATTGGACTGAACGTCCGATTAATCACATTCTTGTGAAGCGCTTGCTAGGGCTAAAGGTCAAATTAATGTGACAGGTGTGATAAGCGTCTGCTGGGGAAGTGAAAGCCATGCATGATGTTGACGGCAGTTCACGGAGGCAGAAGCTAGTTGCCATGCTCAATAATAATGGTCGTTTCTCACGACGCACCCCGAATACAAATTCTACAATACAGTACCCTGGTCGTGGTGCGCTATCACATTCATTATCCGTCTAGTTCACAAACCTAGTGCTACGCATCAGAACATAATGACTAATTATGCTTTAAAATGATATTGGTATGAGAGCATATCAGTTTTAACGTAATAAATTGATATGTACCACATAGCTTGGTTTGTAGCAAACGCAAATCTGATGTGTCAATAATTACGGGGTTAGTAAAAAACATTCGCCATGCCGGAATTCTATACTGGTTAGATGTTCTTTTGTAGGCAGCCTCTAGCATGATATCCTTTATGAACTACGCATAACCTTTCTGTTCTGCTCTCTGAATTAGTCAGAGGAAGTAAGCTGCTTTGGTTGTCAAGATGACGCATCTCGCAAGAGATTAAGCGAGACAGACGTGCTATGACTGCGACCGACAACCACTCGTGCGGTACCCTTGACGTAAAGCAACCCTGAAATGATTCGGTAGCGAGTGCATAGGGGTGGCTTAAGTGCTTTGTCGAGTGCACACTAGCTGGTCACCATAGCCTCCGTAGCACAATCGATGTGAGCACTTTATTAGCTTGGTCATTGTTAGCTTCTCTATGACGACACTGCGGACTTAGGAATTATGACATCGTAAAAGGCTGACGGTGATGATGCAGATGATGATGATGTTGATGATGATGTTGCTGCTGCTGATGATGAAAATTTACATGATAATGATGAATATAAGCAAGGTAAAAGATGATGATGATAATGATGATGATAATGATGATGATAATGATGTTGATAATGATGACTGTATGCTAATTGTTCTTAGCTAACGATGGATCGCGAAGATACTCAGCTGTTAATTTGCATAACATTGTATTGCCCAATGATATGTTATGTAATGTATAGCGGATGTATTTCCTTTTATCATGACTCAGCTATATGTTCATCAAGTAAGGGATGCAAAGAGGGATTAAAGCTATGCATAAGACTGTTACTGTTCGGCCAATGTTATTCTCAATACGCGTCTTGGCTTTCTTTGCGTGGTTCAATTTAGACCATCGACTTAGATAAGCTGTAAAAGCTTAATTGCTATAAAACGTTTTTGGTTGCGTTATCAGGGTCGTAATTCGCGATATCAAACTAACAAATGTTACATGCATGTTTGGCTACAGACGCGTGCCTTATTTCTGTTGTTACCTTTCTTAAAAAAATTATTAACCAAAATAATCAATATTGCGATCAAGTCCATCCACTCTGTCAAAAATTGCAGTTATTTCAAGCAACTACAAGAAACCAAAACCTGGCTATTCGCCTTTAGTACTAGGCGATATCTGGAGTACACCCATTGTACACGATAACTGAGGTAAAATATCGAAATTAACATAATTGTATTCGTCACTTCTAATTTGCCACATATCAACAAGTAATTAAGACATACCATGACTAATCGTTAAATATTCAATCAAATTCCGATTAACCAGGCGTTTCTTTATTCATTTACATGCCAATGATGTTCCTTGATCATGTTAACCCTTTTAATGTTTTACATAACAATAAAATTTTTACTGTAGCCCAGGAGTCAAATTTTGTAATCGTACAGTGAAATATCAAAGCCCATGTGCTGCCCGTTCAAATAGGAGACAAGTATGACCTTGGCTTTGTGTAATCGCCTACCGTAAATATAAAATAGCGTCTCATAACACCAAGCAAAAGCATCTATGTACATTATTGACCCTTTTTATCACGCGATTGTATAATAATTGCAGAGTATAAGCCTCTACCATTACGCAGTTATTATGGGCTGTCCCAGCGTAAACGCTATTCAGCATGCAAAGCAGTCATTTAGCTTCACATATCAGAGCTGCTCATCATTATAAAGATGTCTATGATGATAGGAATTGTGTCTCATATTTGCATAGATTGACTCATTAAAGACACGGATTGCATGTTTTAGCATCGAAATCAGTCTGCATTAACCTATGCTATTTGACTTAATAGACATGTTAACGATTCCAAATACATTCAAAGTTGCTGACATGTAAAAAAATGGGTTGTTTCATGTAAATACTTGGCACCTGCATTGGCGAAAAGTGCTGACAAAATACATTGATTGGTGCTGGCCGGCTGTAAATTATCTTCGTTGGGTAGTTTGTGCGTAGCAGCATTGGCAATGATCAGGAGTGGAATCGATATGAGACAGCAGTGACTCATGTGCAAGCTATTTTGTTTCACGTAGTTGCGCAGTAGTAATAACATTATTCTTCGGTGGAATTTGCTCAGGATATATCTTATTTAACCTACTCATGTTATCGAAGTGGTCGGACATGGAAAACGTAATAGCCACCAGGAGAAAACTTGAAGCAATCATGATAGCTGCCATGACAAAGATGATGCGCTTGACCCGTTCCTGCTCAGCGTTACTATCCCTAACGACGCTGAGAGGGATAGCTTGTGCGTACAGCACGCCTCATCATTGAGTCCATTGATGGGAAGATATTATCTAACTGGCGGATATTGGCTACAAGCGTTGCCAAATTACTGATTTAATCTTGAAACAATGTAGCTTATCAATCGCTCACAATCGAATCATGTATCGCATAATTAATATATCATCATTCCCCGACAGGAAGAACTGATTTGTAAGTATATAAGTTTGCCTTTGAGGGCCACAGGGTGGCCTATCTGTCGAGAGATGTTTCAGATCATCTTATATGGCAGCTAAGCTATTTGCTATTATAAATATTGATAGGTTTGTCTTTGAATCGTTTATAAAGAATGGCGTTTATGGTGCAAAAGGGCGACCCATCCTTACATGAAGTCAATTAAGTCCATCTGCTGTCATAACTTCATCCCCTTCCCTTTATTTATATCTGCCAGGGGATGAATGATGAGAGCAGATGAGTTTCTTTCATGTCTCAGTTAACGATGTGTACGTCTGAATGAGACTTTACTATATATATCCAGCGGTTGGTGACAGTTGATATCTCGTTTGAATACCCCGCCTTCGACATAATGCAAAGAATAGCCTTTGGTATGATAGGGAAATGTTATAAATTGATCTGGTTTCACCAATCTTTCCCTGGTTGATATCAATAGAGAGTCGAGCATCATAGGGTGACAGCCGACCGACTTAATTGGTCTTTGCATTTTCACTTACGTGAGCAAAATAGCTAACAACCGCTGAAATGATATGCGAAACTGCGCTCCCCAAATCAATCTTTGATAAGCATTAGAAACTAGACACTCCAATACAATTGGATAAATTGTTTATTGGACATTCGTTCGCAGGAACCGCTTGTATTCTCTTACTGAATTAGACATAACCAAGCCGAATTTGAACATCAGTTGTTCACATCGCAGTGGGAAATTGTGCATTGACTTGCGTAATGCAATCAGGCAATTAATATTAAGTTGCTTAGATAATGCACCTTCGCACATTAGCCTCGTTGAGTAACAATATAATCATTCATCAAATGTTAGGCAGCTAAGATGGGAAACAAACTCATTAGTATGAGCTTCTCTAATACAATATCAACGTTTTCTTTCGTCTAGCGCAGAGCAAATACCGTCAACCGACTACGAGAGAATTCATAACATCATGACAATGAACGTATTTGTGCAGCATATTTCAGACGCTAAGAACTGTTATTTATTTGGTGCCGCAGAAAACGGCTGTAAGCAAGGCCATCGATGATCAACCACTTATAATGAATCGCACCGTTGGTCTAGACATGACAGGTTTCAGTGAAGATAACCAAATTACAACTAAATACCATTCAGCAGGTATCTTTGATCAACCATGCATTAAAGACAGATAGAACAATCAGTTATGTACATTTATCAAAGACTCACCTATATTGGAAATTCCTTATCTGCTATAATATCCGAATAATGAATCGATTATATGATGATTGGTAATGAATATAATGACTATTTTTATGAACAGGTAATATGTTTACACTGAGCATGGTCCGAGGAAGAAGAGTATTTACTAAAATGTCAACAAGGGATGTGTCAGAGAAGCAGAACGGATTTTGCATCTTTGATGAATGAAGCATTTTACCTCGGAATATAAACAAAGGTATTATTAGCCCATTCCACAAGTGTTATACACAAATCAATCGATTTGTAATTATTTGGACTCCCTTGATCAATATTTTTTCTGAATACTTATTTGGAGAACATCCAAAGCACGCTTCGAGGTAAACCACAAATTATATAAAAAAAATATAAAACGGTGCTTACGAATTAGTTCCTCCAATGAATTGACAGCGTTCTCTATCTGCCAGTGAGTAAGAAACATTGTACGCCAAATTATGATATCCAATGATCACTGTTTAAATATTTCCAAATATCTTTGGTAAGGGCATTGCTATTTCTAGTATATAGCAACATTAACATCATCTATAAAGTGTAAGTCGAGGTGGTGGTAACTCAGAAATATACTCACCGCAGATAACTGTGGTTGTCGAATCATATGTGGCGCTATATAATCATGACAATATCCTAAACTTTATTACCATTGATCGAAATGCAGTTATCATGCTATGATCATCGTGTCAAATGCTATTATTAATGCTGTTACAATTGGAATTAACATATTGTGCAATAATGCTGGAATATTAAACTTAATAATGGGGAAAGTTGCTGATTAATATATGTACAGTAGTTTTAATAGAAAAGGACTAAATTGCGGATGCATCGGAAAAGCGGCGTGTGTGAGGCATTCTGACTTTGTGCTGCTCCGATACAAAACGCTACAGCATACGCTAAAAGCTTCATTTAAACGGGTTGGGGGCCTGAACCGGCAAGTTGTCCTATTTATTGCACTGTTATTGTTCTGTACCCGGGCCTGGAATTCTGAACAACAATGTCTGCTTTCGTGATCGTTTATCAAACCTGGCATGCATATCCGGATGCAATAGGGGATTACAATCCTCTTAGTACGAAGTTGAACTGATTGACCGATGAATCACATTTTTGTATTTGCAAAAACGTTAGGCGTCACTTGCCAGGGCTTAGGCAAGAATTCCTTCGGCATTGTCACGGAAAACAAAAACAATTGGCCAACAAATTACATTCCATTTATTCACAAATGTGTAAGCCTTTATTATTCGAACACAATGGTCAATTCAACTTTAAAGTATTAGATCTGCAGGTAGAACAACAAACGCGACTCCAGAGAGCGAATAATTGAAGGGTTTAATAAAACAACTATCACTAACCATTCCGAAATTCTCTAATAGTAACTTGTTCTGACTTAAGGAGCCTCAGGAACAGTGTTCTTAATGAGCTACGCATCAGACAGAGCTAGGGGGAGGAAGTGTGTAGCTTTGGTTGCCATGATGACACATGCCGCTAGAGATACATTGCGACAGGCGTGCTAAAACTGCGACAGAGAACCACTCGCGCTCTGGACGTAAAACAACAATGATTGAGTAGCGAGTACACAGAGGTTGCTTCAATGTTTTGTCTAGCGCACGCCAGCTGGTCACCATAGACTCCACTGTCAGTCAATGGTTAGGCTTGCCATTGTTGGTATTTCTATAATGATACTGAGGGCTTAGGCATTATGACATCGTGGCTGATGGTGAAGATGATGCTGCTGATGATGATGATGATGATGATGATGATGATGATGGTGAAGATGATGCTGATGCTGATGCTGATGATGATGCTGATGCTGATGATGATGATGATGATGATGATGATGATGATGATGATGATGATGATGATGATGATGATGATGATGATGATGATGATGATAGTGTGGGTGATGATGGTGATATGGGCGTTGACAAGATAGGCAACTCCTGGAAATTAACTACTATCAAGACTGTTTCAATACTTCTTGACAATTTCGACTCGCTCATTAATGTATTTAGCAGACTTCTAAATGATGCAAGCAAGGGCAAGGAATGGAGCGTATTGGGTAAATTCATTGGAGTCAGATCACGACATATGTTTAGAAAATAGTAAAAACACTTGCATTATTCAGTTAAAAAACGACACAAGCACAATGTGTTTAAATGCAAAGCTGCCCAGCTCAAATCAAGATATTTTCAGATCATTACAAAATCATACGTCCATACCAATGCATGTAACTGATAATATTTTCTACAAAATGATATGATGCGAAATACAGAGAGAATACTTCATACACATTTCTAGGCTTATTCAATCATTATAATTTTCGAAGAATGATTGAACATAATCTAACCTTTCACGCATGAAGCGGCATATCATTTGAGTAATTACATTATCTTTCGTTAGTCCCACACGAGTATTATATATCGTACAGGTAGAAACTGAAAATGATCTATGATGTTTCCATATAGGGCGCTCTCAGCCAAGACATCTCCTAATTTTTTTGATAATTTACATTTGACTTCATGCGCAAATAGCACAATGCTCTGATTCGCTTGCTCAAAGGTGGTACGATGTACAAACAGCTTATAACATCAACATTGGGATATCCCATGCAAGCAAAAGTGACTAAAGGTAATGCACTGATTCATCGTAAAGATTTTCTTGACGCTACAAGCCACAGTGCACATCTGCGGTCGTTTTCATCAAGCAACCATTTTAATGTTATTTGTATAGACTATAAAATAATATTCAGTTGTTCTAACCAATTCGTACAGTTTATTCCATAGTTGGAACATTCGTGCAACACTCTTCAACTAAAGTTGTGGTTTTATGTAAATGTAAATGTGTATACATGAAAACACCATGACGTGTCAACGACAACTGTCTTCGAAGCCGCTTGTGGTGCAATTAGTATGTGCTATCCATGTTTTCATTGTAAATATCCCATATTCAAGGGCAGCAGTCAGTGGCATTTTATTGTAGGGGATGTGTAAGTTGTTCGAGCCTCCAATTTCATTCAAAGCACATTTGTATCTTGTGACTATGGATTTTGGAAGTGACATCATAAATAAGTCTGCGGGAATCCCCTTCTGATTGTAATGTGTAGCAGTGTAGTTTTGCAAGCAGACAGCGGCATGGAATAATCAACTTTAAAATGTAAGCAAAGTGAATCGATTGAAAGACCATCCTTCAGTTGTTAGTATTACAATCAGAGGTTATAAGTCATAATCATGTTAATTGATGGCTCTAACGGTTTTGTTCAAGCAAGGACATATATTTATATTTATATTTGCTGGTCCAGTTATCCATTTTCTATAAAAGTAACCGATAAACACCATATTCGGCCTATCATAGCAAATGGCTCATAAAATCTCTCGAAGCACCATTGAATTCGTGTTCAATGGACTGTTGCATAATAAAGAGAAGAGCTTGCTTTGTAAAACCTTTGCGCAAGCTGTCAGGCTACGTTGGTCCTATTAAATACAACATCCTAAAACACTCATGGGTTATCAGAACGATGTTTTTACAAGGTTCATAACGGCCTCTACCGCTATTGAAAACCTCTCGGGCGTTACCGTTGGTCTGGCCGGATTCAGTGGGGGAATACTCGGTATGCCTAAAATCGGTATACGTGCTGGTGACAACTGCTCATATAACATTATATCAGCGTTATATGTTTGCAGTGTTATGTATGATAATGATTTCAGCGACAATATACCAATGGATCAGTTGACAGGTTATATCCCGGGAGAAGGCAGCTCGGATAATGGCAATTGTTTTTCGCACTAATGTACCTTTCCGCGAAGGTCAGCACGATTCAGCAATTGACTGATTTCTAAATACCTTTGGGTCTACGCAATGTTTACAGCTTTTTAAAGTTCCAGTGCTTATTTGTGTTATAGGGCAGACACTGTATAAGATGTCCATCCATCGAATAATCACAACTCATAACTTAAATGAGCATGATCTCTTGCTATGCGCCGCTAATCTGCCTAATCTGCTTTTCACACGTTGTTACAAACCAGACATGATTAAGCGGATTGGAATTCAATGTAGTCCGATTCAGCGTTTATGGCTACACAGATTTCACCGAGTGAAACTCTTTTCCGAGGGTAGGCATTTGGGCGTCAACAGAGCGTGACACAAGCTACCCATATTACAAGTACAACCGCTGGTGCAATGTCATAAAAGTTAATATAAAGCGTAGATTTTCATCCGTTAGACCTGAGAAGAAAAGGGAACGACTTTGAATGCAATCATACCGGTATAATATTTTTACAATTGAACTAGAAAATAAATCCAACAATGGCATTAACACCCTGCTCTTGCTTTTCTACTTCACGTTGTTGTACAATAGTAACCCAATTAAATTGAACATCATTTTTTGTGCTCGACTTTGCAGCTGTTACTATATAGAACCATGCGTACACAACCCTTATATTGCACCCATATATCTTTATCAAGCTGCAATACAGCAACAAATGAAGTAACTCAGATGAGATTATTCGTTTTTTCATCCTGAGCATTTGACGCAAATGACACGTACAATGTCCTACACATATGCTATAGCACTCCCTACAAGATTATGTAATCGATCTAACCCACTTTTTATCGATATTCATATCATAACAGAAAATTGCATAATCTATATCAGAAGATTGCATAAATTCAAAAGACGCCGAGCCCTGAGACGTTGGATCAACAATACCATATGCATTAGTTTATTCCGTGGTAGCGCCACCTTATGACGGGCATATGTTTCACTTATTTTCGTGATCAATATTCTCTATTGGTAGTGAAACTACTTAATGTGGTTATAAGCTCTAGGATCACGATAATAAATTATCATAGAAGATGGGTGTATACACGGGCAGATGCATTTAATAAGATGTTCAATGGAAAGAGAAAATATGATTCATTGAAGCCGATCTCTGACGTGCGAATACAGAACAAATCAACACCATTGCATTTCTAGGAACTAAGCACATACGATAGACTAAATAATTGGCGTTAATGCTATTAATATCTCCATCTGGTATTGACACGAGACACCAATTAATGATGATTATTCCATATGACTGCTAACTCCATTATCACTCGGATATATTTTTCCTGATAATAGGCGTTGGGTGCCTTGTTAAAGATCTGCTACTTTTAGAGAAAACTCTTTCCGCTCCCAGGCAAATAACACAACAAATTGTGCTTCCAAATTGTGGCTATTCATTACTGTTAAAGGGATCTGGATTGAATTCTTATGATGCTTAAGTGAATGGCTGTCAGTGTTAATCAGAAAACGGCACTTATTCGTAGTTCGTCCAGGAATTGCTTTGATGAGGAAGTGGGTAGAACATTGGCCCGGTTGTGAGTACACTTGGGAACCTCATGAGAGATGTCCCCGATAGGTGTTTTTGTTCACAAGACCCCTCGCCACCCTGCACACAGGTGTATTAAGCGGCAATCGCACAGTGGTGGGAATAAACGTAGATGGCCACAATAATTCGAACATTTGTGGTCGATCAAATATCTATGCCGTCCTCTGATGGTTGACAGAATGTGAATCTGTTTTCAAAGTTGCGAATCAGGATGCAGGGTAACTCATTCATAAAAATATTTATAAAAATTCATATATTGATACATCTTGTTTGAAGCGGATATGCTAAAAAGGGAACCTTTAAACGTAAAATAGTGTAAGGCAGCTTATATGCTGCTAATTGATATCAAGGCAGCAGCAAAGTGTGTTTATGGATAATAGCCTGTTTGGAAACAATTCTGGATTCAACAACTTTAACAGCAACACAATGTCTGAGATGTTTAAGCGTAAAGCCAATACCTTCAGCAGAAATGAACTAATATGTATAACTAGAGTCTTTGCACATGTCGGTAAACGAAGCAAGCTCTGACAAGGTGGAATGCATGTGAATTAAGTTGAAGAACGCCTAATGCGTTTTTGATGCTGTTTAAGACATAGAAGAATTTCAAATTGATGTCAACCTCACCTGGCTGGAACAAATATCACGAAAAGGGAATTCGTCAACAGCACTTGGATCAATAGTTGCTACCTGCACCTCAGGTGCAAAGTATTCTTATGCAATCACTTCACAGTTCCTAATGGGTAAAATGTACAAGCATTTATAAATGTGGCGTCACATAGTCTTCATTCCCGTGCGATCGTTGGATCAAATATATTAAATACACGAGGATCTATCGTCCGTTTCCGGATATGATATTTAAACTAAAGAATGCAACCCGCTAACAATGTTCATTGTCAAGCGGATATGGTCTTCATTTGTTCGGGGAATACATTATCATGTCTGTCAAAGAGTGTCCTCACAAATACTACAGCCACCATGAAATATCTGAGCGATAATCATTTTCAGTAGAACATTGGTGCCGGTCCAGTAATTGAATATCGATTGCCTACATCATAGATCTTGTCTCTCAGACAGCCCCTTCACATCCGGCGTGCTGCTAAGAGCAGTTGATGAATGTTACATGTGTGGTTACACTCCTAGGTCCATCATGTAATATGCTGTACTGTGAAATTTATTTTCTGCGGACAGATTCGTCTGTGGGTAATTCCAATGATCAATGATTAAATGGCGATCGTTATGACGATGATAATTATTAGCATCATTATATTTATGTCATCATATCATAATTATCTACGTCATCATCATCATCGTCTGCGTCATGGCCAGTTTCAAAAAATTTGGATATTTGTGATGATTTATGGCTGCCAATGGAAGATCGAATACATTGTTCCCACATGAAGCAAGTTTGTGTAATGCCATACTATTACGTATTTAGGTACGTCCACGAAGAGAAAGCGGGTAAGTAATGAACCTAGTGGCAGCGCAAGTAAATTAGTTCATGATTGTGTATATGATGATGTAAGTCGCTCAAAAGGACTCACCATGCTGTCGCAATCGTAAAATGACATAAACATTACTTGGAGCTTCGCAACAAAATGAAGCTTGAGATATTGGTACTCGATGATAGGTGCCTCGTTTTAGTATTCGATCATATAAAAAGGCTTCGGTTCATCATGTAGTCTTTATTATGGTGAATATGCAACGAGCAAGTTTGCAAAGAAGCAATTGGTGGCCAGGTGAAAGAGTAAAGGCATTTAATTCTTCACAATACCGATGTACACAAGCAGCTTGATTGTCTTGTTGATCTACAGGATTAAAGCATACCACAATTTAATATATTGTTAACTTGCGTCTTTAATACAATTCCTTAAGACCACACAAAAATAATTCCACACAATCGCTGCCAAGGATTGCGTTATGTATATTGCAGCTTTCTGCATCAATATCCGTGGATGATTTGCGTGCGCATGTAGAAAATTGCTACAAGCTAAGACGAGTTTAGGCAGAGAGGAACACGTTTCATGGATGCGTCGTTGTTACTTGATCACTTCCCATTGCAGGACTGGCAGATATATTGAATGGGAACGCGTGTGAGTCAAAGAAGTCTTCTGCGTCTTGGGTGGGAGGGTCACACTAACGTGCTTATTAGTTTGACATTGACTATTGATTATGCTTTATTGTCGACGTAATATAATTATGTCCTGTTTGGTGTTAATCGCACAATATACAAAACAAAAGACGAGTTTGATACAGGTGACTAACCATTAGTCCATGTGTAAATGTCGATACCTGTTAAAATAGGCCAGTATCTTTCGACATAACGCGTTATAACAATTAGCTGTTGATAGATCAGACAGTTATGTTTTACTGAGTGCCATAGCGATTTCTCCCATATTCCACACATCTAAATAAATGTGATACAATTGTGGCCGCTGTCACATGTTTGGAACATAGCACATTGCAAGGGAACGCGATGATTTTGAAGGCATCATAAAACTGCTATCGGTATTTAGTTGGTGAATAGAAAGCCTAACCCTTGTGCTTGCGACATTATGCATCGCTGGCCTCTGTCTTCTGTCTTAGTTTGCTGCGAGGCTTTAAGAGAAACTAGGGGAATCCTATAAGATGAATGTGAATAGCTGCTGTATCCTCGGTGATATGCTAAACGTATTCACATAAGACAAGCGTTCAGCACATCTGGTTAGGAGCAGGATGACTGCTGTGTCTTGAGATCCCCCAGTATATATTTAGATCATCATGGCACATACTGCTCCAACGACTATAGATCGCCGTCAAAATCCCCGCCATTAAATGGCGTTTATATTGCAACAGGGAATGGCCGCCAGGTCGGGATCGGCCCTCATTACTCGTCGATGGGGTACTTGATTTGATGAGTAGGAGGGCAAGTCACTTGTCGGATTGCAATGTGTGTTTCAAGTCATTATAGATAAGCGTTACTCTCATACATACCGCATGCAAAATGCGTCCTAAGCTATGCTTCTATACAAGGTACTGCGCCACCATGTACGCCGACAAACATCAGCTCAAATCGCGAAGCAGCGGGCCTATAAACTAATTTCCACAGTGATTTGAAGTTGAGATGTCAACCTGATTCTCACTTCGTCCTCCCACGGTTGATGTGGTATATACTGCTTTTACACAAACCAATAGCGGAATATCTTGCCAGAGAAAGCTTATAAATGTAAACTTTGATCAAACAAAATGATTCAGTTTTTCTTAAACAGTTAGACAGCAGCGGTAGCACACAGACAGCACTCTTAAACGCAATGTAGTTTATGGCAGCTGAGTTAGTGTTTTAGGAATCCGCAAGAGTCATGGAAAAACACATGTGTGCAATGCTATTTTATTATAAATTGAGAGAGGCATTGAATTTGCTTGGCGCAGTGTATATGGCCTAAATATCTCTTATATCTACCAACGCAGCACCCAGCCTTATTGAGTGTAAATATATATATACCATTGGAATATAAGCCAGCTATGTTTAGAAGAAGAAACCTGTACCTTAACACAACAACAAGCACGCGGGGTGGGTCAACATAAATAGACGGATGGTTATCGTCTTAATCTTCTTTATTGCGTTAATACAATTCCAAATAATAGCTATCGTTGCTCATAGCAGAATAGTGGCGCCAATGCGTTTTCTCTGAAGAATGCTAATGTGATTTAGTTCCAGATAATGCACGAGAGGTTGAAGGCTGTGCATAGGGGGTTACCTAACATCTAACGATACAGAGATCGCAATGAGTTGTCACACATTAAGCCATCACATCATACGGAGGAAGTTCCGCAGCTTCCTGTAGCATTGTATGATTTTGTATGACGGGTTGCTGTTCAGGTGAACATACAATTGATTCCGTGCGAAAGAATACATTCAACCCTCACTTCAAGCATTACATAAAAACCCATAAACAAAATTGCAGCCACGTAAAATGGAACGAAACCACAATATATATGCACCTCTAAAGTCATCTGCTTCGGGTCCCAATCACAATATAACTATTGTGTCCAAACAATCACTAAGTATAATGACTCTTTTACACTACTTAGTCGTAATACCCAGATACATATCTAAAGTAACTCCCAATCGATCAACAGTTGCAGTTATAAGACCATAACCATTCCACCGGAGATGTTGGCGATCAAGAACACGTTATGCGGGCTAACTGGTATAGCATATGCTCAGCAAATCAACTGCTCTATTCCAGGTGCACAGTTCTATGATATGCGGAACATATGCGGTGCAACCTTTATAACCGCTCCCGGCGGGTGATTGCGACCTTGAGGATATGCTATGCATTGATGCTGGTAGTTAGCCTCGTTACCATCTTTCTAACTGAAACCTCATTTATCTCTAGCAATAGCTGAGTAATACAGGTCATATATATCATGTCTACACTGTACTACATGTACGCAAATTTGTCGTGGTCAGAATGCATATAATTTCATAGTGTACGTTGGTTAAGCAGTTGCCTATTTATAGAGAAAAGGAATAAGGTTAACGCACATTGTGATACGGTGCATTGATTCTGCCCCTTATCAGCAATGACATTGATATCATTTAAACACACGATAAGAGTAACCTGGCAATACCTTCACTCAACTGTTTCAGTATACACAGAATCTTATCAGAGGTGCTAGAGACATTTATATTCCCGCAACTTGGACTAAGTTTTGCGTTCCACTATTGATATTTGTAATGTATCCTCAGATGGTTCTGAGTATCTGAAGGGGAACACAGCGACTGTTGCTTCCATTGCATCGATCAGCATGTATTTATATTTTGTTGGCATCCTGGCACTGGCATATAGATAGCCATAAGACGCATTGCCATATTTCCCTCACATTTTTTTTTAATACGGTCGATATGTTTAAACCTTTTTGCATTTATAACAATCCGTAGAAATTTTATCACACGTTCATAAAATTCACCCATGCGGCACTGTGATCGAAATATTATTACAACAGCGTTAAATAGGTTATGACAGATGATATATTGTTTGTTAATGTTAATAAGGCCTGAAAAAGCTGTCATTTGATATACACGTTTCAGAAGTATATTTGAAGAGGCGCGATTTATGTGCCATAAATGTGATCTAAGATACCATCAATATATTACATTGCTAACATAATAGCACCGCTGCGTTATTGAGTTTTCACATTCTATTTATATACACCATCTGCGTCCAGATGTAGTCACCAGCCATACACACTAATAAAGATATTGACAAAAATAATATACATAGCTACGGCGTTTGCCGATGTCTTCAATGCAAACCTGACAAATACCCTTTGACTCGGTGATAAGCTTTTTATCTTTGTTCAGACCAGAACGCATTTTCTGGGCCTTTATCATGTAAACAACATGAACTACGCAGGCTTAATTTTTTATAATATCTTAACTTAATGGACTATACTTTTCGAAATTATTCGCAAAAAATCAGCAAGCCGATGCTTCAACGCAATATCTCAGTGGATAGCAGCCTGAGAAAGTAAACTCACTGTGAGATAAAGCAATGATTTAATTATTGGTGCGAGCGGCAAGAACATTATTGATATAAACCATATTTTAAACATATGCTTATTGCTGTTATCGTTTGCAAACGTCACACAAGTCGTCCTTGACCCTTATATTCCCCAAAGAATGCTTGACTAATCATTCAATCAATAGCTGTGACCGTCTCCCACCAGTGCAAATGATACTAATGCAATCGCTTTACAGACCCAATATGGTTAAATGTGCAGCTCACATTGCAACGTCCATTCAATGACCCTATGCTGATGCTGCCTGAATGAGCGATGGTTTAGCCATGTTGGACATGTACTACTAACTGGCCTCAATTGATCAGATTTCGCTGAGTACTGTATGCACATGAAGCAGGTTACTAAAATCAAGCAAATACAATACGGCTGTGTCTGAAATGAGAAATTTAAATTGCACACCTCGGTGGTCTCTCGCCTTTATGACCCAGTTGACTGGTACGTACCCTAATCTTCAGTTAATGCGCAAATTCGGGACTATTGCTAGGACATCAGCAAAGCGGGGAGACTTGCTTAAATAAAACCAATGCCACTTATATTGGCGTCATCATCAGTGACGCACGCATGGCCGCACATGTCAGCAAACGGGTTGCATACATGGTTTGTTTCAATTTGTCAGAGATTAACAATGGTGAAGAGGCAGTGTTGTATCATTGTTTTATTACATGTTGCGGGGTCAATGTACTCAGCATCAATTGAGGCTTGCATAAATTAATGATGTCCGTACATAATCGACGGTTATCAGCACCGCTCGTAGATATTCGACTGCGCTGATAGACTTCTGTCCAACAAGTTGTAGCAGAAATGAAAAGAGCCATTTACCATAACCGGACAACAAAATTATGCAGCAACATTCGCTATTTTACCTGATGACACCTCAGTAATCTACCTCAGCTAAATGCCATCTGCTAGGGTGAAAACATGTTGCAATACAGCAATGGTTGGAAAGAAAAGCACGTGTGGTTAAAAAGCGTTTTTTGAACGCTTCCTGTTGATGTTCTATAGACAAATCGATACCCAGTGAAACATATGGTTGAGAAAGACGTCTTTGAGGCCGGCCAAATATTGCGCCAGTGTGCTCGTTAATCTGGTATTGATCCCACCAGGTGTTATGTTCACCTGTACGTGCTGCATTTGCGATTTGAAACGCCGAGTTTATTGTTTTGTTCTGTAACGCGACTGTTTGCTTTGTAAAACCCCTCGTTAACTCACTATGAGATAAAGCATATTAATAAGCGCACCAGGACATTCAGCATGACAATGCACGGTCTGAAGTTATCTGAATTCATCCCTCATTCTGCCACGCAGCATTAAAGTAACGTGCGCTTAACGTGCTGTACGACAACAAGTCTTTTGCGGCCGCCTGGAGAGCCTAGGATCACACTGGTGTTGAAAGCCACTCTTAATCTCCA
>CM067357.1:7060317-7120317 GCA_034190875.2 Urechis unicinctus
CAGATCTATGAACTGAGAATAAATTAAGCCGGTTTAATTTTCATTTGAGCTTTTTCAAATTAACGTCTCTTATTCAAACCGAAAACCAGAAAACCATGAATCGTTATCATTGTCACCATAATTTTAATCATCTTCATCGCAGTCATCATCATCATCATCATCATCATCATCATCATCATCATCATCATCATCATCATCATCATCATCATTATCGTTGTCGTTGTCGTCGTCAACATAATTATCATTGTCACCATCATTTTTATCATCTTCATCGCCGTTATCATCGTCTCCATCATCGTTGTCATGATTGTTGTGTTACTGAGAGCATTGAGACGCTTGCCGCATTTTGTACCACAAACGTCTAAGATAGATGCTGACAGTCTGACACTATTCAGAGTCAAAGTTTTACTCACCCCTCATGGGGAGTAGATTATACCGAATTTGATTAAGATATGTAGCGCGGTTAATCAAATTGACCTTGAGGTAACAAACGTCCGTTGGCGATGCACAGAATGCCTTTGTCCTTAATGAGATTAGGACTTAAGCTGAGTTGCATAGATGGGTTAACAGAAGAAACATGTTATAGCGGTTTAGTTGTTAGTATTCGATCGGTTGGTAGGTGCATCGTAAGTGATTCACATAAATAGGCTTCTGTTCATCCGATGTCTATGCACATGGACAGATTCGCCAAGAAGCAGCAGGTGCCCAGATGGAAGAGGAACACTGCATAAGTGTGAACATTATTGTCCACAATTGCAATATGTAGTTCCTATGCATCTTTTAACACAATTCTGTAAGACCAAACAAACATAATGCCTAATCATTACTGCAACGGATGCAAATGCTGTCTGTGTCATGCAGCGAACATCATATTTTGCATATGACAGCTTCCCGTATCAACTAGTTGCACGAAAAGAGGTGATTAGAAGGATCATGATCAAGATCACTTCAGATTGCATGAATGGCAAATATATGATTAGGCAACGTTAAATGACTTCAGTTCTATGATTAACACCATCAAAGCCATCAGTTCGATGATAAACACCAAAAATGACATCATTAAGTGATAAACACCATTCATGCCATCAGTTCGATGATAAATGCCATCAATGCCATTTGTTAGATGATAATCACCATAAATGCCATCAGTTCGATGATAAACAGAATAAATAACTTCCGTTCTATGATAAACACCATCAAAGCCATCAGTTCGATGATAAACACCATCAATGTCGTCAGTTATGTGATAAACACCATAAATACCATCAGTTCTATGATAAACACCATTCATGCCATCAGTTCTATGATAAACACCATTCATGCCATCAGTTCGATGATAAATGCCATCAATGCCATTTGTTAGATGATAATCACCATAAATGCCATCAGTTCGATGATAAACAGAATAAATAACTTCCGTTCTATGATAAACACCATCAAAGCCATCAGTTCGATGATAAACACCATCAATGCCATCAGTTCTATGATAAACACCATTCATGCCATCAGTTCTATGATAAACACCACCAATGTCATCAGTTCTATGATAAACACCATTCATGCCATCGGTTCGATGATAAACACCGTCAATGCCATCAGTTCTATGATAAGCATCATCAATGCCATCAGTTCTATGATAAACACCATCAAAGCCATCAGTTCGATGATAAACACCATTCATGCCATCAGTTCTATGATAAACACCATTAATGCCATCAGTTCGATGATAAATGCCATCAATGCCATTTGTTAGATGATAAACACCATAAATGCCATCAGTTCGATGATAAACAGAATAAATAACTTCCGTTCTATGATAAACACCATCAAAGCCATCAGTTCGATGATAAACACCATCAATGCCATCAGTTCTATGATAAACACCATTCATGCCATCAGTTCTATGATAAACACCACCAATGTCATCAGTTCTATGATAAACACCATTCATGCCATCGGTTCGATGATAAACACCGTCAATGCCATCAGTTCTATGATAAGCATCATCAATGCCATCAGTTCTATGATAAACACCATCAAAGCCATCAGTTCGATGATAAACACCATTCATGCCATCAGTTCTATGATAAACACCATTCATGCCATCAGTTCTATGATAAACACCGTCAATGCCATCAGTTCTATGATAAACACCATCAATGCCATCAGTTCTATGATAAACACCATCAATGCCATCAGTTCTATGATAATCAGTTCATGATCAATGCCATCAGTTCATGATAAACACCATCAATGCCATTCTATGATAAACACCATCAATGCCATCAGTTCAGTTCATTAGATGATAAACACCATCAATGCCATCAGTTCTATGTTAAACACCATCAATGCCATCAGTTCTATGATAAACACCATTCATGCCATCAGTTCTATGATAAACATCATCAATGCCATCAGTTCTATGATAAACACCATCAAAGCCATCAGTTCGATGATAAACACCATCAATGCCATCAGTTCGATGATAAACACCATTCATGCCATCAGTTCTATGATAAACACCATCAATGCCATCAGTTCGATGAAAATCACCATCAATGCCATCAGTTCGGTGAAAAGCACCATCAATGCCATCAGTGCTATTATAAACACCATCAAAGCAATCAGTGCGATGATTACCACCACAAATGCCATCAGTTATGTGATAAACACCACAAATGCCATCAGTTATGTGATAAGCACCACAAATGCCATCGGTTATATAATACACACCATCAATGCGGTCGAATATATGATAAGCACCATCAATGCCATCACCTCTATTGTACACACCATCCATTGTTATTCATGATG
The DNA here is from genome assembly GCA_034190875.2 of Urechis unicinctus. Taxonomy (NCBI): domain Eukaryota; kingdom Metazoa; phylum Annelida; class Polychaeta; order Xenopneusta; family Urechidae; genus Urechis; species Urechis unicinctus. Next base: position 7,063,132 of record CM067357.1, read on the forward strand.
AATACAGCTCAAGGGAAATAACAGAAAACATAGCTAGCAAAGCTTATGGATTATCGAGCAAGTGACACCAACCACGTATGAGTGACGTTATTGATAAATACGCAGACACTTGTATTGTTAATCTCACAGGGACTGTGCTTCAGGTTTGCACGTACACTAATGAATTTGCCAGAATATATATTGGCACTCCGCATTTTATTCCGCAATAGTCTAAGTGCAAGGATTATGGTCGTTATATTTACCCAGTCAATGTTGATAACAAACTCTTACCTTGCTCACATAGATTGAGTATACTATTTGAGCATTAGTGACCAGCTGGTTGGCTCACGAAATTAAATAAAAGGCAACCTTTGTGCCAACGCTACTGACTCATGCCAATATTGCTATACGTCCAGGGTACAAATGGTTTCCAATCGCGGTTAAAGCTCTCCTGTCACAGTAAATACTATTGCCACACATCATCCTGACAGGATCATATCTTCTCACTAGTCAAATATCCTCCGATGCCAGCACAGAATGAACGCTTAACATGTAGCTCATACCTGACAGCATATTGCGGTGTCCTTGAATACCAAACTGTTATCGGGACCCCAGTAAGTCGATATTCATTCATTTTATTTACACATTTCAGCGTTAAGCAATAGTGTCACTTTACCAACAAGGAGTGCATGCTTAGGTGTAATGTGTCGTTTGTGTAGCTATCGGTAAATTTACCATTGGCGCGCGGATTTCGTTACAACTGTATCCAATCCATTTCCGTACCAGCATATGAAAAATGCTTTCAACCACTATAGTAAGATATAAGTTTGCCAGCCCTCAGTCATATTGCAATTTATACATCAAATTGCAAGTGTAGTCTCCAACATTATATGCTGCTAATTTCTAGTGTATGATTACATCTTCATAGCTAGTTATATTGGCCCACGGGCGTAATCATTACTAGCAATGTGAATGTTTGTCGATTCATTGGTTTGTCTGCATTTCTATTCTCCATTATTCTCTCCCCCGGTCCCATAAAATAAATTATGCGTGGCCGAACTACCAATCGAATTGAATAGCCATTTGGAAATGCTTATGAGCGATGCACCTGAGATGGGCATAGCCGGGTGTGCAATCTGACAGGTGTCTATTTGTGCAATAATTGATTGTGCTCATTAGCAGGAACATTCAGAATGTTTACAAATGGCTGTGTTGGGTAAAATGAGCCAATGGTTTTGGTTGCTTGATGCTGTTAGTGCTGTTAATACTGTATTGGGTAAAATGAGCCAATGGTTTTGGTTGCTTGCTGTTGTTAGTGCTGTTAATGCTGTGTTGGGTAAAATGAGCCAATGGTTTTGGTTGCTTGATGTTGTTAGTGCTGTTAATGCTGTATTGGGTAAAATGAGCCAATGGTGTGGGTTGCTTGATGTTGTTAGTGCTGTTAATGCTGTATTTGGTAAAATGAGCCAATGGTGTTGGTTCCTTGATGTTGTTAGTGCTGTTAATGCTGTGTTGGATGAAATGAGCTAATGGTGTTGGTTGCTTGATGTTGTTAGTGCTGTTAATGCTGTATTGGGTAAAATGAGCCAATGGTGTTTGTTGCTTGATGTTGTTAGTGCTATTAATGCTGTTCCAGATCTGGAACATAATGATTTGTATTGTAAATGGGTTCCATGCACGTTCCCACTGATCGATATATTTGAGAATGACGGAGAGATAATTTTCCTTTCTTATGTTTTGACAACGACGATCTGCTAGAAGCTACCATCAAATTCGGACGGGACAGCTTGACTTACCTTGATGTATCGGCCTGGATGTCACATTGACGCATTGCTCAGTATCAACCACAGCTACTCTGATACCCAGTGCCCCACCTGATGTGAAAAGCGTGGGCCGTATGTTCTTTGTCGATGTGAAATAGCTCTCACATAATATTGATGTGGCTAGCTTGGACAGAAGGGAGGTTATGCTGTACGTGAATGCCACCAAAACAAGATGATCTTGCAGTGGTTTGATGCCGTGATATCCGTAATATAATATGAGCAGCGTATTTCCTGTGCTTCCGTCTTTTGGGTTAAAAGTCCATAAGAAAATGTGCCGGGTGAATATGCTCTGTGTTGTTCAGTTTGACTAACTAACTAACTAACTAACTAACTAACTAACTAACTAACTAACTAACTAACTAACTAACTAACTAACTAACTAACTAACTAACTAACTAACTAACTAACTAACTAACTAACTAACTAACTAACTAACTAACTAACTAACTAACTAACTAACTAACTAACTAACTAACTGACTGACTGACTGACTAACTGACTAACAGGATTCATTATCGTTGATGGTGGACGGGTGTTTCATAGTATGGAGCTTGCATTGCAATCATTCACACATTAAACAAGAATATAGGCTCTTTAGAGTCAGATGTATTGATATCTGTAAGTGGGTTCACTGCAACTAGTAGGTAGTACTAGAAAATGAGTGAAACACACGACCGCCCTTTATAGAACGCTATCATGAAATCAACCTTAGCTCATCAGATCCATATCTTGGGGCTCGCCGTGGAGTCTTCTGATATGTCAAGGTTACCACTCCCCCACTTCCCCGAATGCTCAATCTGGTTAACAAAATTAGCTAAAAAATAGAAAACGTTGCGAATAATAAAGCAGCTCTCAATCCAACGGGGTCATTATAGTGCGCATTTTTAAATATTTATGAAGCTGACTCGGCCTCAAGCAGAGGCTACCTCAAACAGAGGCTACCGAAGATATGATTAGCTACGAAAATTGAAAAGTGGTCTCCTATGCGTTTATCTATAACGATGCTACCGAAGGCAGTCTTAAACCAAGCATGAGAAGCTTTGAAAATAAATAGTCTTCAATGCGGTTATCCGAAGAAAGGCTATCGAAGGCGGTCATAAAACAAGTATGAATAACTATGAAAACAAAATATTCTTCTTTCTTCCACGTTGATCCCCCTTCTGTACTGTTTTGCTTCAAAGGTACAACAAAACAATCAAAACATTGTAAACTCATATAAGACTATGATTAAATTAAATGTGTATCAATGTAATACAGATCAAATCGTGCTTCCATGTGTATTTACAACAGTTTGTATTGACAGCACGCTGCTAGCCCAGTGACAGGCTGCTAGCACACACACGAGCCTTCATGCCAATGAATCTGATGAAGACAATTAGCCTGTCAATAATATTTTGAGATTTACTCAGTTTTGCAGGTGGGAGGAAAGCAAAAACAACGATATGTCAATTCGAATGCAAAACCCATTCACTTTTCATCATTGTCATCACGTCATTATTCACATTGTCATAATAATACTGAAGATATCATATAACAAGACTTATATACACTATGAACTTGGTAACAAATGAACCTGTCTTCGCGCTAGATTTCGCTCTCTGCTTTTGAATAACTAGTCTTTATATTACATGACCTGATATAATCAGGACATGTCCACCTGGGTTCATTGGATATCAACTATTCGACAGCTTCCCATTTTGTTGTTGAGTTTCCCTAGAATACACTCACTGTGGCAAAAACACCAATCAGCTGCAAGCTCAACACGTACACAGCAAAGTTGTGGTGCGTGTGTTTTTGCCAACAGTTGCATGTCCTATATCTCGCGAATGCCAGCGATGTGTATTCACCTATCGAATCTGATATAACAGAGAAGATGTATGGGCGGATGCGGGTAGAATGAAGATTAAACTGATCATAAAAGTAAACAATTTGATCACAAATGGTAATATCAAAAACGTTTATGAATCATTCGAAATAATAGAAATAGTGTGGTTGTGACCTTGCAATGTACATTACTTTCTGGTCTTTTTTTAAAAAAATTGAGAGATATGTTGTTAACTAAATAAAATTAATTATAATTTGCGTCGCAGGTTTAATACATAAGACTGCAGTCGGATGGAACGTCTGGCCTGCAGGAGGATGTTGATTATTTAACGAAAATGTAGGTAAACCTCGCTTATATCGTTGCATATACATGATAGTCACTTTATGAAACATGAACACAACAGCCTGTATTCAGCAAACAAGATAAATGCAACTGCGGTACTATAAGCCCGGTAATGTGTCACGCTTATGAAATATTATTTCAGCTATTATGGTTTATTATTTCTGCTTATTATGTATCGTTGGCTGTCACGGATATGCCATGCAAATTGAGTTTGTATTGGGTAGGCAAATGTAACCCAGTCAGTGTGCGATATATATGTGGTACAAACGCTTCTGGTGACTCACCTCAATCTACAACTTATATTAAACAAATTTTTGGGAATACACGTTATGTTCATAATATATAATAGACTTAGTCGTAGGTGTATTTGCAATCATATTTCTCTATTCACACAGATCACTTGCAACGGATGGTTTTGCAAACATTGTGACCTACACAGATGGAGTTCATTGTCCAGTTCGGAAGACAATGCACTCAGACGGAGGGCCTGCTCTAACGACAGCACTAGATAGTTCATATTTAGTTCATGTTCGATTGATTGGTTATAGTATCTGTGTAGATATACAGAAGCATCTGGAAGGATAATCACTCATTGCATATTCTTTCAGAAAAGCATCTGATTTTCGCTTATCGTGGCTTTCAGACATATGCTTATCTGCTATAGGCATTGTTGATGACGTAAGTTAGTGAATATTCTGTTCAGCTTTCGGTTCAGAATCATATGACACAGTCATCTCTCCAAGGCCTGAGCAGAATCGAACTAATGGTTTGAGCCTCATGGTAAGACCTATTCAACCATTATGACATGCATGCATCATTTATGCATCTTCAAATTGTGTTTTATTATTTTATGCAACTTAATTTCCTAGCACCGGCTATCAAGTTTTATATATGGTTTATGGATTTATAGATGGGCGGCACATGTTTCGGGCTATACAGCATATTTATACGATCCGTCACCTGCAACCTTTTCGTTGATGATTGATTGGTTAACACACATCGTGTTTGCGACGGCATATTTCGAATTATATGACAACGTAGTTGTTGTCTAAGGAGACATTGTCAGCAAAAGGCCCCAAAGTATTAAATTTTTATAGAATCTGATAGCAAGTTCTTTGTGTTACGCTTAATTTATATGAATTATATACTTTGGTTAAACATAAGGTGCATTTTATGACATACTGTGTGATAGATTGTTTGGCGCATGCCGTTCTTATGGAAGAGGGAATGAAGTCATATGTAACAGCAACTGATATATATCGTCAACAATACTTCATTGTGCACGTTGAGTAAAACCAATCATAGTTGAACATCAAAGCACTGATAATAAACCTTTTGAATGTCATCTTTGGAGAATGTCCTGTTGTATGGATGCTGATGTTAAACTGCATTTAAACCATATTTATTATCAGAATTTGAGAATTATGTTAGACTTTTTACAGTGAATGACTCAAACCCATAAAGGTTTTCTTAAGGGATGAATGTTAGTGGCGTATTTCTAAATAAGTCACTATTAACATTGTGTTTTAAATAGAGGATTCGTTAATGCTTAACATATATGACTCACCAGGTCCGAACCCATAATTAACTATCGTTCGCCATTTTAAATTCTAAGTTTGATGTGTTTCTCATTCTTGAATGGTAAATATTTATCCAAATTTTAGGGGTTGAAAAATCATTTGACGCATTGTGATATATCTTTGAAATATATAAGTAAATGATAGCTTGACGGATTACGATAACAATCGAGCGAGTGAATCAATAAACTAAGCAATTGATTGTCAAAGAGTGGCAGTGCACATGAGTGTTTGGTTTGAACTCGTTTCTTTTAGCATCCATTACGCTGCAAATGCAATTAAATTAATTCAAATGGGTCTGATCAATGACAATTAGCAATGCTTATTTCGTGTATGATTAATCGCATTCGGTGATTATGGTAACAAATGGCCTGCATTTCCACTGGTTACTCGTTAAATGCAAGCACATCCAATGACTCATCGTGTAATTGCGCTTTGCCATGTACATTGAGCGTGAACCACTGTCTGGCGTTTCTTGTTTATATGGGAATAATTCCTCACTATTATGCTGTTGCATAATGCATTATAAACATTTATTGCTTGGTCCATTGAGCGCTTGCATAAGCCAACGACACAAAACTGACCCTTAAAAACGTACATTTTATCTGATAATTGCCGGTGGATATCTCATAGCCAATTTCAACGGTCTCTCTAAAATGAGCATCGGCGCCGCCTTCCTTGCCGAGTAATGACTTGTTTCTGGAAGTTGATGGCTGTTTTGCCCGCCTCTCCTGGTCGGCTTTAAATAAATTTAGGGACCCCATTTATCCTAATATTCTGTTCACCACAGCACGAATATAATTAAGCATTTATTTAGAAAACCGAAAACATTGCCCCAGTCGAGTCAGAATATTATGCTAGATATGCTTTTCTAAATACTAAGAGCCCATCAAGCTTTCCACTTATTGTTCATAATTATTTTGCTAGGCCTATAGTCTGAGGACCTTCCATTCGATAACATAATAACGCATGTATATCAAAGAAAGGATATAAAATAGATGCAGTAATGTTCTTTTACATGAAAAGTCGCTAGCTTTTAGACTTTTTAGAAGTTTTAGACTTCTGTTACGATACGGCTCGTATCGCAAGAAAGAACCTGAAGAATAGATTCCTAATACTTGGTATGATAAAGTAGCACGAGTTTAAAGGTCATAATCAATCTCAATATCTGCAAAAGAAGTGAGGGCAATACTAACCTTTTTACACCGAGTTACAAAAAATCGTCAATGAGCAATCGTGTGCCAATGGCAATTGAATGGAAGGCAACCTTTAGGCACCTGCTACCGAATCATGTACCCACAGAGTGCCGAGAGATAAACCTCGTCCAACACAGTGAAACTCATTGCCATATATGGTCCTTGTAGCCAAAGCGGTACAAATCCTCTCACGTCGATGCTAGAGTAGTAGAAAAGCGATTTTAAATAAATTCATAGTTTAACTCTTAGGCATAAATGCCATGCATTACCTGCGTTCAGGAGGTTTGTTTAAAGCAGTTATAATATTGCCGAATATGTGTCACAATGCAAGCTCATTATTAATCTCCGACATATGATGCAGTGCTATTATCGAATGCCTAATTGTTATGCGAAGAGTTGTTGAATTAAAGTATGACAGGCCAATACCACGGAAATTGTTCCTTATGAATAGCAAAAACTCGTAACAACCCATGATCATTAGATGAACTATAAACCCAATGTATGGTACATATTAGTTTGTCTTTATCCAATCATTCATTCAACATTTGTAGAGCAAACACTGATTTTTAATGATAGAACGAATGGGTAGTCATAAATTCAAAGTTGTGTTGCTACCTGCATAAACGGCTTGTCCAAGATATATCGCACAGTTTATGGAAGCCATTAATTTTAATACTATAAATACAATCCAGGTGAATGAAATTCATCACACAGGCCTACGATTAAGACATGTCGACATTACAGAACGTACGAAATATATTTATTTTCAAGGTTTGGTATTCGTGCTAAACGGATTAGACCATATTACACCGGATCTGTGAAACGGCTATCTGTGTCTAGGTAACAAACCTAAGCTGATAAGATAAGGTAGATAAGTTGTCAGCTAACTTGTTTGTGTTTTTATCAAGCACTAGAGACTACAGGCATTGATACTGCCGTCAAGCATCGCTGATCAATCAACATATTAATGACATTGCTACTGCCGACAAGCATCGTTGGGTCATCAGCATAGATTAATGGCATTGATACTGCCGTCAAGCATCGTTGGTTCATCAGCATAGATTAATGACATTGCTATTGCCGACAAGCATCGTTGGGTCATCAGCATAGATTAATGACATTGCTACTGCCGACAAGCATCGTTGGTTCATCAGCATAGATTAATGACATTGCTACTGCCGACAAGCATCGTTGGGTGATCAGCATAGATTAATGGCATTGATACTGCCGGAAAGCATCGCTGGTTTATCAACACACATCAATGGCATTGATACTGCCGAAAAGCATCGCTGGTCCATCAGCATAAATTAATGGCATTGATACTGCCGTACAGCATTGCTAATCTATCAACATATTTATGGCATTGATACTGCCGCCAAGCATCGCAGGTGTATCAACATAGATTAATGACATTGCTACTGCCGTCAAGTATCGCTGGTTCACCAGCATAGATTAATGGCATAGCTATCGATGCTTTTGATCTCAAACACTCGATCAAGAATTTTAGAACGCTCCTATTTGAATCAACTTCGATTGTCATGGTAAGTCATGTAAGCACAGTTTAATGATGATATGTATGGAATTATCACTTGTTTCAATAATACCTTCTCACAACCATGCTTCCCTCGATCAATAGAAACACATTTGGTGATGAATCAATGAGAATTTATGCGTATTCAGAACAGCTTCTACCGACTCTATGGCGTCAGGACATCGTCAGCATGCCAAGCAGAAACGGTTCTCAGATTGCAAATCCATATAACGCGTTATCATTATCAAATCACATCTGTCAGGGAACCATTACCAGTCTTTCGCCCTTCTCAAAAACTACCATTCCATCAAGAAAAAACATGCTTGTAGTTGCCTATCAATACTCAATTGCTGTTAACATTGGTGCCAACCCAGTAATTGCAAATTGATTGTTGAGCCTGCTTCCTAGAATTGGTCTTAAAGGCAGCCCCATCAGATCAGACGTGCTATTTATTGTACGATCGCTGCTCGTGTAAGGCTTTGGAGGAGGGATTGGGAAAGCATGGATTAACGCCCTATTTACATGATTTGTATTACACATGTAATACGCTGCACATTGAGTCGATGATTTCTTCGGATCATGGGCTTATGTAATGATCGTGATTATAATGACAATGACTATGATAAATAAGGCCAGCACCAGTATTATATATATCACGGTACCATCATTAACGTCAACTTCATCGACGTCATCATCATCATCATCATCATCATCATCATCATCATCATCATCATCATCATCATCATCATCATCATCATCATCATCATCATAACCATCTTCGTCGTCGTCGTCGTTGTCGTCGTCACCATAACTATCATCGTCATTATCCCCATATCAGCATCATTATCATAGTCACCATCATTTTTATCATCTTCATCGTCGTCATCATTTTTGTGTGACTGAGACCATTGAGATGCTTGTGGCATTTTGCACCACAAACAAGAAATATAAGTCTAGGATGGATGCTGACAGTTTGGCACTATTCAGAATCAAAGTTTTACTCAACCCTCGTGGGGAATAGATTATACCTAGCCGCGCTTCATAGATAGATTAACAAAAGAAACGTGTTAATGCGGTTTTGTGGTTAGTATACGGACTATTGTTAGGTGCATCATTGGTGGTTTAATCCCATAAATAGGCTTCGTTTCATCCGATGCCTATGTACATGGGCAGATTCGCAAACAAGCAGCAAGTGCCCAGATGGAAAAGAAACACTGCATATGTGTGTTCATGATTGTCCACAATTGCAATATGTAGTTTCTATGCATATTTTCACACAATTCTGTAAGACCACACAAATATAATGCCTAATCATTACTGCAACGGATGGCAAATGCTGTCTGTGTCATGCCGGGTATTCAGCTTATGACAGCTATGATTGGGCAACGTTAACATCACACATCATATGTCTGATGCTGGTAGTCTTGTACCGTTCTGGAAAACCAGCATGATACAACTGTGAATATGGAAATTCGTGTTAACAGAGGCATTGGTCTTTTACCATAAGGTGTAATAATAAATCACTGTTAACACATCAGAAGAGTTCCCACATGTCCAAATAAATGTGATAGAACAGTATTGTAGATTATATAGCGCTATTTTAATTTCGAACAACTGTCGACCCCTGGCCAAATGTTTTGAACAGGCGTTAAGGTGATTTTGTGGAGTAATTTATACGCATGATATAGTGAGTTATCAGCATTTGGAAAATACAAGTTCTTATGTCATGTATGTAAAGAACCACAGTGGATCGTTCCAAAATGCGACAGGTTTGGGTTAGTAAGATGTGAAGAGCCTTGTGACCTGTCGCATTGTGGACAAATCCGCTTAGGTTCTTTAAGTACATGCCATAAGATCTTGTATAAAGACATGGAAGAGGGTTCGTTACTGGATTTCATGTATACTTCATGACGGAGCAGCCCTTATTAGCATTTGTACCCATATGTCCTCACGTCTTCTCGCTCAAGTCGTTCGATAGCAAGCTTCCATAGTGATGGCCTAAATAAGTTGACGATGTGTGGTCTAATTCTCACATAATTTTGGCATGGTTGTATTTTGCACGGTTCCAAATATTATTGCGGAGAAAATATTTGTGTTCACTCTGTCACCAAATTAACCAATGCGTCGGCTTAATTGGAAATACCTAAATAGTGAATGTTAGCTAATATATTGATTATGAGTCTAAATTAAGCAAGAACAAGCTAATATTTGTGATGCAATATTCTAATCGGCAGCAAATTTGGAGGAGCATTATATTCGAGTAGTGAACCAATGGACCGAAAAAAACCTTCAGGAGCTAAATATACGTTGAACAGCTACCATGACCGTGTCCGTGAATGTTGAATGCATATATATAGAAATATATATATATATATATATATATAGATATATATATATATAGATAGATATATATATATATATATATAGATAGATATATAGATATAAATATATATAGAGAGAGATATAGATATATATATAGAATTTAGATATATAAACATATATATATATATATTTATATGCATAGATATATATTTATTTATATATATGTATGATATATATATATATATATATATATATAGAGATATATATATATCTCTCTTATATATAGATTTTACCCTCTCTCTATATATCATATACATATCTATCTATAGATATGTCTAAATAGATATATATATATATATTTAATATCTATATATCTCCCGCTCTATCTCTCTCCCTACATATATATCTCTCTATCGCTCCCTCTCTCTCTCTTTCTATCTTTCCCTCTCTCTCTCTCTATATCTCTCTCTCTATCTCTCTCTATATCTCTATATATATATATATCTCTATCTATATATATCTATATATATATATATATATATATATATATCTATCATGCATTATCGTCACCACTATAAAGTACGTTTAACCCATGCGCGCAGTAAAATGTAATAAAACCATTATAGGTTCATAGCAACATACACATACGTGATACATTGCACGGAAAATAACAAAGCATGGTAATATATCGACTCTGCCATGATGTAAAGTTATCTCCCGATCAATCAACAAAGGGAGTTTTGGATCTAACATCAGACGCTTAGATGTCAATCATTGAGCGATGGAGCATAAAAAGCAATTAGCGTGCCAGTGCAAGGCAAAGGCTAGCTCCAATCCAGGGCTTTATTGGAAGCCAACAGACAGGTTGGCGAAGCACCTGCTTTGATAATCACCTGCTCTATGTATGACTCACAGCCACATAAGATGCAATTCGTAGGCTATAACATTGCTAGACGGGGATACTGGCCTTGACGAAAAAGCTTTACACCTACGCAATATAGGCAAACCTCGTTAAGATCCTTCTGACTGAAACCACGAATAGACCTTGAATTTGTCGAAGCCCCCAAATTGACCTCTATCAGAAAATCGTGTGTTAAATTGACATATCTTTTTTATATCATATGGAAGGTGACAGTGTACATTGTTTGTGTTGAGGCTAATTTCTTGAAAGGACGAAAGAGTCGTCGTACTTCGTACTCGGTGTCTTTGATCCTGCCATATACGAATAATGACACTCATATCACACAAACACGCTGATTGGCAACAATGTGGCATGCTCCTTCTTAATTATAAACATGAGGACTGACACGACTCAGCCTATATAGATAGCAACTGCATCGTGCAAATATTCAAATACTCTAAATCCTCTAAAGACTTTAATAATAAAATCGATGCATTGCTCATGCTCCTTACAAAAAGAAATGATATCAGAACAAACGCCGAACTCATCACCACAAGATTTCTATTAAAGAAACGATACCAGAACAAACGCCAAACTCATCACCACAAGATTTCTATTAAAGAAAGGATATCAGAACAAACGCCAAACTCATCACCACAAGATTTCTATTAAAGAAAGGATATCAGAACAAACGCCAATAGCAAAGGCTTTTCATCACAGCAAGGGATGATCACGTACTGGGAAACGCACCTACCGTTTCACGAACATGTGGTTTCTATTAAAGAGAGGTGCATGCCGGTGAACCGTTTGTCTTCAATCATTACCCCGCAGCATTCCATCATCCTCAACCGAGCAATTCAAATTATTATGGAACCTTAATTTGAGAAGGAGAACATAATGTAGTTACATAAATTTCCATTTCTGATTCAACAATAGATTGAACATGACGTTTGCTCAGAATGATTGCAGTTTAAACTTATATTTAATTCTCCATTGAACAAATTTTCCGTCACTACAGCATCGGGCAACACTTGTAAGAAAATAGTATGATGCATACACGTGCAGTAAACAAAATTTGTCAAACGATTCATAAGCAGGAGCAAAGCAAATGTACTGCTTTTTAGTTACAATAACTATCGGCCGAAACAAGCAACTTCTGAAACAATAAATCCTTTGATGAGCGATATGTTTTATTTCAAGATGGACCCATGGTAGCTCACAGCTTAACAAGAGTCTTGTAAGTCACGTTGCTCACACACAGTTGCTGATGAAAAGGAGAGGGCCACGGCGTGTTGCGGAAAGAGCAGCCCGAGGATTTAAAAGCTCACCTAATAATGGCAATAATTCTGCATTTTGCCATATAAGCGACGACCGGCAACGTTTAATAACATAATATGCCACCAGAGTTAACTATTAAAATGAATAATGCAGTTCATTTAACTAGTACAGCAGATTGCATAATTCAGAATTGCCATCTGACACATAACGCCAGTGCCTTGTTGCTCGATTTGTTGCGTTTGTGCAGAGGGGGGGGGGGGGGGGGGGGGGGTTAGATATAACCCCTAAATGTAGGTCGTAATAAATTGTTTATTTTACGATAACAATAAACTGCAGCGTTATTAACGCAGATGGATTAAACGGTAACATTGCAGTCATTCCCAATCAGTTATCCATTACTTTAATAATTGTTATTGGACTTTTTGAATGGTGCCTGATACAAATAGCGTAAATGGTATTAGAGTATGGCTAAAGCAGGCGAATCGTTCCCAAAGAAATCGGTCATTATTGGTCCACAGGGATATTGTTCATATTTGCATTTATAGCTTTCGTACTTTTTTGTTTTGCTCAGCCAATTAATAAGACAACGTACTTTCTTATATATTATGATTAAAGGCTCCCGAGAAAGCACCGAGGAAATCTATGTTTACTAGGATTATGATTTCCGTTACACATGTTAATTATTTATCAGCCAGCTCCATGCAATACTAGTACGTCGTTTAACTATTTCCCCAAGGGAAGCAGAGGAGCGACACGGAAAGAGGCCACTTTCAATTATTAAATGCTTTCATATGTGAAGCGTATCCTTTAAGCCAAAGCTATCGAGATTACAAGTTCTTACCAAGGCTCTCTTCTAGTGAGTTTCCTTATAACTGTATTGTGGCGTAATAAATGATTAGCTGATAGCGACATATACTTCACCCCCCCCCCCTAATAGTGCAATACAAAGCACACATATAGATGTAAATGAATTGAATCAGTAACTTACTGTAACTTTGATGTTGAAAACCAACTGCTGCAAACCAACCAAATCATAAGCAACGAGTCACGCAAGATAATGTAAGATAAAACAACCAGCTAAGAATCCACCTGACAAACGAAAAGCTGAAAAAAAATTATCAATATGCAAGTGGCTTCTTATAGTCTTACGCCTAGTACGTGAGGAGTATGTTCATCATTACCATCATTATTATCATCATTATTATCTATATATTCATCACAAATGTCATCATCATTATTATTATCCATATCATGATCAATATCACCAACATCAGCATCAAAATCAACATCTTAACTGTCGATTGCATTGTCATCAAACCGTTTTATCATCGTCATTGGCAAAGGGTGTTACACTGAAGCAACCTCTCCGCACCCGTTCCTGTCAGGCTGGCATTTTCTCCACTGCCCGAGTAGTTCAATGTGGCGGATTAAGCACGCCTGTCGCAATCAATCTACCTCACTATCTTGCCAACCTAGACTGCATAAATTCTCTCACAAAGTAAATATCACACGGAACAATGAGATGTAGTTTATTAAAATATCTCTGCTTGTGGCTAGATGAGGTCCATTATGGTTAATCATTGTAACAACCTTTTACCTGATTCTATCGGGCTCATGCCCACGCTTCGCCATTTCGTCGATCTAATTAGTGGTTCAATACGAGGCTCTGTTGCACCGTCGAATCCGATATTACACATTGTATGACGTTTAGGCATTCGGCTCATATTGTCAAGCTTCCGAACGCAGAACCGAGCGGAATGCTTTATTGTCAAAAGACTGTAATGAGCATCATGAACACTAATCACGATGTATGTTATCCCCAGTCAGTGACACCTTAACATTCAATAAGGCAACGTAACAACAGTTTTAGAACCAAAAATATGTTTAGGAGTTTACGCTGATTTACCGACCGCATTTAGAGTAACGAAATCATTTAAACTTTTTAAAACATGTCCCAAAAACGGTCAAATGTTGATCAGTAAGAAATGAATTATCTATGGAAAGTGCCCATGGTTTTGCAATGTAAACCTAAATTGATGGCTCCTTAAAAACACACCGCTTTGTCTTCTTAATAACCGAGAAATAAAGGGATGAAATGAAATAGGCTAAATTTTGTGTGATCCAATTATTCCACAACAAAGAGTTCATTAAAGTTATTTCTATCGACGGACAATGTCGGAATGCAACTGGTAATTATTCATTATTGCTTAGGTTGATTAGATTATTACATCCAATCGGAAACCGTACACGATAATAGCTGCAGATGATGTAGACAACAGCTATGACTTATTGAATGTATAAGCCATAAGCTACCCAGTGGAATATGTGCTACGGGAAGTGATGGAGGTCACAAATAGTTGCTTAGCAACCAATATTGGTGTGCCCAGTTCATGTTCTATACCTAGCTGTCACAAGCCATATTGTAATGTGAAAGGTATTTTCCTTACAAGAGCCAGTGGTTTCTAAGGTTCATAATAGTATTGCCTTACATGCGTGCTCTCAGTGAATAGAATCAATACTTGTCTTTGGCCATTTCGCATTATCATTCCGCAAGAAAGATTATCAAAGCCATTATGACAGGCATTGATTATTACAATACACCGAACTGTTGGAAGCGAAAAGTATAGATTTCTGCATTAAGATATCTGCTTGTTTATGTTTGATGGACGTGACGTTTTGGCAGAATTTTTTTTTTATCCACGTAACCAGAACGAAGCCGTACACATTCCAACAATCTGTGACCATTTGAACAGACTTCGTAACTGCTAATGACGGGTTAGCTTTTGTGACAATCTAGCCATATTAGCCAACTGCCATTACATACAAGGTGCATATCGTATGTTATGCATTACATAACGTTGCAACATTGTGTGTGAGAGGTCATTACATTGATTAATCACAATAAATTACATCAGTATCATCAATCAGTCATTCCGCAACATTATGTGGTTAATATCAACGCATTAACCCATGTATTGCAGGCATTCGTATGTCTGTATTAGAGCGACAGTGTTCACAATTACTTTTAGAGGGTAAAAAAAATTGGTATGACCAAACTAATGAAAACGACGTCTTAGCTTTCCGCTTTTGTCTATTGATACTTCAATGAACATACAATTCATCTTGCAAAAGCATAATTTTTACTTCACCGGTTGCAGCTACCGCCTTTCTGTTTACAAAATCTGCAATAGAGATCGTCCTTGACCGCTCATGGCAATGCACCTTTTACTTCCATGGTTTTTGTTTTGACAGCATAAATTGATGCAGCCATCACTAATCATATACTACAACGACAGGGTGAAGGCCGTTTGTCTGGGGAGTAACCTTCACCTGGTTGATGTCATGCTGGTAGCCACACGTTGTGGCTCATGATGGCCCGCTTCAACATAACCGACAGCTCACATATATTTGTATACACGGAAAACAAAAAGCAAAACATCAAAGTGATGCAACCCTTGCCATAATGCATCGCGCTTTGCGGTTTCGTTGCAGCTGGATTTCTTACATTGGCACGTGCAACGATGTGCGTCAGTAGAATTGCAGGTGTCCGCAGGTTAAAACTGGCCGCAAGATTTCATTTGGGTAGCATCAACTGTGGGAGGACCTCTGCGTTATGTGGCTACAAATTGATTGACCTTTGCGTTGTGTGGCAACAAATTGATTGACCTGGTATTGGTTTGCGCAGGAGTAAATATGTGGTGTGATGTTCACCTGGGCGTCCTCGGGTTTGTTCAGTTGTGCACATGCTTACATATTAAAACCTCCTGTAAACTTCGCGTATACACAAACTACGCAGGTAAACACTTCATGTACAGTCTGAGGAGATCTAAATTCAGCCCATATTCCGTGAATAGATAAATTTTGAATATGCTTGCATTATTAACATGGCCTCTAATTGTCACCCCACAATCGTCGCATTATTTATCTTGAATTCGTAAGAAGATATGAATCCAAGAGCAAAAGTCTAAATGATATCTGCTGTTACGACACGCAAACTAACGATGGTAAAGGATGATTCGATTTTGCTTAAGGTGCCATCAGCATTTGTACTAATCTCAACTGTCCAAGAAAAGAGTCACCAGAATTATATGTGTATATATATATATATATATATATATATATATATATATATATATATATATATATATATATATATAAATATATATATATATATATATATATATATATATATATATATATATATATATATATATATTCATGTATGTGTTTATGTGTGTGTGTGTGTGTGTGTGTGTGTGTGTGTGTGTCTGTGTGTCTGTGTGTGTGTATGAGCGTATGTAGCACGCCCCGTACTATCAACGCACATATGCTTACCACGCAATCAGAGAACTACAACACTTTGCCAAGAGTAATGTTTCAGTGAACAGACAATCCAAACTCACAAGATTTGAGTATTCAACACAACAAACACTCCATCGATTCATTCGTCTTTGTCTCAATTCCTCCGACAACAGTAGGTTTAGCCCTGTTTCGATATGCTTAGTGCCTTCCTTAACACAGCCAAAGATCAAAGAGTCTAGACATTTGGCGGGGAACAGGATGGCTGCTGTAATTTTTTATCGTTCAGCATATATTTAGATTAGGCAGGCATCCTGGCACTTGCTACTCTCGTGACTAATGTGTGCCATTAACTGCGCCGCGACTGCGTCAGGTTAATATCGCCGTAGGGAATGACCGCCAGTTTAAAAGCAACTCACGTTAGTCGTTGATGCAGTCGCGGTTTTAAGGAGTGAGTCAATCTGTGAATGGGTGGGGCACAGAGTGTGAGTAAACTAGGGTGCTTCAATTCATAATTGATAAGCACCTGTCGCTGAATATCGCGAATAGATACACCCCAAATAGTATTTTTATATCTCGTACTCCTCGTCATCATGAATTTGGATGACGTTAGCTCAAATATTAGCCGGTATCCCAATACAATGCTCATTGAATTGAATTCAACACATACTTGCAAAGTTACCATTTGTATCAACATACCAGCATTCTATTTGACAAACATTACGTCACTTGACAGAAAAATATTCAACACAATCTTGTGCTTCCGAAATGTCTAGTGTAGAAAATCATTTGTACCTGCAGGTCAATGTGAACAACACGAAAGTTGCCAAGTATATTTAGCACAAGCCCAGTTAAACTGACAGGAAAATTGAACAACTGGCTTGGCGTCAGTAGGGTTTGCAAACGTATTGTAACTGCTTAGATAGGTACTGCTTAACAGCTGCTTGTTGGAAACAATGACCTGTTCATTCCAAGTGTAAAGCCGCATTTAGACGGTATATGAACGTGATTATTATATATTACTGCGATAGCATATTGAAATGTATTGAAACACATATTGCTGACATATTAATTATACAGATTAATCGAAATGTATTCCAATGAATCTTCGATAGGAGCTCAACCTAATGATTTGAATTAGATATTGCAGAATGAATGCCAAATACTTATGTATGGATTTGGGGAATACTCCGAATGTAATGATGATTGCAATACTGCGTATTTCATGTATCTTATGTCTGTGCATTCGCGAGATAGCAGTTGTAATGTGTAAAATATCGGCACCAGTCCTATAATTGAATATCGATCGCCTGTTGCATCTGCGCCACACAAAACTCAATGGAAAGCATGAATGAGAGTTGGTTCACTGGGCTTCCATGCATAGATATGAGGTCACCACCAAGAACGCGTATGTAAGATAAAACAAACTTTGTATCTCGTATGTGCTGTATTGAATTAGTGGGATAAATTACTGTGGTTTATGATCAACGGTGAGCCATACCACTCATCCGATCCACTAGGGTTCTTCCGAAAACGTTGTAACAGAACTGAAAATAGCAAATGAAATGCTACGGAAATCCTGGTGAAATACTCGCGATTCATTCACTTATATATGCTATTAAGCAAGAGCACAGCGTTGAAGATATACAGCTTTTTCTGCAATTGATCACGCACATGGCAAATAGACCCAGGTGAGCTCTCCGCTGCAAAATTCTGTATTCAATGTAGCCTAGGTCTATGAATTCGCGAGATAGCAGTTGTGATGTGTTACATGTTGTCACCAATCCTATTATTGAATATCGATCGCCTGTTGCATCTGCGCCACACAAAGCTTAATAGAAAGCATGCATGATAGTTGCTTCACTGGGCTTCCATATCATAAATGCAGAGTTGCCAGGCTATGTTTCCTTGCGACTTTCTATTAGTATCTAACGTCGTAAGATACTATACTGAGTAATTCGCACATAGCAGATAGACCAGATAGACTGCTTCTGAAAGGAAACATTTGCTATTGTCTATGTACAAATGCATAAATGATATGAGAACCAATGGATATTATTAATTTGTTAAGGTCACCGAGGACGCGTATGTAAGATAGCGCAAACTTTGCAAATCACATATGCTTTCGAAAGAAACACCCCTTTCGCTGTTAGATTAATGGGATAAATAACGGTGGTGTACGATCAACGGTGAGCCATATCACTGCTGTTACATTAGGCATCTATATTGTCACATAAATACCAAACATGCTGGCTTTTATCTGTTACTGGAAGTGATTGGGCTATTAAGCTACTGTGTTCAGCTGGACACAACATGTTGCGGTAACCTCTATGTACCGACACGGGATCATGTCGGGGTAGATTTTATTTTAGTGCACCACACTATTACTATCGCGGGCGGAGGACGCCTGGCATAGAAGAGCTGATTATCTTGACAACCAAAGCAGCCAATATCCTCTTATCAGTAAAACTTCATTAGCAAAACAGTGGTGCATGGTTCATTAAGGTTACTATGCTTGAGGCAGCCGGAGATGGGATGTCATTCTCAAAGAATAATGCAACTATTTCAAATGCATACTATCAGAATCAAATGAAGCCAAGCTTAGCAATAAACGAAAAGTGATGCATGTCAAAACATAATGCTGTGTCGTTTGCGTGTCTTTGTTTGGCATTTCTTCTTGCAAAGTGCCATTTGCGGCGGTGTTTTGCTATTTTCATATCTTAAATACTCATTGTTGTTGGGATTTTAGAAAACTCACAAACGTAAGAGGTGGATACACTTAAACATTGGACGAATAAAGTAAACGTAGCGAGTAAGTGAGACAAAATGATACGACAGCGTAGCTGATTACACACACACATATATATATATATATATATATATATATATATATATATATATATATATATATATATATATATATATATATATATATATATATATATATATATATATATATATATATATAACGTTTTGAAAATGTTGCATTGCTCGATGTGTTTTGGCCTTGTATATAGGTATGCTTCCTACTTGTCTACAATTATTGTAAACATATTCGTGTTTGATGTATATGCGTCCCTAGATCACAATGTATCCCCTCTTTAAAACTAGTCCTCAAGAAGGCTGCAGTCTTGAAGGACATATGTTATGCTTCGAAGTATTTCTTCGACGTTATGATAGTTATTATAAAGCCACACTCCGACAATCACCAACATGTAATGCCGACATCGATAGAAGGACCCTAATCTTACATGCTATACCTTAATTGCTACCAAGGGTCAGCTTGGTCGTATGATTGCATGCGCTATCAATCACCAAAATACAAGTAATGAATAGTTTATTATATTTTAATCGATGTGCCATAAATCGTAATAATGCCTCATTTGATTAATTAGGTATGATGGTGACAATAAAATTTGCGTAGAAGCGGAGTTTGACAGTAACAACTACAGGTAATGTTAGTAACTGCATTGTCCCAGCGTATGTCACAATCACGATATTGTAATGCCAGTTGCTATTAACTGTATTTATGATGGCAGAGAGATGTCTTGCCGGGGGCCATTCGCTTACATTAACGTTCGTCATAGCACTTGGAATCAGATTGTCTGGCTATATATTAAGACACTGTACAAATCTTCTACATGTGCCTAGGGCTTAAGCGTTCAGATAAGTATCGCTCTACAGCAGCAGATGGCAAGAAACGACCTGTTCTCAGGTAAATGGCAGGATATAGAGAATGTTCATATGTAAGGCATGGTTTCTCACATATCTGAAGATAATAATTGTGATTAATATGTACTCATACGGATAGCTACCACATATTGAAGCCAATTTGATACTTAAAATATTATGATTGTAGCTTTTCGATTTTGCTTGATCATAGTTTTATTTGCCGCATTAGAAAACTTTGCCTTATTCCAAAGAACAAATGAAGTAGCACCATTTGTGATATAATGATAATATTTCTAACTTAACCAGCCTATTCACGATATCAGTCAACAATATACCCACCATAAGCTGCAAATTGCAAGCTAGCTATTTTGATCATCAGTAAGGTATCAAATAGCGTCCCTCATCGAGGGAAATTACAGCTCCTTGATTTATGATGTTAGATTGTCATAAACCATAAAAAGAGCTTGAAGTGCGGACAGATTTATGGTGTCATTCCCATTCTCCATAACATGACTTACCGAGTTTATTCACCAAACTCCTCTCTTTGCTTCACGTACAGTACGATGTCATGACTGGCAGTTTATGGTCAAATTTAATATCAATATTTGATACTATGCGAGATTCGTAGGAAGTGGTGTTGTATGGATGGTCGACGTCACATGACTTTGCTATGATAAGGGGTGGAAACATAACAACGAATTCATTTTATGGATAAAAGCGTGGATATATTTATATTTCGTTGACACTTTTATGGGAAAACGTATCGTATCATATCGTATCATATCTTTTTATAAGTTTTTCTTTCGGCTAAATCATAGCCTCCGTTAAGTCCCGCCATATACACTCCCATTCAATTAACAAACATCCATAACGTACTTTGACAACTCTGACAAGAAATGAACTGGCTGGAGCGTGGTACGTGTCTGTTGTCTTGAAGGCGATAAGATGTTGTTGGGGCATTGTGAATTGACTATTTTATCTTTGTAGTACATATCATTTAAAATCATTTCGGCATTTTACTAGCAGTTGTATGATACTGTTCAAGGCATGTCACAGTGACTCTTTCGTAACTAAATAATTCAAGTAAAGGCAATTTACTCAGATGTATTCTTAATTAAAAATAGGTGACTCGGCATAATAATTTTGATCAGATAGAGGGCAACAGGAAAATTATGCTAATATGTAGAATGAAACGTTTGTAAGAATACCATAATTATTGTAATGTAGAGTGGAGTGTGTATGCAACAATCCTTTTCAGAGTGCATGTATATTGTTGATTTCATTTGCCAGCTCCTACAGAACCACGTGTCTAGGTGCGTCCAAGAGATAAGAGTGTTAACTACGAAATATTGTTACCCGTTCTGTAATTGAATATCAATCGCCTGTGCAGGCGGTACGACGCAAAGCTATATGGATTGTACATAATGCAGTTGCGTCAAAATTGTAGCCACTTCCAAATATACCACACTGTGCATGACGTGGACTAACCCATGCATATAGCAAGCACAGTCAGCGTGTATGCATACTAAAGATAAAGAAAGCAAAGCATGATTCCTTTGTTGTGATCAAAATTATATCCGAGCGGTTACTTGTCATATTGATTATCACGTATTGCTGTCACTTGTTGCTATTTGTATCTTGCAAATGTGTTTCAACTCTGATGTTCTGACGTCAGTAACTCCCATACCAAAGAACGATAAAACAGCACTGTTTATACGCGATGAAACCGTTCTGTATGATGACAGTGTATGTTGCCTGTGGTAAACCACCTAGCGTACACACCCCTAGAAAATTACTTGTACGGATATTTTCCATTGCTATATGTCATGCATAACAATCCAATTAAAATGCTCATATCACTGTAATCTGTCAGAGTATATATTGTCTTCTAGACATCAGCGCGTATTTGTGTCTCACAATGTCAGAGAACAATACAAATATTGCGTTAACAATGCATTATGTTATGTTTAAAGGGGGCTAAAATCTGGTTCACACGATCGAAACAGACTCGGTAGAATAATACCTCTCTGTGAAACAGGCAAAGTCAACAAGTAGTTTGACTTACAATCGAAAAAAAATATTCGGTTGACATCAATATTGCAAGCACGTAGTACACATCGTTCGTAAAGTGCAATGGAGGCACCTACACGGTGATTCAGTAGAAGCTTTAAGTACCACATGCGGGAGATATTAGTCTATTTAGATACCAAACAGTGATTCTGTAGAGGCCTTAAGTACCACATGCAGGATTGATGTTACATTGCCTTTGTACAGCTTGATTTTAACATAATATTCAGCACAATGCAGTTTCCTTGACAGCATAAAGCTGTTGCAAGATAAGAGACGGTTAGGAGGCGGTTTACATGTTTTATAGATGCGAGTTGTAACTTTATCGTTTCAGATTGTAAACTGGCAAATAGATGTTTAGGGAACGTTACAATTAGAGAAGCTCATTTTGTTTGATGTTATAAGTATATAAATGTCTTTAACCGTTGAGGCAATATTGCTTGAATTCTAATATTAGAATAACAAATCTAGCTATTGTTTTATGTGGTGTTCATAAATTAATCAAACCTTAGAAACGAGTCAATCGTCTTTTAACATAAGCTGTAATAGTAAATCACTGTTGATACACCAGAAGAGTTCACACATTCAGAATGGCATGACAATGCTTGGTTTCTCCCTGTGATGCAATCATGTTATAGATCCATTTGATAGTGCCATTTCAATTGCAAACTATTGTCGATACTTGGCCAAATGTTTTGAACACAGCATACATCTTTCGAGAACACTCAGAGACACAGAGTGTGTCTATTTTGATACAGGCTTGAAGCTAATATCGTTGAGTAATATACAAGCATGCTATAGCAAATTATTAGCTTTGAATCGGCGAAGCAGCTGTAATCGACAGCTAACAAGTATGGTAGATTACGACATGACTTTGTATTTTTATGTGAAAGAATGTTGCGGGCCTGGATCATTGATACGTATTTACTAGCCTAACAACAGCAGAGCAAGCAATATTCGAATGAATGAAAAACCGAATTATTTAATCGAGGAATCGTTCAATTATGTATTACTGTCCTCACTCCGTTGTCTCAGTTTGAGGATATACAAGATCCTGTGGAATATATGTACAAAACCTAAGCGTATTCTCCTAAAACTCTCCACGTATGGCTGAATTCTCCTGTGTTCATACAGATAAATATTGCTGCGTTTTTAGAACGTCCAGAATGTGCATAGATTATACAGGCTTGGTGGCTTTCGTAAGTACAGATTATGCAGGCATTGTGAGTATCGATTATATATCGGTTTTATATCGCCATGAAAAAATGTTGCTCGTTAGTCTAGCCATTACTTTAATAAATGAGGTAACACTTAGATGGACAAGTCACTTGTCTTATTCCAAATAGACAAGGGTGCTTCAAGTAATCATGGAAGAGCGTTCGGTGTTGGATCTCATGAATATCTCATGATGTAAGAGCCCTAATTAGCATTTGTACCCATATATCTTCTCGCTCTAATGTAGCTTTCAGAGATGGCTAAACAAGTTGTTGATGTGTGGTCCAATTCCGACTATCCGACAGAATGTCATTGCAGAGAAAATATTTGTGTTCCCTCAATCACTAAATTTATCAATGCGTCAGAACAATCACACCAATTTACTCTCTACCGAAGCATGCCGGACGTGTTTGGCATCAAACATACTGCATGAGCAATTGTAGGTTAAAGTACACAAACAGCATCAATCTTCTTCCCAGCTTAGCATCGCTTGCTTAAGTTGCTGTTCTGATAAAAAGAACAATTACGTCACCAATATGTCATAATGTGGCTACATATATTTTAATTAATGATTCAATGATAAAATTACGTTTGTTCCGAATAATTTTCTTTGGAACTACTATTCAATTTTTTTAACTGAACAAATTGTCTGCTACAACAGCATCACACAACACTTATTAGAAAATAAAACAAGGAACAAAGTTTGTTGCATAATTTATTAGCGGATGCCGCTGGAACAAGCAAATATCCTGCCTCTTAGCTTTAATATATCACGTTAAGTATTTGCATGTATACATGCATGCATAGCTTTTCTATCTTTTTTATCTTGCCCAGCCAAATCAACGCCTTATCCGCGTGAGTGCAAGAAAATTAATGCAAATTCTTAGCTAATATGATACCAGCCTCCCAAGATAGCATCGTGGTAATCTATGTTTATTAGGCTTATGATTTCCGTTACCATGGTAATTATTCATCAGCCAGTTCTATAGAACACTACACTTCTGTTAGGAAATTATTACCCTAAGGGTAGCAGATGAGCGAAATTGAAAGACGCCACTTTCAATAATTCGATGTTTTCAGATGAGAAGCATATCCTTAAAGCCAAAACTATCGGGATTACATTGTGCCTATTATTTTGATATACAACTAATTACTAAATCCAAACGTCATTTGAGAAGCTGTGTTTTACAGCGATATCGAATCAGTAGATTATTGTAACATTGATGATGTTGAACGGACACTGCCAACCAACAAAATCTTTAGCACCGAGTAACGTTCAATAAAACAACCAGCTTAGAATCTGCCTGACAAACAAAACGCTTACCTAAGTAGTTCCATGCCGCGGATTAGGCACGCCTATCGCAGTAAACCTTCTTCACTACCTTGGCAACAACGTGAAACGTAGTTCGTTAAGATTACTGCGCTTGAAGTTGACAACTACAGAGCGTCTTGATTGTGACATTCTGTGTTTTCTGTATATTAGGTCCCTAATGGTCATTTAAGACAGCCTCACGCCTACGCTTCGACATTTCGTCGATCTAATAAGTCGTTCAATACGAGTCTTGTTGCACGCTCGGATGCGATACTACATATTGTGCAACGTATAGGCATTCAGCTCATATTGTCAAGATTCCTCGCGCATAACCGAGCGGAATGCTTTATTGTCAAAAAGATAATCACAGTGTATGATGTCTTAAATGCAATGAAGCAACATCACAATAGTTTAAGAACAATTATATTTTAACAAGTTTACTCTGATTTCCCGAATAAGTATGAGAACGAAGAAATCACACATTTAGCAAAAAAACTCCATTTTTATCGTATTATGCTTCACATTTTGTAGCCTGTCGTATCCATTATTATGCAGCTTATATAGACGAAAATAATGTCTCATAAATGATCTGAACACTAAATTAATAACACAGCATACAAACATACAGATAACCCAACCACATCTGCAAGATACCACCAAAATAAATCCTTAACACTTACTAATAAAGCTCCGCATTCGTGTTTCCCAGCTCTAAACGATACATTCCTTTGTACCATTATATATTTGCGAAAGATTGACGGATTAATTCATTGCCTGCATTTAGACCAGTGGTCTATCGGATGGTAGGCGAAGTAAGAATTAATACTGAAGCAGATACATGCAAGGACAGTGACGTGAGGGATTATCATCAACACATTAACACATGCATTGCAGGCGTTCGCGTGTCTGCATTCTAGAGACGGTGTACACAATTACGCTTGGAATTTTTTTATATCAAAGTAGCGTTATACCAAGGTGATTAAAACGACGTCTCTGTCTATTGGTACTTCAGTGAAGATACAATCCTTCGTGTGTACACAATTACCTCCCTCTTGTCAACGAAAAAGGCCGATTTGAAGAACGAGATCGTCCTCGACACTCATAGCTATGCACTTTTTACCACATTGTTTTTTTGACTGCGTAAATTGATGCAGCCATCACTAGCCACGCACTGCAACAACAGTGTGAAGGCCATTAGTTTGGGGAGTAACCTTAACCGGTTGGATGAAAACACTGTGAGCACACAACACATAGTTCACATAAACTAGTATACAGGGTTAACAAAAAGCACAAAACGCAAAGATACAACCCTGACCATTATGGATCACGCGTTGTGGTTTCTGACATGTATTTCTCCAACTGACACGTGCAACGATCTACGTCAGTAGAATTGCAGGTGTTCGCAGGTGAAAACTGGTAGCACGATTACATTTGCGTGAGAAGAAACCGGAATAGCGCCGTTCTCATCAACTTGAACTCCTCGTTGATGTTTTGCCGACAAATCAATGCTTAGTGAAGCATATGACTGAGGGAGGATCTTTGAGTGCTGTGGTTAGAGATAGATCGATCTGGTATTGTTTGCACAGTAGGGGATATGTGGTTTGATGTTCACCAGAGCGTGCTGTATTAGATATATTGTGACGGAAATCCTATATGTTCTTTCAGTTGTGCGCATGCCTGCATATTTAAATCTTGTGTAAACTTTACGTATGTAAAACACGCAGGTAAAATCCGGAGAACAATTTGCATCGAAATATTAGTTATCAACTATATTGCATCTAATTGTCACCCCACAATCGCCGGGATAGTTACCTCGAATTCGTAAAACGATATGAATCAATGGAGAATAACTCGATGTGATATCTGCTATAAGGACTCGCAAACAAACGATGGTAAAGAATGAGAGTGCATTTTACTTGAGGTACCAACAGCATTTGTACTTCACATCTGTCAAAGAAATGTGTCACCAGAATTTCTTAGTTATAAAAAGCACTACAACTACCAATCTTTTATTTAAAAGGTGTGCTTTAATGGCCTGCGCCGGCCCAGTTATTGAATATTGACACCTGTAGCGCCTGCAGCATACATCTTGTTCAATGAGTAGTCTCAAGAGGCCCCAGTGCGTTGTCTTTTGGTGGGATCTTTGCTCCTTCTTCGAGTTAGGCTGAGTAAGAGTGGTCAATATAATTGGAATGTATGGATAATCCTTCCAGTAAAACAACTTGAATGGTATGCTGCACAATGAAATTCACGCATATAAGACAGGCAGATCTGTCCTGTGAGATACACAGGGCAATGGTGGTGATCGATGTGGTTCAAATTGACATTATTATCATCATAATCATCATCACCTCATCATCATCATCATCATCATCATCATAATTATCGTCGTCATAATTCTCACCTCAATCATCATTTTAACCCTCGTCATCACCATAATGATAATCACAGTAATCATTATTATCATCATTGTCATCAATAGCATGATCATTATCAATATAACCTGAAGCAGGAACATCACCATTATCATAATTACCATAATTGCCCGCATTTGCACTCTTAGTGTCATTTTATATGATCTGTATCGCAGCAAAACTGAAAACTCTTCCCACCAGTAGCCGTAATATGTGTAATGGTAGTTATGTGTAATGTTGTCAATTTATCTTAATGAAACAGAGAACGATTATTTTTTTATTTAGAAATAACTTTGGAGAGTCAATGTATTCATTTAACTGCATTCAGTATCTGTCATAAAAGTGGCACAAATATATATCCTAGCTACCATTACATCATTACGAATAGCAAGCGTCCATTGAAGTTGATGATGCTGCTCAAACAATAGTTACTGCGTGGATTTGTCTTACAACCCACAGTTTGGCTGCCAATCATTTTCCTCATCCAATCCGATAACAGTTGCTGGCAAGGTTTACGATTGATAAATTGGCTCTGATTTATGAATGGTAGGTTTACGATTGATAAATTGGGACCTCTGATTATATGAATGGTAGAACGTGCTGTGGGAGATATATATTTTTTATATATATATAATATACATATATATGCATATATATATATATATATATATATATATATATATATATATATATATATATATATATATATATATATATATATGTGTGTGTGTGTGTGTGTGTGTGTGTGTGTGTGTGTGTGTGTGTGTGTGTGTGTGTGTGTGTGTGTGTGTGTGTGTGTAGAGTGCACATTTGCTTGCCATTCAGTCAGAGAAAAACTACATTTTGCCAAGAATAATGTTTTAATGATTAGATAATCCAAAGTCTAATGATTTCAGCATTCAACGCAACATACATTACAAAGCTTCGTACGATTATGTACAACTCATTCATTTATTTGTCCATTTCCTTCTGACACCACGCATTGGCACTTGTTTTACCCTATTTTGTGATATTCGTAGTGCCTTCCTTCACACTGCCACAGATCAAAGAGTATAGTCATTTGGCGAGAAGCAGGGTGGCAGCTGCTATTTTGTATCGTTCAGCATATATGTAGATTAGGCAGGCATCCCGGAACTTGCTGCCCTCGTGGCTAATGTTTGCCATTAACTTCGCCGCGATTGCGTCTGGTTAATGACCGCCGCTTTTAAATCAGCTCACGCCAGTCGTTGGTGCGGTCATGGTTTTACGTAGTGAGTCAATCTGTGGTTGGGCGAGTCACTGAGTGTGAGTAAACTAGGGTGCTTCAAGTCATAACTGATGAGTGCTTGTCATTAAATCTCTTGATTAGATGCACCCCAATGAGTATTTATATATCTCCTCGTCATCATGAACGCAGACGATGTTAGCTCAAACAGTAGCAGGCATCCCAATACATCCAAATGCTCATTGAATTGAAGGTATGTGATCGATCTAATTGTCGCAATGTCTTCACATCATTGATGTGATACAATGTTTCCGCATTTAAACCGGGTTATAATGCATCTATCAAGACAAATTCAAAGCATGCTTACAATGTTCCATTTGTGTCGACATGCAAGCATTATATTTGTCACACACGATCTCCTGCTACCGAAGTGGAATATGTAGCTGCTGTGTTGCGGCTGCAGCTGTAAGTAATATGAAGAGCAGCATCGTCCGGTTAAGCTGACAGGAAGATTGAACGACTGGCATGGCTCTATTCGGGCAGCAGGCATTGACGCAGATGAGACAAGCAGCTAAACACCTGATATTCTGGGCGTCTAGAGGGCTCGCAAACTTTTTGTAAGATAAGATGTACCATTTTGTTACAGGTGCCTCTTGGCTAACAGCTCAGAAAGGTACTGCTTAACAGCAGTGTGTTGGAAACAACGACCTGTGCATTCCATGTGTAATGCCGCATTTAGACACTATATGAACACCAAATGATTTTGTTGCCATATGTGCTTATACATGCGCAATGTGTGATATGCGACAGCATATGGAGACTTATTGAAGCACATATTGCTGACATGTAAATTGTACAGATTAATCGAAATAGATTCCAGTGAATCTTCAGTAAGAATATTACAGCTCAGCATCATTATTTGAATTAGATATTGGAAAATGAAACCGAAATACTGAAGTATGGATTCGGGCGACACTTCGAATGTAATGAATATTGTGATATAATATACTCAGTTATCTCTTTCGAAGTGTGCATGGCAAATAGACCCATGTGAGCTCTCCGCTGCGAAATTACGTATTCAATGTAGCTTAAGTCTTTGCATTTGCGAGATAGCAGTTGTGATGTGTAACATAATGGCACCAATCCTATAATTGAATATCGATCGCCTGTTCCATCTGCGCAACACAAGGCTCAATAGAAAGCATGCATGATAGTTGCTTCACTGGGCTTCCATTCATGAATGCCTAGTTGCCAGGATATGTTTCCTTGCGTCTATATATTAGTATCTTACGACGTAACATACAATATTGAGCGGATAGTCTGCTTCTAGACGGAAAAAAATTATTATTTGCTTTCTACGAACCCAAAGTCTCTCATTTCATGAATGATATGAGAACCAATGGATATCATTTATTTGTTAAGGTCACGTATGCAGGATAGCACAAACTTCGCATCTCGAAAGAAACGCCATTTCTTTGCTAGATTAGTGGGATAAATAACAGTTGTTTATGATCAAAGGCGACCCATACCAATCATCTATTACATTAAAGTGCCTATCGCACGGTTATAGGTACTTCGCTGAAATCAATTCATAATGTGATCAATAAACTCAAACCGTCGCATCTGATCAGTTAAGGCCAAAATTTGATAAAATGTCAGTTCAAATTAGCGCGCCCGACAAAACGCTGCGGAAGCCATTATCTAGGTCAGGCCCAGGCGTGTGACGTCAGTAAAGTAAGTCCGTTCTCAGAGACGCAGGGAGTTCCCCGTTGTCCCAGGCGCAGCAGTGACATCACCGGTGTCTTTTTTCTCTTCATCGGAGACGTCTGAATCGCCCATTTCTGGTTAGAATATGCAGGTGAAATTTGCTCTGCTGAAGCAACGTTGGTCTGCTAATGATCTGTGCCATCCCATGTCTCTTCGTCGCTCTCCTGAAGTGATGAAATAGCGAAATTACCAGCAGCCCTTTTGCGCTTATCGCAGATGGCGCCTCGCAACGACAACAATGCCGAAGCTGACGTCACGCGGAGGCGATTAATTATGAGCTCGTCGTCTCGATACGTCGGACTCGTCTTTAAAGTCGAATTTCGATCCGCAAGCTCGCACTTTGACGACTGATACATAGACAGAATAGGTACTTCTGGGTTATATTTCCGTAATCTTGCGACAAAAAATGACATGATTTTTCGTGCGATAGGCACTTTAAGCATCAGTATTGTCACATAAATACCTAGCATGCTGGCCTTTGTCTTTTAATTGAAGTGTTTAGGTTATGGAAGCTTTGTGTTCAGCTCGTGTGCATAAACACAAAACGTTGCTTTATCCTCTATGCACCGCCACGGTATTATGTCAGAGTAGTGGATTCACTATCGCGGGCGGAGGACGCCTGGCAAAGAACAGCTAATTATTTTACACCATCCTGACACCCAAAGATGCCAATATCCTCTCATCAGTAAAACTTCATTAGCAAAATAGTGGTGCCTAATTCAATAAGTTAACTGACAAATATGACACTGCTGTCAAGTGCGGACAGTCAGCGTGTAGATATATTAACGGCATGCCTTCCCAAACGCGTCGATTTCTTATGTAAACACATGCTTCACTGATACCTTTTTCGCTATCAAAATGATATCCGTAGATCCGATGGCAATGTGTGACATTGGTTATTAGTCACAACGGTTTTTTTGTTAGAATAGTATAACAATTCAATTTTAACGGCACTTAGTTGACACCTTTTGGCAGCGAAAGATGAAAACCATCGTAGTTTTTGAGCGTCAATTCCGGATACTCTTATCAACATTCTTTTTAACAAATGGATTACTGCATGATTACCAGAGAAAGGACAACTTAATGGGAAATTAAATTTATATATTCTATTGCAAATGAATGCACATTGATGCTTTGGGTCGATATGAAGAGATATACATCTCTTGCAGTCCTCAAGGTACACAAGCTGATTGCTTTACAAGTTAGCAATATAAACGCCTAGCCACCAAGTAAGCGGACACCAAGCTATGCATGAAAAAATTGGGAACTCGCATAAGTAGTTGTGCAAGTCGTAGCATTTGCAATTGGCGTTTGTATGAACAAAAAATTGCTAATATTGGGTTTAGAACGTCTAGGGCTGTGCTTTACAACGGAGAGGCTATGCTGTGGTGGCGTGGCGTCGATACCATTCTAATTGTTCATTCGTATCAGCCGCAGTACATATAGCCTTGCTAATGCCCCTTACGTAATAAACATGATGCGCTTTTTTTAAAATTTTTGAAACTTTACACCAGATATAGGGGTAGGTACAGTATGTAATATAACAGGTAATTTATTGGCACTGAAAAAAACCTAAATCTTTTGAAGAAAAATATTATAGCATTAGGTAATAACAAAGAACATGTGCATTTTTATCTTGAGAGATAGGTAATGGTTTGCATTTAAAGAAAAAGCGTATGCAAGTATCAAAGTGCCAGGATTAAATACGTAGATCGAATAAAAAAGACCATTTATTGTATATGGTATAGTCATTTGAAATTGCCATCTGCTTTCAGTGTGCGATACCAATTGATGATAAAATAAATTTTTCATATATAGTCATCTAGTGTGCGATCTTCTTATCTTCCATTAGGCTTCGCATCAAATGGCTTTGGTTAAAGATTTGTATTTTTATGACGCCACACACACACACACACAACCACACACACACACACACACACACACACACACACACACACATGGACACACACACACACACACACACACACACACACACACACACACACACACACACACACACACACACACACACACACACACACACACCCACACACTCACACACACACACACACACACACACACACACACACATGGACACACACACACACATGAAACACACACACACATGAACATACACACACATAGCCACACACAAGCATACGGATCATTTACGAATATTTGCTGGCAATAAACAGAGAGCAACTGAATGTGTAAAGAATTTTTAAACAAATACATATGCTAAACTCTCTTTATCAGAACATTCAACAGAGTATTCATCCCGTCGGTATAGAGTATTATGTCACTCTGCCCTTACTCATTTGTCTCAGTACGCTCAGGTACGATTGGGTGATACTAGGGTCATCTAAGTTCCTTTAACATAGATAAATATAATTTTTATTCTCTTCTTTATATGCAGAGTGCATTCTTACACGATGCGATTGGTTAATAAAGTCTGCACATCTGGTAGGATGGCAGCGACCTATACCTCCTTAGGTTTTCCATCCTAAATTAAGATTAGACTGGCATCCTGGTACATGATGGCCGGATGACAAAAGATTGCTAAATAAAGTCAATCGATTAAATGAGTAACAAAGCGCCGACGGTAATTGCTTAAGTTACACTTTGAAGCAACAATTGTTTGATGAGTGAGTAAATACGTGGACGGGTGGGGCGCTTGTCTATTTGTGAATGCACATTGATGCTTTGGGTCGACATGAAGAGATACATCTCTTGCAGTCCTCAAGGTACAAGGCCTAGTTAGCATAAACGCCTAGCCACCAAGTACGCGGACACCAAATCGTAAAAATTGGGAACTCGCATAAGTAGTTGTGCAAGTCGTAGCTGTACGATCGATATTATTTCCTAAGTCGTCACCACACTGGTTGATATCATGTAACGTACTCAATGCTCAATCTGTCCTGCAGTAGCATTTGTCCCCCAAAAAAATGTAAGGATACAAATACATAAAATTATCATTGGAATAGTTGTGTTGTTGAGAATATACATCAGTGACTTTAATAAGTGTAATACAATGGGTTGTAGCGGTCACATTAAGTAGGAAGCATGAGTCACGGAAAGTATTTCTTTTATTACATTTTGCGGGGCTAGACATAAATTAGGCCCAGTATCTGGGCTTAAGATGCATTGAATACCACATGTATTTCTAACACTACCTTTAAACCTATCTGCCTGTAATATATAAGTCAGCTGTGTCTGGTCAATGAAACACACACCCAAGGATATGAACACTGGGTCAATATTTGACAAGTACACTGATAAGTTTGTAGATGATGAATGTTCATTGTGACATGGTGTGATATTTTGATAATATGTACTGTACCTTCTGTGCACCACAAAAGCCAACACATAGTTGCTAGAATGGATAATATAGAATACCTCAGCACAATTTGCTGTCAAATAGGATCAAATAAAGCAATCTGCTTGTCTGCCATCATCCAAAGATGCTAAGACGTTACTCAGTTAGGGTAACAGCAGAGCCAAATACCATTCAGGCTCTATATTATCTGCAACTATAATGATCATAAAATGCATTGACTAATGATCAAATAATCCACACATCAATCATCAATAATATAATGTTTCATAACATACTTCAGACGCCCGGATATACAGACACATAGTAACAGTGTAATTAACAATTAGTGTACCTGGGCGTGGTGAAATTAGTATCATATCCAAGGACTAGATTCAGAGTAAACGAGTGCAACGGCTAATCACGCCTATTCTGGGGCACTTTGATATTGGCACGGTACGTGGCATACCCAGTTTGATCAGACATTCATAATGTTGCCACTCATAATTTTGCATGGGCATTCATAAAGGTTTGCCAATGTTGCAGTGCTCGATGCACCTCTTCATAGTATCCATGTATGCTTCCTTCTTTTCTAAAATTATGGTAAAAATATTCGTGTTAAGTGTATGTACACCCCTAGTTCACAAATCATCTGTGCTCCAAAACTACTCCTTGCGCGGGCTGCAGTCTTGAAGGATATTTGTTATGCTGCAAGGTTTTTTTCGTCGACGGTATGATAGTTCTTTTTCAAGCCATACTCCGACAATCACGAACATGTAATGCGGACATCAATAGACCATATTCTAGCATGCTATGCCTTCATTGCGAACAAGGGTTACAATGGACGTATGACTGCATGCAATCAAAAAATAAAAATAATGAATTTTTTGCAATGTATTAATCACTATGCCATACATCGCAATATTGCTTAATTTGATCTATTCGGAATGATAGTGATAATTGAATTTACACGGCAGTGGCGTTTGACAGTAACAGCTACAGGTAATGTTAGTTACTGCATTGTCCCGTCGAGTGAATGCCACAATCACGGTATTATAATGCCAGTTGCTATTATCTTTATTTATGATGACAGAGATATATAAAGTCTTGCCCTGGGCCATTCTGTTTCCAAACATTAGCGTACGTCATAACACTTGGCTTCATACCGATATCATCTGCTTGTCTAGACCCATAGAGTACCTAGCGGTCTGCAGCGCTATATTAAGACGCTGTACATATCCTCTATATGTACCTAAGGCTAAAACGTATAGATAAGTATCGCTGTACAGCAGCACATTACAAGAAACGACCTGTTCTTCTCAGGTACATGGCAGGATATAGGGAATGTTCATATGTAAGGTATGGTTTCTCACCTACTTACTTATGTGAAGATGTACAACAACTAATCATTGTGGGGATATATCTATTCGTATGGATAGTTACCACATATTGAAGCCAATGTAACATTTAAAAGGACGCAATATATTCATATTTACATCACGATGTAAGCTTACCGATTCTGTTTGATTATAATTTCACTTGCCGCATTAACAAACTATGCCTTTTTCCAAAGTACACAAGAAGTAGCACCATTTTCACAATTAATGACAAAACCTACACTGCCAATTCCAGCACGATATCAGTCGACAATATACCCGCCAAAGGCTGCAGATTGTCAGCTACCAACTGTGATCATCAGTTTGGTATCAAATACCATCCATCATCGAAGGAAGCTACAGCTCGTTGATTAATGATGTTAGATTGTCATTAACAATAAGAAGACCTTGAAGTGCTGACAGATTTATGGTGTTATTCCCATTCTCCATATCATGACGACCGAGTTTATTCATCAACTCCTCTCTTTGCTTCGTGTACAATGTATGGTCATGGTTGGTAGTTTATCGTCATATTCAATATGAGTATCTGATGCTATGCAAGTTTCGTAGGTAGTGGTGTTGTATGGATGGTCGACGTCACATGACTATGCTACGGTAGAGTCTAGAATGCATCAACAATATTATTTTATGGATAAAAGCATAGATATATTTTCATTTTGCTGACATTTTTATCGAATAACTTACCATATCGTATCACATCCGTCTATAAGCTTTTCATTCGGAAAAAACATGTGCCTAGGTGCAGCCAAGAGATAAGAGTATGAACTACGAAATATCGTTAGCCGTCCTGTAATTTAATATCGATCGCCTGTGCAGGCTTACCATGCAAAGCTGTATGATTTGTACATAATGCTGTTGCTTACGAGAATGTGCTTGACCTCTGTAAATAGCAAGCACAAGTAAGTGCTATGTAATGATTGCACACTGCATATCGGACAAGTCGTGAACTTATTCAACGAATCACATATGACCAACCATGAAACCAATTGTTTAGGGTCCAATGCACACTGTCAGAATGCTTCGTTTGGATTTCAGCGATATACTTCGACCGACTAAAGGGCTATGCCCTATCTGCTCTGCAATTAATTTAACACATGATAAGTAGCAAATGAACAATAAATATCATGCCAGCAGGATTGGGAGTAAATCTCAAAACATGAATTTGGCAATGCATCAATTTCGTCGTAGAAGTTTCTGACATCATTTAAATTCTGCCCCGATTAAGATCACGAATCGTAAGCCCCCACGCTAACATACATGGTAGTGTCAAGTGAGCGATGATACATCATCATCTTTGCAATTTCCAAAGCATTTTCCGTTTATATATGAATCTTAATCGCTGATCCCGGTATTGTTCAGCTGAATCTACAAAGTGGAAATTTCATCTCATCCTTTGCTAGATCTAACACTGAACCTTTTACATCTTCTTTGGTTTTGACAGCGTGTTTATATGCATCCACACTCATGACAAAGAGCAGCAACAGTGTTTTGACCAATTGACTGTAATGCAATGCTGTGAGGGACCGGGTATTTTTTATTTTGCTTCAGGAGTTTCGGTTATTTGCGCCTCCAAGCGCTTCCAGGCAGTGCGCAGTTTTACACAGTACGATAAGATATGTGCCCCTTGGCACGCTTGCCGTCTACAGACCATGAGTAAATATTATATTAGAGATTACCATTTGAGAGTCAGCAGGTACCCACAATAATGCTAGATGCTATTGTATCCGGGCTGATGCTATTTAACCCAAGACTAACGTTAAGTTGATGTTGCAGGATTATGTTGAATACTCGGCACCAATGACGGCTGTCGAGAACGTATTGACATTTCTGTCAGGACAACTAAAATTCTGCTAGATGATAAACTCCGGTTCACATTTATTTGTATTTACCATCAGCAAAGAAACACAAAGGAAAAACCATGACACGTTTACTGCGAAAAATCAAACGTTTTGCCTTCCGCGTCTGTGCAATGATCTACCTCAATGGGATTCCATGCGTCCGGGAGAAAGCTTGTTGAAAGGTAACACATGGCTAGGAAAATAGAAAGCTGGTTCTCATCTGCTCATATTTGCTTCTCGTTGATATGTTTCTGACAAATCAATCCTAAGAAATGCTCAAGGAATACCTCGGTGTTGCGGGGTTTAAATAACAAAAGTTTGCTTATTCTAGTATTAATTGCACCAGGTGTGAAATCATAGCGTGATGTTCATTTGAGCGTGGTTCTATAATGATGTCATAATAGACAGCTGTATTACCCTGCCTTGCACGCACACTGTCGCGTGCGATGTCCGAAGGTACAGATCATCGTATCTGCATCATCCTGACCGTAAAATATTAGAAGTAAAGAATGGTGCATGGTTCATTAAGGTTACTTTGCTTGGGGCACCAAGGGATAGGATTTCATACTCAAGGCATTAAGCAATGATATAATGTGCTAATTAAACAGTTTTAAATGAAGCAAGAACAGCAATAAGTTGGAAATGATGTTTGGCGTGGCATAAAGTGGTGTCGTTCACATATAGTCGTGGGACATTGTTTCTTGCCATGTGCCATTTGCTGCAGCAGTCTTTGTTTGTTTTCTGCAAACCTTACGCGTTGAGCTTCATCATTCTAGCAACACCTTATCTGATACAGCGGGGTTCACAAAGCCACGCTTCAAAAATAAGACATCTATATTCTTGCTGCCGGTCTTGTGCAAAGTACCTACTTGGGACTTCGAACCACTGGTCCTAGGTTCGATCCCCTGGTGTGACAAACTGAGATAGAAAGAGAGAAGGTGGAGACAGAGAGAAAGTGAGTGAGTGAGAGATTGTCCCTTATGCTGATTGTAATGTGTCCTCACCAACAAAAGTTGTTGTTTTACGCACATTTAGATGCTGATGTATGCATTACATAAGGTTCTTTATGAGGTCCCAAAATACCAATATCCCAAACAAAGCCTTGGTAGCCGAAGTTTAACTGACTTATTCGCTACACCTCGTAATGGCATAAAGTACGTACTCGCAGATATCGGACGATCATGGTAAACGGGAAAAAAAGAAGGCTTTCATGCAAAAATCAAACAGCTAATGCAGAAAACAAACAAATGCGTTTGCCATTTACTGCGAATTAGTGATAGTCAGTATGCATTCATAATAAAGAGAAAGTCTCTTTATAAGTCACATTGCAATGAATGTTCCTTTTTACTGATTAAAATTATATCCCAATACTCGATTGCAATGTGTTACTTGTTAGTGCTATGGCTCTTTAGGTCATAATGGTTTCTTTAGAATGGTATCAGAATTTACGGGTTATGGCTTGTGGTGAACACAGTTGGGCCGCAACACCTCAAAGCCATCAGATCGTCAGTTCCGGAAAATGAAAACATATCTTGTATCAAGAACAAAGTCTGTTTGTGGCCTCTTACTGAAAAATTGAATTGATCGTCCTCTAAATATCAATCTTCCATGGCGCAAAAATCGTACGCACCGCTTGATGCGTAATTTGGCCTGAATGCCGTGTGTGGGCTATCTCTAACCCCGCGTAAGGCAATACTGATTCATAAAAAGGACCTACTTGCTAGATGGCATTTTAATGGGAAGCGACATTGATTGCATGACAATCTTTGTGTCCAAAAATGTCGTCGATAATTACTTGAGTGTTTGTGTATCAGCTGATGTACGTGCGTAAGCGCAGCTGCCACTGACGGCTGCTGGAAAAGAGAAAGCTGAGCAAGAGGCTGACAACGGAGATATACAACGGTGAATATTTATGTTGGTTGTTTCAAACCACGAGGTTGATACGCTTTGGAGTGGACTATCACAAACATTGTCCACTCAATTCTCAGCTGACATCCCGACGTTGAACAGACTCAACTCATCCTGATATAGATAGTAACATTTAGTTTTATACTGTTGATTGTGACTTGTGATTATTTGGTATTCAATTACATTAAGTTAATTGAAAACGGTTTGGTCAATGGCACGTTAATGACAAAAAGGCCACATAGTACGTAGACTATTACGTAGATTATTCCAGGATCGCAATGCGTGTTGTCTAAAATTTAACCTGCCTCTTCACAGTTCGTGAAATTTTTTATAATAATTGTTGATCAGGTGGAAGATTTAGAAATGATTATTGCCTAAGTGGTAGATTTCGAAATGTTATTGTATAGGTGGTATCTAGATTTAGGAACGATTATTGCTTAGGTGGTAGATTTAGAAACGATTGTTGCCTAGATGGTGCCCCGAATATAACACCTACATAATTACAATAAGTATCATCATCTATTCTGTATGCAATAGGATGACTTGGATGGGTATATTTAAAAACTCATTGACGACCACATCGATCACAAATAGCTATAACACCTGCCCTATTTACAGTACGTGCATCCCATTTGTAGAGAACCGAAACTGGATAATTCGGTATTTTAATATTCAACCTTGGGCACGAAACGCAAAGGATACATGCGTTATCATGTCGTGTTTACGTCCAAATGTTTTCAAATGAACAACATCTTAGTGCCAGGATACACATTATAGACCAAGTATCTGACGTATGAAGAACATATTTGCAACTTTACGCAAGCTAATTTGTTTAGAACATATGATATATCGATGTCGAAAACACTACTTGTGCGAACATATGTAAAAAGGTAATTGCAATAGGTTATAAAAACAGCTGTATTTTATGATATGGGTAATGGTTGCAGCAAATTGGCTTTATTGAAGTCGATGTTTGATGTGCAAATGAAGAACTGAACAACTTCATGGGATTTCTAGAAACAAAGTACACACCGTAGATGGAAAAAATAGGAATTGTTTATGGTAGGATCATTTCGTTAATTTACTTTCAATGTGCAATACCGATTGATGATAGTAAAACAATATTACTTCTAACACCCTCTCATGTTTTATTTTTGTGTGGAATTGGCGATAGTAGGTTGACGATATGCATTTTGTGAATTCACATACACACAGACACAAACAAACACACACGCGAACACAAACACACACAGGATCAATTTATGCATATTTACTTGCAGCACAACCATAGAGCAATTGAAATCCGCAACAAATATTCTTATAAATACAAAATCCAACCTCTCGTGATCTGGGCACTCAAAAGAACATTTTATCAATTATCTAATGACTTTATGTACCTTTTTTCTCAATTGTTTGTCTCAATAAGCTCCGAAGCAATTGATTAGCACTGAGTCATCTGATTTCCCGTAACATTGGAAATATATATAGTATTTCTTTCCTTCTTGATGTGCAATTGTGCACCCTCACATGATGCGAAATTCACAGAATCTGGTAAAGAATACAGCACCTGCTGTATTTTAGGATTTTTCATCCAAAATCAAGATTAGGCAGGAAACCTCTTTCTTGCTTCTCTGATGACAAAAAAATTGCTATTAAAGGTTTCGCGATTGAATGGGTGCTGTGACTAGTCAAGGATGCTCCAAGTCATTCGGGGTGTGCATTGTACTGGGATTCACTTAGTTTGACATATAAACTAAGATGTGTGGTCGATTTAATTCTCTCATCACAAGGTTTATATCATACATTGTACTTCATGTTCGACCCCGGGGGGGGGCACTTGGCCTTATTCTGGATAGGGGTGTGCCGCGGGACCTCGAAAACCCGTACCCGTCGTACAAGGTCAAAATGGCCAAAAGCATACCCCGTCGTACAAGGTATTATGCGAATGTATAACCCTTCGTACAGATTGAAGCTCAAAAACATACCCCGTCGTACAAGTATGAGGCCAAAAAACCCGTCGTACAAGTCAAGAGGCCGAAAA
The DNA here is from genome assembly GCA_034190875.2 of Urechis unicinctus. Classification (NCBI taxonomy): domain Eukaryota; kingdom Metazoa; phylum Annelida; class Polychaeta; order Xenopneusta; family Urechidae; genus Urechis; species Urechis unicinctus. The sequence continues at coordinate 7,104,353 of CM067357.1, forward strand.
AACATACCCCGTCGCGCGGCACATATGTACTACCTCTATACCATTAAGTGCCCCCCCCGGGGTTCGACCTCCCCTGAAGCAGCATATATTCCCAAATAGGTTTGGTTACATATTCACAACGTAATCAACATGTAAAATAAAATGTGAGGGCGGACATACATCGTCGGGATTGATAACCTTTAAATAATTGATCATCGCTGTCATATTGAGGAGAAACCGCAGCAAGTTAAGAAAAGTATTATTTTAATAACTATATTTTGCGGGGCCAGACATTTATTAGTCGAAGTATTTGGGCCAAAAGTGTATCCAGTCCTACAAGTGTATTATTTCAACCATCAAACCAACCATACTCTGGTAAGTGTCTATGAATAACTGTTTTATATGCCAGCTGCGTTTAGAAGAAGTTACTAGTGCATAAACACAAACCCAAGAACCTGCGATAACAAGAAGCAATGTACGCTGGCGGAAACTTTGACATCGACCAAGGTAATGCAGCTTCATTGTAACATTGTGTGATTTTATTAGAGCTGATTGTTACCTGCTATTCTAATGAAAGATTCGGATCCTTTCGTCCATCAAAATCTTAACCGCGTGCCTCCTATAATGGATTATATCGAAAACATTGACACAATTTAAGGTCCATTTGGATAAAACAAAACCACAGTTGATGGACATCCAACCCTGAAACCATCAAAAATGCAATGTTATTAGAGCAGCGGCAAAAAAATATAAGTTATGTGTAATGATCAATTAAAATTATCATGGAATGCCACGGCTCTGTAATCAACATTGTATGCCCGATAGCATACTGCAGGCGCCCGTGGATGTTGACGTGGGGTGTATTTAGCAATCAGCCTATCTGCTGAAGGTGAAGCATGTTTCATGTTCAAGGCTCAACACAAAGCAAAAACGGGAAACGGCATATTCTAGATATGACCAAGCATATTCGGCGATCCTTTGATTTTTTTATTGTATGTACACTGCACAATATACTGGCAATAGCCTGCAGTCTCAAGGGACACGTATTATGCAGCCCTGCAATCATTTAAGGTAGGTGTGATAATCCGCTGCTAAAACTGCAAAACAATACAAGCTCTCTTGAAACTTGGTAGTATTAAAGTTCAACAGAGTACTGCCGGGAAGGACCAACTACATCAATATATGGTCTCAATTGTACGTGTACTGCAAATATCACCCCTCCCTCCTGTCCAAGAACCATATCACCAGAAAGAGTTACTTTACAAAACCACAATCATTCCCTTTTGGCAATGCATGCTTGCTTCGGCGTATCAATAGTGATTTGCAGAAAAACAAATTGTGCCTGACCAGTGATCAAAAAATCGATCCTACGTAATATATCTCGTCGTACGACAGTCCCATTGGTAGGGGATGTAATTTACAGGACGATCATTGCTCCTTACTAGTAACAAGCGGAATGAGGGTCGATCAAATCGGAATGTAAGGATTAACCCTTAAGCTTTACTATCTATATTGAGCCTACAACTAGCTTATACGCACACATGACTGATCCTTTAATGCGCAAGTTCTAAGATAAATGGTAATGACTAAGTATGGTTGGCATCCTCATCATCATCATTATCATCATCATCATTATCATCGTCAACATCATAAGCATCAATATCGTCTCCATCGTCAACATTATCGTCACCTTTTTCATAATCATTATTGTCAGAGTCAATTATCTTCATCATCATCATTTGAGTTGTTTTCCTCCACATCATTAATATCATCATCACCATAATCATCATAATCATCATGATCATCATTATTATCATTATGATCATCATGATCATCACCATCATCATCATCATCATCATCGTCCTTCTTAATGCTATTGATATCTGTTGTGAGCATCGTGGAGCACACGAAAAAGAAGTGTGGAATATGCGACGATCGACCAGTACTATTTTGCGGGTGATCCTTCGCACATGAGGTCAAAACATTCGGCCATTTGTGGTTACTTAAAAGTGCCAATTGAATGTTTATTTCAATAGTTTTATTTACCGCGAATTGGCTGGATATGTAGTAGCAATCAAAAGAATATTTAGGCACGTATCGGGCTGGGCGTATGAACTGAAAAATATAAAGTGAAGATTGCAAAACCCAATAATGTCATCGAAGTGCATTCATGACACCCATAGATTTGCCTCCAAATGAGGCTTGCCATGCCATTGCTTGAACATGCACTTTAAATTCACCCAAGTAAAACAGAAACCCAATTAAGAAAATGCTTGTGTTGGTGTTTGTTCTCCATACTCTGTTCAGAGAAAGACTTGCTTAAAAACAAAACCAGGGTCATGCTGTTGATGTATATTAAGGAACAGCTCATACTACATGTAATCAAAATGTATAGCGAGGCTGATGAAATTTGCAATGAAGATGCAAATTCCTATGAGGCGGCTCAAAATGCCTTAGATCTTTAATGAGATTAGGACATCAGCCGGCCGAATTACACAGATGATTCAATGAAGTGAACGAGTCATGGAAATTGAGTGGTTGCTATTCATGGGCTGTGTATGTGAATCGTCTGATAATTGATCACATTAATAGACTTCAATTCATCCTTCAGCCTTTGATATGAAGCCCGGTTGCCCGACCGGGTTTACAAGGGAGATCAAATGTGGCTAAAAGAGAGTTGTTTACCGTGCATTAACACATCATTGACGATAATCTGGCTGACCTGTGAGATGTGGTCTATGTCAGGTTGGACATAAATGAATGTGCAATGATATAACTACTCTATCATGTGCAACGAACGAGAACTGTTTTAAAACTGTTTTTAATTGGGGTAGTTATTATCTCCATGGCAAAGGCGGCAAAGCGGCATTTTGTTTTCTTAGAGTGAGTAGCTCAGAGCGATTTTTACAAAAGCCCTCCTCAATATGGCCAACAATTGTTGCTGCATTCCAATTATTATTTATAGCACGACATTACGGTATGCTTCGTGACTTCCCCAAAAAAACCATTTCATATTTATGCCGTGTAAATCACGCACATTTGATTGGTTTCTTAGATGATTAAAGTACAAAATTTAATGTTCTACAAAACATTACAGAATATAGGAGAACGGTTCTCATTATGATATCATCTAATGAACCCGCAGTGCATAACTGATATGCGGGCAGTGCGTACCAACACATAACTGATAGGCTTGCTGGACATACCAATGCATAACTGATCTGGTTGCAGTGCGTACAAGAGCATAACTTATCTTAATGCCTTGCGTACCATTGCACAACTTATCTGTTGGCAGTGTGTACTAATGCACAACTGATCTTGCAGTGCGTACCAATGCATAACTGATCTGCCTGCAGTGCGTAACAGAGCATAACTGATCTGCTTATAGTACCTACCAATGCATAACATATCTGCATGCAGTGCGTACCAATGCGTAACTGATCAGCCTGCAGTGCGTACCAGAGCATAACTAATGCTCCGGGCCAAAACATGTATTCAATAAAGCTTAAGTCTGCGTGCATTTGCGAGATAACAGTGATCGTCTGTGAAATATTGGTTCGCGTCTAGTAATTGAATATCGATCGCCTGTTGAGCGTGTGCCACACAAGACTCTAGTAATTGAATATCGATCGCCTGTTGAGCGTGTGCCACACAAGATCTAGGAATCATAATCGCTTTAGGATTGTATTACCTTCACATTTGGCTGGTAACATTGGGGGATAAATTGCCACATATTAATGATATACTTGCATTTATATATCCGCAGCAAATGTTATCTACAAAGCCAACCAATTAGCAAGCAGTTTGTACGTTACAAAGAACAAGAAAATCTGCTTACACTGTTTGTTGGTTTGGTACAATTGACAGGCTATCATTTGATTAGAGGTTTAACCAACAAAATGAATATTAACCTCCATTAATGACTTTGCTCATGATAGTAATGATAATGGCGCTCATGATGATAAACTTAGCGTCCGACATCATGTTTATCGCCGCTGTCGTCATCATCTTCATCATAACGATCTGCAGAATAACTGCATTTTTTTCGTATAAACGCTCTGGCATAATCCCCACGGCCCACTTTTACCACCAATTGAATATCGATTGGCTGTCCAGAGAATCGCAGCGGGGCATACGCAATCCCCACGGCCCAAATACCACCAATTGAATATCGATTGTTGGAAAGTCAGACGTGTTTCCAGAGAATCGCAGTGGCGGTTTTGGAGATTACAAATATATCAAGAGGAGTTTTGTCTATTTATGACGAACCATTTGAGTTGCCCTTGGTTCAAAGCGGTGAGTGCGAGAATAAGAGATCGGGTGTAATCAATACAGGTGGATCGGTCTTGTTAGGACAACTAGAGCAGAATGCTGTGATGAGAGAGATTATGTGCTTACTCGGTGGATGACTAAAACATGACCTCATCAATTTATCACCGTTCACTTTATAATTCTTTGTTAATCAACTAAGCTACCTGTAGATATAAACCTCTATACACTTGGACTACTATTGATAGGGTAATAAGTGAAATATATTCTTGCCTAAGTAAATGTCTTTGACCTACGGTGAAATGTTCCGAAAAAATGAGAGATCTCTTGAAGTAAATGTCTTTGACCTACGGTGAAATCATGTTCCGAACAAAACCTCTTAGTTATGCGCAAAGGCGATGTCTACCTGTCGGAAATATATATGGAGCCTACACATTGTGACCTGCATTGAGAAATAAAACAAACGAAAACACAAACTAACACATACAGATTGCCAAGTTAATGTGACACCAATGGTAGAACCGCATAGCCATCATGCGAAAGGTAGTTCAAACGTCAATTCCTATTAGCTTTGACACACGTCCTTCAGTTACAGCACGGCGTAGAGATCATGCAACGTAGGAATATAGCAAACACCACATGCGGAAATGCTGGAACAATACTTGGATCAATAGTTGCTCGCTGTACTTCAGGTGCAAGCTGTTCTGCAATCGCTCTATAGATCTCGCAACTACCATCTCATATTGCAATGGCAAATCGATAGTTATATGCGAATACAGTGAATCGCAATATTCATGGATAAAAACAAATGACATCAATGTTATATACATTTATTGCAAATCACCAATCTGAACATTCTATAAGTGCAATGGGGACAACTAAACGTGAATAAAGTAGAAGTTGTTTGAGGTATCACATGCGGGAGTTATTGGTGTAGCTAGATATGTTTGCATTAAGCGATTCGTGTTGTATTGCATGTGTGTAGGCTGATATGAATATCATATTACTGAATATATCACATGATTACAACGTAGAACCCGTTTCTTTGAGCATCCTGGTGTTTATAACGGCCGTAGATGTTCACAGCGCGTTCTAAAAATGCTTTGAAATAGGCTACAACATTTTGTTTTTTAGCGCAATCGGTTGTATTGTGCGACGAAGATCTTGTTTTACCTTACCTGATAATAAGCAACAATTATAGTTTGCGATTCCACAGAGTTCAAATAGTCATGGATTTTTCGCAAACATTACAAATTTACTCCCACGCGGAATTATAACAAGGTTCGACAAAAGAAATCTCATTGAATATTGCTTGTCCTCATTATCAGATCTGATGGAATGTATTACGCAACTTTGGGTCTATTTCCGTTCTACTAGCGCCGACAATATTGCAACTGCCTACTGCTAATCATCACTATTTGATGATCAATCGTAGCAATATGATATGTACTAAAACGAGTGCTGACATAAGTCAGATATCGCAAAATTCTAATCAGGAATTGTGAACTTGCTTGCTTGCTATCTGCATGTGAATTCAGGAACTACTCTATATTCCACCAACTAGGTTTAAAATAACATTAAAAACCGGTCTTCCTTGATCGCTCTCGGTTTCGCGAAGATTTGCAAACGTCATGTGCTAATTCTTATGATTGGATTTATTTTATAATGCCACCCTATTCTCGTTCATGCGTTAGCTTGCATATAAGACAATCGAACTTAAGTGGATGTATATGTGGATACAAATCCTTTGTATGGCATACGCGCATAGACGTACAACCGTCGACAAACGTGAGGAAAGTCGCATTTAAGGACATTTGCTGGCTTTCATTTGCACAGTGGTACCATCTCTGGGCGTGACGAGGTATTCCAACAAAGGATTACGTCAATGCATAGTGGCTTGTAGCTACATTTAAACATTCAGATATGATTAGAGAATGACCCATTTCGGAATGCTGATTCATTGAATGCATCTCTGCTGTGCTTACGGGCGATTGTGCCTCATCATTTGGAGTTTTGGCTAAGCCTATCTGTCACAGTGAATTATTGCTACGTGCATATAAACAGCCTAACCACCTGACGTAGATGCGAAATTAGTATAAGACATTTGCATCGATGTAAGGCCATGGCTTTCGTGCGTATCTTCCGATATCACTACTGTCGCAAAGTCGCTGGCCTAGTGAACAGTGACTGACATTATAACATGTTCTGGTTACTGTCACCTTGCGTAGGTTTGGTTTGAAGCGCGCTCGGCTGTCACCCTAATCCGGGTAACTGGTGTAGGTCGTAGTGTGGTGGTCGACATATGGTGCTTCTGTCTCACTGGAACACAAAGTGCATCTTGAAAATATTAATGAACAATGGAAGAGATCACAACATGATGCAATATCCTATGTATAAACATACATGGAATGAAAATCGCATGCTAGAAAACATAAGGTCAGTAATCTGTGAAGGGAAATGGAAGATCAAGAAAAAAATAGAATGGGAATATGACGACAATTAAAAAAAAAGAGGGTGCAAGAAATCAGTCAATCTGATAAAGTGAGAAAAAGTCCTGTATGAATAATAAGTGGGAGAAATGTAGGATATACTTGAATGGGACTGTCTTTATATGGGAGTGAATGGGCTACAGGGAGGTTACAATAGAGCGTCTAGATTAGGGACTTATCAAAAAGTGATGCCAGACATTGCAAGTCATTAGTTGGTCTGTTGAAGGGAGTTTAGTAAGTTTGGATTATGAGCAACGTCATGAAAGGATGTATATAAAACTTAATTCAACAGTGATTGGCAACTATGTAAAATAACGCATACAATTCGTTAAACTTTTGGACCATTCAGATATATATGTATTAACTGAATTCTCACCCATTTCGTCGATGTGGTCTGACATGGATAACGTTACTCCCACAAGAATGAGGCTCATCATTATAAGAAGGGATGCTATCACCATTACAGCTCCTTTAATCCGTTTCTGTTTTGGATCCTCCTTTTGCACATTTTTAATGGATTTTTTTCTCTTTGGTGCAGCGGTGGTTGGAAGAATTTGAAAGATGAAATCTTCGCTTTGGTGAAGCGTGGAGTCGTTATCAACAAATGTGCAATCACCATCGGTTACAGGTGTGGAGTCGGCTTGAAATGATATTATTTCTATACTGTCGTCATGATCAACCGACGTCATGGTTGACTGGGCACAAAGGTCAGTGACGTCATGGCTGTCTGAGCACATTGTTTATTGACGTCATAGGATGAAGAAAAGACATCGAAGTCGTGTGTGGTGGTAACATCAGGCAACTCCAATGATGTATATTCAACCATGCATTTAATCAGCATTCGCCTAGCGGTCAGTATAAACGCCTTGGCGTCACGCTTGACGCTTGCAGAAAACGATTGAATGGCAGTTTCGGTGAGTGTTGGTGCATATAAAATCAAAATAATTTAAACAGACGCCTCCGAGTGGTCCACGTGTTCTAGAATTCCTGCCCCAAATGTGCATGTTGAATGAATGCCATCAAAGCAGGAGAATGATTGTAGTTCATGGAATGTCGCAGGAATACATTCACCGTCACCTTGGTGGACGACGGTGCCACAATATCAGCCTCTTCTTGCAGCTATTTGCCAACTACTGTATTCTGAAGCCAAACAATTGAAATTTTTATTCATATTCTAGTCAAATCTGAAACGAGAACACTTGGTCACCATGATTGTCTTTCATTCAATTAGTGCAAATTAAAAGCATTTACAAACCATCATATCAAATTAGTATGTAAATTGATGGTCTATTGTGAGAGCATCATTTATATGAGCGCACACCAGGGATATTGGGACGAAGAAAATCCTAATGTATTATTTGTGCACTTATGTTTACAATATAATCAACGAAAAACACAGTGACAAAGATGACATCAAATGGTTTTGATCAGAAAAACCCTGTCACAACTCCTAGTTCAAATTCAAGAGACGAATTATTCCACGGGATATTGCTTCACCGATTGCACTCGTACGACTATCGCAAGGGCGTGTCTAAAATAAACAGTGCAAATTCGCATCAGGGCAAATAAAGTCAAAAGGTAACTTTCTCAATGTTTTGCTTTAGTGTACATATATTATTCTCTGCCTCCAATCTCTTTTTAAATGGCGTTGCATTTGGCGATGTTTATATGTCAGCAGTAAACACAGTATATCAAAGGTAAAGGTGAGAATAAAGTGAGAATGAATCAGCTGTCACTGCGGACATTGGATATATCTTATGTGATGCAAGACAGCATAATATAGCACTGTTTATGACGTCACAAAATAAATAGCATTAAGGACACTCTTACACAATCCGCAAATACTGACAAATGTATAACAGAAGATAACAAATAATTAAAATGTTTTGGGTAGGATAGCTAATAACGACCATTTGTCTTAAGAAGCAAGAAGAGTATTGTTCTTGTTGCCAAGCACATTTTTGTTAATGCGCAATGATGAATCCTTCACGCGCCTAGCACTTAACATAATCTTCACACTTATTCTATCCTTGACTAGGTTCAACTGTGTACATAACCATCCAGCTTTGGTTTCACAGGGGGTGTGTATACGTTCATACATCATCCGACTGAACAGCAACGGAGTGTTGTAAGTCATCGAATGGAGAACAACATTTTCTGTGTTGATGTAACGCTGTGAGGGACAGGTTGTACACCATTTTCTGTGTCGATATAACGCAGTGAGGGACAGGTTGTACAACATTTTCCGTATTGATATAACGCTGTGAGGGACAGGTTGTACAACATTGTCTGTGTTGATGTAACGTTGTGAGGGACAGGTTGTACAGCATTGTCTGTGTTGATGTTACGCTGTGAGAGACAGGTTGTACAGCATTGTCTGTGTTGATGTAACGCTGTGAGGGACAGGTTGTACAACATTTCTGTGTTGATGTAACGCTGTGAGGGACAGGTTGTACATCATTTTGCTGCCTATGTTCGGGCAAATAGTGCTACTTTTACGGCGTAGAGATAGACACAGATAGATTTGAACATGGGTACTTCGGACTCCGAACGATCATTATTAGAGTCAGTGGGTACTCAAGATAACACTAATTGATGTAGCATCCGTGTCGATAATATCCCACCTCGTACCCTATATTGATGTAATTAAGACTGCGTGGCAGGATTGATTCAGTGGATTCAGAACAAATGAGGTACTGCATTAATGAATTTTATTAGTAAGGTTGATTTATGATCAACAGGGAGCCATCCTACTTGCTAATAATCATCAACACTAATTGACTCCCGTCTGATTCGCGGTAAGAGAAGTGGAAATGAGTCAGCACATTGCAGAATATCACGACGATGTACATCAACATTAGGTAATGAGCATCTTTTGGCACAATTATCCGACAACGGAACTAAGCTATGAATAATGATCACTGTACCGGATCTGATCCTCTGGTTTCCGCAAAAACGCGTCTATTTATACCATTAACACCTATAATGATATACAGCAGGAGGGTTCCACGCACACATTGAAACTTGTTGCAAGATAACAGATGGCTAGGAAGCGAGCAACATTTCTCTGACAATGCATCGTCTTCGCCCGCCTACACGCCTTTCCGATTGATGTATGGTACGAAAATTGATGTGCTTAGGAATAGCGCGTGGTCTAGGGAAGCCTTCTGTGGGCTGTTGCTAAGAATTACACGAGCGCGTTTAATGATCGAGTATTGATTTGCACCAGGTGCTGACATGTGGCGTGATGTTCACTGGAGTGTGCTTAAATGCCGATGTGAGATTGGATAATTTACGTGTTGACATTGTACAACTGGTGTCAACATAACGTTGGTTATATACACAAATAAACCGCCGTCCGTTTGCACAACCCACGTGATCGATAGTTTGATGATATTAAAAAGCTCCCATTACCTCACGATAGTAATGGATCCTTGTACAAGCATCATATATGGGGCAGCAGCCGTCGGATTATTTAAGGGTTTTTTCACTTTCAGCAATGTTACCCAAAGTACCTGTAAGAATATGGCGCTAGGTGTCGAATTTTATTTGTTCTGATATCCTTTCGAACTTGGCAAAATAGTGCGGCCCCCATTCTTTCGTGACTTTTCATATGATATTCCATAAGTGCTATCCATTTACCCATGAGCACATATTTTATTTCATTTTAGACGCATGATTTATGCTGCAGATGCAAGCTTTAAAAGATTGAGTAGAATGTTGAGATGTAAGCTCGCTGTTCGGCACGTTTCATCGCCACCCAACTGCGAGGCGCATAATCGATTATCAGGCACCTCTCACAACTGATCATAACGCGTCAGCACCCCCACCCCCCCCCCCCCCCCTAATATCTGACAGTACTGCTGCTGCAGCTGCGTGGTATTGCCTACCTACCATCTATTGATCTCGTTAATGAAGAAGCTAGTCTTACCTGTTGTCTGTAGACTATTGCCTCTTCTTCCTCACTCGCGCACCTTACACCCTGCCTCCAGTTGGACCTTGAAGCCACATTGCTATATCGATCGCTTCCTCGTGTTTCCTCCAACTAGTTGTTGCATATGTCAGAGAAAGCTAATTAGTGTTGGGTATATAGATCCTAACCCGAATTACTAAGCAAGAATACAATGTCATTGCAGAGGCGCCATCCGGACGCTTTCAAACAATGAAGTTTATAGCAGAGATAAGCATGATGAATCCGCCACTTTCTCACAACGTTAATGATGTATTATTTCGTGCATAGCGCACCACTACGAGCAGCTTATGGCACCGCTGACAATGTACATGGCGCTAACACGCATTTTAAATGTACATGTAATCCGCCGTTGGCTCCTTAATACACTCTTATCGGGAAAACCATAAATTTGTATGTATTCCAGTCGATCTTGTATCCGAAATCCCGAAATTAATCCCAAATGCAGCTAGAGATACGGTCCATCCCGATATCCAGACGGCTGATTCACCGTAACAGATTTTGGCGGGAACTGAGAGGTCGCGTGTTCTCTCAGACAATCTCGTTCGAGGCTATATACACCGCTGAATATTGAAACCGGAAACTTTCACAGCCTGCCTTCCCAGCATATGTGGTCTCTCACACAGCACGGCAGAAGCCGCGGCACTTCCTGGATAGCGCCCTCAAGTGTAGAAAAACACTCGGTATGTCTTTACGGTTGGCGCGCTGCCAAGCGTCCCCGCATCTGGCTAAAGTAGCTTGGCAACTGGTAGGGGCAATGAGCTGCTCGTCCACTGGTACCCGGACAAGCTGCGAGCGCGGTGCCAACTTGCTCTGCCCTCGTGATCGATCAAGCAAACCTCTAAAGACTCGTCCGATACACAGCTAACACACTTTCAGGTGACACTGATTGAGGTATCACGTGAGATTAAAGTAACCCGGATGTACTTACTCAAATGCAGCTCCCTTTTAATATCCTGAACGGACTCGAAAGCAAACTCTGTGTGTTGTTCAGGCCCAGGAATAATCGACTCTCACGAAGAAGCATCATCGGCGAGGTTCTAAATAAATGATTAACAGCAAGTGGGACGTCACTGTCAGGCAGTGGGCCCCAGTGCGCGCGCACACTCAATATGTTTCTCCTCTGCAGTTAAATAATGCTTCTGTGAAGGCACAGACACACGCGAGCTTCGGTTCTACGGACTAACAGGCAAATCGCCCAGGCTTCTGGGGATGAGGCATTATTGAGTGAGGTATTTGGCGTGGATGATCATTTAAGGGCACTTGGAGCCACCATAGGGAGACCTAGTGCAGCCGTTAATGAGGGCGCTGATGGGGATGGAAAGGTTTTGCAGAAAGGCTTTGATAGCGACCGTTTTTTAGTGAGCACTTATCTTAAACAAAGAATCGCAAGAATCGACTATTGCAGATCCTTTTTTCATAAAAAAGCCACATTGGACCAATGGCGATTTGATTACTTTAAGACACAATTTTCATGTTCATTCTGCATCGCGCTGCAAAATCAGATCAGTAAATGAGTAAGAGTCACTGACTGACTGACTGACTGCCCGACTCACTCACTCGCTCACTCACTCACTCACTCACTCACTCACTCACTCACTCACTCACTCACTCACTCACTCACTCACTCACTCACTCACTCACTCACTCACTCACTCACTCACTCACTCTATTCACTCACTCACTCACTCACTCACTCACTCACTCACTCACTCACTCACTCTCACTCACTCACTCACTCACTCACTCACTCACTCACTCACTCACTCACTCACTCACTCACTCACTTATTCACTCACCCACTTATTCGCTCGTTCACCCACTCACTCAACCACTCACTCACTCGCTCACTCACTCACTCACTCGCTCACTCACTCACTCACTCACTCACTCACTCACTCACTCACTCACTCTCACTCACTCACTCACTCACTCACTCACTCTCACTCACACTCACTCACTCACTCACTCACTCACTCACTCACTCATTCACTCAGTCGCTTACCCTTTCGGACTTAATGCTAATGACTGCGCAAAAGTACACACCACGTGGCCTTTCATGCAAGTGCCGACGAGCATGACCGATTCTCTCTAAACGAGTCCTTTGAAGAGCTAACAAACGATCCCTCGTCGTTAAAGGACCATTGATATTCTGTGAGTGAGTGATCATTCTATCATGGTTTCGCCTCCTACGCTGCGTCGCCACTCTTGACGAGCGCACAAAGATAACCTATTTCTATCAAAGTACTAACTGCAAGTAGACAATTGAATATTGTGGTTATTTAATCAATTACGTTCAAGTATGTATTGGAATATAATATATATTGCAAAAATACCCTGCTCCATTTAAATACCTCACATATTCGAAAACATACATACAGTTTATACGCGATTCGATATAATCACTCTGAGACGTAAAGCTATTTTGAAACAACAGGCTTTTTATCCCCTGATGTTTTTGTTGTCAATAAGATGCGCGTGGGTATTCTTTGTTAAATGTCGCGCAGCGGAGAGGAGGAGTCATTTAGTGACGTCACTATCGGCGCCAACATCAATTCATTGACTTCCCGCGGGCCTGTCAATTTTTGAGATCGATTTGAGTCGCGGCTGCGCTGTAATCATACTGGAGGTGCTTTTGAATGCTGTTCATAAGCGAGGCCAGCCTGTGATGCACACGGGGTATCAATGATCCATTCGTTAGCGCATGGGATTACACGGATTGTTAAGGCTTTTTTTACCTCTATTGAAATTTTTGTGTTTGAGTCAATTTACGTCGTAGACATTCATTTGTGAAGTTCATGGAAGCTTTCATGGACTACCACTGTAATGGAAATATAAAGTTATTTCACAAGAAATTATGATAACCAATTTAAACGTTCATACTAACATTTAAAACATTCGGTTTCAAATAAAGATTCAAGTACCACAACTTACCAAGCTTTGCAAGACCCGAAGATACTATATGCGTCGAGAAATTCGAACAGCATTGTTCGTCCTAAGAAGCCATAATGTTAGAAAAGACAAGCATCTCTGTCAGGAAATCGTCAAGAAGCCCAGCGACTTACCATCAGGACGGCGTTTAAATACCCACGACTGGCCAATGGAATTCCCACTATGTCTTATATGAATGCCAAATCCTGTCCTTTTTACTGAACACGCTTTATCAAACAGCAACACCGCTCTCCTCGCCCGTGAAAAACTACTGCATGGAATGTTCGAACATTAATATTTTCACAACCGCCATTATCCGTTGTTAACACGATGTTATGCGGCATTAAGTCGGGCCGATTACGACACATAATCAGTCATAAAACCAAATAACACTTGCAATCAACAATCCCGATTTTAGCGTCTCTTTATCTTCAATTTATGGACTTCGTTAATGTTCAAGATCTAATAATATCAACATTTTTTTCAGTCGTTATATGGTCCACGTGCAAACATATATCAGTTTGTTATCACCACAAGATGCCGTGATGATTCCAAAAATACAATATGGGCGCATGATGTGTATACAATATGATAATGATATTGCAAATGTGATAACTACCACAGGTCGGCAACATGTGTGTGATAGAATGATCATATGTGGAATGCAATTGAATCCTTCACCGTCTACCATTCATTGAAATCAATAGTTATGCTTGAACATCTACAGAAACAAATTCATTTCCGCCCCGACTGCGACAACTTAAACTTCAATCGCGTTTCGGAGATCATACGGATCAGCGGCTTCTGTAGTCACACTATCAATAGTAACACAACGCTTGGTTATTATTCTTGGGCGATGCGTTGCTGATAACGAAAATATGCATTTAATGTGTGAAATCATGTTCACATACGCCTCAATGCGATGTTGTAGAATAAATCCAGGTGTGGGATCTATTAAACATAATGCGGAAGAAGAATATTTGGTCGCGTCACGGACGTCGCTTGGTCAACATGTTGTTGTTGAAAATAACAAGCAGCTCAGTTGTTTGACAGCCTTGCCTTGAGGCGTATCTGCGTATTGTTCCACATCACTGAATTTCATATTTGTATTGGCCGTTTATTGTTTTCATGTACGACTACCGAGGCCATTGAAATCAAACCGACGCTTCCGGTTATTGTCATATTCATGGGAGAACACACTTAACATTCTAAAATATTGATACAGCAACGTCAATATAAACCGCAAAATATATTGACACCCCAAATGGAGATTCATCGTAGATAGTTGATTCTGAGAATGAATGCTTGTGCACGCATGTATATTAATTCAAACAGATCCCGGTCAGATTCTGCTGATTCAACCTTCATATCCCGCGCTGATTCTGTTGATTCAACCCTCAGATGTCATGCTGATTCTGTTGATTCTACCCCGAGAACCCGCGCTGATTCTGCACATTCAACCTTCAAATCCTGTGCTGATTCTACTGATACTACCCTCCGAAATCCGCGCTGATTTTTCAGATTCAACCTTCAGATACCGTGCTGATTCTGCTGATTCAACTCTCAGATCCCGTGCTGATTCTGCTGATTCAACCCTCAGATCCCGTGCTGGTTCTGCTGATTCAACCCTCAGATTCCATGCTGGTTCTGCTGATGCAACCCTCAGATTCCGTGCTGATTCTGCTGATTCAACCCTCAGATCCCGTGCTGATTCTGCTGATTCAACCCTCAGATTCCATGCTGGTTCTGCTGATTCAACCCTCAGGTGCCATACTGGTTCTGCTGATTCAACCGTATTCACCAGAAAGTATATTCCACCTAACGACAACCACGACCATTTCCTAACTCTCGTGTTATTACAGCCCGTCTATTGCTCACGCACACACTCACTCATACAATCGCTTTGTCACTCGTACAAAACTTAATAATGTCCCTAACAACCACTCATCCTCTTACCCACCCGCCCACCCACCCACCCACACACTGGTGCATTCTCTTTTTCATTCCATCTTTCATTTATTTTGTTATTCTTCCTGCTTTCTTACACATACCACCAGCCTTCCTCATTCCCAGTGTCAAATTACACGCTATTTAACAGCACTAACTACCCCAAAGGAGCTCGTTTCCAACGTGCGATCAATATTCAATTTCATGGGATTGCCGGTGTAGTTAGGTTGTTGATCAGTGTGAACCAGTTGGAGAGAACAACCGCTCCATGGTCGCTAAAAATGCAGTCTGCCAGCGTTCACATGGGGCTGCATAATTGCAATTTGACAACCCATTATTGTTAATAGCATCATATTCGCCAATTAAATATTGAGAAAAAC
>CM067357.1:7125317-7167817 GCA_034190875.2 Urechis unicinctus
GAGTGATTCAACATTAAACACAAAATAATTCCTTATCATTTTCTTGTACTACATCAAGTAGGATGTTGCTAACAAAAACGTATGCCAAGCGATTCGCATGTAAACTCTTGTATGAACAAAACAAGAGGGGATATATATGCATGGGAAGATATAGCCTTATTACAATGCAATGAAACGTATACTGATAAATGAAGATAGAGATTACGAGTGGCTTTCAACAGCAGTGGAATATCATTGGGATGAGTGAGTGTCAGCTGTTCAATGTCAGCAAAGTTCATAGAACGCCGCTTGTACACAGTGAGGTCGAGGATAATTGTTTGCAAAGACAAACAGCTTGCCACCATGAAACATGATCTTCTTTTCTAGTAAGTCTTCACAATACAGACCACAGATGGAACTGAAGCGTATCCAAGCGATCGAATAGCAAACTATGCACATTCCTACCATTAATTTCCCAGCAATGCCGTTCATTCGTTTATACACATGCATCATCTATACGATCCAGCAAATTAGTCTCATTAGAGATCCTAATCTCTTTATGCTGCTTAAAAAGACTTTTTGTCGCATAGCACCCGAGTGATCTTGTTACGTTTTACACGGAAATGTGCTTTTATACCTCGTCATGGCATGCAGCGTTACTTAATGCTCCGTGGAAGAATGTGAGATGAATTCAGATACCTTCAGACCGTCCATTGTCATGCTGAATTTCCTGTTGCACTTATTAGTATGCTTTATCTCACAGTGAGTTAACGAGGGGTTTTACAACGCGAACAGATGCATTACAGAGCAGAACGATTAGCTCAGCGATTCAAATCGTAAATGCAGCACGTGCAGGTGAACATAACACCTGGTGGGATCAATACCATATTAACGAGCACACTGGCGCAATGTTTGGCCGGCCTCAAAGACGTCTTTCTCAACCATATGCTTCGCTGGGTATCGATTTGATCTTAGAACATCAACAGGAGGCGTTCAAAGAACGCTTTTTAAAAGCATGTGATTTTCTTTCCAACCTTAGCTGTATTGCCACATGTTTTCACCTTGTTGTCATCAGGTAAAATAGAGAACATTTGTAAGGCACTGAAAGTAGAACGCGGGATTTATCACAGCTAATATAATTTTGTTGTCCGGTCATGGTAAATGGGAACACAATGGTTCTTTTCATTTCTGCTACGACGTTTTGGACATCAGCGCTGTGGAATATCAACGAGCGGTGCTAATAACTGTGGCTGTGTACCGACATCATTAATTAATGCAAGCTTCAATTGATGCTGAGTACATTGATCCCGCAGCATGTAATAAAACAAAGATAAAGCACTGCCTCTTTGCCATTGTTATTCTCTGAAAAATTGAAACAAACCATGTATGCGACGCCACCCGTTTGCTGTGCAGGCATGCACGGCCATGCGCACGTCAGTGATGATGATGCCAATATAAGTGGCTCGGTTTTTTGTTTACGCAAGTGGCCCCTGCTGTGTTGATGTCCTAGCAATAATCCCGTATTTGCATATTAACTGAAGATTAGGGTACGTACCAGTCAACTGTTTCATAAAGACGAAAAACCGCCAAGGCGTGCAATTTAAATTTCTCATTTCAGACCCAGCCGGATTGTATTTGCTTGATTCTAGTAGCCTGCTTCATGTGCATACAGTACCCAGGGCAATGTGATCAATTGAGTCCAGTTAGTAGTATATGTCCACATGGCTAAACCAACGTCCATTCAGGCTGCATCAGCATATGGTCTTTGATCGGACGTTTCAACGTGAGCTGCACATTTAACCATATGGGGTCTGTAAAGAGATTGCATCAGAATCAATTGCACTGATGGGAGACGGTCGCAGCTATTGATTGAATGGTTAGTCAAACATTCTTTGGGGAATATAAGGGTCAAGGACGACCTGTGTGACGTTCGCAATGATAACAGCAATTAGTATATGTTTAACATCTGGGTGATATCAATATTGTTCTTGCCGCTCGCACCAATAATTAAATCATAGACTGCCATTCGTACCCAGCATATAGCTAATATATACTTTCTCAGGCTGTTATCCACTTAAGTGTGGCGTTGAAGCATCGGCTTGCTGTTTTGTGCAAATAGCTTCGAAAAGTAGAGTCCATTAAGTTAAGATGTTATAAAACATCAGCCTGCGTAGTTCATGTTGTTTACATGATAGAGCATACTGGTTTTCAATGAGCAAAGATAAAAAGCTGAATCAAAGGATATCTGTCAGGTTTGCATTGAAGACATCGTCAAATGCCGTAGCTTTGTATATATAATTTGTGTCAATATCTTGATTAGTGTGTATGGCTAGTGACTACATTTAGACGCAGCTGGTGTATATAAATAGAATGTGAAAACTCAATAACGCAGCGGTGCTATTATGTAAGCAATGTACTTAGATCACATTTATGGCACTTAAATCGTACTCCTGAAACATGTATTTCAAATAACAGCTTTTTCAGGCCTCATCGACCGATACAAACAATATATCATCTGTCATAAACTATTTAACGCTTGCAAATACCGCTATTGCATTGCCGCTGTTGTATCATATTTTAATAACGGTGCCGCATGGATGAATTTTATTAGCGTATGATGAAATTTCTCTAGATTGGTAGAAATGCATAGATCGACCGTATTAACACAATGTGAAGGAAATATGGCAGTGCGTTTTATGGCTATCTATAGCCTCGAGAGCATTAAGTGCCAGGATGCCTACGAAATCAAACACATGCTGTATGATGCAATGGAAGCAAAAGTAGCTGCGTTCCCTTCCTGATGTTCAGAACCATCTGTGAAACTTGACGATGAAAAGATCAATAGTGGAACGCAATACTATCACAGAAATTAAAATATCTTTAGCACAACTGATAATATTCTGTGTATACTGAAACAGTTGAGTTAAGGTATTGCCAGGTTACGCTTGTCGTATGTTTAAGTGACATCAATGCCATTGCTTAAAAGAGACATGAACATGAATAGGCAACTGCGTAACCAACGTACACTATGAAATTATACGCATTCTGACCACGACAAATTTGCGTAACAGCGTAGACATGGTGCATATGACCTATAAAACTCAGCTATTGCTAGAGGTAAATAAGGTTTCAGTTAGAAAGACGGTAACGAGGCTAACTACCATTATCAATGCATAGCGTATGCTCTTTAATGTCGCAATTACCTGCCGGGAACGGTTATAAAGGTGGTGCACCGCATATCATACTGCTGTGCTCCTGGAATTGTGTAGGTGATTTGCTGGCCATATGCTATACCAGCGTGCATAGCGTGTTCTTAATCGCCAACATCTCCGGGTGACTGGTTACGGTCCTTTAACTGCAACTGTTGATCGATTGGGAGGTAGTTAAGAGATGTATCTGGCTACTATGGCTAAGTAGTTTAAATGGGTGATTATACTTAGCCTTTGTTTGGTCATATTTGATTGCCATTGAGATCGGTAACAGATGACTTGAGTACACACACATATTGTGGTTTCATTTCATTTAACTTGGCTGCAATTATGTTTATGGGTTTCATGTAATGATGAGACGGTTAATGTATACATTTGCAAGGAATCAATTGTATATTTACCTGAACAGCAACCAGTCATACAAAATCATACAATGCTACAGGAAGCTGCGTAACCTTCCCCACGTGATGTAATGCCTCAATGCGTGACAACTCATGCCTATCTCTGTATCGTTAGAGGTTAGGTAACCC
Source organism: Urechis unicinctus (assembly GCA_034190875.2). Taxonomy (NCBI): domain Eukaryota; kingdom Metazoa; phylum Annelida; class Polychaeta; order Xenopneusta; family Urechidae; genus Urechis; species Urechis unicinctus. The sequence continues at coordinate 7,129,036 of CM067357.1, forward strand.
CCTATGCACAGCCTTCATCCTCTCGTGCATTATCGTGGAACTAAATCACATTTAGCATTCTTCAGAGAAAACGTATTGGCGCCACTATTCTGCCATGAGCAACGATAGCTATTATTTGGAATTGTATTAACGCAATAAAGAAGATTAAGACGATAACCATCCATCTATTTATGTTGATCCAGACGCAAAGTGCTTGGTTTTGTGTTAAGGTACAGGTTTCTTCTTCTAAACGTAGCTGGCTTATATTGCAATAGTATATACGTATATTTACACCACATATAGCGTGGCGGTGCCTTCGTAGATATGGGATATATTTATGCAACATACACTACGCCAAGCAAAAGCATTGCTTCGCTAGATTTATAATGAAAAATATAATGCATATATGCGCCTTTCTAGGACTCTTGCAGAATCCTAATGCGCTTATTTAGCTGCACAAAAACTACATTGCGTTAAAGATTGCTGTGTGTGTGTTGCCGCTGCCGTCTAACTATTTAAGAAAAACTGACTCATTTAGTTTGATCAAAGTGTAAATTAGTAATCCTTCTCTGGTAAGATATTCCGCTATTGGTTTGTGTAAAAGGATAGCAGTATATATTAAATCAACCACTCGACAAATCACTGTGGTAATGTCTTCATAGGCCCCTGGTACGTGATTTGAGCTGACGTCTGTCGGCATTCACGTTTCAAGATGGTGTTAATATTCAAGATCTAACAATATCAACATGTTTATTCTGCCGTTAAATGGTCCACGTGCACACTTATATTAGTTTGTTATCACCACAAGGTTCCGTGTTGCTGCATTAAATACATTATGGGCATATGCTATGTATATAATATGATAATAACATTGGAAATGTGATAACTACCCCAGGTCGGCAACATGGGTGTGATAGAATGATCATATGTGGAATGCAATTGATTCTTCACCGACTACAATTCATTGAAATCAATAGTTATGCTTGAACATCTACAGAACCAAATTCATTTCCGCCCCGACTACGACAACTTAAACTTCAATCGCGTTTCGGAGATCATACGGATCAGCGGCTTCTGTGGTCACACTATCAATAGTAACATAACGCTTGGTTATTATTCTTGGGTATACGATTCTCATAACGAATATATGCCTCAATGCGATGTTGTAGAATCAATCCAGGTGTGGGATCTAATGAAGAAAATGAGGTAGACGAAGGTTGAATATTTGGTCGCGTCACGGACGTCGCTTGGTCCACGTGTTGTTGTTCAAAATAACAAGCAGCTGCATTTGTTTGATAGCTTTGCCTTGAGACATATCTGCGTATGGTTTCACATCACTGAATTTCATATTTGTATTTGCCACTTATCATTTTCATGTACGGCTACCAAGGCCACTTGTTCCATTGAATTCAAACGATTCCGGTTATTGTCATATTCATGGGAGAACACACTTAGCATTCTAAAATATTTATACTGCAACGTCCTTGTAAACAAAATATATTGACGCCTCAATGGAGATTCATCACAGATAAGTGATTCTGAGAATAAATGTTTGTGGAGTCGTGCGTACTAATTCAAAAAGACCCCGTGCTGATTCACCCCTCAGATTCCGTGCAGATTCTGCTGATTCTACCCCGAGTACCCGTGCTGATTCTGCTGATTCAACCTTCAGATCCCGTGCTGATTCAACCCTCAGATCCCGTGCTGATTCTGCTCATTATCTCGTGCACAACTTAATGATGTCCCTTATTCCCTCAACATACTCATCCTTCTACCCACCCGCCCATCCACCAACGCACTGGTACATTCTCTTTTTCATTCCATCTTTCATTCATTTGGTTATTCTGTCTGCTTTCTAGTACCGACCAACAGCCTTCCTCATTCCCAGTGTCAAATAACACGCTATTTAGCCGCACTAACTACCCCCAAGGAGCTGGTTTCCTTACCAATGGACCAACGTGCGATCAATATTCAATTTCATGGGCTTGCCTGTAGGGCGAGGTTGTTGATCTGTTAAAACCAGTTGCAGAGAACAACCACTCCATGGTGACTAAATATGAAGCCTGCCAGCGTACACATGGGCCTGCATAATTGCAATTTGACAACCCATTACTGCTAATAGCATCATATTCGCCAATAAACTATTGAGAAAAACATAAAATTAGGCTCTGCTTCTAGTCTCAATTCGATCAAGTACCGACTTCATGCACTATCGTTGTCAACATCATGGTGAACAGCGTAGCTAGGTTCTGTATATGGTTGCTAGGTGATGTTATAAGTCGGAGAAATAAGGCCTTCCCACAGCATCATCACCGTAATATTTCACCAGCACTGACAAGCGTATCGTCAGTTATTTTGTCCTGCAATTGGTTAAGCGTCATTCTCATTAACGTTGCAAATAATATTGACTGGTGTTGCTCCCATGTTCTTATATAGTTTTGTATATACTATCTCTTCCGGCTTTCCACCACTCTGCGGTTAGGCCCTAGGCGACTGAATAATCATTTTGTACTGATCACCCCGCTTGACATAGACATAAAACCTGTCAATCGATATTAATTTACGTTGGTACCATTGGAAGAGACAGCACCTATTATATCTATTCTGCAGCCATCGCCGATGGAAAATAATTAACACCGTATCGACTTTCATTCACCAGAATTAACTGTTAAATATGCTATATGCATATATCTAAGGTAAAGTATTCATAAAACGCCAAAACTACGCTACTTTATCATCCATGTGATTTTTCGAGATCGCCCAAATGAGCAGTATGCAGTTAGACTTCTATCATTGCAAACACATATTTGTCTAGCGTTCGTGGAAAAGGTAAGATATTATAGAATGATTTATACTGCAACGTCCTTGTAAACAAAATATATTGACGCCTCAATGGAGATTTATCACAGATAAGTGATTCTGAGAATAAATGTTTGTGGAGTCGTGCGTACTAATTCAAAAAGACCCCGTGCTGATTCACCCCTCAGATTCCGTGCAGATTCTGCTGATTCTACCCCGAGTACCCGTGCTGATTCTGCTGATTCAACCTTCAGATCCCGTGCTGATTCAACCCTCAGATACCGTGCTGATTCTGCTCATTATCTCGTGCACAACTTAATGATGTCCCTTATTCCCTCAACATACTCATCCTTCTACCCACCCGCCCATCCACCAACGCACTGGTACATTCTCTTTTTCATTCCATCTTTCATTCATTTGGTTATTCTGTCTGCTTTCTAGTACCGACCAACAGCCTTCCTCATTCCCAGTGTCAAATAACACGCTATTTAGCCGCACTAACTACCCCCAAGGAGCTGGTTTCCTTACCAATGGACCAACGTGCGATCAATATTCAATTTCATGGGCTTGCCTGTAGGGCGAGGTTGTTGATCTGTTAAAACCAGTTGCAGAGAACAACCACTCCATGGTGACTAAATATGAAGCCTGCCAGCGTACACATGGGCCTGCATAATTGCAATTTGACAACCCATTACTGCTAATAGCATCATATTCGCCAATAAACTATTGAGAAAAACATAAAATTAGGCTCTGCTTCTAGTCTCAATTCGATCAAGTACCGACTTCATGCACTATCGTTGTCAACATCATGGTGAACAGCGTAGCTAGGTTCTGTATATGGTTGCTAGGTGATGTTATAAGTCGGAGAAATAAGGCCTTCCCACAGCATCATCACCGTAATATTTCACCAGCACTGACAAGCGAGCGTATCGTCAGTTATTTTGTCCTGCAATTGGTTAAGCGTCATTCTCATTAACGTTGCAAATAATATTGACTGGTGTTGCTCCCATGTTCTTATATAGTTTTGTATATACTATCTCTTCCGGCTTTCCACCACTCTGCGGTTAGGCCCTAGGCGACTGAATAATCATTTGTACTGATCACCCCGCTTGACATAGACATAAAACCTGTCAATCGATATTAATTTACGTTGGTACCATTGGAAGAGACAGCACCTATTATATCTATTCTGCAGCCATCGCCGATGGAAAATAATTAACACCGTATCGACTTTCATTCACCAGAATTAACTGTTAAATATGCTATATGCATATATCTAAGGTAAAGTATTCATAAAACGCCAAAACTACGCTACTTTATCATCCATGTGATTTTTCGAGATCGCCCAAATGAGCAGTATGCAGTTAGACTTCTATCATTGCAAACACATATTTGTCTAGCGTTCGTGGAAAAGGTAAGATATTATAGAATGCTGTTAGATTATGAAAAAAACCGCCTTAGAGCAATACCATTCAATCAATCCAGGTGTGTGGTTTGACGAACAACACAAAGCATCCACAGCCTGAAGTTATGCTGTGTCACAGAAGTTGCTGCGTCAACCTTGTGTTGTCAGAATAATTACTTGGACATTGGTCCGAGGCGTATATCCTCATGATTTTATAGCAGTGTATCGATGAACACCGGTGGCCAATCGCTCAATTATTTCAAATCATTGCTTCTGGTCGATGCAGATCTGTTTAAACTTGCTCAACTTACTAAAATATAATCGGAGGAAAAGGAAGTAAAAGGAAAGATTAATAGACGCCTTATTGAAAATTAAGCGTAAATAGTTTGATAATGCAATGATACAGTTCCTACAGGGTCATAGTGATCCAACCCTTAGATACAGTCTTAGAAGACAGCGATTCTATGATGCAGCCGACTGGGTTCAATTATAACAACAGACAACCATCAATACAACCACTTTTCATTTAAGTCACTCGCCTGAATACTCATCATGTAACGCAAAATGAGTTCTTTTCCCCACGATATAATATTGAACCTTATCTCTTGCATTCTGCCGCAGACGATTCGCAGCGTTCCATTCAAAACCATTCTTAAAATTACTGAATTATAGCCATGCATCACAAACTGTCTTATGTATTATGTAAAGTTTACAAGCCGACGTGAGTAGATCATATATTGGGATCTGGTGTACAACCAAGTTCAGCCTCCTAGGATCATTGAGTGATAAACGGACAGGGCATGAAGTTTTGGTAATCACGTGATCTATTCCAGTCTTTCAATTTAACACTCGTTAGTTCCAAAATTTATTTTCTGAAAGAGGATGCACCCGACCCGATAGCTCAAGAGTACTGTGTTGTACCGTTGTCCCAGCTGCGTGGGTTTGGTGGCCCGTTTTTAAGAACGAGTTAGTTGACACTAAATACAAACTCACGTTATACACAAACGCACGCCCATTAATTACCGCTCCTCTGTTAAGTTAAATGCGTGGGATGTGTAAATGATCCATGTTAATCGGCCTGTCATGTTCCTGCATTCCTGCATTCACAGCTTTTATGGCATAAGGCCTCACCATCAATCGTCATACCAGTGGTCCTCTGTGGTATGCACTCTAATTAATATTCATTCTTGCACCCTCTGTAGACCCGCTGCATAAAAACAAAACACTTAAATTATATACTATTCCCAAAGCAGCATCCATACGTTATACACAAATGCGTATTGGATGCCGGCCGAGAAGTTGAACGGACAGGATTCATTAAGTCATATTGTTTTATATACTTCAATACGTGGCTATTTCATGGGTTTGGATTTTTTATTTGAAAATGCCCAAATGAAAATTAAATCGGCATAATTTATTCTCAGTTTATATATCTGATGTTTTCCATATTGACTGCATGTTGTTTTCTGTTGTTAGATAACATAATTACCAAATACAAAATGCAAAGCCGTGTTTTTTAGTATGTGATCTTCAGAATTGTACAAGTAGTCACATACCAATAATATCTGTGTCATTAATGCCATCAAATCGAGCATTATAAACCCCCATCTTCATGGACTGCCTAGCACTGCACATGTAATTATGTTCCGTTTCGCATGGATTATTTGTGGATATCCCTCTTATCTTAGGATTTGTACTAGCTCAAACGTACCACTTGTGTATACTTGTATATACTTGGCTAATGTAGTGTATATAAACACAAGCTCAGACCTTTCACTCATGGATAAGTGCTTGAAGATTTGGCCCCTGACCAGTTTATCAATAGCTCAACTGTTGCTTTCCTTTCCACCCGCGGGATTAAGCAGGCCTGTGTGGGCCAATTAGATAATGACACTTAATGACCGCTGCCTGTTAATTTTATTTATTACAATTTATTCGTCATTTCGAGCGGTACTACGTGGATTAATGCAAAGCATTTCAGTTTTGTCCACATTTATGATTTTTTCCATCCATAGGTGAATTGACCTCCAGATCGCTGACTTAACGATTTTCTTCGTTGACGCGATGTGTGTGCGAAACTTATTGTGTCATTTTGTTAATCTCACATGCAACTTATGAATATTGCTGTTTTATAAACAGGGAATACGCTTTCTCGCATAACAACCTCTGCTTCACTTGATGGGCCATACGTCTCACAAATCAGCTCCTTAGCGTGGCGACAGTCCATACATTAGGTGCCAGCCATCTGGGCATTGATACATTATCCCAATATTTCATTTATTATTGATATATTCATTCATTTACTCATTTGCATTGTTTGTTCCCCTTTCATTTTCCATGTCACTAATTTCCGATTATTCGTGTAATGTAATAACACAGGAACTATTCATGAACGATTGCGACATAACAAATTTACAATTTAATGACTTATCACATAGGACTGTCAACACTAATGGAGAATAAGGCTAATATTCATAGCAAAGATTAATGCTTTCAACATTCAGTCGTATATGCGGTTACGTTATGCCATTGTGTAGAGCCATGGTGGTGTAGGCTTGATATAGATGCAAAGCTCACAGAAAATGCTAATAATAGAATGCATGATGACAATTTAAGATTGCGCAAAATTGTCTGCAAAAATCGTATTCTCTCGTGCTGGCACCAAGCCTTAATCAATGATCGCAAAAGGTCAAATTGATTAATCCCATTTACAATTCAATCCCACTACACAGATAATTAATGATCGTATATGTCTAATCTGTCTACATTTGAATCCCGCTACACTGATAACTACTGATCGCCTCATTTGAATATCATGCGTTTTGTTTCCATTTGCACAAGCTATTATATATAGGCTCAGCAAGCAATTAATAGTCAATCACTGGGGGGGGGGGGGCGCCGACTTATCACAGGCTATTCCCCATTATCTTGCGGACATGTGCTGACTCAACATTGATCAAATGCCACTTGTTAATCAATAGGGGATATAATCCTATTGTAATCTAATATCTGACTCTTACATTTAAAGTGTGGAATAGGGTGACTTAGACGGCAGTTCAAATCCAATCACGACGGTGAATACTCGGATCTTTGGAGTACTTAATCAACCCAAAATGGAGTACTTAATCAACCAAATATGGAGTACTTAATCAACCCAAATTGGAGTACTTAATAGGCCCAAAATGGAGTACTTAATCTACCAAAATTGGAGTACATAATCAACCCAAAATGGAGTACTTAATCAACCCAAAATGGAGTACTTAATCAACCCAATATGAATCCTTGTCATTCGCTTGGCCTATAAGAAGTAGTATGTTGCTCAAGGAAATGGATGCCGAGCGATCCGCATGTAAGACTCATGTCGTAACACACAAAGGCTGGATATATATATGCATGTTTGTTGCATGGAAAACTATTGCCAAATTGCAATGCAATGAGACGCATAATGATAAATAAAGATGGAGATTAAGAGTGGCTTTCAACACCAGTGTGATCCTAGGCTCTCCAGGCGGCCGCAAAAGACTTTTTCTCGTATAGCACGTTAAGCGCACGTTTATACGAAATCGTGGCATGCAGCGTTACTTTAATGCCGCGTGGCAGAATGAGGGATGAATTCAGATACCTTCAGACCGTCCATTGTCATGCTGAATTTCCTGTTGCACTTATTAGTATGCTTTATCTCACAGTGAGTTAACGAGGGGTTTTACAACGCGAACAGACGCATTACAGAGCAGAACGATTAGCTCAGCGATTCAAATCGTAAATGCAGCACGTGCAGGTGAACATAACACCTGGTGGAATCAATACCAGATTAACGAGCACACTCGCGCAATGTTTGGCCGGCCACAAAGACGTATTTCCAAACCATATGTTTCACTGGGTATCGATTTGTCCACAGAACGTCAACAGGAAGCATTCAAACAACGCTTTTGAAAACATGTGCTTTTCGTTACAACCATTGCTGTATTGCAACATGTTTTCAACTTGGCAAATGGAATTCCACCGAAGTAGATTACTGAGGTGTCATCAGGTAAAATAGAGAATATTTGTAAGGGGCTGAAACTAGAACGCGTGATCTATCAAAGCTAAGGCGCGATCTATCAAAGTTAATTTGGTTATCGGGTTATGGTAAAAGAGAACGTAAGGGCTCTTGTCATTTCTGCTACAACTTTGGACATTCAGTTTATCATGGCAGTCAAATATTTATGAGCTGTGCTGATAACCGTGGATTATGTATAAACATCATTCATGTTTGCAAGCCTCAATTGATGCTGAGTACATTGACCCTGCAATAGGTAAAACAAAGATACAACACTGCCTTTACGCCATTCTTAATCTGAAAAATTTAACCAAACCATGTATGCGACGCAACCCGTTTATTGACATGCACGGCCATGCGTGCGTCAGTGATGATGACGCCAATATAAGTGGCAATGGTTTTATTTACGCAAGTCTCCCCGCTTTGCTGATGTCCGAACAATAGTCCTGTATTTGCACATCAACTAAAGATTAGGGTACGTACCAGTCAACTGCGTCATAAAGGCGAGAGACCACCAAGGTGTGCAATTTTTATTTCTCTTTTCAGACACAACCGGATTGTATTGCTTGATTCTAGTAACCTGCTTCATGCGCATAAAGTACTCAGCGAAATCTGATCAATTGAGTACAGTTAGTAGTGCATGTCCACATGGCTAAACCAACGTCCATTCAGGCTGCATCAGTATATGGTCATTGATCGAACGTTACAGCGTGAGCTGCACATTTAACCATATGGGGTCTGTAAAGCGATTGCATCAGAATCATTTGCACTGGTGGGAGACGGTCGCAGCTATTGATTGAATGGTTAGTCAAGCATTCTTTGGAAAATATAAGGGTCAAGGACGACTTGTGTGACGTTTGCAAACGATAACAGCAATAAACATATGTTTAAAATATGGGTTATGTCAATAATGTTCCTGCCGCTCGCACCAATATACTGTCATTCTTACTAAGCCTTATCCGCTGAAGTATTGCGTTGAAGCATCGACTTGCTGTTTTGTGCGAGAGGCTTCGAAAAGTAGGGTCCATTAAGTTAAGATATTATAAAACATCAGCCTGCGTAGTTCCTGTTGCTTACATGATAGAGGTCCCAGAAAAAGCATTCTGGTTTTCTCTGGTCTGAACAAAGATACAAAGCTTATCACCGAGTCAAATGGTATCTGTCAGGTTTGCATTGAAGACATCGGCAAATGCCGTAGCTTTGTACATTAGTTTTGTCAATATCTTGATTAGTGTGTATGGCTAGTGACTACATCTGGACGCAGCTGGTGCATGAAAAAACTCAATAACGCAGCGGTGCTGTTATTTAAGCAATGAAATATATTGGTGGTAATTAAGATAACATGTATGGCACTTGAATCGTGCCTCTTGTACTTCTGAAATTAATTGTATTTCCAATAACAGCTATTTCAGGCCTCATAGACATTCACAAACAATATATCATCTGTCATAAACTATTTAACGCTTACGAACACCGCTTTTGCATTTCTGCTATTGTAATAATATTTTAATCACAGCGCCGCATGGAGGAATTTTATGAGCGTATGAGGAAATTTCTCCGGATTGGTAGAAATGCATAAATCGACCGTATTAACACAATGTGGGGGAAATATGGCATATATCCACGAGAGCAGCAAGTGCCAGGATGCTTACGAAATATAAACACATGCTGTAAGACGCAATGGAAGCAACAGTCGCTGGGTACCCCTCCAGATGTTCAGAACCGTATGTGGAACTTTCGGCGAATACGCTACAAAAATCCATAGTGGAACGCAAAACTAACTCAGTCCAAGTTGCGGGAATTTAAATTTCTGTAGCACCACTGATAACATTGTGTGTATACTGAAACAGTTGAGTTAAGGTATTGCCAGGTTACTCTTGTCTTGTGTTTTAATGATATCAATGTCATTGCTGAAATAAAGGCACCGTATTACAAAGTGAGTTAACCATAACTTTCTTATCTATAAATAGGAATCTACGTAACCAACGTACAATATGAAATTATATGCATTCTGACCACGAAAAATTTGTATACTCAGCTATTGCTGGTAAATAATTATCAGTTAGAAAGATGGTAACGAGGCTAACTACCAGCCTCGATGCATAGCATATCCTCTTCAAGGTCGCAATCACCCGCCGGGAACGGTTATAAAGGTTGCACCTGTGCACCTGGAACCATGCCAGTGATTTGCTGAGCATATGCTATACCAGTTAGCCTGCAAAACGTGTTCTTAATCGCCAACATCTCCGGGTGACTGGTTACAGTCCTTTAACTGCAACTGTTGATCGATTGGAAGATAGTTTAGAGATGTATCTGGGTACTATGGCTAAGTAGTGTAAATGTGTCATTATACTTAGCCTTTGTTTGCCATTAAGACCGGTAGCAAATGGCTTGTGTACACACACACATTGTGGTTTAGAAATGCATAAATCGACCGTATTAACGCAATGTGGGGGAAATATGGCAGTGCGTTTAATCGCTATCTATATCCACGAGAGCAGCAAGTGCCAGGATGCCTACGAAATATAAACACATGCTGTAAGATGCAATTGAAGCAACAGTCGCTGGGTACCCCTCCAGATGATCAGAACCATATGTAGAACTTTCGGCGAATACGCTACAAATATCCATAGTGGAACGCAAAACTATCTCAGTCCAAGTTGCGCGAATTTAAATTTTTGTAGCACCACTGATAACATTCTGTGAATACTGAAACAGTTGAGTTAAGGTATTGCCAGGTTACTCTTGCCTTGTGTTTGAGTGATATCAATGCCGTTGCTGAAATGAATCAAGGCACCGTATTACGAAGTGAGTTAACCGTATCTTTCTTACCTATAGATAGGAAACTACGTAACCAGCGTACACTATGAAATTATATGCAATCTGACCACGAAAAATTTGTATACTCAGCTATTGCTGGTAAATAATTATCAGTTAGAAAGATGGTAACGAGGCTAACTACCAGCCTCGATGCATAGCATATCTTCTTCAAGGTCGCAATCACCCGCCGGGATCGGTTATAAAGGTTGCACATGTGCACCTGGAACCATGCCAGTGATTTGCTGAGCATATGCTATACCAGTTAGCCTGCAAAACGTGTTCTTGATCGCCAACATCTCCGGGTGACTGGTTACAGTCCTTTAACTGCAACTGTTGATCGATTGGAAGATAGTTCAGAGATGTATCTGGGTACTATGGCTAAGTAGTGTAAATGAGTCATTATACTTAGCCTTTGTTTGACATTAAGACCGGTAGCAAATGGCTTGTGTACACACACATATTGTGGTTTCATTTCATTTTACGTGGCTGCAGTTTTGTTTATGGGTTTCATGTAATGCTTGATATGACGGGTTAACTTATTCTTTTGCACGGAATCAACTGAACGTATACCTGAACAGCAACCAGTCATACAAAATCATACAATGTTACAGGGAGCTTTGTAACCTTTTCCATATGATGTGATGCGTGGCAACTCATGCTTATCGCTTCATCGTTTGATGTTAGGTATCCCCCTATGCACAACCTTCGACATCTCTTGCATTATCTTTGAACTAAATGACATTAGCATTCTTCTGAGAAAACGTATTGGCGCCATTATTCTGCCATGAGCAGCGACAGCTATTATTTGGAATTGTATTAACGCAACAAAGAAGATTGAGATGATAATCATCTGTCTATTTATGTTGACCCGGACCCCACGTGCTTGGTTTTGTTCCTTTTTCTAAACGAGCTGGCGTGTATTGCGATGGTATATACGTATATTTACACTCAATAAAGCTTGGCGCTGCTTTGGTAGATATGGGATATCTATATGCCACATACACTGAGCCAAGCAAATACATTGCCTCTCCAGATTTATTATTAAAGATATAATGAATATGTGTGCCTTACCTGGCCTCGTGCGGATTCCTAAAACACTAACTCAGCTGCCATAAACTACATTGCGTTAAAGAGTGCTGTGTCTGTGTGTTGCTACTGCTGTCTATTTAAGAATAACTGACTCATTTAGTTCGATCAAAGCGTAAATTTATAAGCTTTCTCTGGTAAGATATTCCGCTATTGGATTGTGTAAAAGCGTAGCATTATATATTAAATCAACCGTGTGAGGACAAAGTGAGAATTAGGTTGACATCTCATCTTCAAAACACTGTGGAAATCTGTTTATAGGCCCGCTGCTACGTGATTTGAGCTGACGTCATTCGGCGTACATGACGGCGACCTATAGTCGAGGGAGCAGTATGTGCCATGATGCCTGCCTTATCTAAATATATACTGGAGGATCTTAATAACCAGCAGTCATCCTGGTCCTAACCGGATGTGCAGAACACTTTTCTTCATATCACGAAGGGTAAAGCAGCTATCCACATCCATGTCATAGGATCTTAGATTTCTCTAGTATCTCTCAAAGCCTCGGAGCAAACTAAGACAGATGACAAAGGGCTGTTACACATAATGTCACAATGCGACGGATTGCGTGTGCTTTTGAAGGCTAAAATATCATAATAGGATCGATCACAGGCCTTTATGAAGATTCAAATGTCATAATGCAATGGATTGCATGCTATTTCGAAGGCTAAAATTTACCAATGTGACGAATTGCATGCTCTTTTGAACGATTAAATCACGAGAGTTAGGCTTTTCTATTCACCAACTAAATGTTGCGAGCTGCTTTGTCATGCGTTCAAAATCATCATCCCTGCGCACGTTCCCATGCAATGTGCTATGTTCCATACATGTGACCTATGCTTGACAGCGGCCACAATTGTATCACATTTATTTAGACTTGTGGAATATGGGAGGAACTAAGCATCGCTATGGCACTGAGAAAACATGAACTGTCTGATCTATCAACAGCTTATTGCTATTACGCGTTATGTTGAAAGACACAGGCCTCTTTTAATAGGAACCGACATTTACACGTGGACTCGCATAATGGTTGGTCACTTGTCTCAAACCCTTTTGTTTTGTATAGTGTGCGATTAACACAGAACAGGACATTATCATTCCATGTCAACAATAAAGTGCGATCAATAGTCAATGCCAAACTAATAAACAGGTTAGTGTGACTTTCCCCCACACAACGCAAACGACTTCGCTGACCCACGTGCGTTCCCAAGCATCTATTTGCCAGTCGTACAATGGGAAGTGATCAAGTAACAACGACGCTTCGATAAAAAAAGCTCCACTCCCCGTTAATACGTCTTAGCTTGAAGCAAGTTTCTACATCCACGGATATTGATGCAGAAAGCTGCCATACACATAATGCAATCCGTTCCAATGATAGTAGGCATTATGTTTGAATGGTCTTATGGCATTGTGTACAAAGATGCAAGTAAACAATATATTACATTGCGGTATGCTTATACCCAGTAGTTAAGCAAGACAATAAGCTACTTCTGTACATCGGTATTTTGAAGAATTATGCCTACACATATATAGCTTTACTCTCTCACCAGGCCAACTATTGCGTCTTTGCAAACTTATTCGTATGCATATGCATCATAGTAAAGCCTACATGATGAACAGAAGCCTTTTTATGTGATCGAACAATAAAACGAGGCACTTGTCAAACTACTGAATACCAACGTTAACACCTTGATTTTATTAAACCATTTATACATCTCAACTGACATGTGTCTTCGCATCATAAAAGATCAAGGTATTGTGAAGAATTAAATGGCTTTACTCTTTCACCTGGCCACATATTGCTTCTTTGCAAACTTGCTCGTTTGCATATGCATCATATTAAAGGCTGCAGGATGAACAACAGACTTGTTTATATGATCGAATAATAACGAGGTACCAATAATCATACTGCATGCCAACGTTAACGCTTTGATGTCAGTAAACCATCCATACATCTCAGACTTGTGTCCTCACCACATTAAAGATCAAAGCATTTGATGCAGCGCATAAAACGTTTTTTTGTACTTCAAGGCAAGCAGCGCTATAAATCATAATGAAATTCAGAAATATAATTCGCGTATTAAAAAACGAAAGCAGGTCTCTTTTATACAACATTGTTCCATCTGAACGAGCTATGGAGATAAGCACTAGAACAAAGAGAAACAAAGTGTTTCCCAAATTCATTCTAACATGTGGGCTTTAGATAGCTAGTCTGAACATATAGTGTGGAATTGAACTAACATGTCGCAAGCTTCATATTGTTGTGAAGCTCCAAGTAATGTTCATGTCATTTTACGATTGTGGTAGCATGGTGATTCCTTCTGAGCGACTCACACCATTATATAACCAATCATGAACTAATTTACTTGTGCTGCCACTAGGTTAATTACTTACCCGCTTTCTCTTCGTGGACGTACCTAAATACGTAATAGTATGACACAAACTTGCTTGGTGTGGGACCAAGTATTTGATCTTCCAATGGCAGCCAAATATCCGAATCTTTTGATGTCTTCTATATGAAACAGCCGCCAATTAGTGACAGACGGTCAGCATATATCCTAGATTTAATTTTCGTATTAACGCTTAAGAGTGTCACATGCACCACAATACTCTCAAACTGGCAAAAACCACGATAACGATGACAATGATGATGATATTTATAATAATGTTGATGATGGGGATGATGATAATTGTCATAGTGATACTGGTGATTGCGTAGACGATGATGATGGTGACGTTGATAATTATGATATGATGATATAAATAATAATGATGCTAATAATTATCATCGTCATCACGATCGCCATTAATCATTGAAGTTACCCACAGACGAATCTGTCCGCAGAAGATAAATTTCACAGTACAGCATATTACATGATGGACCTAGGAGTGTAACCACACATGTAACATTCATCGACTGCTCTTAGCAGCACGCCGGATCTGAAGGGGCTGTCTGAGAGACAAGATCTATGATGTAGGCAATCGATATTCAATTACTGGACCGGCACCAATGTTCTACTGAAAATGATTATCGCTCAGACATTTCATGGTGGCTGAAGTATTTGTGAGGACACTCCTTGACAGACATGATCATATATTCTCCGAACAAATGAAGACCATATCCGCTAGACAATGAACATTGTTAGTGGGTTGCAGCCTTTAGTTTAGATGTCATATCCGGAAACGGACGATAGATCCTCATGTATTTAATATATATGATCCAACGATCGCACGGGAATGCAGACTATGTGACGCCACATTTATTTGTACTTTTAACCCTGTAGAAACTGTGAAGTGATTGCATAAGAATACTTTGCAGATGATGTGCAGGTAGCAACTATTGATCCAAATGCTGTTTTCGTGTTGTTTGACATGCCCCCAGGACGATATTATTGCGCCTGAGGGTCAAAGAAGCCCGTTCGCCAAAGTTAACAGTAATTGGTACTTGCAAAAACACTCGCATCATGGTAGTACAACCCACCATACCGGTAATGTACTTCATTATGGTTGTGCAGCCCACCATATCAGTGTTGTACTTCATCATGGTCGTGCAGCCCCACCATACCGGTAATGTACTTCATTATGGTCGTGCAGCTCCACCATATCGGTGTTGTACTTCATCATGGTCGTGCAGCCCCACCATACCGGTATTGTACTTCATCATTGTCGTGCAGCTCCACCATACCGGTATTATACTTCAACATGGTCGTGTAGCCCCACCATACCGGTATTATACTTCAACATGGTCGTGCAGCCCCACCATACCGGTAATGTACTTCATCATGGTCGTGCAGCTCCACCATATCGGTGTTGTACTTCATTGTGGTCGTGCAGCCCCACCATACCGGTATTGTACTTCATCATTGTCGTGCAGCTCCACCATACCGGTATTATACTTCAACATGGTCGTGCAGCCTCACCATACCGGTATTATACTTCAACATTGTCGTGTAGCCCCACCATACCGGTAATGTACTTCATCATGGTCGTGCAGCTCCACCATATCGGTGTTGTACTTCATTGTGGTCGTGCAGCTCCACCATACCGGTATTATACTTCAACATGGTCGTGCAGTCCCACCATACCGGTATTGTACTTCATCATGGTCGTGCAGCCCCCCCCCCCCCCCCTACCGGTATTGTACTTCATCATGGTCGTGCAGCTCCACCATATCGGTATTATACTTCATTATGGTTGCGCAGCCCCACCATACCGGTATTGCACTTCATCATGGTCGTGCAGCCCCAGCTTAAACGCCTTTCAACAAAGAGATACATAATGCTCACTCCATACAGATATCACTGGCTGACAACCATGATGATGACGAGGAGGAGAATGAGAAGGAGGAGAACGAGGGCAGGAGGTGTAGAAGGGAGGAGGTGGGAGGACGAGAGAGCAAGAGGAAGTGGTGGAGAAAAAAGGTAAAAGGAAAAAAAAAACATGCAACTTATGAATATTGCTGTTTTATGAACAGCGAATACGCTTTGTCGCATAACAATCTGTGCTTCATTTCAAATCAGCTCCTTAGCGTAGATTCAGTAGATACTAGGTGCCAGCCTGACGTTATCCTATTGCACTCAGACCGACTATTGACCATCCAGGTAGATGCTGTGATGTAACATCGAGCATATGCATTGTACCTTGTTCCGCACAAATCCATAGATGACACAACTGTCTATCGTTCCATGGGTTGGGACTATGGGGAGTTCACTGAGCACGGCACCCCATCTGGGCATTGATACATTATCCCAATATTTCATTTATTATTGATATATTCATTCATTTACTCATTTGCATTGTTTGTTCCCCTTTCATTTTCCATGTCACTAATTTCCGATTATTCGTGTAATGTAATAACACAGGAACTATTCATGAACGATTGCGACATAACAAATTTACAATTTAATGATTTATCACTGTCAACACTAAGGGAGAATAAGGCTAATATTCATAGCAAAGATTAATGCTGCCAACATTCAGTCGTATACGTGGTTACGTTATGCCATTATGTAGAGCCATGGTGGTGTCAGCTTGATATAGATGCAAAGCCCACAGAAAATGCTAATAATATAATGCATGATGACAATTTAAGATTGCGCACAATTGTCTGCAAAACTCGTATTCTCTCATGCTGGCACCAAGCCTTAATCAATGATTGCAAAAGGTCAAATGGATTAATCCCATTTAAAATTTAATCTCACTACACTGATAAATAATGATCGTATAGTCTAATCTGTCTACAGTTGAATCCCGCTACACTGATAATTAATGATCGTATGTGACTAACCTGTCTACATTTGAATCCCGCTACACTGATCACTACTGATTGCCTTATTTGAATATCATGCGTTTTGTTTCCATTTGCACAAGCTATTATATATAGGCTAAGCCAGCAATTAATAGTCAATCACTGGGGGGGTGCCGACTTATCACAGGCTAATCCCCATTATATTGCGGACATGTGCTGACTCAACATTGATCAAATGCCACTTGTTAATCAATAGGGGATATATTCCTATTGTAATCGAATATGTGACTTTGACATTTAAAGTGTGGAATAGGGTGACTTAGATGGCAGTTCAAATCCAATCACGACGGTAAATACTCGGATCTTAGGAGTACTTAAACAACCCAAATTGGAGTAGAGTACTTAATCGGCCCAAAATGGAGTACTTAATCTACCCAAAATTGGAGTACATAATCAACCCAAAATGGAGTACTTAATCAACCCAAAATGGAGTACTTAATACTTAATCAAACCCAATATGAATCCTTGTCATTCGCTTGGCCTACAACAAGTAGTATGTTGCTCAAGGAAATGGATGCCGAGCGATCCGCATGTAAAACTCATGTCGTAACACACCAAGGGTGGATATATATATGCCTGTTTGTTGCATGGAAAACTATTGCCAAATTACAATGCAATGAGACGTATAATGATAAATAAAGATGGAGATTAAGAGTGGCTTTCAACACCAGTGTGATCCTAGGCTCTCTAGGCGGCCGCAAAAGACTTTTTCTCGTATAGCACGTTAAGCGCACGTTTATACGAAATCGTGGCATGCAGCGTTACTTTAATGCCGCGTGGCAGAATGAGGGATGAATTCAGATACCTTCAGACCGTCCATTGTCATGCTGAATTTCCTGTTGCGCTTATTAGTATGCTTTATCTCACAGTGAGTTAACGAGGGGTTTTACAACGCGAACAGATGCATCACAGAGCAAAACGATAAGCTCGGCGTTTCAAATCGCAAATGCAGCACGCACAGGTGAACATAACACCTGGTGGGATCAATACCAGATTAACGAGCACACTGGCGCAATGTTTGGCCGGCCACAAAGACGTATTTCCAAACCATATGTTTCACTGGGTATCGATTTGTCCACAGAACGTCAACAGGAAGCATTCAAACAACGCTTTTGAAAACATGTGCTTTTCGTTACAACCATTGCTGTATTGCAACATCTTTTCAACTTGGCAAATGGAATTCCACCGAAGTAGATTACTGAGGTGTCATAGGGTAAAATTGAGAATATTTGTAAGGGGCTGAAACTAGAACGCGTGATCTATCAAAGCTAAGGCGCGATCTATCAAAGTTAATTTGGTTATTGGGTTATGGTGAAAGGGAACGTAAGGACTCTTTTCATTTCTGCTACAACTTTTTGGACATTCAGTTTATCAGGGCAGTCAAATATTTATGAGCTGTGCTGATAACCGTGGATTATGTATAAACATCATTCATTTTTGCAAGCCTCAATTGATGCTGAGTACATTGACCCTGCAACATGTAAAACAAAGATACAACACTGCCTTTTCGCCATTCTTAATCTGAACAATTTAACCAAACCATGTATGCGACGCAATCCGTTTACTGACATGCACGGCCATGCGTGCGTCAGTGATGATGACGCCAATATAAGTGGCAATGGTTTTATTTAAGCAAGTCTCCCCGCTTTGCTGATGTCCGAACAATAGTCCTGTATTTGCACATTAACTGAAGATTAGGGTACGTACCAGTCAACTGCGTCATAAAGGCGAGAGACCACCAAGGTGTGCAATTTTTATTTCTCTTTTCAGACACAACCGGATTGTATTTGCTTGATTCTAGTAACCTGCTTCATGCGCATAAAGTACTCAGCGAAATCTGATCAATTGAGTCCAGTTAGTAGTGTATGTCCACATGGCTAAACCAACGTCCATTCAGGCTGCATCAGTATATTGTCATTGATCGAACGTTACAGCGTGAGCTGCACATTTAACCATATGGGGTCTGTAAAGCGATTGCATCAGAATCATTTGCACTGGTGGGAGACGGTCGCAGCTATTGATTGAATGGTTAGTCAAGCATTCTTACGGGAATATAAGGGTCAAGGACGACTTGTGTGACGTTTGCAAACGATAACAGCAATAAGCATATGTTTAAAATATGGTTTATATCAATAATGTTCCTGCCGCTCGCACCAATATACTGTCATTCGTACTAAGCCTTATCCGCTGATGTATTGCGTTGAAGCATCGACTGGCTGTTTTGTGCGAGAGGCTTCGAAAAGTAGGGTCCATTAAGTTAAGACATTATAAAACATCAGCTTGCGTAGTTCCTGTTGCTTACATGATAGAGGCCCCAGAAAAAGCATTCTGGTTTTCTATGAGCAGAGATACAAAGCTTTTCACCGAGTCAAATGGTATCTGTCAGGTTTGCATTGAAGACATCGTCTTTGTACATTAGTTTTGTCAATATCTTCATTAGTGTGTATGGCTAGTGACTACATCTGGACGCAGCTGGTGCATGAAAAAACTCAATAACGCAGCGGTGCTGTTATTTAAGCAATGAAATATATTGGTGGTAATTAAGATAACATGTATGGCACTTGAATCGTGCCTCTTGTACTTCTGAAATTAATTGTATTTCCAATAACAGCTATTTCAGGCCTCATAGACATTCACAAACAATATATCATCCGTCATAAACTATTTAACGCTTACGAACACCGCTTTTGCATTTCTGCTATTGTAATAATATTTTAATCACGGCGCCGCATGGAGGAATTTTATTAGCGTATGAGGAAATTTCTCCGGATTGGTAGAAATGCATAAATCGACCGTATTAACACAATGTGGGGGAAATATGGCATATATCCACGAGAGCAGCAAGTGCCAGGATGCTTACGAAATATAAACACATGCTGTAAGACACAATGGAAGCAACAGTCGCTGGGAACCCCTCTAGATGTTCAGAACCACATGTGGAACTTTCGGCGAATACGCTACAAAAATCCATAGTGGAACGCAAAACTATCTCAGTCCAAGTTGCGGGAATTTAAATTTCTGTAGCACCACTGATAACATTGTGTGTATACTGAAACAGTTGAGTTAAGGTAGTGCCAGGTTACTCTTGTCTTGTGTTTGAATGATATCAATGCCATTACTGAAATGAATCAAGGCACCGTATTACAAAGTCAGTTAACCGTATCTCTCTTATCTATAGATAGGAATCTACGTAACCAACGTACACTATGAAATTATATGCATTCTGACCACGAAAAAATTGTATACTCAGCTATAGCTAGAGGTAAATAATTATCAGTTAGAAAGATGGTAACGAGGCTAACTACCAGCCTCGATGCATAGCATATCCTCTTCAAGGTCGCAATCACCCGCCGGGAACGGTTATAAAGGTTGCACCTGTGCACCTGGAACCAGGTGATTTGCTGAGCATATGCTATACCAGCCTGCAAAACGTGTTCTTGATCGCCAACATCTCCGGGTGACTGGTTACAGTCCTTTAACTGCAACTGTTGATCGATTGGGAGATAGTTTAGAGATGTATCTGGGTACTATGGCTAAGTAGTGTAAATGAGTCATTATACTTAGCCTTTGTTTGCCATTAAGACCGGTAGCAGATGGCTTGTGTACACACATATATTGTGGTTTCATTTCATTTTACGTGGCTGCAGTTTTGTTTATGGGTTTCATGTAATGCTTGATGTGACGGGTTAACTTATTTTTTTGCACGGAATCAACTGCACGTATACCTGAACAGCAACCAATCATACAAAATCATACAATGTTACAGGAAGCTTTGTAACCTTTTCCATATGATGTGATGCGTGGCAACTCATGCTTATCTCTTCATCGTTTGATGTTAGGTATCCCCCTATGCACAACCTTCGACATCTCTTGCATTATCTTTGAACTAAATGACATTAGCATTCTTCTGAGAAAATGTATTGGCGCCATTATTCTGCCATGAGCAGCGATAGCTTTTATTTGGAATTGTATTAACGCAACAAAGAAGATTGAGATGATAATCATCTGTCTATTTATGTTGACCCGGACCCCACGTGCTTGGTTTTGTTCCTTTTTCTAAACGAGCTGGCGTGTATTGCGATGGTATATACGTATATTTACACTCAATAAAGCTTGGCGCTGCTTTGGTAGATATGGGATATCTATATGCCACATACACTGAGCCAAGCAAATACATTGCCTCTCCAGATTTATTATTAAAGATATAATGAATATGTGTGCCTTTCCTGGCCTCGTGCGGATTCCTAAAACACTAACTCAGCTGCCATAAACTACATTGCGTTAAAGAGTGCTGTCTGTGTGTTGCTACTGCTGTCTATTTAAGAATAACTGACTCATTTAGTTCGATCAAAGCGTAAATTTATAAGCTTTCTCTGGTAAGATATTCCGCTATTGGATTGTGTAAAAGCGTAGCATTATATATTAAATCAACCGTGTGAGGACAAAGTGAGAATTAGGTTGACATCTCATCTTCAAAACACTGTGGAAATCTGTTTATAGGCCCGCTGCTACGTGATTTGAGCTGATGTCATTCGGCGTACATGACGGCGACCTATAGTCGAGGGAGCAGTATGTGCCATGATGCCTGCCCAATCTAAATATATACTGAAGGATCTTAATAACCAGCAGTCATCCTGGTCCTAACCGGATGTGCAGAACACTTTTCTTCATATCACGAAGGGTAAAGCAGCTATCCACATCCATGTCATAGGATCTTAGATTTCTCTAGTATCTCTCAAAGCCTCGGAGCAAACTAAGACAGATGACAAAGGGCTGTTACACATAATGTCACAATGCGACTGATTGCGTGTGCTTTTGAAGGCTAAAATATCATAATAGGATCGATCACAGGCCTTTATGAAGATTCAAATGTCATAATGCAATGGATTGCATGCTATTTCGAAGGCTAAAATTTACCAATGTGATGAATTGCATGCTCTTTTGAACGATTAAATCACGAGAGTTAGGCTTTTCTATTCACCAACTAAATGTTGCGAGCTGCTTTGTCATGCGTTCAAAATCATCATCCCTGCGCACGTTCCCATGCAATGTGCTATGTTCCATACATGTGACCTATGCTTGACAGCGGCCACAATTGTATCACACTTATTTAGACTTGTGGAATATGGGAGGAACTAAGCATCGCTATGGCACTGAGAAAACATGAACTGTCTGATCTATCAACAGCTTATTGCTATTACGCGTTATGTTGAAAGACACAGGCCTCTTTTAATAGGAACCGACATTTACACGTGGACTCGCATAATGGTTGGTCACTTGTCTCAAACCCTTTTGTTTTGTATAGTGTGCGATTAACACAGAACAGGACATTATCATTCCATGTCAACAATAAAGTGCGATCAATAGTCAATGCCAAACTAATAAACAGGTTAGTGTGACTTTCCCCCACACAATGCAAACGACTTCGCTGACCCACGTGCGTTCCCAATCATCTATTTGCCAGTCGTACAATGGGAAGTGATCAAGTAACAACGACGCTTCGATAAAAAAAGCTCCACTCCCCGTAAATACGTCTTAGCTTGAAGCAAGTTTCTACATCCACGGATATTGATGCAGGAAGCTGCCATACACATAATGCAATCCGTTCCAATGATAGTAGGCATTATGTATGGATGGTCTTATGGCATTGTGTACAAAGATGCAAATAAACAATATATTACATTGCGGTATGCTTATACCCAGTAGTTAAGCAAGACAATAAGCTACTTCTGTACATCGGTATTTTGAAGAATTATGCCTACACATATATAGCTTTACTCTCTCACCAGGCCACCTATTGCGTCTTTGCAAACTTATTCGTATGCATATGCATCATAGTAAAGGCTACATGATGAACAGAAGCCTTTTTATGTGATCGAACAATAAAACGAGGCACTTGTCAAACTACTGAATACCAACGTTAACACCTTGATTTTATTAAACCATTTATACATCTCAACTGACATGTGTCTTCACATCATAAAAGATCAAGGTATTGTGAAAAATAATGTCCACACTATATGGCTTTACTCTTTCACCTGGCCACATATTGCTTCATTGCAAACTTGCTCGTTTGCATATGCATCATATTAAAGACTACATGATGAACAACAGACTTGTTTATATGATCGAATAATAAAACGAGGTACCAATAATCATACGGCATGCCAACGTTAACGCTTTGATGTCAGTAAACCATCCATACATCTCAGACTTGTGTCCTCACCACATTAAAGATCAAAGCATTTGATGCAGCGCATAAAACGTTTTTTTGTACTTCAAGGCAAGCAGCGCTATAAATCATAATGAAATTCAGAAATATAATTCGCGTATTAAAAAACGAAAGCAGGTCTCTTTTATACAACATTGTTCCATCTGAACGAGCTATGGAGATAAGCACTAGAACAAAGAGAAACAAAGTGTTTCCCAAATTCATTCTAACATGTGGGCTTTAGATAGCTAGTCTGAACATAAAGTGTGGAATTGAACTAACATGTCGCAAGCTTCATATTGTTGTGAAGCTCCAAGTAATGTTCATGTCATTTTACGATTGTGGTAGCATGGTGATTCCTTCTGACCGACTCACACCATTATATAACCAATCATGAACTAATTTACTTGCACTGCCACTAGGTTAATTACTTACCCACTTTCTCTTCGTGGACGTACCTAAATACGTAATAGTATGACACAAACTTGCTTGGTGTGGGACCAAGTATTTGATCTTCCAATGGCAGCCAAATATCCGAATCTTTTGATGTCTTCTATATGAAACAGCCGCCAATTAGTGACAGACGGTCAGCATATATCCTAGATTTAATTTTCGTATTAACGCTTAAGAGTGTCACATGCACCACAATGCTCTCAAACTGGCAAAAACCACGATAACGATGACAATGATGATGATATTTATAATAATGTTGATGATGGGGATGATGATAATTGTCATGGTGATGCTGGTGATTGCGTAGACGATGATGATGGTGACGTTGATAATTATGATATGATGATATAAATAATAATGATGCTAATAATTATCATCGTCATCACGATCGCCATTAATCATTGAAGTTACCCACAGACGAATCTGTCCGCAGAAGATAAATTTCACAGTACAGCATATTACATGATGGACCTAGGAGTGTAACCACACATGTAACATTTATTGACTGTTCTGAGCAGCACGCCGGATCTGAAGGGGCTGTCTGAGAGACAAGATCTATGATGTAGGCAATCGATATTCAATTACTGGACTGGCACCAATGTTCTACTGAAAATGATTATCGCTCAGAAATTTCATGGTGGCTGTAGTATTTGTGAGGACACTCTTTGACAGACATGATAATGTATTCCCCGAACAAATGAAGACCATATCCGCTTGACAATGAACATTGTTAGTGGGTTGCAGCCTTTAGTTTAGATGTCATATCCGGAAACGGAAGATAGATCCTCATGTATTTAATATATATGATCCAACGATCGCACGGGAATGCAGACTATGTGACGCCACATTTATAAATCCTTGTACTTTTAACCCTGTAGAAACTGTGAAGTGATTGCATAAGAATACTTTGCAGATGATGTGCAGGTAGCAACTATTGATCCAAATGCTGTTTTCGTGTTGTTTGACATGCCCCCAGGACGATATTATTGCGCCTTAGGGTCAAAGAAGCCCGTTCGCCAAAGTTAACAGTAATTGGTCACTCGCATCATGGTAGACAGCCCACCATACCGGTAATGTACTTCATTATGGTTGTGCAGCCCACCATATCAGTGTTGTACTTCATCATGGTCTTGCCCCACCAAAAACCGGTAATGTACTTCATCATGGTAGTACAGCTCCACCATATCGGTGTTGTACTTCATCATGGTCGTGCAGCCCCACCATACCGGTATTGTACTTCATCATTGTCGTGCAGCTCCACCAACGGTATATACTTCAACATGGTCGTGCCCCACCATACCGGTATTATACTTCAACATGGTCGTGCAGCCCCACCATACCCGGTAATGTACTTCATCATGGTCGTGTAGCTACTTCGGTGTTGTACTTCATTGTGGTCGTGCAGCCCCCCACCATACCGGTATTGTACTTCATCATTGTCGTGCAGCTCCACCATACCGGTATTATACTTCCCCCAGCCCACCATACCGGTATTATACTTCAACATTGTCGTGCAGCCCCACCATACCGGTATGGTCGTACATTCATCATGGTCGTGCTCCACCAGCCCCACCAGTCCCACCCCGTTTTGTACTTCATCATGGTCGTGCAGCCCCCCCCCCCTACCGGTACCGGTATTGTACTTCATCATGGTCGTGCAGCTCCACCATATCGGTATTGTACTTCATTATGGTTGCGCAGCCCCACCATATCGGTATTTCACTTCATCATGGTCGTGCAGCCCCACCATATCGGTATTGCACTTCATCATGGTCGTGCAGCCCCAGCTTAAACGCCTTTCAACAAAGAGATACATAATGCTCACTCCATACAGATATCACTGGCTGACAACCATGATGATGACGAGGAGGAGAATGAGAAGGAGGAGGACGAGGGCAGGAGGTGTAGAAGGGAGGAGGTGGGAGGACGAGAGAGCAAGAGGAAATGGTGGAGAAAAAAGAGGTAAAGGAGAAAAAAAAACATGCAACTTATGAATATTGCTGTTTTATGAACAGCGAATACGCTTTGTCGCATAACAATCTGTGCTTCATTTCAAATCAGCTCCTTAGCGTAGATTCAGTAGATACTAGGTGCCAGCCTGACGTTATCCTATTGCACTAAGACCGACTATTGACCATCCAGGTAGATGCTGTGATGTAACATCGAGCATATGCATTGTACCTTGTTCCGCACAAATCCATAGATGACACAACTGTCTATCGTTCCATGGGTTGGGACTATGGGGAGTTCACTGAGCACGGCACCCCATCTGGGCATTGATACATTATCCCAATATTTCATTTATTATTGATATATTCATTCATTTACTCATTTGCATTGTTTGTTCCCCTTTCATTTTCCATGTCACTAATTTCCGATTATTCGTGTAATGTAATAACACAGGAACTATTCATGAACGATTGCGACATAACAAATTTACAATTTAATGATTTATCACTGTCAACACTAAGGGAGAATAAGGCTAATATTCATAGCAAAGATTAATGCTGCCAACATTCAGTCGTATACGTGGTTACGTTATGCCATTGTGTAGAGCCATGGTGGTGTCAGCTTGATATAGATGCAAAGCCCACAGAAAATGCTAATAATATAATGCATGATGACAATTTAAGATTGCGCACAATTGTCTGCAAAACTCGTATTCTCTCGTGCTGGCACCAAGCCTTAATCAATGATTGCAAAAGGTCAAATGGATTAATCCCATTTAAAATTTAATCTCACTACACTGATAAATAATGATCGTATATGTCTAATCTGTCTACAGTTGAATCCCGCTACACTGATAATTAATGATCGTATGTGACTAACCTGTCTACATTTGAATCCCGCTACACTGATCACTACTGATTGCCTCATTTGAATATCATGCGTTTTGTTTCCATTTGCACAAGCTATTATATATAGGCTAAGCCAGCAATTAATAGTCAATCACTGTGGGGGTGCCGACTTATCACAGGCTAATCCCCATTATATTGCGGACATGTGCTGACTCAACATTGATCAAATGCCACTTGTTAATCAATAGGGGATATATTCCTATTGTAATCGAATATGTGACTTTGACATTTAAAGTGTGGAATAGGGTGACTTAGATGGCAGTTCAAATCCAATCACGACGGTAAATACTCGGATCTTAGGAGTACTTAAACAACCCAAATTAGAGTACTTAATCGGCCCAAAATGGAGTACTTAATCTAACAAAATTGGAGTACATAATCAACCCAAAATGGAGTACTTAATCAACCCAAAATAGAGTACTTAATCAACCCAATATGAATCCTTGTCATTCGCTTGGCCTACAACAAGTAGTATGTTGCTCAAGGAAATGGATGCCGAGCGATCCGCATGTAAAACTCATGTCGTAACACACCAAGGGTGGATATATATATGCCTGTTTGTTGCATGGAAAACTATTGCCAAATTACAATGCAATGAGACGTATAATGATAAATAAAGATGGAGATTAAGAGTGGCTTTCAACACCAGTGTGATCCTAGGCTCTCTAGGCGGCCGCAAAAGACTTTTTCTCGTATAGCACGTTAAGCGCACGTTTATACGAAATCGTGGCATGCAGCGTTACTTTAATGCTGCGTGGCAGAATGAGGGATGAATTCAGATACCTTCAGACCGTCTATGTCATGCTGAATTTCCTGTTGCGCTTATTAGTATGCTTTATCTCACAGTGAGTTAACGAGGGGATTTACAACGCGAACAGATGCATTACAGAGCAAAACGATAAGCTCGGCGATTCAAATCGTAAATGCAGCACGCTCAGGTTAACATAACACCAGGTGGGATCAATACCAGATTAACGAGCACACTGGCGCAATGTTTGGCTGGCCACAAAGACGTATTTCCAAACCATATGTTTCACTGGGTATCGATTTGTCCACAGAACGTCAACAGGAAGCATTCAAACAACGCTTTTGAAAACATGTGCTTTTCGTTACAACCATTGCTGTATTGCAACATCTTTTCAACTTGGCAAATGGAATTCCACCGAAGTAGATTACTGAGGTGTCATCAGGTAAAATAGAGAATATTTGTAAGGGGCTGAAACTAGAACGCGTGATCTATCAAAGCTAAGGCGCGATCTATCAAAGTTAATTTGGTTATTGGGTTATGGTGAAAGGGAACGTAAGGACTCTTTTCATTTCTGCTACAACTTTTTGGACATTCAGTTTATCAGGGCAGTCAAATATCTACGAGCTGTGCTGATAACCGTGGATTATGTATAAACATCATTCATTTTGCAAGCCTCAATTGATGCTGAGTACATTGACCCTGCAACATGTAAAACAAAGATACAACACTGCCTTTTCGCCATTCTTAATCTGAAAAATTTAACCAAACCATGTATGCGACGCAACCCGTTTACTGACATGCACGGCCATGCGTGCGTCAGCGATGATGACGCCAATATAAGTGGCAATGGTTTTATTTAAGCAAGTCTCCCCGCTTTGCTGATGTCCGAACAATAGTCCTGTATTTGCACATTAACTGAAGATTAGGGTACGTACCAGTCAACTGCGTCATAAAGGCGAGAGACCACCAAGGTGTGCAATTTTTATTTCTCTTTTCAGACACAACCGGATTGTATTTGCTTGATTCTAGTAACCTGCTTCATGCGCATAAAGTACTCAGCGAAATTTGATCAATTAGTCCAGTTAGTAGTGTATGTCCACATGGCTAAACCAACGTCCATTCAGGCTGCATCAGTATATGGTCATTGATCGAACGTTACAGCGTGAGCTGCACATTTAACCATATGGGGTCTGTAAAGCGATTGTATCAGAATCATTTGCACTGGTGGGAGACGGTCGCAGCTATTGATTGAATGGTTAGTCAAGCATTCTTTGGAAAATATAAGGGTCAAGGACGACTTGTGTGACGTTTGCAAACGATAACAGCAATTAGCATATGTTTAAAATATGGTTTATGTCAATAATGTTCTTGTCGCTCGCACCAATATACTTTATCAGCTGAAGTATTGCGTTGAAGCATCGACTTGCTGTTTTGCGAGAGAGGCTTCGAAAAGTAGGGTCCATTAAGTTAAGATATTATAAAACATCAGCCTGCGTAGTTCCTGTTGCTTACATGATAGAAGTCCCAGAAAAAAGCATTCTGGTTTTCTATGAGCAGAGATACAAAGCTTTTCACCGAGTCAAATGGTATCTGTCAGGTTTGCATTGAAGATGTCGGCAAATGCCGTAGCTTTGTACATTAGTTTTGTCAATATCTTGATTAGTGTGTATGGCTAGTGACTACATCTGGACGCAGCTGGTGCATGAAAAAACTCAATAACGCAGCGGTGCTGTTATTTAAGCAATGAAATATATTGGTGGTAATTAAGATAACATGTATGGCACTTGAATCGTGCCTCTTGTACTTCTGAAATTAATTGTATTTCCAATAACAGCTATTTCAGGCCTCATAGACATTCACAAACAATATATCATCTGTCATAAACTATTTAACGCTTACGAACACCGCTTTTGCATTTCTGCTATTGTAATAATATTTTAATCACAGCGCCGCATGGAGGAATTTTATGAGCGTATGAGGAAATTTCTCCGGATTGGTAGAAATGCATAAATCGACCGTATTAACACAATGTGGGGGAAATATGGCATATATCCACGAGAGCAGCAAGTGCCAGGATGCTTACGAAATATAAACACATGCTGTAAGACGCAATGGAAGCAACAGTCGCTGGGAACCCCTCCAGATGTTCAGAACCACATGTGGAACTTTCGGCGAATACGCTACAAAAATCCATAGTGGAACGCAAAACTATCTCAGTCCAAGTTGCGGGAATTTAAATTTCTGTAGCACCACTGATAACATTGTGTGTATACTGAAACAGTTGAGTTAAGGTAGTGCCAGGTTACTCTTGTCTTGTGTTTGAATGATATCAATGCCATTACTGAAATGAATCAAGGCACCGTATTACAAAGTCAGTTAACCGTATCTCTCTTATCTATAGATAGGAATCTACGTAACCAACGTACACTATGAAATTATATGCATTCTGACCACGAAAAAATTGTATACTCAGCTATAGCTAGAGGTAAATAATTATCAGTTAGAAAGATGGTAACGAGGCTAACTACCAGCCTCGATGCATAGCATATCCTCTTCAAGGTCGCAATCAACCGCCGGGAACGGTTATAAAGGTTGCACCTGTGCACCTGGAACCAGGTGATTTGCTGAGCATATGCTATACCAGCCTGCAAAACGTGTTCTTGATCGCCAACATCTCCGGGTGACTGGTTACAGTCCTTTAACTGCAACTGTTGATCGATTGGGAGATAGTTTAGAGATGTATCTGGGTACTATGGCTAAGTAGTGTAAATGAGTCATTATACTTAGCCTTAGTAGTTAAGCAAGACAATAAGCTACTTCTGTACATCGGTATTTTGAAGAATTATGCCTACACATATATAGCTTTACTCTCTCACCAGGCCAACTATTGCGTCTTTGCAAACTTATTCGTATGCATATGCATCATAGTAAAGGCTACATGATGAACAGAAGCCTTTTTATGTGATCGAACAATAAAACGAGGCACTTGTCAAACTACTGAATACCAACGTAAACACCTTAATTTTATTAAACCATTTATACATCTCAAAAGACATGTGTCTTCGCATCATAAAAGATCAAGGTATTGTGAAGAATTATGTCCACACTAAATGGCTTTACTCTTTCACCTGGCCACATATTGCTTCTTTGCAAACTTGCTCGTTTGCATATGCATCATATTAAAGACTACATGATGAACAACAGACTTGTTTATATGATCGAATAATAAAACGAGGTACCTATAATCACACTGCATGCCAACGTTAACACTTTGATGTCAGTAAACCATCCATACATCTCAGACTTGTGTCCTCACCACATTAAAGATCAAAGCATTTGATGCAGCGCATAAAACGTTTTTTGGACTTCAAGGCAAGCAGCGCTATAAATCATAATGAAATTCAGAAATATAATTCACGTATTAATAAACGAAAGCAGGTCTCTTTTATACAACATTGTTCCATCTGAACGAGCTATGGAGATAAGCACTAGAACAAAAGAGAAATTCATTCTAACATGTGGGCTTAAGATAGCTAGAACACATAGTGTGGAATTGAGCTAACATGTCGCAAGCTTCATTTTGTTGTGAAGCTCCAAGTAATGTTTATGTCATTTTACGATTTTGGTAGCATGGTGAGTCCTTCTGAGCGACTCACACCATTATATAACCAATCATGAACTAATTTACTTGTGCTGCCTCTAGGTTAATTACTTACCAGCATTCTCTTCGTGGACGTAACTCAATACGTAATAGTATGACACAAACTTGCTTGGTGTGGGACCAAGTATTTTATCTTCCATTGGCAGGAATCTTTTGATGTCTTCTATATGAAACAGCCGCCAATTAGTGACAGACGGTCAGCATATATCCTAGATTTATCTTTCGTATTAACGCTTAAGAGTGTCACATGCACCACAATGCTCTCAAACTGACAAAAATCACGATAACGATGACAATGATGATGATATTTATAATAATGTTGATGATGATAATTGTCATGGTGATGCTGGTGATTGCGTAGACGATGATGATGGTGACGTTGATAATTATGATATGATGACATAAATAATAATGATGCTAATAATTATCATCGTCATCACGATTGTGACTTTAGCCATTGATCATTGAAGTTACCCACAGACGAATCTGTCCGCAGAAAATAAATTTCAAACTACAGCATATTACATGATGGACCTAGGAGTGTAACCACACATGTAACATTCATCGACTGTTCTTAGCAGCACGCCGGATCTGAAGGGGCTGTCTGAGAGACAAGATCTATGATGTAGGCAATCGATATTCAATTACTGGACCGGCACCAATGTTCTACTGAAAATGATTATCGCTCAGAAATTTCATGGTGGCTGTAGTATTTGTGAGGACACTCTTTGACAGACATGATCATATATTCTCCGAACAAATGAAGACCATATCCGCTTGACAATGAACATTGTCAGTGGGTTGCAGTCTTTAGTTTAGATGTCATATCCGGAAACGGACGATAGATCCTCATGTATTTAATATATTTGATCCAACGATCGCACGGGAATGCAGACTATGTGACGCCACATTTATAAATGCATGTACTTTTAACCCTGTAGAAACTGTGAAGTGATTGCATAAGAATACTTTGCAGATGATGTGCAGGTAGCAACTATTGATCCAAATGCTGTTTTCGTGTTATTTGACATGCCCCCCAGGACGATATTATTGCGCCTGAGGGTCAAAGAAGCCCGTTCGCCAAAGTTAACAGTAATTGGTACTTGCAAAAACACTCGCATCATGGTAGTACAACCCACCATACCGGTAATGTACTTCATTATGGTTGCGCAGCCCCACCATACCGGTATTGCACTTCATCATGGTCGTGCAGCCCCACCATACCGGTATTGCACTTCATCATGGTCGTGCAGCCCCACCATACCGGTATTGCACTTCATCATGGTCGTGCAGCTCCACCATATCGGTATTGCACTTCATCATGTTCGTGCAGCCCCAGCTTAAACGCCTTTCAACAAAGAGATACATAATGCTCACTCCATACAGATATCACTGGCTGACAACCATGATGATGACGAGGAAGAGAATGAGAAGAGGAGAACGAGGGCAGGAGGTGTAGAAGGGAGGAGGTGGGAGGACGAGAGAGCAAGAGGAAGTGGTGGAGAAAAAAGAGGTAAAGGAGAAAAAGAAAAAGAAGTAGGAGGGTGTAGAGCAGAAGGAGGAGGAGGAAGGGGAGGATGGCGGGAAGGATAAAGAAGAGGATATGGAGGAGGATGAAGATATATTATATCTTAATGTACATATATTTTGTAAACACGAAAACAGGCTGTTTTTGAATGGAGTGATGTAAAGCTATTCTTAACGCTTAAGCCATGGGAACTTACAATAGAAAGTGCCTATTATGTAATAATAGGGCTGCTAAGAGTTAGGTACACAATGTGTCTACACTGGCAAGTATTGGCAAATACTACGACGTTCGTTAATGCCTGGAACAAATAGTGCCACAATCATTACAAAATCATCTCTATATAAACATTGCTACCGGTAATAGAAAGTACATACATTCGGTGCGAAAATGCATTTTTTACGTCGCCTGCAGCCCCTACCCTGATACTCTCAGTCATTTTATCAATCTAGACAATTATGCACATTAATCAGTTGGAAATCCCGGACCCACAGTTGATAAAACGAGAGGTTATGAAATTACCAGGAGAACCTAAAGGTCATACCGTTGCATGCAATATACGCATCTCTAACAATCAAAGTCTGGTAATTTCTACAATTGCATTGCGTAATTGGATTCCATGATTATTTAGTGGACCCATTATTTAGTGCCATCCATTACCATTTATCACCTTCCCGACACTCTAGGTTCCTGTTAGGTGACGAAAACCCTAGTGCATTGTGTCCTTATGTACGGCAATGCTAAAGGGACGAATTTATTAAGAGTTGCAAGCTGTGGTACATAATCATTAACAAGGGATGCAAATACGATTATTACCGACGACAATAAAGAAGCGAATGGTATAGTCGGGTTAGAAGGAGAGCTGAAGAACCTCAGCAGATTTACATTAAAGAGTGTGATTTCAAGACATCTGGCAGAAGTAGTTATTTGTATATGTTTGTTCTTGTTTGTACTCGAAAATTTGTGCTGCACTATCTACCTCACAAGACAAAATCGTGGACTTTTTTCTTCTTGCGTCCTAGTTTTAATTTGTGTTATGCAGTTGTTCTTCTTGTAGCATATAACAAGTGCCGATTGCTTTCATATCTTTTCAGTATACGCTTTCAACGCTCGGATATTTTACATCGGAACATAAGCTTGAGCTCTGTTGAATATGTAAGCCTAGAACCTTTGTAAATTGGTTTTATTGGTAATAAACGAGGCGTGTATTTGTGCATATCAAAGAGAAAAGCACACATATTCCAACGTTTTCTTCTCTTATTAATAGCAGCTTCGATTCCACATCCTTTGAAATAACGACTTTGTCGATACTCTACTTACGCAATAAATTTTCAGATACATGGAGAATTTAGAATATAATAGATATCTGAAAGTAAAATATTTTGCTTTATGTTCAATGTTGATATTCGAAGCGTTGTCTCTACTTTGAACATGATAATTTAAACAATCATTTGGAAAATGAACACATAATCCGATGAACAGTTTTATCACATATTTGCAGAACGTACTAGTACATTGCAGCGCTTACCAACTTAAGGGGCAGTGGACGTCTTATGCTTGGCCCAAATTCGACAATCAATTTTGCCTCATATTTTGTTGAACTTGAATGCATGCATATGCAGCAAAAGCCAATTCCACAATGTTGCAATCTTAAAGGAATTTTGATTATTCCATTAACTACCATCATGTAGATATAATTTTGAATACAGTGGCTTGATAAATCATTACCAGTCAAAAAAATGATTTAATCATACTTTTAAAATCAAATGAACATTACAGAACCATTTCGTTGATTCTCCGCAGTCGATAATATATTTATGCAGATGATTAAGACTGATACCACATGCCCATAAAATACATCTGTTTGGTGGGCTTGACAGTTGCTACAAGAGAATCATCAAGAGCTGGTCAACAGCAAATGCAATATCATTGTTAAGTCTCAGTACTAAAAACATGTCAAATTTAAGATTGGACAATAATTTGTCAGTGATTCAGGAACCGTTTGTGGAAAAACAAAAAGAAGGAAATCTGTATATTAGGTCAGCATCCATGTGGGTAATGGGTTAAATCAAACGACACTAGTGACATAATTATGAATCTTACTTTCCACTGCTTGCTGGAGTTCACTTAGCTCAGAGTCACTACCTCTGTTGGAGAATAAATAAATGGTCAAGTTCATCGGGCACAAGTGAAAGAGCTTCCATGAAAATAAATAATATTCTAACCATGAAATGATAACGTATTGCACATATTGGCCTTGACTGGCCTCACTGCAACCTATTATCAATATCGCTGCATCCATGAACTATTTTGCATTTACCAAGAGCCTCTTCTGTCATAATATTCACGTTAAACTGGCTCAATGATGAGTTGTATAGGTTTTCAAGGCACACCAACACTTGTGTGTTATATGCTGCCAAGAAAAGTTAATAGATACGATTGACCTGATTAAGCAGCCGCCTTTTACGATAAATAAAAATGTAGATGGAAAAGATTAAAATGGGAACGATTATCCTAGGGCAAGTCGCAACAGAGAAAGATGACTGAGGGAAGTGATTCATAATGACGTCATACGATGGAGAGAATATTCTGTTGGACACTCCAATTGCAAGCTTTCCGCATTTTTGTGCAATAAAACACCTAAATTAGGGTCAATGGTCCTGGAATGCTGTACTCGTGCACATATATTTCCATTAATTTTATATCAAGATTGCAACAATCAGCTTAGCACAAACAACAATTGGCAATAATACAAACCAAGCGTAAACTCTCGTTTCAACTGTCATTTGATTGGATGTGTCGAATACGATGTTTTCCATAAACTACTTTTTCTGCCGCATTGAAATTGCTCAGCTGCACATAAGCTGACTTACACTATTTTACGTTTAAAGGTTCCCATTTTTAGCATATCCGCTTCAAATTATATAAATCAATATAATTTGCTGTTTTATGAATGTGTTAACTGACATATCCGTCACCCTGATTCACAACTTTGAAAACAAAGTCACATCCGGTCAACCATCTAGTGACGGCGTAGATATTTGATCGGCCACAAATGTTCGAATTATTGTGGCCATCTACGTTGATTTCCACTACTGTGCAATTGTGGCTTATTACACCTGTGTACACGATGGCGAGGGGTCTTGTGAACATCAACACCTATCTGGGACATCTATCATGAGGTTCCCACGTGTGCTTACCACCGGACTAATGTTCTACCCACTTCCTCATCAAAGCAATTCCTGGATGAATACGAATGAGTGACGTTTTCTGATTAACGCTGACAGCCACTCACTAAAGCATCGTAAAATTTAATCCAGATCCCTTTAACAGTAATGAATAATCACGCCATTAACAAGTGCCTGAATGCCTGGTCAATTTATTGCCATAATGGAAGCACAATTTGTTGTGTTATTTGCCTGGGAGCGGAAACAATTCTCATTAAAAGTAGCAGATCATTAACAAGGCACCCAACGCCCATTATCAGGCAAACTATATCCCAGTGATAATGGAGTAAGCAGTCATATCGAATAATTACAATTAATTGATGTCTCGTGGCAATATCAGATGGAAATATTAATAGCATAAACGCCAATTATTTAGTCTATCTTATGTGCTTCGTTCCTAGAAATGCAATGGTGTTAATTTGTTCTGTATTCGCTCATCAGAGATCGGCTTCAATGAATCATATTTATCTTTCCATTGAACATCTTAGTAAATGCATTTGCTCGTGCATACACCTATCTTCTATGATAATTTATTATCGTGATATTAGAGCTTATAACCACATTAAGTGGTTTCACTGCCACGAGATAATATTGATCACGAAAATAAGTGAAACACATGCCCGTCATCAGGTGGCGCTACCACAAAAGCCACCAATGCATATGGAAACGTCTAAGGATACGGTATCATCTGATAGGTCTAGGCGACCACGCCTCCAAATTCAGTAGAAAACTCCATGTGGTTTTAAGATACGCGATGACAAAGTACCACGCTGCTCACAAGGGGCGTTTTCACATATTTTGTTCAGGCAGAGGAGCAAATGAGCCCTCTTAACGAAGCTATAAGCTCTCTGCCGAGATCGCTTAGCTGACGACTTTGTCAAATGATATACTGTCAAAGATTTATCTACTGCCAAGCTTCAAATATCTGGCAATGCTTCTGTCCTTAACACGGTAAGGGCGGGATAACAAAATGTATCGTGTTTGTCATTAGAAATATTGCCTTTCATGCGTTGGAAATGCGAATTTCACAATAGCAACGCAGCTTCTAAATTTGAAATAGATTTGTTGCAAGTGATAGTTGCTGAAATATTGTCAAATACGCTTGTTTTAAATCAATGGTCCAAGCCAGGTGTGATTACATAAGCAGGACAAGATTGGATAGATTTCGTAATACTTATTATACCGAACAACTCATTATTCACTGATATTTGGTTAATCACTCCTATTGTTCTTTAGTGTATTATATCTATGTCAAACGTCAAGCAATGTTCCAACAACATTATAGGAAGAAAAAACTATGCCTGCATTCGCTTAACTACTAACGAGTGAGTTGCGTATATTTACAAAATAAGATACACCCGAATAGCCTACCAATATATTGACAGCTGCTTTGAACAAGACGTGTCGCTATAATTCACTAAAACAATTATTGGCTTTGTTTGCCGATAATTATGCAATTGCATTTGTTATTGTATGATTAAGGCTGAATTCATTTGAAGAAATCGTAGAGGTTATGACATAATTATCGATAAATAGTGGGTCAGATCGATTGCATAATCATGTAGGGAGTGCTATAGGACATGTTTAAGACATTGTACATGTCATTTTCGTTAAATGCTAAGGATAAAAAACCGAATAATCTCATCTAAGTTACTTCATTTGTTGTTGTATTGCAGCTTGATATAGATATATGGGTGCAATATAAAGGTTATGTACGCAAGTTTCTATTCCATTACAGCTTTAATGTCGATCACAAAAAATATGTTCAATTTAATTGGGTAACTATTGTACACAAACGTGAGTCAAAAGAGC
Source organism: Urechis unicinctus (assembly GCA_034190875.2). Taxonomy (NCBI): domain Eukaryota; kingdom Metazoa; phylum Annelida; class Polychaeta; order Xenopneusta; family Urechidae; genus Urechis; species Urechis unicinctus. The sequence continues at coordinate 7,166,967 of CM067357.1, forward strand.
TAAAGCAGTGTGTTAATATCATTATTGGACTTATTTTCCATTTCGATTGCCGTTGTTTAAAATCTTCTTAATATAATGACGGCTAGTGAAAATATTTCATCGGGATGATTTCTTTCAAAGTCGTTCCCTTTTCCTCTCATTTCTAACGGATGACTGATAAACCTGTACTTGATTGTACTTGGCACCCTGTGTCACGCTCTGTTGACGTCCCAATGCCTGCCCTAGGAAGAGAGTTCCACTCGCTGAAATTTGTGTAGCCATAAGCACTGAATTTAACCACATTGAAATTCAATCCGCTTAATCATCGATGGTGCTGTAGATGACAGAGGGGAATATTTGTCATTGTAAGCACTGTTCATAATGAGCTAGTTCCTAATCCTAAATTGAAGGGAGCTTTGCTTACACGCATTCACAAAGCTCAGCCAGTGACATGTTACATAGAAAGAGTTCATGCTCATGTGAGTTATGATTTGCGGTAATTATTCGATGAATGTTCGACATCTTGAACAGTTTCTGCCATATGACACAAATCAGGATTGGAACTTTCAAAAGCTGTAAGCATTGCATAGACCCAAACGTATTTGCAAATCAGTCATTTGCTGAATCGTGTTGACTTTCGGGGAAAGGTACATCGGTACAATAAAGAATTTCCATTTCCCGAGCTGCCTTCTCCAGGGATATAACCTATCAACTAATCTATCGGTATATTGTCGCTGAAATCATTATCACACATAACATTGCCAACACATAACGCTGATATAATGTTATGTGAGCTGTTGTGACCAGCTCGTACCCCCATTTTATGATACAAGGCAGGCATACCAAATATTCCTCGTACTGAATCATGTCAG
>CM067357.1:7170317-7234029 GCA_034190875.2 Urechis unicinctus
TGAAATAGCAATAACAATAGCATTTGACATAATGATCAAGGCATGATCACTGGTTCTCAATCAATGGTAATAAAGTTTGTTAATACAAATATTGCTTCAGAATATTGTCATGATTATATTATTGATACATGTGATTCAACAACCACAGCCCTTCATACAGAAATTTACCATCGTTTCCGCATCCGATGTTAATGATGCTATGTACTAGAAAATGAGGCATCTGAATAACGATACCCTTACTAAAGATATTTTGAAATGTTTAAGCATCGATCAAAGGATAACATAATTTGGCGTACACTGGCAGAAAGAGAACGTTGTCAGTTCATTGCAGGAAATATTTCTTATCAACGCTTTATAGATTTCTTATAGATCAGTTTTGCTATTTCCGGACGCAATTTTTGGCTTACTTTTGAAGCGTGCTTTGGTTGTTCTTCTAATAAGTATTCAGAAAAAAATATTGATCAAGGGAGTCCAAATAATTAAAAATTGATTGGTTTGTGTATAACACTTGTGGAGTGGGCTAATAACACATTTGTTTATATTCCAAAGTAAAATGCTTTATTCATCAAAGATGCAAAATCCGTTCTGCTTCTCGGACACATCCCTTGTTGACATTTTAGTAAATACTCTTCTTCCTCGGACCATGCTCAGTGTAAACATATTACCTGTTCATTTAAATAGTCATTATATTCATTACCAATCATCATATAATCGATTCATTATTCGAATATTATAGCAGATAAGGAATTTCCAATATAGGTGAGTCTTTGATAAATGTGCATAACTGATTGTTTTATCTGTCTTTAATGCATGGTTGATCAGAGATACCTGCTGAATGGGAATTAGTGGCAATACCGTCATCTTCACTGAAACCTGTCATTTCGTGAATAACGGTGCGATTCATTATAAGTGGTTGATCATCGATGGCCTTGCTTAAAGCCATTTTCTGCCGACACCAAATAAATAACAGTTCTTAGCGTCTGAAATATGCTGCAAAAATACGTTTGGGGCATCAGCGCATACCCGAGTCCCTTACGCCTAATTGCATCCTGGGTAGTGACAATGCTTTAAAGTTTACAAGGTGTGTGTCCTACCTGAAGAAGTGAAATGTATAGTGAACGAATATTATCTGATATGGCCACCAAAGTGCTGACACGTGATATAGGTCTATCAATTTTTCTAACAAGCACCCAAAAACCATTTTGCTTTTGAATTATCAATGTATCAGGAATCCCCAAAAACTACTGACGACAATCATGATTTGATGAATTCTATCGTAGGTGGTTGATGGTATTTACCCTGCGCTGGACGAACGAAAACGTTGATATTGTATTGGAGAAACACATACAGGTTAATCCCGATCATAGCTGCCTTACTTTTGATGAATGATTATGTTGCTACTCAACGGGGCAAATGTGCGATGGTGCCTTATCTAAGCAACTGAATATTGACTGTGTCAATGAACAATTTACCCCTGCGATGTGATCAATTGATTTATAAATTCGGCTGGGGTGTGTTTAGTTTAACAAGAATGTACCAGCGGTTCCTGCGAATGAATGTCCAATTAACAATTTATTAAATTGTATAAGAGTGCCTAGTTCCTAAAGTTAACCAGAGATTGATTTGGGGATCGCAATTCCACATATCAATTCAGTGGTTGGTGGCTATTTTGCTTACGTCAGTGAAAATGCAAAGACCAATTAAGTCGGTCAGCTGTCATCCTATGATGCTCGACTCCGTATTAATATCATCCAGGGAAAGATTAATGAAACCAAATCAATTTATTACATCTCCTTGCCATACCAAAGGCTATCACTTGGGTTATGTCGAAGGCGGGGTATTTTCAAACGAGATATCCAATGTCACCTACCACTGGATATATTTAGTAAGGTAACTCAGAACTAATAAAGACTCAATCAGACGTACACATCGTTAACATGAAAATAACTCATCTGCCCTCATCATTCTTCCCCTGGCACATATAAATAAAGGCGATGGAATGAAGTGATGACCACTGACCATAAACGCCATTTGTACCATAAACGCCATTCTTTATCAACGATTCAGAGACAAATCTATCAATATTCATAACAGCAAACAGCTAAGCTGCCATATAAGTCATATAACATCACAATCACAAGCCTTGCTGCTCTTCATTGACGTGAGCGAGATGGAAATCGTGATGATCTGGTATGTGGTATTGTTGTTCATAGCCCACCAGGATCTAAAACGCGTTACTGTTTACTTCACAGCCATTGTTCGCGCATTGAAAGCCGCCATGCAATCATGCAATTGATATTCGATCATTTGCAACAGACACCTTCGTCCATTATCCTCTTTTTCAAAATTCATTCTTTTGGAACAATAGAAACATCCCCTGATAGAAAGGCCACCCTGTGGTCCTCAAAGGAAAACTTATTAACTTACGAATCAATTCTTCCTGTCAGGGAATGATGATATATTAATTATGCGCTACGAGATTCGGTTGTGAGAGCTAGATTAGCTCTATTGTTTCAAGATTAAATCAGCAATTTGGGAACGGTAATAGCCAATATCCCTCAGGTAGATAAATGTCTTCGTTGAGGATTGGCAAGTTCCTCAATCAGTTGTACTTTTGATCCCGAAATCTCCCACGACCAGACTTTTAGTTAGTGTGGAATTACCACAAAGATGATTGCACTCCCTCGCTTGTGGTTGACTTGCTAAATGATATGCAGTAAGGACTACAAACTGCTATGGTGATTCGAAGCAACCCAGTGGTGCAGTCATCAAAGGTGCCATAAATTTATGTGCTAATATCACTTTGTACACGAGAATAAATCGACCGAATGTATTTGCGTTGCTATGCCATTGTGGCGTGCGATTTTAGGGTGTATAATATCATTGACGTTGCATATTAGGTTTACTAATGAAGATCCCCTGTATATTATGTACCATATAATATGACATAGATTTACTATTAATGCAGCTTTATGCTATCTTCTTGTATCGTCCATATAATCGTATTGTTTAACAACATCTGGAAAGATTGCGAAATCGGAACATAATTTCCATTCCCATTGAGCGAATGTCATGGATGCCTGAAAACTTCGACCTACAAATAGACCAGCTGATTTTGTTCTTTTAAGAACTTTTGACTCAATAGTGTGGAATATGCAACCAGTCCGACATTTACATACATTTTATCTTCTGGCACGTTGAGTAAACACCGAGTGGCGAATTCTAATGATTGTTAGAAAAAAGCTCACTCAGTCAGCGAACAAGCCAACCTTGGATCATTGGTGAATAAACAGTTATATTTTGAACGGAGTGCAGAGGAATACTGTAGCATTCCCAAACCTCGAAACTCAGATAGTTATACGGATTATTGTATAGGACATGCACAAAGCATTCTACACTAACAATGATCACAAGCTCATAGGGAAAAAGCACAGTATTTTAATTGAAAATTAGTCCACACTTGTATATATTGAATTGTCGGATAACGGACTGACTATTAATTGGACAATATATTGGGCAATGGAAATCCGAATGCTATCCAATTTACAAGGTTTGGAATATAGTTATGTGATTGCAGCACTTTGCCCTTGTAAAAGCGTTTGAAGTTACGAAGTACGGCAAGCAAGGGTTAAAGCAAGTTTGCTCCATTGCCATCTCCAGTGGCCAACAAATAGCAATATCCAAAAGAACTAACTGGCATCGATATAGGTGTGTAACTATATGTCAGCGTCTGTTCATTTTACGAGAGATGACGGAGCAATTGATAAATTAAAGGTACGAATTTGTTTATCCATCATGAAAAGCATTGCTTTGAAACACGCTTTTTGAATCTAATTATCGGACACTGATTCTGTTACCATGGTGACGACCGGTGTGTATCCAATAGTGGTTGTTGATAATTGGTGCATCTGTTTAACTGCACAACACCAGGCGCATCTTTTAAACCATAACTATTTTGCATAAAGGTTCGCGGTGACGGGATATCTCTTATTTAACCCACCCATGTTATCGATGGGGTGGGACATGGAAAGCGTTATAACCACCAGGAGAAAACGTGACGCATTCATGATAGCTGTCATAACAAAGATAATCAGTGACATGTCAACTGTTCGCTCCTAACCCTAAGGGCACTGAAAGAGATAGCTTGTGCATATAGCACGCTTCCTTAATAAGTCCATTTGTGTGAAGCTGCCTTATATCACAATCATTGTCAGTTACAATCTCATTGACATCGCTTTTAACTGATGACGTCATTATTGTAAGATATTCTTGATTAAAATTTATTGCTTTTGCAACATTGCTTGGAAGGACTCGTGTTAGAAAAATGAAGATACATTTTCTTTGAGCAGATATCTGTCAAGGTAACCTTATTAGAGGTAGAGGTTTCCCAACTGCGCTCTGTATTTTTAAGCAGATTTTAGACGACTGTCCTGATACATTTTGTATAATCTGTGAAAAACAAATGTCCCGACAAATTGGATGTTCTCTGAAACAAACATTCCCGTTAAAGTTGGCCATGAGCGATATTGACCCGATATTGGTCGCGAGAATATCATGCGTGCGCACCATTTGGAAACAGGTGTTAATTATCTGATGTTGGTGTACTCGCTCTTTATCAATTTGCCTTGTTTTCACTTAATCGAATGCTGCATTGTAACGGTTTTCTCTCAGCAACGCAACATCTCCCGGGGCAACACTGACAGCCACCATTAGGTTCAATCGTAAATCTCCTATATAACTGCTCTGCTTCGTCCATAATCCGCGTCGGCAAGGTTCCATAAATTTAATTGGCTGCATTGACGCCAAAGTTATGCATGCTAATCTTCAAATCCACACTAAATATCCACACTTGATAGGAACATTATAGACAGCCATGGGAAAACTACCGTGGCTGTTCACAGTACGATGTTCTGTGTGTACTGGCTTGTAATAAATAATGGCGGGGATGCTTGGATCGCAATGATTACCCGACTAAGTATAGACTCTGCCAGGCGACCATTTCTTAAATCCGGACATGAAATAACCTCATCTGCCCTCATCAATAACCAGAGGGACTTATATAAAGAGAGGGAAGGGGGCTAAAAAATGACATCCAACGGACATAATTGATTCATCGGCACACTATGTTGTATTAAGCGCACCACACAAAGAACCTTATGTGTATGTCACATGATGTCACGATCATTGCGGCTCCTCATTGATGTAAGATAGATAACAAACGTCATCAACCACATCCTTTGTATGTGGAATTGCTATCAGGTCACTATTAGACTTATGAGCTGGAGTAAATCTGGAATAAAGGTCATTATCAACTGAAGGTAGGGGTTTGCTTAACATCTACTCGCTCGTTACCAATTCGGATTGTTTTTGTTTTATAGAATGCTGCATGTTGCGATGTTTGCTCAACAAAGTAACATCTTCCAGGGCAGGACTGAGAGCCACCTTTCGGTTCAATCACGAATATCAAATATCTGATTGGCTGCATTGACAGCATAATACACTTTCTGTATAACTTAGAAAATCATCGTACACATTGCAGGGCGATTCTCTATTTTAACAGATGTCGATTTTGTAATCCACGTGGAAAATACGTGGAGAAACTGGTGTAATTCACGTAGATAATACGCGTAAAAGGCAAGTTGAAATCACGTGGATATGGACACGTGGAAAACACGTGTGCTCTTCCACCTAAATTCAACGATACAAAATATCTGTATTCAGGTGGTTTTTACTTCCTCTTTAGTAATTTTTTTTGTTTTTTAATATATTTCACAAGATCATTGAACCAAGTACATTTATTTCTCAGAAATATCCAACTATAAGTGCTACATGATCACAAATAACAATATTAAACATGGTTTTAAACAAACATTACGAGCAAATGTCAACATACAAAGGCAACAAATTAGTGGAAAAAGGCAGGTTTGTTCATGAAACACATTAAACCGGTCACTACATGCATGAGCATCATGAATATACACAGATATAACATGGTTTACTTTCACCCTAATAAAATGCAAATCATAAAATGTACTTAAAAGGCCACTGAAATGCAAAACCGAATTTTTGTTATCGCATTTTGATGATAATTTTTAAGTGACTTTCTGGGTGACGTCACCTAATTGACACAAATCAGTCAAATTCGTCTGGGTAAATGGCTTTCATCAGTAAACCACTAAACGAAAGTGAGTGAATGAGTTTGATGACTTCATACAGGAAAGTCTGTGAGTTTGATCGGTAATATCTCGGCAACCAGTTATGACATCTCAGTCATACTGTTGTCAAAATGTCACAAAATCATCTTCATAATTAGATGACAACACAAATTTGAATTTTGCATGTAAGTGGCTCTTTAAGTAAACGATCTAGTCAAATCTATGAAAAATATAAATGTGTGAGTAAATCAACAATCATTACCAATAGGCAATATTTAAACTTCTCTTGGGTGCATTCCTTAGTCGGTTGGCTAGAAAGACATTAACAGCAGCCTCTGTGAACCCATGACTCTTCACTACACTTTCTGCACAGTACAAAGAGGACAATATAAGCTACCTAATTTCATACATCGTACAACTGACTTTCATTATTTATTGTGTATCATTAAAATCAAAAACTATCCTGGACTTCCAAGTAATTAGCCAATGGTGAACCTACCGACAATTAATTTGCAGAGTGCCATTTTCTCAAAGCTGGCTTTGTCACCTGACCCGTTCATGTTAAGCTTTCACTGCAGGGAATTAGTGATTAATCTGCAAGCAATATGTCTGAATGAATACAATTGGTGCATGAAAAGTTCTTAAACATTGCCAATTCAGACAAAATGCATAAGTGCAAGTTGTTTGGATCATGGATTTACATCATATACATATATATAGAGAATCTCACCTGCTTGTCAAATCGTTCATCGTATCCCGGACACTGCACAATGATTTTCATACACTTCTGAAACTGACACAAAAATGTGACATTTGGAAAATATTTCATTGCTGTTTATTAGATCTAATGCCCACTACTCCTTAAAAAAACTGCAATTTTACATACCCACAAATTCTTTCTCAGGTTGTCCATAAACTGCTCATTTAAATGTTGAAGTTCCTCAGTGCTGTTCATCTGCACAGCTTCAGGAAGCATTTTGCCACTATCGGCCAGCTCTCTCCTCTCCTGCCTGTTCAGTATATCCCTGATTTGCAGAGCAGGAGAGGCAGCGCTCCTGAAAACCTGTGCACAAACAAATTATGCAGTGTTCAATTACTATGCTGCTGACTACAAACTCATAAATAATACCTTTCTCAATAGCAGCATTAAAACAGAGAAAATATTTAAAGAAAATATTCACAAATGTGCACTTATGTTAAAGGAAAGCCATCATTGCTCAACCGACGACTGCTAGAATGAGTGACAGATGAGCCATGACTGTGGGACTGAGTTGCAAATGAGCGATGACGACCGTGTGGAACGGATTGACAGATGAACGATGACTGTGAGATGGACTGACTGATGAACGATGACTGTGAGATGGACTGACAGTAGCCCTACAAGACGTCTGGTATAAATTCATGTTACCGTTACACCAGAGCTAGACTGACAGATGAACGATGACTGTGAGATGGACTGACAGATGAACGATGACTGTGAGATGGAGGAACAGTCAACAGATGAACCATGGCGTGTGTATAAGATGGTTGTGGTGTGCCTACAGCCTTTCCGCTGCAACTAACTAGCTGCAACGGCTGGCACTTTGCTGAGAGCGATAATACAGGTTTCATGCACCAATGAGCATAAATTCATAAACCATGAAGACATTATATACGGCAAGCAGTTTTTTGTACAGCTACTTGAGTAAACTTATTTTCATTGAAAGAATAACATTTGAATATGACTCACTTGTAAACTTAGAAACGGTCAAAAATATAGCAAATGAGTTCTCAACTTTCCAAAACTTCTGCAAATCGCGCCAATCAGCGGTTAGCGGTTAACCCCCGTGGGGTCTCCACCACGGACCAGCAGGTCACGGGTTCGAACCTCGCCTACGTTTGGAGAGCATCTCACCTGAATTTCGACTCATTATTCCAAGAGACCCCTGTCACGATAGTAACTAAGCAGATGAAAGCCAAAAACCGTCATCATCCCCAGAGCTCATAGATCGATAGCACCAAAAGTTGTGAAACCCACTATATCTTGGCATATCTAGCACAAGCCTAGCTGGGGCTGTCAGGTTAACACATGGCCATATTTCTGGTATAAACTGAAAAAAATAATATTTAAATAATAATTTACAAATGGGTCCTAAAATACACGTCTTTTCCACGTGTTTTTGACACGTCAATTCCACGTGATTAATACTCGTGGAATCCACGTGGATATCACGTGAAAACACGTGGATCCACCAATTCACCAAAAATCCACATGATTTCCACGTGGATTCCACGTGTTGTGCCCACTGGGTATGATGTAAAATGCTGCCCCACGCTATGCTGCGTGTTCTCTACAGCCGGCCAGCACAAATCAATGTATTTTGTCAGCACTGATCGCCAATGCAAGCGCCAAGTATTTACATGAAACAATCCATCCACTAATCAAACATATTTGTTTAACCATTCAAATACATATGTATGTTTGCTTATGCAATATTTCCGTTGAGGGATGTTTATTTGTTTTCTGGTCCGTGTTTCTATTACTTAAGCGTGTCCGCAAAAGAACGCTTATTTTTCCCATCCAAAACATCAAAAGCCGCGACAATAGTCGTGATCGCCCAACGCGCTCTATTGTTTGGCTGACAATGTTTGAAGAAGTAGAGAAGAGCCACATTGCGATGCTTTGAGTATAAGGCGTAATATATACGGCGTAGCGGGGAATTCATCATAAACTATCGGGTCGCTTTGGAAAAGCTGTTGGTTCCAAGAAGGCGAGGCAGCTTGCAGGTTAGGGGTGGTCAGGGGGATAATCTGAGTGGATGGGAGTTTCCAAGTAAATGAAATATTCATGCATGGTTGGCCATTTTACAGATTATACTTCTTTAATCAAAATAACGGCACCAAGATTCACATTTCGTGTTTCAAGTAGAGGACGATAGTGTGCGTATTCGTCGTGGAATTATAATGATATTAGTGCAAGCATCGTTGATGGAATTATTTCTCCCTCGAATGGATTATCCGTGAATATTTTGCCGCTTTTTATAAATAGTAATCGTCTAAACCATCTCCAAAAGAAACAATGGTTCGTCATGTTCTTGTTGATGGATCTAACACTACCGCTGCTGTGGTCAATGGCTAAACCATTATATACTTGATATCACATACTCTGATTGAATAAAGGTGAGTGATATATTCACTGGTTTGAAGGCTATTCCTTTAAATTGTGACAAGCGATAAAGACGGTAGTGATATATTCAAATTATAAAAAATTATAGACTAGTAAGCTTTATCTTTTCCTTCGTCCAAATCGATCATTCTTCGCAATTTTAGTCACGTTTCTGTCTAATGAACACTCAGTAAACATATGTTTCCTTTTTAATTACCATCTATATCATCATCATCATCAGCATCTACTATCAGCATCATCACTATAAGCATCATCACCGTCATCATCATCATAATGATCATCATCAACATTATCGTCGTTATAATCATTATCATCATTATCATCATCATCATTTATATCATCATTTTAATCAGCATGATCATAATCATCGCAACCAAAGTCGCCATTGTGATCATAACAAACCTTTATTAAGAATCATTGATATTTATTACTGCCTAGACCAGCAATGAACTTATAGACTATGCATTCTTGCCAAACTATTACCCAATCAACACCTCGTTCCTGGAAGAGACCGTCACTTGTGTGTAAATTTATCGGGATAGCCGATCATATCACTGACCTGTACCATATGCATGCACACCAGGTGATCAATTATTAATAACGGGACCGGGCGCGATATTTTACAGATTGTCAAATTGGGTTGGTTTAGTGAGGTAGGGGAAAGCTCACACGGATTAATTGGTCATATATGCTGTAAACGAGATTATTGCATTTGCTCTATTACCATATTCATGAGATATTAAGCATCGTTAAAATCCGCACTTTAGTTTTAGGTGTGCTTTTCGCCTTACTTCGGTTAGATTACTACAGTGAAGTGTAATAGTCCTACAAAACACTCACGAAGTTTAATGTGTTACGTTATAGGGTCGGAAAAAGCACACATAGATTAATTGGTCATATATTCTATGAACGAGATTATTTTAATTGTTCAATCACTATAGATTATTTGGTCAATTATTCTATAAACGAGATTGTTGAACTTGTTCTATCACATACTCAACAGATAATCGGCATAATTTTGGCTTTTTTCATGCATCTGATAAATTATTACAGTGAACTGTAATGATTCTACAAAATACTCACAAAGGCACTGTCTTAAATTTGAAATTTGGTCAATTTGCTTTGTTTGTAAGGTCACATCGCACACTACCTTAGCAGAGGGTCGATGTGACATGCATTAATCAATATTGTGGCACTGCACGACAATGCATTTGTAAGAATGTCAGCAATATTGGCGTCAATGCCTTGCCAAAAGCATTTAGAGTGCTTTCGGTAGAGCTCGGTTTCGCCTGACTTATGTTTATCTGTACAATTCGGTAACTTGATGACTCGGCATATCTGGAGCAGCCGTATCTGTGCGATGTCGCCGACGCCAGTGTTTGTCTACAGCCGACTAGTACACTTTAAACCCAGTTTGGGCGCCAACTAGCACATATTTCGTCCTATCGTTTTGTCGTGGAGAAGTTAGTGATATGAAAAGTGCAATATAATATCTTGATATCTTCGGGCGATATAAATAATAGGTTTCTTTGGTTTATTATTTTTCCATTCCACACTTCAATGGTAAACACTTTGAATTATTGTGTACCAGTGGGTTTATCAACGTGTTCAATGTTTGATGTGTATGATGCAACCGGATCAAAGCAACGATATCAACTGAATGCGCGAGTGAGGTCAGTTGATCTGCGAGTGAATGATTCTCGCGATCTCATTTTCATGATAATATAATTAATTATTTCTAATATTTTATAATCAATAAAACGCGCCATGGTTCGTGTTCGTCATGTGAGTCGACTTTGATAAAAGGGCAAGCAACGACGGCAAAAAGGTATTTTGTCGTTTTTTATTGTGGATGTTAACAGACTATATTTAAGCTTGCATATAATTTTTTTAAAACAGCATCACAAACGTATCATTCTGCGTAATTCACATGCATTCAATACTGTCAGTGCTGGTCATCATTGACCGACATATGCAAAGACATTAGTTGATTTGAGATGAAGCTATTGCCTTTACGTTCAAACATCGGTCAATACTTGCAGCCGCAGCAATCGTATGTATAAACGCAGTAAAACAGCGTTGTTGTAATAGTGGCTATATATATCACACTTACCTCTGCAGAATTCTTTACAAATACGAGATTTTCTTAAGATGCCCTCTCATGTCTGACTGGTTATCATTAACAACATGCAAGTTACGTTACACGTTTTTCCGTTGAAAGGTGACTTTTCTGTTTATCCGCAGCTATCACCATATTTCAATATAATTCGCTATTTATATGAACGCGTTATGAATAATTCTGCTGATTCCCACTACTGTGCGATTATGGCTTATTACGCCTGTATACACGGTGGTGAGGTGTCTTGTGTAAATCAATATCGATCGGCGACATCTATCGTGAGGTACGCATGCGTACTAACAACCAAACCAATGTTCTATCAACATCCTCATCAAACCGATTCCTAGATGAATTGCAAATGAGTTTCATTGTCTTTTAGCACTGAAAGCCACTCAGTTAAGCAGCACACAAATTTAATCCAGGTCCCTCCAGCAGTAATGAATAGTCAAACAATTAACAGTTGCTTGCATGCCTGATTCTAGAAAACTCAATCTGCTGTGTTATTTACCAGGGAGATGAAGCAATTCTTTATAAATGAAGCCGATCTTCAACAACGCACCCACTGCCCATTGTTACGCAAGTGTTATGGAGTTGTGGCGTTAGCATCAACAAGCATCGCATGTTAATAGCAAATGGTGACACAATAGCATATACTCCATCTATTTAGTCTGCAGCTTGTGCTTGTATAAACAAACGATGTTGTTTTGATCTGCATTTGCACATCTGAGAATGGGTCGTAATTTCTCCTTCCATCAATCATCTTATTGGCTGACTAAACTATATTTCATGATTATTTCGTACCGTGATCAACGATCTTATAGCGAGTAATTTTTGTATACTTTCAAAGTAAGGTATGCCCAAGTAGCTCACCGATATATTGAGGGCTGCATTGTATAAGACTTGTCACAATCATACAATAAAACAATGATTATTAGTATTGCTTTCCCATAATTATACAATGACATTAGTGATTGTAGGACTGAATTCATCTGAAAGAATCGCAACAGTAGAGGTAGCGCCATGACATATCGATACATAGCGGGTTAGATCAATTGCAAATTCATGTAGAGGGTGCACACTGTATGTGTCATTTGCGTTAAATACTGTAAATGAAAAGTTAAAAAAACCCGAATAATCTAATTTCAGCAACTGCATTTACTGTTCCTGTTGTTTTGCAGCCTGAGGTAAATGTCTGGGTGCAATGCAACGGTAATATACGCAATGTTCTATATAGTTGCAACGTTGTCGAGTACACCAACATTATGTTCAATTAAATCAGGTTACTATTGTACAACCATTTGAAACAGAAAAGCAAGAGCAGGTTGTTAATATCATTATTGGGCATGTTTTTTACTTGCATTACCGTTGTTTATTAAACTGTATCAATGAAATAGAACAACGACGGCTAGTGAGAATATTTTATTGGTTTGATGGTATTCATAATTGTTCCAATATATAATCTTCCTTACCTTTCATGTCTAACTCATGAACCTACGCGTTAAAATGAACTTTTATGAGATTGCACTAGCTTGTGTCATGCACTGTTAACTCCACAATGCCTGCCTTCAGAAAAGAGTTTCACTGGGTGAATTTGTCTATCCATAAACGATGAATTTGACCACATAGAAATCCAACCTGCTTAATCAATAATGATGCTGTAGATGAAGCACTGTTTATAATGAGCTAATTAATTCCTAATTGAAGGGAGCTTTGCTTACACGCACTCATCAAGTCCTAAAAGGTCAGCTAGTGACACGTTATAATTTTGCGTGTCATAAAATGACTTTGAAGGGTAGTTCAAATGATTTCCTGCTGATTTGGTTTAGCAGATCACTGACATGCCTGGTTTGTAGCCATGTTTGTAAGCAGATTTGCAGTTCGAGATTTTCTTTGATTGTTCAGTGTCTATTATTTTACACAAATAAGCATTGGAACTCGTAAAAGCTACATTGCTTAGACCCAAAAGTACTAAAAAATCAGTCAAAGCTTGGGGGTGTAATGTATTCCAATACATTAAGCAATAACTATTCGCCGAGCTGCATCATAACGGGATATAACCTGGCAATTGATCCATCGGTAAATTGTTGCTGAAATCATTGTAACACATAGCACTACAAACACACATAACCCTATAAAAATATATAATGTTATATCAGAAGTGGCATACCAAATATTCCCCTCAATGAGCCATGTCAGACCAACTTTACATCCTTGGAAACGCTCGAATAGTTTTCAATCACGGTAAACCTTGTTATGAGCCTTGTAAAACATCATTCTGACAGGCCATGAGTGTTTTAGGATGTTGTTTTTAATAGCACCAACGTAGCCTGACAGCTTGCGCAAAGGTTCTTCAAAGCAATCTCTTCTCTTTATTATGCAAAAGTCCCTTGATCACGAATTCAATGGTGCTTCGAGACATTTTATGAGCTTTTTGCTATGATAAGCCGAATATGGTGTTGATCGATTGTTGTATGGGGCGAATTAACCTTATTATTCATTTGCAAACGGATTACCTGAACAGCAAATAAAAATATATGTATGACCTTTCCTGATTACAAACAATGATTTGGATGACAAAGTCTCTTGTGCCCATACATCCAACACCATGTGTTATCAATATAATTGATAATTACCTATAACAACAGATTTGGATACTGAAAACAGAAGAATTATCTTTAAACGGATTCATATTCCGTACATTTCAAACATATCAAGGTGATTATCCCACGCCACTATTTGCTTGCAAAGATATGCTATGTACGAGACTTCCAAATGTTGATGTTACAAGCGGTTTATTTACATATCGTACCACCCTTGAGATTACTAGACACCATAATATTTTCTAGAAAAATACGGCATAATTTTGTGACGATCTAAATATATCTTGATATGCAGCCGAGCAGCCAGCGATGTCCCGACAAGGCTCAAACCGGCGATGTCTCGACTAGGCTCAAACCAGCAATGTCTTGACTAGGCTCAAACCAGCGATGTCTTGACTAGGCTCAAACCAGCGATGTCTTGACTAGGCTCAAACCAGCGATGTCTCGACTAGGCTCAAACCAGCGATGTCTCGACTAGGCTCAAACCAGCAATGTCTTGACTAGGCTCAAACCAGCGATGTCTTGACTAGGCTCAAACCAGCGATGTCTCGACTAGGCTCAAACCAGCGATGTCTCGACTAGGCTCAAACCAGCGATGTCTTGACTAGGCTCAAACCAGCGATGTCTCGACTAGGCTCAAACCGGCGATGTCTCGACTAGGCTCAAACCAGCAATGTCTTGACTAGGCTCAAACCAGCAATGTCTTGACTAGGCTCAAACCAGCGATGTCTTGACTAGGCTCAAACCAGCGATGTCTCGACTAGGCTCAAACCAGCGATGTCTCGACTAGGCTCAAACCAGCGATGTCTCGACTAGGCTCGAACCAGCGATCTGTCGACCAGAAGGCAGTCACCCTATCTGCTCCACTAGTGAGTCCCACCCATCCCAGATAGTTAAATTGTACTTGGCTAAAACCACATGGCCTTCATTACATGGCAACTTCAGTGTGAAGGCATCATTATCCAACTGAATAGCATTGCAAATTGCCAATTACCAGTACAAATGGAAATGTTGTTCAAAAACGGCGGAAACAAATGAGTACATCTCTGCTTTTAATATCAATACTCATATCGTGCTTGGGTCTTTGTTAAACAGAAATATTTAGAGAACAGTCTCAAACACTCAGACCAGGAGATCTGATTGCGCCCATATTCCTGGACTCACTTACTGATATTCCTAACTTAGCAATGTACCTACCCAATGCGTTCCATCTCTCGTCCTCGTTTGCGTCAATTGGAAGGTATGTCCGCTTCGAAATACATTAATTAATCATCATCAAACATCACCATAATCATTTTCATCACAATCATAATTATCACTGCCAATATCGTCATCATGGTCATTTCAAACATTTATTCAGAACCAGCGATATTTATTGCTGCTTATACGACCCATGAACTGATTGACTATGCATTCTTGCAAAACCAGTATATAGAGACATTCAATCCAGGAAGAGACCGTCACTGGTATGCTAATGTCTCAGTATAGTCGGCCATATCATAAGCCTATACCATATGCATGAACACCAGGTAATAGGATCGATATTTCACAGTTTATCGCTGTTATATTGCGTTAGTTTTATGAATATGTTATGAGGTAGGCAAAGTCTCACATAGATTTAATGGTCAATTATTCTATGGACGGGATTTTCGAGTTTGTTCTATCGCTATAATTATACGATTCTCAGAGACGTTGAAATCCGTGTTTAAGAATTACTTCCCCCTACATCGCTTAAATTAAAAATCCTACCAAACACCCGTTACGATTGTTAAGATTGTATTTTAATGAATTTTGCGTTGAAGAATGCCAGAAACAAATGCGTCATTACGTAGCTAGAAACATTAACAGCAAATAATAATAATAGCAATGATTTTTTCACTAATCGTGTAAACAGACATTAACTGTGACGAGCACTCAAATCAAATATTCAACGCTCGCTTTCGGTATTGTCTGACCCATGTTTATCTATAAAGGTCGGTAACCCCGATGACCCGGCCTCTCTGGAGCAGCCGTATATCAGCGATGCCGCCGACGCCAGTGTTTTTCTGCCGCAGTTTTTTCGCCTAAAATCAATTTTCGCTGTTTTCAGAGTTTTATAGTTCTGTCATAGAAAAGTGTGTGATATGATAAGTGCAATATAGGATAGATATATTCATCTTTACCGCACAAGCATTGAAGATGAAATTTTATTCCCTGAAAAACAGGAAATTATCTTCTTGATTGTATTCGGCGAGGGCATATTCCTCGTATGTACTTGATAATCCACAAGAGCCAGCTGCTATTAATATGCTAATACATGGTGTTTGGGCCATCATAGCAAATTCTATGTGCAATGAACGTTCTTTTATTTATCATTTTACCAATTTACGAAGGCACTTCAATATTGAAATCTTTTGTTTAGGGTTCATCTACGAGTCTAATGTTTGATTTGGATGTTGCACCTGATAAAAAAAAGTGAACAACTGATTGAGTGAGTAAGACCAGCTAGTCTGCGAGCGAATGATGCATTTTCATTAACTTATTGTTATTAAAACGCACCATGGTTTGACGTCACATGGGTCAACGTGGTAAAAAGGTGAAGCAAAGGCGGCGACAAAATATTAAATGAACAAACAATGATAACAGTCTTCATAGTAAGCTTAGATATTATCTGTTGTCCTTGGTTTTTGGCGCATGTGTTTAAGAAAAATATAGATCAGCCCTATATCCGACAAATGCAAGTTGTTTCTGTGAATGTAACGCTGTAAGGCAAGACCTTTTCACATGCTTGAAACAGAGGCATTTGTTATAGGCGGTTATTGTAATGTCATAGAACATATCACCACTAGTAGTCTGAATCTCTATGGCTGGGTGGTATATCTATATTAACGAAAACATAGATATATGTTATAAAAGATCAGAGACAATTGTATCACCATATTTCCATCTTTACCTGAGTAGAATCGTTAATATAGTCGTCTGCAGACTTTACCATCTGAGGGTGCCTGTTCGGCTTCTAGAGATTGTCTACAGACTTATCAATCAGAGGGTGTTTGTTCGGCTAGAGGAAAACACTCCATAAATCAGCTCATCTGTGTTGACTCAGATGCCAGTTGCATGATTTATCGCTTAAGCGATATTTACTACGTTAAACACAGACGGTTTATTTTAGGTCGGTTTATATCTATAGACTATGACTGGATAGTGGAGATAATATATTCGTGTGGCATTTGCTTGAATGCAGACACTGATGCAACAAGATGAGAACACCTTGCCTTACCAAACATATTTACGAATCCAAAACAATAGGCATCTTGGCGCCATCCAGGTTCCTGAGCTGCATTAAAACTATCATTACCGTCAAAATATTACACTAAAACTGAAACATTGACCATTTCATGAATGTGTTGAGAAACATTCGTTATCCTTCTACATAAATTGCTAGTAGATGGGTGAAACAGTCATGCAACAAAGAGTTGATCCAACCGACCATATGTCGCATACATTTGTGATCATCGTATACAAATCTGCCATTACACGATTTGAGCTATGGATGTATGATTACAAGATGACATGGGGAATATAAAAAACTGGAAGCCATACAACACTCGTCGGTTGTATTTTACTTGAGATGTCCATGTGATTCAGCTAAGAATGAAATCGATAATGACTTAGATTGGCGATCACACACGGGTTACCGCCCATACATCAACACAATGTATGGTTCATTTCAGCCTTCACCTTATTCATTCATTCACACTATAGGCCATCCATATGACACCCTTTGCTTGCGGGTATAGTATGATAATTAATGTGCGTAACTTTGCTAGAAAACCCCAGTTACCACTGTGTTCCTCACAATCATCACGCGAAAACACGGTACGTATTTCATTGATTACCTCTTACGGAGACAGAGGAGTAAAGATGAGGCGTATTTGAGGAAGGCAGGAGGGAGTTCAATATCTACAGAATAATCAATCAATAAAGACAAGCTCTCTGTGGCTTAACTTAACTTTGTTTTTTTGTCAAGAAATTTCCAAACATAAGAAAGCTAATACGATGAGCAGCACACAACAAACCAACTACTTCAGATTTTCAGCATCTGGGTCACGCTATGACAGCTTATAGATTGACATGATCACTTTTAAGAGTTGCGAGATGGCGTCTATAATGCACGGATTTCATCAGTTATATTATCTCACGTGATGCCCGATGGCCCGACAATTTATGCCCATCTCAGCATTACGCGATCATTTGAAACAGCAAAGGAAATATTTCGCTCTGGTGTATGCAGCTGCGGATTTTCGCCCGACAGTCAAAGCTTACGCAAGTTGCTACTACCGCCTCAAAGATGGATTTCTGCCGGCGTACTTTAGATCTCAGCCTTCGCCCAGGCATGCAGTACTTTAGACTTTTGAACATGCTTCCGTCGGGGATGTTTAACCCCGATATTCAGTTTTGAATCGCAATCAACAAAAGCTTGTATTTAAATGACACCTCGGTAATACTGGTGGTGATAATGGTGACGGTTTGAGTCAAACAGAGGATCTGTTTAGTCGACTGAAAGTGAAATAAACGCAGGTGTAAACATTCTGAACGCCTTAGTGTCCGCTCAGATAGACAGACACCGAAAGCAGATAGAGAGCTGGATCAAGCGGCTATGATATCAGTCAATCGTAAATCCTGCTTGCCTGATTTTATTCATGTAGTCATCTACATAACAATCTGTATTGAACATATATCAATTATTCAAACATGGCTCCAATGTGCTATCGTCAATGATTAGAGCGACACATTTAAGCGGCCCTCTTGGTCTCAATCCTCAATTATCAGCATCATTCATAGCATATATACACCGATATCGAATCGGACATTCGTGTTCCATGTCGTTATTAAGCAGATCACGCTTACATCCAATGGTATGCGGGTAACTTTGACACTTATCAGCCGCCCAACGATTTGACTCAAATCCAAATGATTATAATCATTAGATTAGAAATGTACACTTTTGTGGATAGATAGGACCTAAGGTCACGTAGGGGTTCTCTATTTGATTAATTACAATGCTAATCACAGAGCCAGAGGGTATCTTTCAGGTTTCCACAGCGAAGGCCCCGGGTTTGTTCTCCATTTTGTTTAATGTTGACCAAAATTCAAGGTGTATGGTTTTTTGATCGAGTACCACTCTGATCGCAGTTGGTCTATATTGCAACGGTGTCTAAACACACAATAAAGCAATGTTGCTGAGCTACGAAAGTTTTTGTGGCACAGATACTGCGCAAAAATAATTAATTGCCTCTCTCAATTGTTCGCCTAATAAAATGGTTTCAATACGAGGCTATCCAGGCAACTAGGATTCATATTACAATATACAGCTGCAAAACACTCTTTGGGTATGAAAGTACTGCTTGAGCATTTACACTTATGCCAAAACTGGCTCATTGTTGAGTTCGATGGAAGTGTAACCAACCATGTTTTTTTTCGTAAAGATATCCTGCTATTGAACATGAAGAAACGCAAAGTAACGTACGTATCATATCTATTATATAAAAATAATGTGAGGGTTAGATTGACCGCATGTATGATGCCATCCATGTATATGCCGCTACTGCACCAGTCGAGCGAACGTCATCTGCGTACATGGTGATAAGGTGTAATATGACTACAGGCACAAATCAAGGCGCACATTTCGTGCGGTATTCATGAGATTTATCAGGGAATGTTTACGCTTAATGACTTGAGACACCAGCGCAATCAGACAAATGCCATGCCCATCCAATGCGGTATTTGTGAGATTGATCTAGGAAGGTTAACGACATGAAACACACTTGTGTAATCGCAATCAGACAAATGCCATGCCTACCCACATCTAAACCAGCACATCGAGGCAATTACTGCATATCACGGGTAATGAGAGCCGTTTTCAAAATGGCCGCCAGTCTCTGCTACAAGGCATAATTGTTAAAGCAGTGAGTGTCAGACTTAATAAAAACACACACTTAAGCCACACACTTATAAATGCAGGGTTATCATCGGTGAAGATCGATGAATATCAATCGCAGTCATGGTCATCGATTTGATCCTGTTTCTCGCTAAACGGGTTTCGATCGGCCCTGTTTTGCGTGACAAATACATATCTAAGGTCGTATGCCAGGATGTTTTGTGTAGACTTAAAACGGCTATGCATATCAAAATGATAGCTATGAAATATTATCGCCGTGACCCAGCTGACTTATACCAAGCACCTTGCGCAGTACAGATACTGCCGTGGCACTTGAATCACCTTGCCGCGAAAAAAATGCTAAAATATTTATTCGATACAATATTGCAAATACTAGTCTTTCGGGGCCTCATTGAGATGGATAAACAGTGTATCAGCTGTGATTCAACTATACAAGTCTTATTTATGTGTATCTGCACCTGTCAATGTATTCTCTTTTTATGAATGTGTTAACGAAGTCAATCCTCGAGATAGGCAGACATGAACAAAGTTACGTAATAATAATAACCCTGTGATTGCAAAATTATTGTGGCCATATATGTTAATACCCACTGCTGCACACCTGCTTACATTTATGCCATAAAATATATAACCACATATATCTGACCAAAAATGTTCAAATTATTGTGGCCATATATGTTAACACCCACTGCTGCACACCTGCTTACATTTATGCCATAAAATATATAACAACATATATCTGATATATATGATATTTATTGATGTCGATCAAACTCTCTGCACTTTGATCTTCTTATATATTACAGATCGTATGAAATGCCGTACAGCGTCTATTCTTGTCCCATAAATAAACCACATTAATACCTTAAAATATCATACAAATAGCCACGATAAGAGTTAGATAATATTTCTTGAGGAAGTAGAGAATGATTCAGTAGAGCTTTGCTGCACAGCAACGTTTTGATATAGTGTTAAGGTTGGCAACTGCGGTATTAAGCAAAATACAGCTGAAATAATAAACTAAACGTAATATGCAACTATACAAACAACTGTCGTCAACCTACCGCAATATACCTCATCTATCTCTATATCGGCCCATTGCTGTCCAAGTAAGTATGGATAAGGATAAAGACTCCAATGTAACTTGATCGAGTGTGCAACAATTCTGCAATCCAAAGCAAGTGATCGCATGTTCAATTGTGCCAGAGCAATTCGTGTTAGACATTAACAATGAACAGCAGAATATGGAGTTCCTCGATTGCCACATAGCGTTGAATGGTACCGAATATGCATTTGAAGTTAAAATCTTTGACTCATGCATATTTTTTAATTCACACCCGTACACAACGATCTTTTCACCAAACACTATAATTGCATGAGTGAATACAAATAAGCTTAGAGAAGCGACAAAACGGTCATAATACCCATAATCAAATATCATTATCTAGGTAGTTAATCTCCTGCTTTGAATATATTAGCTTCAGTACTAATACCGTAGGCACACGGTATTAGGTATCGAGTTCGAATACTGCTTTGATAACATTTAGTTAATGTACAACTTTATGGTAAATTGCTTATGATAGAATTCGCAGTTGGTACGACCGTAATCAAATTATATAATCACATAGCAATTAAAACTTGGTTTCAGCATTTATTTGACTCATTAAAACATGTTAACTTAGTTTGGAAGAAAATGATGCCTTTGAGTGATTAGAAGGACAGGAGCAAACCTGTAATAGATGCATTGGCAAACGATGACGACAGGTAGAATACAACATAACAACACCATTTTCGATGCAAAGGTACCTCGGTACATATCTGTTTCGAAGCTGCACCCATTCGGCAGACCCTGATTTGTCTCTACATTTTATGCAAATGTTTGAAATCATCTCAATGGTGTCCATAATGTGACTGTACTGTTCGTCTAAACCATCTGCACGTTTAAATAAACATTTGCATATGACATATTTCGCTATATTTGATTTAGGCAACGCTAGTTGGTGCGAATGTTTATGAAGTGTTTTGCGAATTGGGCCATTCTGGTGATGTTTTCAAGTGTATGACATCCAGGTTTCAAAGTGAGAGTACTGCAAGAATTTTAAGGTAGTATAGAGAGACACAACGCTCATGAGTCCCCTCGTTTAATCAGAGGTACTCATTGATAGTTTTACCATTGAAAGTGCACACTTGGTTTCTGCACTAGACAACCCGAGTATGAATTATCTGACACGTGCCAACAGGTATGAGGCACATTTCTATTAATACCCCTACCATTGATCTTAACGTCAATAAATGAGAAAGGGCCTCATATTTCAGCTGTTTTGCATTGCATTCAAGAGATGGGCACATTAAACGACTCCATTTTTCTATAGCGCCTGCATATCTACACACCAGACTGAACGCTTCCGTGTTGATGGTAATTATATTGAATTGAATGCACCAAAAGTCGTTATGGGAAGGTGAACTTCCACACAACGATTACAATACACTGATAACTCACCTCATCCTCCCAGTTTTTATTGCCTTTCATTGGATCTGGGTGCTTGCACGCAAGCCAATCTATGGACACAAGTTAGTACCTATATCGAGCAAGGCTTGATTGGATTATCTGCGGGTTTGCATTATTTTGCTTCCACAGCGCAGATGCAAAAGCATACTAAACACTAATATCAATCTCATGCAATTTCTGTTTTGCCATGCATCTGCCAACATCAGGCATGTTTTCATAAGGTAAGAGTTATTACAAAGGTGGGTAAAATAGTAATAGTAATTGAGGCCGTTGATGCAGTAAATATGAACCCACTGAATAAATGGTCATATATTCAAAACACGCGCTTCAAAGCTGGGTTACAATTGTCATGATCACAAATGAGAAACAATAATAGCCCTCTGTAGTAGGCTGATGATTACGAGATCACCCAAAAAATCAGTTGTTTACCTATTTTGTGAATTGCCACTATCACGCTATTGGCGGGTGAAAATATACAAATGGGTCTTATTTTTGCGTACCTAATTTTAAGCTACACGGCATCATTATCGCACTGACATTGATCATAAACAACACATTGTAAATCTAGCAGTTGAAAGAAATTTGCAGTTCTATAATCAACGGTGTTGTGTGCTTCGCCTGATTTGTTTGTCAGACTATTAGCTAATTTCACTATTTTATTGAGAACATTACATATCTACCATGATGAAATGGGACCTGGGACGATAACGTATTTTGATAAATTTGGTACGTTTAGGTCGTTTTGCACATGCTTGGCATGATATGCCTTATTCTGGGGCATATTGCTAAGACAGTGATAGAATTTTAGAAATTTACCACTTGCCACGTTTTAGCTTAAGTAAATTCCTTGTGGCCAGCACTATTAATCATTGATGAAAATATTGATATAAACGTAACATAATAAGCGTGTAGGTTGCTGCTGAAGCAATTGGGCATCGCTTATCTACATTATTCAGCCCTTGTGACGTTCACTCTGGTGGATTCCGTCATGCATTAGAGGGTTAATCCTACTGTTGAGCACGCCGCAGTTGTAAACATCTGACCCAGAGGGTTCTTTAAGGGTTATGAGCTACAGACCTGGGCTATATTTTCACACACAAAAAACATACTTTTCACCAACTAGATCATCGCGGGGGTAGCTTTACTTCTATGAAAACACCCGAGGATTTAATCTGGATTAAAGAACGGCTGCCTACCTTATACACCACTAAATATTAGTGAACAACTATATTTCTGAGCATAGACCAGAGTCATAATATGACAGCTTTTGCAATGGCTCGGTGGGGAACAATTAATGGTTAGGTCTCACAGCCCTCATTATCCATGCCATATCTTTACTGCAATGAATATATTGCGCTTTGTACCACATGGAAAGATCTACAACTTACCCCTGGTATGTAGGCAATTACCTTATTTTTTTTTATTCTGGTACCAAATTATTCATGAATTATCCATACAATTCACTTTGCTTGTGTGTATAGTGCGTTAATGCGACTGATGTATTGGTAAAAGCATAAACCAATATATTATTAAAACGATCGATGTGTTGTCTACGTCAGTTTACCATCACTCGCATATTCCCTATTAATATCGCATTTAATTCAAGGTTTCTAATTTGCGATACTAGCTGCAAGTAATTTAGGAGGTATTACAAACAAACTTACTAGATCAGTACGTAACACAAGTTATTTTTCAGATTCTTTCGATACATAGAATAAGCTGGGACTGGCCTTAAGTTTTACAGAAAGTATTACAAGGAACTATAAAGAATTGAGAACGGATTTTAGTGTTTTCTAGGAAGCCATGATAGTTGTTTTGCAATGACTAGACTAACAGGGGTACACCTGACTACGCTGATGACCCAGGCATTGGCAGCAACACCGGCGGCTTGTGGTGACTCACTAGACCTCCCTGACCCATGTGGTGATTAAAACGCCAAAGCAATGTTTGGTAAGATGGTGATTCTGGCAATAACAAACTTAGATCACTGGCCAATCTTTGCCTTTACCTAAGATGAAGTTGCATTAACGATATCACCGTTAAATAGTATATATAATCAATGAGATTTTAGTTTCTATATTCACCTACTTGTTACCTTGAGGACACGACATGCCATTTACATGAAATTTCATGTAACTTGAAACAGTGGCAAGATGATCGGCTTTGTGACTAATAAACAGCGCACATGCAACGTCTCACGAAGCGTAATCCATTGCGAACGGCAGCACTTCAGCGCAATGCCAGTACGGAGTAGGACATTGTTGGACCAATGGAGCGTATTTATAGCTTTCGGATTGAAAATCGAGTGCATTATTGATGGCTTATACACAGTTAATACTGGAAGCTCCTTCCTTTTAAGGCCTTTACAAAATTTGTTTTATCACAGAAGCCATCCTTGATCTTTCATAATCAATTATAACAAAAACGATGATAAATACACCGTCGATAATGCTGAGATTCGCAGTGCAATCACGATGAGTTTCTGTTTATGTTTCATGACACTGTATTTAACAATCAACTCTAAACCAGGCACGCGCGTGTGCTTGCAGCCTGACAGCACCATTAAGTAGTGAGACCTGGTAGCAAGCCAGGCTGGTTGATTTAGCTGTTTTTCTGTGCTATAATATGGGCGGCGTGCTTTGAGTTTGGGTAAATAATGCTTGATCCGGGCCTACAAGCAAGTTAATAAATTCCCGTCATCTATTCACCATGCACTTTACAAATGATGAATGCGATGTTGGCTGACGAAACTTGAGGCACTTTTTGTAGTTTTCTTTGTAAAAACTTTTTGATTATACCTGTCACATTTCTTTGATTTATGTGATTGCCACAAGGTGATTAAGTCAAAACTTTTTTGATTACTTTTGGTAGCCATGCCATGTGAAGATGGCGTGATATATGTGTCATTAAATAATTGCACCACTCGATCTAACCATGATGTTAAATATTACTACAGACCGCATGTATCACGTGGGTGGCACCTCATGTGTTCGACCAGCGTAACATTCAACAATAAGGATGTGCGATGAATACGTTAATCAATTGCCATCGGACGAAGTGACTTCGAGAAGATAAGTTTTGTTAAAGAGATTGTTCAGCCCCATATGTGTAACGCGCTTGTCTAGCAAGCTGCTTGGCAACAGCACCTTGGAAACCAAGTTTCAGTTGCTACGCGGGACTGCGGTCTCTGAAAATAGACTCTTAGTTTGGCTGTCGCTATTATTGTTATCGGAAGTAAACCCATCCTGCTTGTCGGTCTGAATTTTGCACGATAATGCCGATAACTTCAATAAGTGAAGATTCGATGTAATCTATATTTTGTAACCCAAGCGAAAGTATACTATTCGATAGCGAGGAAGTAGTGGAGCGCGTAATGATTTCCAGCTAACATTCGTTTAAGGGAGGCACCATTATCGATGGAAAGACACAACTAAATAAACAGATTTCTACAGTACATCATGAATATTTCCAGCCAAATAATAATGTTGAAAATTCACCTGCATGATTTTCGAACAAGTAGAATTGGGGGCACATTTTAAAAGACACAATATTTATGTCTGCGCTAAGCATAGTAATGATTTAACCTAATGACCCCAAATATGGGTGAATAGCCTCTTTAATCCTCGCTTGATGAATGTTTTCGTATATTTTCTGCAAGTCAAATACGTACTACCACCAGTCGGTAGCGATGTCATTATGCAAATTGAGCAACCAAATCACCTTCACGCTTTCTATATTTATAATTTCGACTCGCACATTAGCCGTTTGATATATTTATTATAGTCCATAATGTGATAGACAACGGAAGGCAGATTCGAAATTTGCTTCGCACAATTTCGATGGAGGCCTACATTGATAACCCGCCATTAACAAGTAACAAAACGGGTCACTAGTAACGTTGCGCTATTGTATTTGTTCGTTATAAGCTCCGAAGTAGAGCATTAATATCAATGGCTTCCAACTGTGTCTCAACCTAATCTTTTCATGGGTATCTTTCTACCTTTCTCCAATTGCCAAACATAAACCAACATATATATATATATATATATTGTCATATTCGTGTATATAGGCTTTTGCTGATATGAAGCTTGGAAACTGTATCCGCAGTCGTTTGTTTTACATTTGTTACTCTTGACCACCGTTTTTGATATACTCCCTTAATAACTGACCAGCTAAGGCAAAATCATATAAGATTACAAGATCACTACAATATATAATTGAGCGTGTAACTGAAATCATTACTCGAGTAACGCTACGTATGTATGTATGTATGTATGTATGTATGTATGTATGTATGTATGTATGTATGTATGTATGTATGTATGTATGTATGTATGTATGTATGTATGTATGTATGTATGTATGTATGTATGTATGTATGTATGTATGTATGTATGTATGTATGTATGTATGTGTATGTATGTATGTATGTATGTATGTATGTATGTATGTATGTATGTATGTATGTATGTATGTATGTATGTATGTATGTATGTATGTATGTATGTATGTATGTATGTATGTATGTATGTATGTATGTATGTATGTATGTATGTATGTATGTATGTATGTATGTATGTATGCATGCATGCATGCATGTATGTATGTATGTATGTATGTATGTATGTATGTATGTATGTATGTATGTATGTATGTATGTATGTATGTATGTATGTATGTATGTATGTATGTATGTATGTATGTATGTATGTATGTATGTATGTATGTATGTGTATGTATGTATGTATGTATGTATATGTATGTATGTATGTATGTATGTGTATGTATATATGTATGTATGTATGTATGTATGTATGTATGTATGTATGTGTATGTATGTATGTATGTATGTATGTATGTATGTATGTATGTATGTATGTATGTATGTATGTATGTATGTATGTATGTATAAGGTTCGGGTCAGCATACTGAAGAATAGGAATGAATGCCAGAAAATATATAACAATTTACCCGCCTTGACCATTTAAACGTGCATCACAGCAGTGTGGCAAATCTAGAGCAACATTTCCGCGCTATATAGCGGATTGGCTAGACTGCAACATTAAACCATCTCATAGACTGTGTTTTCGCGATGTTGTAAAACAAGACTGCGGGATTGGATTGTTGTATATCACAAGACTATCATAGAATCTAAACTGATTTTGTCAATTTTTATGTTGATTAGAAATGCAAAACCACAAACCCAGTCTGACTCGTAGAAAAGCTTCTCGATGAGAATTGCATTAACAATAAAGTGAAACATCGAAATGAAAGACGATTTGTTTTAAATACAATGCTTAGCAGAGAAAGGCACTGACGTAATAGATTACAGTTCATTTATTAATGCAACGCCTATCATCTTTTAGAATTCTACGTAACTGCTTCTGCATTGCTCACACCTTGAGGCACTTGGAAAGTGCATAAACTAGCTAGCTGCATATCGGCCTTCTGTAGCAGCATAGATGCTCATAAATAGTTACAACAAACTTGACGGAATAGGCGGTGGTACCCTTTCTAAACTTAATGCCTTAAACACTGAGCTATATATAAACAATTCTTATGATGGTAAAACACGTGTATATATACAATAGTGGTGGCTGTGTCAGTCTGGCGGCAAATTCCAAAGGAAACACTAGGGAGGGAATAATCTTTAGCATCTCAGGTGGAGAGTTCATTGAACGTTCGTGGCATTAATATGTATTGCTAAGAGTGTAACGTTATATTTTGAACCACCGGCTTTATCATCACTAATGATACTGTAGGTTGCTCACATAGAGTATCTAATTCTGATTAACTATTGCAAGAACATAGCGATAGATGCTATCATCCGCAGACCTATAAGCACGTTTTTCCAATGTACATCAATTAAACATGGGCTTCGGAATGTGCATTAATTACTCGGTGCATAATGCAGCGTAGAAATTATCCTTTGGAATATCTGCGTGTATAGTTGTTACATTACACTTGGCCGCAATACCAGAACGTTAGCCTCCAGTACTCTTGCTCATGAATAGTCAATTCATCTTCAGAGCTGCATAATTATATATGTAAAACAGGTTTGTTTGGACTGAAATGGGTAGTCAAGATCAATGAACAGCAATTGGTATTTCATCCATTGTTAACGCATGGCAGGTTTCTCGTGCCATCTACATTGCAATATGCAAAATCATTATTACCCAGTCATTGGAGGTCGTATCAATGCTTAATAGATAACTCACGGAAAGGAATTTCACTCGTACTAGCAAAATATATATATATATATATATATATATATATATATATATATATATATATATATATATATATATATATATATATATATATATATATATATGTGTGTGTGTGTGTGTGTGTGTGTGTGTGTGTGTGTGTGTGTGTGTGTGAGTTGAGCATGAACCCGACTAATGCAATAACAAACATACAAACCTCTCAATTATTCCTCGCAATGCATACCTCCACTTCTTACCCACTAGCTGGTCTGACAATACCTAAAAACAGCTCTAGTCCATAAATACGCAAGGGCAACCCAGCCATCTCTACATTCTGTGCAGGAAGTGAGGTAACAATTACGTAATTCATCATTTGAAGTGGAAAAATAGAGAAGACCCAGGAATTGGCCCAGCAATTGATCAGATCAGTACATGTGATTTATTTCTACGGCATGACTCTATTTTTCCGCAGCCTAATATGAAAGGTGATTGCAAAAAATAGGGTTGCAAATCTTCTCTTACCTAATATAAATCAGGGGTGGATGGCATATTTCCTTTAGGATGGAATGATTGAGGACGGCGCTCTTCAAACTCAGTGCGAATGACGTCAATGCAGGTCGTTAACGGTACAGCCATAAAGGCAAAAAAAACAGATATATGGTTACGTGCTAAGCAAAAAGTACAGTGGAAGAAAACCCTCAGATTATGTCCATGCTACACACACACACACACACACACACACACACACACACACACACACACACACACACACACACACACACACACACACACACACACACACACACACACACACACACACACACACACACACACACATACACGTTGAAATAGCACATTGTTTGCATAGCATTACAAGACTTTCTTATGGCATTCTCAATTAAAGAAAACATTTCCAATTCAATCAAGAAATAGAACGAAAAACGAGCCTCAGCTAAAAAAACTGCTAGAGCAAGGCTAATATACGCAAACTGCCATAATCGTTTTAGCATAACTGTATATATATAGTGAACTCATTATTGCAAGTGCCAGACACTTAAAGACATTGTAAGCCCGACAAATTAGAAAGCGCTGAATAGTATGAAAATTTCAGAGCGTAATAGCTATGAATGACAACTGCACAGTGCGATATTGGACAGATTGTCCGATTAATCACATTCTTGTAATGCGCTTGCCAGGCTAAGGGCCATATTAATATGACAGATGTTCCCTCTGATCGACCAACGACATTTTTATGGCAATCTAAATAAATTTGCCAACAACTCACATTCTCTTCATTCTCAAAAATGCTTTCTTTTTGCGTTCGGTTTTTATTTGTGTTAACGTCTATTTGGGAAGCGAATGCCATTCATGATGCTGACGGCAGTTCAAAGCAGCAGAAACCTGCTGCCATGCTCAATAATAATGGTCGTTTCTAACGACGCACGCCGAATACAAATTCTGGTCGATATTTTGCTAACGCGGTGCGCTATCACATACATTGTCAGTCTAATTTAGTGACTGTTAATTTACAAATGTAGTGCTACGCATCAGGACATATTAACTAATTGTGCTTTCGAATGATATTGGCATGAGATTCAATAAATTTTAACGCGAAAAATCTCTATGTACCACATAACTTGGTACAGCAGCCAACGTGACTCTGATGTGCGGGGTTAATTCTATAATAGTAAGATGTTCTATTGTAGGCAGTCGCAAGCACGGTGACCTGAATGAGCTGCGCATCACATTTCGGCGCGGCTCCCTGGACTAGGAGGAAGAAGTGTGCTGCTTTGGTTGTCAAGATGACGCATCCCACAAGAGATTTATTGAGGCGTGATATAACTGCGACAGACGATCACTCGTGTGTTACCCTGGACGCAAAGTAACCATGGAATGATTTAGTAGCGAGTGCATAAAGATCGCTTCGGTGTTTTGTCGAGTGCACACCAGCTGGTCACCATAGCCTCAACAACGTAAATGGCAGATGGTGACGAAGCTGATGGTGATGATGTTAATAATGATAACGATGATGCTGATGATGATAATTTGCATGATAATGATGTATATAAATAAGATGATGATGATGATGATGATAATTTGCATAATAATGATGAATATAAAGAAGATGATGATGATGATGATGCTGATGATGATGATGATGATGATGATGATGATGATGATGATGATGATGATGATGATGATCTAGTAAATGATTGAATGAGGTATTATAACGATACCAAAGACAAATAAAGAAGTAAAACTGTTGAGCTATTTCTGTTCTCAACGTGCATCTTAGATGTCTTGGTGTAACTAAGATCATCAAGAGCAAAGCCGTGAAAGTTTCGTTGCACAATAACGTTTGTTTAGTGTGAAATATCCGAGATCAAAGCTGCATTGATGCACAATGCGGTTATTTATGGGGCAACACCATCAAAGATCCCGCCAACGTTTGCCTTAATAACATGTACCTTCTCTCTGACACACATATATATATTTGTAGTAATAATAGCTGAGATTACGTATGTCTGACGAATTTCGACAATAGCTTTACTATTGTAGGGTGCAATATGTCCAGAATAGTGGTGGGGGTTGAGGGGATGATGTTTATAATTTTACAAAATGGTGGACTGTGCGATCAGATTAACGGACAAACCCAAAGGGTTACTCCTGTAGACTGAGTTATATTTGCAATTTCAGGCAAAAGCCGAGAAATGGAATACGGCATTTGAACAAACGCGAACGCCTGATAATGCACTTAATCTGGTGGAGCGAAGACATGATCAAAACAAATGATGCAACGCCAGCCCAGTGCGCTTCGCACTTGCCTTATCATGATATACCAGTGAGTGTTTCTCCGGCATGACTTTGCGTCAGTAGCGCCAAACCACTAGTGTCAAACTACCCCTAGCCCAAAACCACCGATCTTTAGTCTTTATTTCCTATATGAGTATGCATTTGGTGTAGATTTTGATTGTACTTGATTTTAGCACTGTTATGCAGTATGCCACATTGTAAGTTGAAGTTGAAATGGTGACCAGATTGTGTGATATATGACATAGTTTGCTATCCGTGCAGGCAAATAAAATGGATTTTCTTAAGGAAAAGTGGCTGCTTTTGAATGAATTGAACAAATAGTTTTGGTTACATCTTTGTGACATGACGTCAATATATTTGGCTATGGTCACGCTTTACAGAGTAACTAGCACATGATGTTGCTAATCGGTTTGGTATGAAAACTTACTAATATGTATGGCAAGCCATGACTTTATACAGACTTAAACCTTTTCTATGGATAAGCCCTTATAGATCATTCTGGCTCTGATATCCCTTTTTCAAGTGCATTGATATAGCTATTACTCAATGAGTGCACACTTGGTGATGCTACTGGATTTAACTAGCAGCTGCTGCGTCCGGGGTTGTGCAATTGAGCAATGGAAAATTTCGTTAGACACAACCACATAGTGCACCCACAGCAGTAAAACGATTAACGGACCAATTCTTTGTAACTTGAGTTGTTTGACATTATAAAGGACGGAACTCACGGCGAGATTTTAATGACAAAAACGTCATTGTTGGTCCCTTGTATGCGCTAGCTGCCCTTTCGGAAACATTACATGATGAATGCTGGCTTGACATTAACTACTGCAGCTGAATTTTTAAGGCTTCAGGAACGACGTTCTACCAATAAAAAGCCCATTTGCAGTCATTGATCTCTTTCCGTGCTTATTTGATGAATAATATTAGTAGTTTTAAATTTTCAAACATGATCATGTGAATGGTCAATGAATGGGGGTCATTTATAGATCTGAAATATATATTCATGAGAGCCTATCTACCAATTCCCTGAATAGCAGACCCTCCGCTTAGTGTGCTGGAGAGATGTGTTCGCAAAATAATACACTGATGCTAAGTTAGTGTAGCTACATTACTATATATTTATATCAGCATTTTGATTCGATATATAACACTTGCTAAAGCCCTCAAACACAAGCGCACTATGTATGGATATTTATAAACTCTCCGTCAAGGTCCTTCAGAGGATATCTATGTTTGATCATCAGTGCAAACTAATGTGCAGTATCATCTATTTGCAAATACATAATATTGAGCTCTCTGATCTACTGACACGGGTGTCTTTGAGCAGATGCACGTTGTGGACGGCCGCTCACAGAGATTTAGTAGGGATAACCCCAAGAATTATTGTCATGCATCTAAGCTCTTCCTGTCAGTTATATGTTCCTGTGCAACTTCATAACAGTGCAATGAATGTAGATTTCCAGATGTACCGTTCAGAATCAATGAAAAAAAACAAAAATAATTGCTAATCAATGAATATATATTTGCTAATGAGTTTTGACAAGCTGGGCGATTTGGAATTGCTCTAGAATCATTAATATAGTGAATGACCCCCAACTTTTTCCTTTTCTAAGCGAGACTGGATCGCAGTGAGCGATTACTATCCACCAAAGTGACGGTTCGTTTTGCATATCAGGTCTTTTCCATGTACCGTAACTACCAAGGGCTATGACCGCATCTTCCTCCTTGTGTAATCCGTTTCAATCCGAGAGTGAAAAACATGCGCTTACTGAACACATGCCGGTAACACTGGATAGTGAGCCCCTGGTATGACTGAAAAAGCAGGCATAATCTCATTTCTGACTTGCCTGATAATCAGATGGAATGTTTTTTCACATGTTGGTCGGTCCAGAAGCAGCGTCATACGTTACAACGCAAAACTCCATGAAAATTAGCCGTAACAATCAATTCAGCCTTCGGGTGCTGCTGGCCTTTTTACTGGTTGTGGTTGTCTGAGTGGAAGCACACACGCTTTCCCTCATATACATGCACATGCGACTGTGCTATTATTGGCAGTGACTGGATACATCGACGAGAATTATTGTGATCAAATTGCGACAAAATTATAACCATCGTCAGCGCCATCATCGCTACAACAGGAATAACAAAGAAGCCACAGTATCATTGGCATGTTTTTTTCTGTCAGCCATTTGTCTGTTCACTGAGTGGTTGGATAGGGGATTTTAAGAATTCTCAATACACAAGCTGAACTCTTGTTCCATTTTTGTTAATAAATGAGTAGATCGGATCTCATGACTTAACCTCAAGTTGTTCATCATCTCCGCAAAATCGTAGATCCAGGTTTATTCTAGGATTACATATTGTGGTGCGAAATATCGGTATCAGAGGGGGAATTGGTGCACGACCTATCCATTCACGATCTATTACCCACACAATTTCGGTCAGATAAACTCATTAACGCATTAACAAGATGAGGCAGGGTAAGCTTTGATTGTAACGTCTATCAATAGCAACAATGATTGCTTCAGCTAGGTGTATCAGTAACAGAGCCAGTGTGTTAATTCGCAACTAGTAAACAGTGTATATGCATAAAAATGGTCATGTCGGTTTAGCAAATGTAAAATATGGAAGCGAAACTGCGAGTCACCTTCCTGAGCTATGGTCATAGCTTTGCTTAACTAGCAAATTGTCTTATCATCGTCATAACTTGGCATCGTTACATGATTGATTCTAGGTATTCAATTGTAGGTAATAGTTTTGACTAAGCACATTATTGAAGAGGCATTTGTTGTCTTTTCTTGGTCGTGAAACATAGGCTGCAGTGGTGGGTAATTGTCACCAATCAACACAATTTGCTTTGGGCAGTTATTAAACCGTATCAATTGCATTTTCGTCACGTTAGTTTTTACAGTAACTGATATTTCAATCAATATTACGCAATATTTCTATGAAAAATCCAGCAATATTCCAGTAATAGCGTCCTTAATATTGCAAACCTGGAGACGAATGCGCTGATTGGCACTCTTGTAAATGCATATTTTTGAGGTCACTACGATTGTATTGGCTTAGTGTTTGAGGTCAATAATCCTTCGCAGTGTAAGAGTCATCGATAAAATAGATTAATGTGTGAGGTAGGATTTGTTTAATCTGTGCAAAGTTAATTGACAGATAATTGTCTCGAAAGCAGACTAATTATGATATGTATATGTGTGTGGGGGAGCGGGCGTTTACTATGACGCTAAACTATCTCTTTACAATGATACAGCAATCAGAAAACATTATAAACACATATGGGTAAACCCTGTTACGCAGTTATATTTTCATTCCAAGCAAATACCGAGCAACGGACACGCTAGACATGTTCCTCTTTCAAGAATTATTCTGCCGCTAAGAGGCGGCTTCAAAACTAGCTCCATAATCACCCAGATCGGACGGAACACCTAATCTGATGAAGTAATAAACATGAAAAATAATCTTCTGTTAGAACTAGGTCAGGATTTAACAAAATGACGCAACGACAACTCAATGCGCTTTGGATTTGCCTTATCTATGTATCCTATTGAGCAATTACGGACATGACCTTGCCTGACAACCAGTCCTCGCATCTATATTTCAGTTTCTATTGCTTTTTGCTTCTACCGCATTTTCATTATGCAATATTGCAAGTTAAATGGGTAAATAACGCTTATAAAGTGCACGGCTTGCTTTGCTGTACAAATATTGCCGTCTTTATTTCCTATCTCAGTTTGTATTTCATTTGCTTTTACCGCATTTGCATTATGTAAATATTAGTAGTAACGTCACGGACAAGATGAGAGCCAATGTTTTAAATTACTGAAAATCGCCTTGTATAACCGCGATATGTTTGCAAACAGTGCCCGTTTGGTCGACAGAGTTTGGCTCCTGAACGATCTGTATTCATCTGGTGCTTGTAATTCAAGAGCAAATGCTAGTTTTGATACAAATACCTATGCCATAGTGCATTGACGTAGTTAATCTTAGCTGAACAACGAATGACATTTACAACGGAGATACCGATCAGTTATTGAGCAGGTTTTTGTTTATCTTTTTCATAGGAATCAAAAATGGATCACAATAAGCGTAACAACATGCCCACACATCTATCTTATATTAGTACATATAAATAAAAAGCATTAATTTACCATACACTGCATGTGAATATTTACAAGCTACCAGAACAGAGGGTACCAAACATTTGATCATGAATGTCAATTGATATACAAGCTCATTCATTTGCAAATACAAAATAAATATTGAGCTCCCTGATCTAGTGGCATGAGTATCTAAGAGCAGGTGCATGTTGTAGAGGGCATAATCCCATGAATTATTACGTCATGCATCCACGCATTTTCTATCAACGATATATTTTGTCAAACTGATTGGTTATGCAATAAGTCTAAATTGACCGGTTCACTCTCTTCGTGTTACAATCACGTTAAATCGAGATATCCATAAATCATAGTTAAAATTGATTATGCTTATATATCAATAGTACTCATTACAGTTATTCTCCATTCATAAATCATTGAATGGGAAAACAATGCCTAATTCAGGTATTGTCGTTTCCCAGTTACTAACAGTCAGACATATTAG
This sequence comes from Urechis unicinctus, assembly GCA_034190875.2. Taxonomy (NCBI): domain Eukaryota; kingdom Metazoa; phylum Annelida; class Polychaeta; order Xenopneusta; family Urechidae; genus Urechis; species Urechis unicinctus. The sequence continues at coordinate 7,206,448 of CM067357.1, forward strand.
CACTATGTCCATGTTCCATGACGACGATATTTTACCATGTGGCCATCATCATTATCTTCATCATCATCATTATCATCATTACCATCATCGTCATCATTATTATTGCAATCATTATCATCACTAAAGTTGTTGCCGCAATCACATGTTATCATCATCTTTGCCGGTGTTGTCGACAAAACATTCTCTTATCGACAATTCTAATGCAGCAAGAGCTATAACACCAGCTGATGTACACCATATCAGATTTAAATGAACCTTTTTTCCCCGAGTCTGAATCATATCAGGGTTGCTTTACATCCACGATATCACTCGGGTGATTCTCAATTGCCGTGAAATCAAGCTTGGCGCCATAAAGCTTATAATTCCGACAATCAAAGCGGCACAGACCATTTTACTAGTTCATCGACCCCAGCAGAGACGTGATGCGTAGCTCATTAACGTTTCACGGCCGGATACATCTAGAACAGCACGTTGAAATTCGAGCTCTAGTGGTCTTATATCAATTACTCGCAGCTAAGAAATAGTTGCGCGCAACAAAATCAGCTAATCAGTATTCTGGAAGTACTTGCGCGCAAGTCTCTAATGCGATTAGGGCAATGTACAATCAAATGTAATTCAGAGTAAGACGTCGCGGCTCTAATTGTAATTGTTATTATTTCCTTTGATGTTGATACTGCTCTTGTGGTGGATGGTTTGGAATTACTCCTACCTCACCAGATTAGTTGCGCTGTCTGATTCAGGGTGCATACAGTCAGCCTTGCGGCCAGTTCTACTGAAAACACCAGACACAGGAGGGCACCAAGTCTGGCATCCGGGTTCATCTAGAGTTTATATCCCGTCGCTTGGCTTTGGCTTATCAGTGAAGTTATTACTGAGTCTACTCGAGTAATCCGGATGCAGATTGTTGCTGAACACGGCATATCAGGGAAGGTAGATAACAAGCTATGAAAACACACATTGGTCGTTATAGATATGTCATGTATGGCGCCGAGTGTTAGACACATACATATAAACAAATATAAGTATATATAAACATATACATAAATAAATATATGTATATATACATAAATATATATATATATATATTGATATATATATATATATATATATATATATATATATATATATATATATATATATATATGTTTATATATATTTATATATACATCTATATGTATTCAAATATATAGCATGTGTTGCATGAGACCATTAATCTAACATCTCCGCTTCCATATGGTAGGTCGTGAGTCATATTTATCTCGATTACTTATGTAGCACCACCTATCCAAAGGCGATCGTCTTCAACAACCGTGCTTACTACGAATCCAAAAGCTCACCGGACGACCCTCAGTAATGTTATTGTAGAGCCAATCGCCGAAGTCACAATGTTAGATGCTGACAAACGAACGGTGTGTAATCGGCCTTGTTATTAATCTCTATGCTGAATTTTCTGGGTCACATGTGACCGATATTTTGATTTGGAGGAAATGGAATTTATTTTTCGTTTTTTCTGCTTGCAAAATTATAAACCTCTTAAATTAAAGTGAAAAACGAAAGCTCAAAAGGAATTGAGATTTAACAGTGTTTAGAAAACTCTGTAGAATCATTTTTAGCATTTCGGCCATGAATATTGCAGTACGATGCTCACTGATAAACCAAGCGTTATGTTAAATGTGTCCAGCTAAATTAACCTGATTGTCAATAAGTACTCCACCGAATAACCTCTGCCCAAAAGCAGCGTTGTTTTAGCAACATAAATATATAGATTTGCATATAAACCGCTCTAATCAAAATACGGGTCTTGGGAAGGCTGCATTTCTGGCAACCGGTTTCATTTTAAGATAATTTCTACCTCTCTTTTCAATATATTACAGTAAGCAGACAGCGACATATTGCAACCTCACCCTTATTTTTATTGAAATGTTTCCGACACAAGCGCACAATCAGGAAAATCTTTTGATGCTAATGGATACAAACGTTAACAAAGCTCACACAAACATTCGTCACACTTGCTGATAAGTTAGTAGGAGCAACTAAGTTTGCTCTCCAACATATGTCGGTAATAAAGTGCCTATCGTTTTAACCACATTTAGAAGCGCACTACTTGGCCCAGTAATATTTAAGCGTGAAAACCGGTGACAAATTGGATTATTGCAATGGAAGCAAAGTTAGAGGAATGTGAGAGGTACGTTGACGTTTCTGTTGAATGCCCATCATATTAAATTACTACTGAATAATGCCAATATATGCCAAATACCAAACATGCTATTTACATAAAAGTTTAGCACAACGCTTAAGCAATCACTTGTTGTTCCGGTGCATATATTCAGCTGAATAGCAAAACAACGTGAACCATACATATGCAGTTATTCCCAACGGAGTGAAATGGTAAGCATTTATTCCACCCTGTTTAGCGATATTTCGACAGGAGTACTTTGACGATGATTAGATGTTAAACCATGGTTAAGAGTAAAACAATCGGGATTACCTACTAAGTAGTATTATTGGATCAATACGTAAAATGACAACCAGATAAATGGCTAGCACGATTATCAACAATGTTTATTAGCATAGGAATTATTTAGTATTGTATTGCTTGTAAACTCTTTGGCTGGCGTGGACAAATTACCTTTTATAGCGGAGAATTAAACTGCACGTGGTTTATAAGATTGATTGGTGCAAGCATAGAAAGGTGAAACTTGTCGTATCACCCGAAAGTTGCTAATCCTCTCTCTGACGTATCAAAGATAAACTAGGTTCTGAATATCATTATAAATATAAGGTTGTGAGACCACCAGTTTTGTTTCACTTTATAAACTCAATCGATCTTTGGTAATGTAAAGCCTTGATATAGATATTGTGAACACGATGTGGCGGCCTTAAGACCAGCATCCACAACAGTTGCAAGAAAACAGCTAGTTGGTAGCGACGGAAACAACCGGGGTGTTTATTTCATTTGCTAACTCCCTGGTGATACAAGCATGAATAATAACTGTGTTCCTATGCCAAACAAAAGGATTATTGGTCACCTTTTAGTTAATAATCTGACTTGCACAAAACCTTCTTGTATGCGTCCTATGGTCATTTGGTTACCAAGTTTTCCATTCAACTTTATACTTTGTTGGATTAAAAACTCGCTCGACATCCTTAACCTTAAAATTACAAATACAACAGAGCATGATGGTGATAGCATTGAGGTCATCTCTGGTCCAATAGACGCTATGCTTTCACAACCACATACGCACCAATTATCGTACCGGTCAAGTGTGCACAGGCGATAAACACGCACAGAGACCCCATGGCTTTCCTGGCAGTCAACTTGGCGTTGGTTGCACCATTGTACAACCAATTCAACATTAGCTGATTGGAAGTGACGGAAAAGAGGTGTTTATGTCATTTGCGAACTCTCTGGCGACACAAGGATGAATAATTACCATGTTCTTACGCCACGCGAAATAGGATTATTGATAATCTCTTAGTTAATAACCAGCCTTGCATAAAACCTTGCTGTATTGTTGCTTCCATCGGTACCTATGTTCGGTATTGGTTGGATTACGAAGTCGCTCAGGATATCCGTAATTTGAACACTATTGCATCGAATGAGTATCTTGATAATACGAATTGCTTGGTATCCGTATTTTGAACCAAAGACAGAGCGCATGATACGCTTACCAGCCAGTGACCAAGCTAAGCGCACTTCAGTATTATACAGAAGACACCCAAATGATTAACATGAACCAGTGTCAACAGTAAATCAATAATACACCCTGTGGTATATCATATTCGGGGGATCTTCAGTAGCAAACGTTATACCATGAACAAATTCCGCTTCATTAATGATAGAAGCGCACATTCATGTGGCCGATTCCTTTTCGGGTGCTACGTGATAGAGTGATGATGTATGTTACTCGGCCCACAATGCTCAATAACAGCTTTATTCAGCGATTGCTTAAATCGCTTAATGTGGGCCCATACAACACTAACTCATACTACAATGTTTTACTATCATTTGAATGAGTAAAGGTATTTTAATTACATTATTTTAAAAAGTATATCCGGAAAATATACACAAAAACTGCATAAATAGTGAACAGAAACTTGCTAACGTTATTCACATGGTGTTATTTTCCTGTTTGCAGTGCGGCTCCAAGATACTAAATGTACCGTGAAGAAATAATACAAAGAGTGATATGGGTGCAACAATATATAGGAAAATAAAACAAATATTTCTATGTAACTGATCAACGCCTCAAACTCCACAGAAGTTTAAGTCATCCTTGCTGTCGACTCCACTGTACTGATGCAAATTAAGACAACGGCTTGTTGGACAAACGGCCGATTATTTAGCATGCCAACGGCGTACCAATGCACAAACTCGCTGGCAATTGTTATTTCTCTTATGTTAATGAGGAGCCCCAATGATCGTGACATCATGTGATCCGTGCAATGTTCTTTCGTTTGATGTGCTAAATATAGATGGGTTAATTATCACACGGCAATGCACACAAACTCCAGGACAGTAACGTTAGTTTGCAAAAGACTGTCTATTATGTTCTCCTGGATTGTAGACATTTTGGGGTGATTTGACGATGCATCAATGCAGCGAACCAAATTTATGGAACAATGCCGACTGGCACGGATTAAAGACGAAGCAGACTAGTTATATTTGAGATATATCATTCAACCTAAACGTGGTTCTCAGTATTGCCCCGGAAGAGTTTGCTTTGTTTAACGTTACAATGCAATCGTTCGATTCAACGAAAACAAACCAAATTAGTACTACATGTATTCAAGACCTGTTTCAAGATATCGCACATGCGTGATATTTTCGCGACCAATATCGGGTCAATATCGCCCATGGCCAACTTAAACGGGAATGTCTTCCAAGCACGACAAACTACTCACGACGCACAGCTGGCAATTATTATTTGGCTTTGGTTGGTTTCTCAGAGAACATCCCAAATGCTGGGACATTGTTTTTTCACAGATTATACAAAATTCATCAGGACAGTCGTCTAAAGCCTGCACATAAATACACAGCGCAGTTGGGAAACCTGTACTCTAATAAGGTGATCTTTGACGGATATCTGCTGAAAGAAAACGCTGTCTTCATTATCTAACACGATTTCATGTGGAATACATCAAGCAATACATCTTAATCAACAAAAATGACGTCATCAGTTATTACCGATGTCATCGAGATAACACCTGACAATGATTTGGATATTAGGCAGCTTCCCATCAATGGACTCAATAATGAGGTGTGCTATATGCACAAGCTATCCCTCGCAGCGCCTTTAGGGATAGAAACGAACAGTCGATATGCCACTGATATTAATTCTGGGCAGGAACGGATCAAGCGCATCATCTTTGTCATGGCAGCTATCATGATTGCTTCAAGTTTTCTCCTGGTGGCTATTACGCTTTCCATGTCCGACCACATCGATAACATGGGTAGGTTAAATAAGATATATTCTGACATGACATACCCTTTTCAGTATATGCAAAATAGTTATGGTGATGCACTTGGTGTCGTGCAGTGAAACAGATACACCAAACATCAACAACTACCGCTGGAAATCCTACTCCGGTTGTCCCCATGGTAACCGAATCCCGGTCCGATAATTAAATTCAGAAAGTGTGTTCCGCTGCTTGTTGTGATGGATCTACATATTGCACCGTTTATTCATAAATTGGGCCGACGTGCCGGGTAAAATGGACCGACGCTGACATATCGGAATGCAGTTACGAACATTAAATGGATTGAACCACTGTAGTTATTGCAATGCATCGATGTTTTGGCTGCATGGATGTCTGTTATATACTACAACAAGAACGCACATTGCAAAGGAATTGCGAACTATCCTCCTCCATAGCTACTGATACATTGAGAGTGGCCCAATGTTTATACCGAAGGGGAATTTATGCAGATGACTTGGGTAATGAGGACTAATACGGAGTTACACACCAGTTAGTTTCTCTTTGATATTGCTGTTAGTTGGCCACTAGAGATGACAATAAAGCAAGCTTCCAGGAACCATTGCTTGCAGTACCTCTTACCTTCAAATACTTCTACCATGGTTAAAAAAAACTATATTGCAAAGAAAAATAGAAATAACTGCCCATACCTTGTAACTTGGATGGCATTCGGATCTCCATTGCACAATATACCTTCCGATAGTCAGTCCGTTCTTCTACGTCGTCAATACAGCCTAGAATGGACAATTAAGTTTCGATTTCGCAATCTTGGCAGATGTTGCAAAACATTACCGTTATATGGACGACACAAAGTAAAAAGTAAAGACTGACCAACAAGTTTGTAGCCACAGAGCTTTTAGTCACCTTTAATGAATACACCACTGGGTCTTTACGAATCACGACGAAAAAATAAAGACTGACCAACAAGTTTGTAGCCACAGAGCTTTTAGTCACCTTTAATGAATACACCACTGGGTCTTTATGAATCACGACTAAAAAATAAAGACTGACCAACAAGTTTGTAGCCACAGAGCTTTTAGTCACCTTCAATGAATACACCAATGGGTTTTTACGAATCACGACGTAAAAAATAAAGACTGACCAACGAGTTTGTAGCCACAGAGCTTTTAGTCACCTTTAATGAATACACCACTGGGTCTTTACGAATCACGACGAAAAAATAAAGACTGACCAACAAGTTTGTAGCCAAAGAGCTTTTAGTCACCTTTAATGAATACACCACTGGGTCTTTACGAATCACGACTAAAGAATAAAGACTGACCAACGAGTTTGTAGCCACAGAGCTTTTAGTCACCTTTAATGAATACACCACCGGGTCTTTACGAATCACCATAGCAGCTTGTAGTCCTTACAGCTTATCATTTAGAAAGCCAAAGGCAAACAGTGAAGTCTCTCACGTACATTCAACATTGTGGTAATTCTACGCTAATAGAAAGGGGTGATATTTTATGAATCTGGTCGTGAGAGATCTCGGGACCAAAGGTACCGCTAATTGAGAAACTAGTTAGTAACGAAACCTTTGTGCACCTAGCTTTCATGATTTCAGCTCAGGTGTCATGACCAGTTACTGTGACTCAGCTAATCATCAAAGGCTATTGATTATCAACGACCTTACCCCCGATCATATTCCATCACAGAACATTTCTTTGAATCTAATTACTACTGCGCAACTATGTGAAGTAAAATAGCTTCTACATGAGTTGCTAACATCTCATACCGCCTCCACCCCTGGGTATTGCCGATGTTGCTATGCACAAACTACCTGACGAAGATAGATATCGTCTGGCCTGATATTGGCTACTGTCGTTTGTTTCCAAAATGCTTATGTAAAGTAATGTGGATCTTGAAACCATTTAGCTAATCAAGCTTTAAAACTCGAATCATGTATCTCATAATCAATATATCATGAATCCCCCACAGGGAGAGAATTGATTCGTTATTTAATGAGTTTTCCATTAAGGATCAAAGTGTGGCCTAACCGTCGAGGGATGTTTTGATTGTACAAATTCAGGGTGTCTTTTCTATATATTTCTAGCGGATGGAGACAGTTGATATCCTCTTGAAATGTCCCGCTTTTGAAATGTCGCGAGTGATATGCTGGTAAGGATATGCAATAAAATGATCAATCTTCCCCTGGTTGATAATAATATAGTGTCAAGCAATCATAAGATGACAGCTGACCGACTTAATTGGTCTATTCATTTTATGTGGATCATATTTCTGATATATAGAATTGCGGCCCCAAAGTCAATCTCTCACACTAAAACATAACTGGCTAAATTGTTTACAATAACATTCGCTTACAGTAACCGCTTTTATTTCTTTTTTCCTTATAAATTATACATATCCTAGCAGAATCTGAATTATAATTGTTCACCTCGCAGTCATAAATTGTGCATTGACATCCGTAATTCAATCTGGCAGTCAATATTCCGTTACTTAGATAATACACATTTGCACATTCTGCTTTTGGCTTTATGCATTGTTGAGAAACAACGGAAACGTTCATCAAAAGTAAGGCAGAGCTATAATAGGGATTTAATAAACTTATACGCATGTTTCTGTTATACAACATCAACGTTTTTTTATCGTCCAGCACAGAGCATATACCGTCAACAAGGTATGATGGAATTCATAAAATCATGACGGTCGACGGTAGCCATTTGGCGATTGCTTTATATATTGATTATTCGAAAATTCAATGGCTGTAGAGGGTTTGCTTTTTCTATAGATTCATAATTGGTAGAGCTGTAACATATTTCAGTACTTTGGTGGCTATAGTAGATAGGATCAGTTCACTGGATATTTAGCTTTGCCAGGTAGGACGCACACAATGTAGACATAAAATAATTGTCACTGCCCGGGGTGAAATTCGGTGCGTGGTGATGACTCAGATATGAGATGACGTCCTTTACGTATTTGCATCGCAGATTTTGAGACGCAAAGGGCTACTATTTATTGGGTGCGATAGAAAATGGTTTTAAGCAAGGTCGTCGACGATCACCAACTTATAATGAATCGCTGTGAGTAACAGGGCTGGTCGGGACATGGCATGTCTCAGTAAACATTGCGGTATTGCAACTCAATCCTATTCAGTTGTGTCTTCAATCAAAGACACAGTTTAAAACAGATGCAAAGCACACGTAAAACCCTCACCACAATCCTTCGATGAACTCATTAGCCATCACACGTACTCATTTTTGGCAGAGAGTTATCCCATTTGTCTCTCAATGTAGGCATCCTTAACCAGCAGTGCGTTAAATGCATATTAAATAGTTGTTTAAATTTATCAAAGACAACTTGTTTTGAAAATTTCTTCTCAGAGGTCATTTTTCTCTCTGCTATAATATCCAAAAAAGTAAATGCAATGAAGATCTTTAATGGATTTAATGTCGTTTTTTAATGAAAAGTTAATTTGTTTTAAGGGAACATTGGCCGGGAAGATTATTAATCCTGAAAGATCAACAAGCTTTTGCATTATTGATAAGTTAAGCTTCGGAATATAAATAAAACTCTGAATAGCCCAAAACGCATCTGTCGGTGTTGCATTGCCATCCACAGTGTAATAGGCAATTAATGACTTCAATGCTCTATATCTTACTTCTGAATAACTACAGAACAGCCTAAGCACTATCGTCAAAAAATAGCAAACTGATATAGATTATATCTATCAAAGAGTTGCTTACGAATAAGTTCCTTCAATGAATTAACAATGTTCTAGCCTGCCAGTGAGAAAGAAATATCGTCCGCCAACTACGATATCCTATGAATGTAATGATGATCTGTAATGGATTTAATGACTGTTTTAATGAAACGTTCTTTTTTAAAGGGAACATTTACCGGGGTAGAATTATTATTCCTGAAAGGTCAACAATGTATGCATCATTGAGAAATTGAGCATTTTGCTTCGGAATATAAATTAAACTCTGAATTGCCCATCACGCATCTGTCGGTGTTGCATTGTCATCTCACTTGCAGGCAAGAAAGTCTAGCCTGTCAATGAGAAAGAAATATCGTCCACCAACTACCATATCCTATAATCACTACTCACCCAGATAAACAGATATCATTTGTAAGGGTATCATTATTCAAATACCTTATTTGCAAGTACATAGCAACATTGACATTACCCCTAGGATAAAAGTTGAGATGACGGTGACTCAGATATAGACTGATTTGCAAAACGTATTTGCTCAGCAACCTTTAGAGGCCAACAGTTGATTTTGTGTGGGAACGATACAACGTATACATGGTTACTGATAATCTGAAAACTGTCGGTCAAAACCTTTGAATAACAACAGAAAGTCATTAAAAAAAACTTAAAAAGACTTACATCATCTATCAACAACAGACACATAATCCACGTCGACAATAGCCTGAACCCTTAAATGTTCTTTTTGTATCGTAAAACAACATTTGGCATAGAACTACCCCAACCGTCTATGATAGCGAGCACCTTTGTTTACATCTACGCTAATGACGCACATACCAACAAGCAATTATTTTTACAAGCTGCCGATTTTTCGCGATAATCCAGTGGTGTTGTTGATGTGGTCGTTGAATTATATGCAAACATCGTTTGCAGAAGTAATATACGTATGTGGTGTCATGTAATCATGAAAACAATCTTTGTCATAATTCAACGATTATTGTTATTTCAATTGGAATAAAAACATTGTGAAATTAGGTTAAAATAATAGAGAGAATTTGCTGACTGATAAATGTACAGTTTGGTTGTCAGAACGATAAACTTGTTGTGACGGCCAAGTGCTTTCCAATAAGGATGAGGTACATTGCGGAGCTTACGTGCAACTTTAGATCAGAAAGTACTGGTATAGCTGTAATATCTGTACCATTTGGCTCTCGTGGTGATGGACTGCATGGCTAATTGTTGTGACAGGCTAGCTTTTTTGGCAATAAAGAACCACTTATACAGTATCCTGAACGTAATGCTACCCTGACAATATTCGTTAGCAGTCACATAGGGGTTGCTGGGTTGCATTTTTGTTTGCATATCAGCAAATCGGCTCAGAATATTACGCCATGCGAAATGGTTACCTAGTATAATCTTAGATGTTCTCTGAAAAAAAAAACAAAGCAAAATATCAATTGCTCTACCAGCTGTGCGTAGCAGGTTTAATAGAAGTCCGCCGTGTTTGGGAGACATTCCCACTTGGGTTGGCTGAGGTCGATATTTGCCGAACTGCATGTAAAGTCAAATATCGTGCATGTGCTTTTATTACAAAGAGCTTGTGGGTTTAGTTCAACTACGCTCGTTGTTTATCCATTTGCTTCTTTTTTGCAGAACAGAACAATGATGACTCATTGTCTCAGGACATCTTCAAAGCATCCATGGGCTACCTTAGTTCCAATGTGTTTCGTGAGACAGTAGTTAGGGTGTTAATGTTTTGCTCATGGTTTGATATATCGCCCGTATATTCATGGACACCTATCAATTTCCATCCCACCATTATGGCCATTGTTGGTGCTCCATTAAAGATATTAAAGATCCTGCATAATCATACTTGATGGAGCTTTCGGTAGTCATTTATTGTAGACATTTATTGAGTAGCAATGTTCCTAATTAACCAGTTCATGGGCATTCTGTGCAAGACAATTGGTCACAATTCTTGCTACAGTCGGCTAACACGCATACACAGAGCAGTTACTAATTGGCTCAACTACCCATTTTAAGTCGACCACCACAGTAGCAACACGTTCATGATTAACAACTGCAAGTTAGTGAAGCTCTTACTGCCACCGCAGCGTCGCCTGTCTTCATCGTGACAACTACAACTTTGGCTTGCGAAATACCTTCTGTAATTGACATCGTGTGTGTGTGTATTCGTGCGTTCGTGTGTGTGTGCGAGCGTGTGTGTGTGCCGGATTGGTTGTTTGTTTGGTGTGTGTGTGTGTGTGACTCTGTCTGTGCGACTCTGTGTGTGTGTGTGTGATTTCTGGCATGTTCATAAGTGTACATCTGTGTATGCAAGTGTATGTGTGTCCAATGTGTAGGGGCGTGATGATAAGAAACTTCTATAAACTATGCGATAATTCGTATGGGTGAGTGAGAGCTACAATTGCGCCGTAGTTACCAGGTTGTATTCATAAGCTCTACCCACTGCATGCATGTATTATTGGGCTGTGGGGCACAGTGGATCTGTGGTAGAGCAATAAAGACATCGCTAAACAGTTGAAATGGGCCCTCACACAGCATACACCCTCGATTAATAACATGGAATTTGTGATGTTGGCAGGTGTTTTTTCGTTGTTTGTCAAACTAACTATGACATAATCATCATCAACCTACACTAGGTCTATTGGAAAATGTGTATTAGTTGCTAATCACGACAGAGTCAACTGACTTGATATCGGAATCATACAACAGTCATAAAGAAAGCAGCCAATAAACAAAACGATAGCCAATCGATTTTCAATATTGATGAGTTAAAGTTGAAGCTTAAGATCAGAGAGTACTTGAATAGTTCTAGAACCCGTGCCTTTAGCCTTACAGAGTGATGAATTTCATGGCTAATTGTTGTGACAGGCGGATTGTATATGGGCAATAAAGAACCAATCGTGTGGTAGTTTGGACATAGGGCTACCCTGACGTGATTCAGAGTTGGCACATAGCGGTAACTGAGTTGTATTTTCGTTAACCCAGCAGCACACAGGTCGTAAATATGCGCTGGCTACGTTTCGATGTCATATTGTGGAGATAATTTGATATAAAGGTTTGAGTGTCATTGGTATAGATTAAATCATAGTGCTCATATTAGTTTGCATTCAAATCCATTGCGATCATTTCTCTGTTTTTCTCGTAATATTTAATCAAAGCATTAACAATGGATGGCTTTGTCGTGCCAACGTTAAGATTAGCAGATAAGAGCGAAATGAGTTTGGCCTATGTGGTATTGGCAAAATCCGCAGCATAGCACATAATTGTCACGGTATATGCTTAATATATATTTAGTCCAATGACTAAATTGGATGCTTGAAGCTATGTTCATACTTACTCTGACAATAATGTTTGAAAGACGGAATTCCGCATCCACCGACAATCAATATTTGCTTTAGCACGAGTCCATAGTCATAACTGAAGGATGGAGGCAATATATTCAAGCAGAAAAAGACAATGAATTCCTTTCATGCAACTGTATAGAAGCAAGTCAATGTTCCCACGCATTGGTTGTGCTATGAGAAACAATTCCAAGCAGTATTGGTTCTAATCGCACCGTGAAGGCATCCCCATGCGTGTGTGCCAAGGGAAGAATTAACCCAACGGTTGGTAGCAACATTATAATACTGGTGAAAAATTTTAACGCAGCCTTAATTACAAGCAGCTAATAGGTTTCTTTCTGCATCAAAATTTTGGTGTACAGCTGTTACAAGTAAGTTAATATAGAAAGCACATCATTGGAAATCATGGGATGCATCAATGGATGTGAACCAATCGCTCTTTTGCAATTACTGCGCTTTGTCCAGTTTGCACCGATCATGAGATCTAATTGGATATTATCATGAAATAGTTGTGCAAGCTGTTCGTTGTGCGAGCTTTTCGACACAGAATGATTGCGATGTCTCTATTAGGCAGAACACATAATCCTGAGGGCTGCACACCTGCTATGTATGTAGGCCAATATCCAGACGTAAGTGGTTCCTCTTGGGTTGGAGTTATCTATTGTGGGTCGCTTTACTTATTCGAATGAAATTGCACAGAGAGAGCTGCATATGGCTATTAATTTTAACGGTATAGTTTAACATTTTCCCCAAGGTCTTACATTATAATGGCAGTTACTTGTCATTGTCAGGGTGCGTACAATCAACTTTAAATTGATTGACAGAGAAGTGCACTTTTTCAGTGACATGACATTTATCGAGTTACAAAGAGCGATATTACCATCGGGATATGTTAAGTTTATGAGAAGTTTATGACCTACCAAGTGAATGTGAATATTTCGTCATTGTACTGTTTAATTTATTCACGTATCTAGTGATCCCGGATGCGTTTATAAGCAGCTTCTTGTAGGCTGGGGCATAAATTCTGGATAAGCATGCGTTCAAAAGGGTTTCGTGGGTTTCAACGATCTGCAGTTCGATAGAGAAAAATACACCTCGTCACATATTAAAGGCAAATGGTGGTTAAGGTCAAGTGCATAACTTATTTGCCCCACTTCAGATTTGTGTGAACTGTACTTGTTTTATAAATTGTAGCGCCTTTGGTTGTCAGGGTGATAGATAACTCGGTTGATTGATGTTGTGACACACGTACTTAAGTGGCAATAAAGAACCCCTCGCGGAGATCCCTAGATATCAAACAGTCTTGAAATGGTTCTGTAGTGGGTAGATAAGGGATGCTTCATATTCCCGTGATTATCAGTAAGTCAGCAGTGTTGGCTACTTTATGCAGAATGGTTAACAGTGTTTTCTGTATATTGCGCCGATTGTGGACTACTGTGATTTGTTAAGATGACGAGTGCCATTTTTATCATTACATTTTTTATCATATACATTATTATCTGCATTACATCCATCCTGACCGCAGACAATATTTCCATGCGACCATTCACTGTCGCTATAAAAAGAAACAATTGTTAGCCAGTCATTTTGCATACAGAAGCCAAACCTGCTGACTAACTGTAGGCGTTTCAATAGATAAATGGCCATGAATAATGGAACTAGTCGTTGTTTCTACATTTTTTATTTGTAAGTCATTCTTTTATGTTGTTACAATATTCATGATTCACAAATCAAGGACCATTCTAAGTATGATAATTGGTATCAATGTTTTCTGTAGCATTATAAAACGCATACATATTAGACAATGATTGACCGTACCACCGACATAAGGCAATATTCACAGTATCGACACGTGTGTATGTAAATACTGTCGAATAAAGCATCGTTAGAACACATACATTTGATATGAAAGATACCGACTGTATCACAAAATATCAACAATTGTATATCAGAGTTCGATCTATCGGAATGATGACTCATTATATAAAGCTCAATCGAAGCCTAGATTCCCGACAGAATGCGCATTGCAATATATTTTTACTTATTTACTACTATCTTGATATCAGCGAAGCCCCACTGGAACAAAGGGCTATGACTCAATTAGCATTTATACCTCTCCATAAAATACTCGATTTGTAATGAACAATGCACTGCGTGCCGACAAATGTTAGTGTTGCATTCGACAGCTCATCAACATTGATGCTAATAGGAAAATAGTGATATAAATTATGATACCTTTAAAATTTTACACAAAGCCACAACATAGTAACCTATTGAATATGTGCATGAATCACTGGTTATTAACTCGGCGTTTTATGACGCGCATCTATTTCCTACAGAATATTTCATGTGACGGCAGAAGTGCACTTCTGCGTAGCTGTGGAGGAACAGTATCAGCCGATCTAAAGGAACAAAGGTGCTCTAGGTAGGCAGCATTTAACTCACAGACGGTGTTACGTTTAACAGCAAATGCCACACATTTTGTAGAGCATTTATTGCATGTCATCACAGGTTGCATTCTCACTGTCACCACTATATTGGCTATTACTGAGCATAATTGATTCCTCTTATTCACGTACTCACCTCGAAACTGCTTGTTTGTTAATCGTCTGTGTGAATAGTGATGGAACAGTTAAAATATGGCTGCTCAGTGATATGCAATTTAACGTGTGCATATTGAGCACAATTATCAGTGGTCAGTATCATGAGAATTCACGTAAACTTTTACTTCCCCACCCCCCACAACCCATCCGTACCTAATATATATATGATAAACAAGCGAATCACATTTAACCAAATATATGCAATCAGGGCACAGACGAAGCCAAGTTAATGTTGACGACAGTAACAATGTGGTCTGATGGGGTATGCATTATACAAAATCGGTGCGGTCCCAATAAGATTAGTGTTGGAGTTCGTGGTTTAATGCGTTGTCAAGCTGATGTTTTTGACGAATATGGTCGTCATTGGTTTCCTTGTGGTTGACAAATGGTGGATCTCGTTGACTGTAATAAAGCGAAAATGTGATGACTAGGTTGTCATTTCCAACTATGACTATATTGCAATCAAGTTGAGTGGACATGTAAAATATTTTGATACACGTTCAATGCTTAGCAGATTATGCATGAGCAATCAAAAACGAATAGTTTTCGAGAGAGAACACTTACGTGTCATTACATGCCAATATGTAGACTATATTTCAATGCCATAGAGTCCCTTTATCATTTTATGTGCACCAATGGTGGTTCGCGTGACTACGACCACAAACGATTACTGCCCTTCTATATTTCAATGCCATAACATGCTATGACCATTTAACGATCCACCATTGATAGCGTGACTACGTTGGAACGAGGCTCATTACTCACAGATATGGCTATGACCTAACTTGATTTAGGGTTCCTCTGAACTGCGATCCTCCTTGCTGATATGGCCAACTTCGCCATTAGGCAATGTCGCCATTGCAATGTCCATGTGATTCATGGGGTGATGAACTATTGTCTTGGGAGTGTACAAGCAACCGAAATGCCATTGCCGTGTGGTCGCAGACTTGTAGAGGTTCGGCGTCCGTTTGACCATGAATGATCTCAATGCTATCATCGTGATGCTCTGACGTCATATTAATTTACAAGTAATAGGCGTCAAACGACTTGATGATTCAACTCCACTCCGTTGTATCCACACATATAATGCTGCATTGACAAATCTTTGATGACAAGTAAAGCCGTCAACCCTGAGAACTCATGAACGTATGTATCGGTGCCTTCTGAAAGGTAGACTGGCTGGCCGAGCAAGCATGACCTCAACAATGTTGTCAATAAACCTAATTTAGTCTGTCGTAAGAACTCGTTAATAATTCATCTTTGTGTCACCAAGGGAGCTGGCAAATGGCGTATACACTTTCGTCTCGTCGTTACAAAATCAAGTAATGTATGTTTGGTTGTGAAATAGGACAGCCAATGCCAAGGTAAATACACCAAGTTAAATAACCATGTCCCTGGACGAGTATGTCGCATACTTGGCCGATATGATTACTGGTGTGTATTCAGTTCTTATAATAGTTGTACAGCATATGGATTTGTATTGCAGTGCAGCAGTGAATATTAATGGTTAGCATGTCTATGTATAAGTCCGTGATTTGCTGTGTGTGCATATGAATATGTGGGAGTATGCATGCGTATGTGTATTAGTGTGTATTTGGGTTTGTTTGCATATGAGATGGTCGAACTCAATCCTTCTGTATCGCTACTCATTATCATGGCTGCGGTCTAAACGGTAGTTGTCGATATTTGGACGCATCTGTTTCACTGCGTGACACCCAGCAGTCTTGACAAACACGTTATGATTTATGCAGACCGGTATGAGCTGTTGGTGTTTGCATCAATCAACTTTAACCGTACGATCAGACAAGGAAAATGTGACTGCTATCAAGGGAAAACGTAATGCAAGTATCAGTGGCATGTCGACTATTCATTTCTATCCCACATACATTGAGCGGGATAACTAGTGAAAATAGCACGCCTCATTGGTACATTTATAAAATCCGTGTGAGTTATTTTCTCAATTATATCACTGTTAACGGACGACGTCATTCTTGTTGGGGATGTTTTATTAATGTGACTCATGAAATGATTCCTTGTTTACGCACGGCGTCATTCTTCTAATGGATGGTTGATCTTTGTTATTCTTGAGAATGATTCACTGTTTTTGCACCATTGCCTTTTGTATTCCACAACGAACTGGTGTTAGACAATGACATCCGAAATCCCTAACTGCGAAGATCGATTGGGGTAAGGGAATTACAGGCAGATATTTCCTAAGGACGTAATGTGTTTCACAAAAAGCCTAGGGAGCAATTATGCGTTTTCTGAATGTTCCCTTCGAAAGAGAACAAAGCGAAATAACAATAACTGTATCAGCTGTGAGTCGGGAGTTTTATGATAGTCAGTCGTGCTTGAAAGACATCCCCAATTGTGTTAGCCTTGGGCGATATTGACCCAATGTCTGATCGAGAAAAAATCTTGACAGAGGCCTTAATTGCAGAGAGCTGGTGGGTTTGTTTCATCTATGCCATTTGTTTACCCATTTGCGTTGCTAGATGTTGATTTTTGCTTAGTAGTTTAGAACATAGGAGACCAACAGTATATTGTTCTACAAAGCCTCATTTTCTTTGGACCTTTTAATTCTTCTGATATAGCCACATAACATTGTCCTGCATGTTGAGCATATCGATGTCACTGATGTCTTTTTCTATGCGGTTAAGTCTCCAGTCCCTCGAATGAGGCAATAATTGTTACTTTATCAATGGAATACGCACAGCAAATGTTTTGAAGATGCATGCGTATGGTAGGTTAAAATGGCTGCGTGCTGTAAATGAGACACTGCTGCTTGGGCAATGGGCGATGCTGTTGCTGATAGTTAAGCTATTCTTTCAGCCCCTAAAATAGAATATGCCCCCAAAAAATCTATAAAAAGTGTAACTGTAACATGTGCCATATTCTTGCATGGTGTACCAGGGGGTAATCGATATGGACTCATTGATCCCCAACTTTTGTTGATATTCACCCACATATCAACCAGTGACCTCTGGAGCTGGATGCGGTCACCTCTGCTTTTTTTGCCCCAACACCACGTTACACATATTATAGTACCTGGACTATAGAGCGTGACAACTGAAACCTCAAATAATCATATGCCTGTAAATGAACACCGTACAAATAGCGATATACCAGCAGCCAACCTATTAGTTTTCCATTGATGAGATGAGTTATCGTGTTGCTGTTTTTCCAGCTCATTTAATTACAATAATTGACTCCTTCAACTTAGTTACCATCATGCTCCAAAGTTGGTGTAAAAGTAATTCATGTTCCCCACTTGTTGAAAATGACAATTACAATAAGACTTTCATTGATCTTATTTTTGTGTGAGGCACTATATAACACACATGTGTTGGTGTGCCGTTAAACCCTATGCTTAACTTACCGTAAATTTCAAAACCAATTAAACATCAGTTTATTGATAACGACCGAACAAAAGAGGTTACTCCAGCTCTCTGACAATACAAAAATGAATAGAGAACATGTTTGTGGGCCAGACCTAAGAGATAGTTTATAACATCTTTATCACTGAAAACAACACCTGCTTGCTCTGACGGTCTATCGCCATTTGAAATAGTGTAAATATTGGATGGTCATATACAACCCTTTCCGCATAATGCAATACTTTGTATACATTTGAATAAAATAAGCGATTTAGATTCGATTATTTCAAAAAGTATAATTCAAACATGTACTCAAATATCTGCATAAATGGTCACGAAACAGCTAGCACCCTCTATGGCGTAGCGATGGCTATCCTAAGTGTCTTACGATCTACATATTGCTAGTCTGCAATAACTACAAGTAAGATAACGTATCAATGCGATTGTAACAATATAGGTTAGAATAAAGGTTTATACATACTGATTAACAACTCGATCAACACATACCCTTTGTTAACGTCACCGCTACAGAGCGTCCCTTTGAAGAACTCCTCCTATCTAAAGTGGACATCTTTCATGTCCTGCAGCTAATTGGACACCTTTCATGTCCTGCAGCTTAAATCAGCTTGGAATCAGCTGGAATCAGCTGGAATCAGCTAACACATTTGAATACGCGTTTATCCTTATCTAATTTTTACCGCTAAGCTATTGCAGCTAATATATCTTTGCACCTTGAAATCGAATCCATGCTTCAAGTGAGAGGCCGCAATGATCAAGACATCATGTGGCGTACATATAAAGATCTTTGTTTGATGAACTACATACATATCAAATGGTATGTCTGTGAATCAATAATCAAGAAGGAATTTTGTGTGATCCTTCTTTACAACTAGTCAATTAAATTGAAACGATGTCATTTGCAACCCCTTCCATCCATTTATATCAGCCAGGGGATGATTGGTGAGGGCAGAGGAGGTCATTACAAGGCAGTACACACAAAACATAGTATTGCATCGTTGCTATGACGTTAGTTTAGCCAAGAACGTCTATGATGTGCGAACTATTCCCCTGCATGGCTAATGATGCGTCTCTTGAGTGACACAATATACGCAGCAGAGACATTTATGCACATGGCATGGATAATTAGGATTATTATGGTGTTACACACCTACATTGACTCGAGTCAGTTTCTTTTGATGTTTCTCCTTGTTAGCCACTGAGATGACAATGAAGCAAGCTTGATGACTACACCACTGGTTCTCTTCGAATCACCATAGCAGCTTGTAGTCCTTGCTGCTTACCATTTAGCAAACTAACGGCATACGAGTGAACGCACTAGCGTACAATCATCTTTGTGGTAATTCTACGGTAAATATACAGAGTGGAGTATATTATGAGTCTGATGGAAAGACAATTCGGGATCAAAAAGTACTGCTGATTGGTAGAGCTATAACCTACATCAGCACTTTGGTGGCCATGGCAGATAATATCCGTTTAGAAATTTAACCATGTAAACATACAGACAATGTCACTCCCTGGGTGAAATTCGGCCTGAGGTGAAGACTCAGACATGAGCTGGTGCCCTCAACGTATTTGCGCAGCAGATTTTAGACGCAAAGAGCTGTTATTTATTGGGTGCAATAGAAAAAAAAGCTGGAAGCACGATGATCAACGTTTTATGATGAATCGCTGTGAGTCATGATATCGGAGAATCCAACTCAGGCGTGTCATCAATCTAAGACACCCTCAAGAATAGATGCCTAACATATGTAAAACCATCGCCACAATCCTTCCGTTTCCTTGTTAACCACCACACGTGTTAGCAAAGAGTTATGACATTTGGCTCTCACTACAGGCATACTTAATCAACCGTGCCCGAAGGGTGTACCAAACAGTCAGCTGGGCAAGTTTTTCCAAGCGTTGAACAAGTTGACTGATGTGAATCAGTTATACCGCAACTTCATTTTCCGATGTTATTTGTCTTCTTCTTTATCTTCAGTAATATCAATATCATCACTACCTGCTTTGATGATCGCTGGTTGTTATAATACTGTTTTAATGAACATTTAGTTGGGTTTTACGAAACATGTACGCTTTTTCATTGTCATCCGTAATGCATGAACCAATCGATGTTTTATTATTTGTACTCCCTCAATATCGTTCTTCTAAATACTTATTTAAATACTCATCAGAAGCACGCTTCAAAAGTAAACCAAATATTATGTCAGAAAGTAGCAAACTGATGTATATGCATATCAAATCAGGTGTTTATAAATCATTTTCTCCAATGAATTACCAACATTCGCTGCCTGTCAGTGACTACGAAATTATGTCAGCAAATTACTATATCCCATGGTCTCTGCTTCAAAAAGATTACAAAAAATCCGGTAAAAGCTTTATTTAATCGAGGTGGGCACATGTACCGACTAGCTGGCCTATTTATTGCTTTTATCGATCTATACCCGGGTTGGTTATCCTGACCAACAGCGTCTGCTTTCATGATCGTTTAACAAACCTGGCATGCATATCCGGATGCAATGGGGTACACAAACTTGTAAGTGAATGTTGATAAATCACATCTGTGTTATATGCAAAAACGTAAGGCCTTTTGCTAAGGCTTAGGCAAGAAAACTGTGACGATAGTCCCTCTGATCGACATTTGTGGACGCATTCATTATTTGAAGTTTGTTGAGTTGAATTTGTGTGTGCAAGCAACGCTGTGATTTATGAACATTCATGAACCTGCTCAGCAGTCGCCATGCTCGCTAATAGTGATCGGTTACAATTTATATTTGTTCGATACTATGATACGTTGCGTACTGTTACATTGCGTATTAAATTTTAGTGATACGTACCAGGACGCGATGATCATTTAGTATTAATTGTACATGTACCACATTACATTTTGGTATAGAAAAAAACGTGACTCTAGCTCACTGTTGATGGGGTTAATCAAAGGTAAAACTAACCATGACGAAATTCTATATTTGCAAGATAACCTGCGCAGGGTGATTAGCTACGCATCATGTTTACTCGACTCACTTACAGGATTGTTGCTTTGTTGTCAAAATGGCACAGGAGAGGCTGGAGATCTACAAACCCTGGACGTAAAGCAACCTTGACATGATCCAGTCGCGAGAACGCAGAGGTTGCTTCAATGCTCTCTCGAGTGCACCAGACCGGTCACCATTGCATTCATGTCACATTCACCGTCAGTAAATCGTTCTGTCTTTGGAAACCTCAAGCACAGTTACCCTAATGATCTACGCAACACATTTCTGCTAATCTTGCCCTGATAGTGAGGGGAAATGTGCAGCTTTGGCTGTCACGATAATGCAGGGGATTAACATGATTTATTGTGACAGACATGTGTAAACTGCAACCGATAACTACTCTTTATTACACCAGACGCAGACCTACCAAGGCATTATTCCGTAAGGAGTGCACAGAGGTTGCATCAATGCTATATCTGTGCACATCAGCTTGTCACCGTTGCTCCCATACCTCAACTGCTGTTTGAAAGTGATAACGAACAGAACTTGAATTTGGGCCGAAACTGGTGCAATGAATATGAAACATTATCTCATAAGTAATATTTATGATGATAACGATGATGATGATGATGATGATGACAATGATGATGATGATGATGATGATGATGATGATGATGATGATGATGATGATGATGATGATGATGATGATGATGATGATGATGTGATGATGATTGAATTTAAACCACATCGATCACCACCATTTCCCTAAGTATCTCACTGGACAGATCTGACGGTCTTATATGCGTGAATTTCATTGTGCAGCATACCACATGCTTCATTCAAGTTGTTTTACCTGAGGGATTATCCGATGTACATTCCAATTATATTGACCACTCTTACTCAGCCTCACTAGAAGAAGGAGCAAAGATCCCACCAAAAAACAGCACACTGGGTCTTATGAGATTATTCATAGAACAAGATGTATGCTGCAGGCGCTACAAGCGACATTATTCAAAAACTGGGTTGGCACAGGCCATTAAACCACACGTTTTACAATAAGAGATTGGTAGTTGCTGTGCTTTTTATAACTAAGAAATTCTGGTGACTCATTTTTTTGACAGGTGTGATTGGTACAAATGTTGATGGTACCTCAGGTAAAATCCACACTCATTCCTTACCATCGTTTGTTTGCGAGTCCTTATAGCAGGACCATATCGCGTTATTCTTTTGATTCATATCTTTTTACGAATTCTAGATCAATATTCCCACGATTGTGGGGTGACTATTATCGGCCATGTTCATAATGCAAGCATAGTTCGATAACTAATATCTATGGGCTAAATTCAGATCTCCTCAGACTGTACATTGCGATGCTAATTGTTTGGCGGCGTTTACCTGTGTGTGTGTTCATACGCAAAGTTTACACAAGATTTGAATATGTAAGCATGCGCACAACTGACACCACATATTCACTCCTGTGCAAACAGTACCAGATCAATCAATTTGTAACCACACCACTCAAAGATCCTCCCTCAAACGTTCGCATCTCTAAGCAATGATTTGTCTTCAAAACATCAACGCTGATGAGAACGGCGCTGTTTAGAAACCGGAGTGCTTCTTCCCACCCAAATGTAATCTTGCTACCAGTTTTAACCAGCGGCCACCTACAATTCTACTGACGTAGATCGTTGCACGTGTTAGTGGGAGGAATACGGGTGCTCTGAAACCACAACGCGTGATTCATAATGGTTGGGGTATATCTTTGTGTTTTGTGCTCTTTGTTAACCCTGTATACAAGTAAATGTGAACTGTGGGTTATATTGCTCACAGCGTTGCATCAAAGCGGTTAAGATTACTCCCCAGACTAACGCCTTCACACTGTTGTTGCAGTTGCGTGGTTAGTGATGGCTATATCAATTTACGCAGTAAAAACAAAAACAATACAGTAAAAGTGCATAGCTATGAGCGGTCGAGGGCGATCTCGTTGTTCTGATAGGCTGATTTCGTTGCAGGTAAGCTTTTTATCTATCTGTCAGGCAGATTAGTAGCGGGTCGCTTTATCGAACATAACTTGGCGCGACTCGGTGTTAATGATTTGGTTGGTTTGCAGTGTGATGTCCTTTCAACATCATCATTGTTACAGTAAGTTACTGATTCGATGTGGCTGTAAAACGCGGCTTCTCAAGTGGCGTTTGGATGCGGTTGGCAATGAAAATAATAGGCACAATGGAGTAATGCAAATATTTTTATCAAATCAACAGTTATATGTTTCATATTAAATCAACCGCATTATCTATTACAAAACCAGCCAAACACGATGCAAGCCTAACTCGATTATTCGCCATCACAACTTACTTACGCTGTAGCAAATACAAGTATTGTGACTTTCAATATCGTGACCTTGACAAGTGTCAATCGCGGGATTCACCGTCAGATGTGCGTAATTCGAGACGATAACGACTGCATCGTGATTGGCTGGTTATAAGATTTGTTGCATTTATGCATGAGGTAAAGATGTTCCCCCTTACTTTAAGTCGAAATATTGCAGTCATTCTCTCATTACTTAAATAACTTTTACTGGTCTTTTTAAATGGCGAAAGCAAGCGAATCGTGCGCAAGCAAATCAGTCATTATTGGTCAACAGGGATATTGTTAACATTTGCATGTATACGTGCGTGCATGCATAGGTTTGCTACCTTTTTGTCTTGCCTAGCCTATGAAGAAGTTAAATCATTGACCGCGTGAGTGCACAAAATGCGCTTTATTATCTGTTATGATGCCAGCCTCCCAGTTTATTGCAATACTAGTAAGTTACACTTCTGTAAGGAAATTTTGCAACGAGGAAAGAGGTCACTTTCAATTATTCAATGATTTTATTTGGGAAGCGTACCCTTTAAGTCAAAACTATCGTGATTACCAGTTTTTTGAAAACTGTAATTTTGCGTAAGAGTCCAGTGCATTATGGATAAGCTGATAGCGACATGTACTATCTTCAAAATCGTGCCCTTGGACAAATGACAATCACGGAATTCATAATTCATAGTGCATAACTACAGACTTGCAAAGACGATTGACACTGGGGATGATGATAAACAAAATACAACATTGGTTGTCAGGTTTAACCCATTTCCACCCACAGAGCCATCTGGCGGATGTCAAATGCGCATTGTGAACAGGCTAATGCATTGATGACGTAACAGTAAGAGCCAACGCGAGAAAGAGGTTAATAAATTGATTGTATTGTCTATGTTATGGTGAATAATACCACTTACCGTGATATATTCAAGCTAAGAGGTAAGATATTTGCCTTGTGCCATCCGCTAATGAATTATTCAACATACTTTATTCCGTGTAAGCAACATTTTACTTTCTTATAAGTGTTGCGCGGTGCTGTAGTGGAAAATTAAATATTAGTTTCATCTGCAATTATGCAGAACAAACGTCATGTTCAATCTATTGTTGAATCAATAATTGAAGTCTATGTAGTCATTTTATGTTCTCCTTCTCCAATAAAGGTACCAGAAGAACTAGAATTGTTCTGTTGAAGAAGATGAAATGTTGCGGGTTAATGATTAAAGAAAGAGGGTTCACCAGCATACACCCCTCTTGAATAGAAACCTCACGTTCTTGAAACGGGTCTGGTAGGTTCGCTTTCCAGTTCGTGATCATCCCTTGTTGTGACAAAAAAACCTTTGCTATTGTCGTTTGTTATAATATCCTATCTTTGATAGCAAATTGTGTCGGGGAGTTAGGCGTTTGCAATAAGCCTGTGGCAATAGCAATACATCGCTTTCATTATTAAAGCCTCTGATGCGAAATGAACAAGTACAGTTATTTCCAATATTACTTATTAGTGGTCAATTACCATTGTAATCACCATTGGTCATTACCATTGTAATCACCAAGACATTTAATAATATCATCGATTTTGAATATCGATGAAGCGATCAACACTAGGGCGAGATTTAGAGTATTTGAATATTGGCTATGTAGATGTCGTGGCTATATGTATCGAGTGGGCGGTGTCAGTCCTCATGTCGCTAAACAATAAGTAGTATATTATCCTGTTGCCAATCTGCATGTGTTTGCATGATATTGTTCGTATATAGCCGAATCAATGACACTCTGTCATACGTTCTTTCAAGAAATTAGCCTCCAAACAACAAAACACTGTCGCCTTCCATATGATATTACAAAGATATGGCAACTTAACAACTCAGACATGATAGCACACAATTTACTGATAGAGGTATATTTGGAGGCTTCAACAAAGTCAAGGTCTATGCGTGGTTTATATTGTGTTGGTGCATAGCATACGTTCTTCCAGGCCAGAATCCCCCGTCAAAGAAAGTTTAGCCTATAAATTGCATGTTATAGCGCTGTGCATCACAAATGAACCTGAGACAACAGAGTGAGGACAGTAATACATAATTGAACGATTCCTTTTTAAAATTGGTCGGATTTTTATTCAATCGATTATTGTTTTCTCTCCGGGGGTTTGGCTAGTAAATACGTATCAATGGTCCAGCAACGCTACATTCCGTCACATAAAAATACATTGTCATGCCGAAAAGTACCATACTTCTTGTGTTTAGTGTGGATCTCTACTCTACTGCTGCACCGATTCAAAGCTGATAATTCACTGTATCACGCGTTTATATTACTGTGTACCAAAATAGACCACACTATGACCTTGCGTTTACCCGACAAATGTATGTTGTGTTCAAAAGATTGACAGTACCTTGAAATTGAAATGGCACTATCAAATTGATCTATATCCGAATTGTATCACATTTATTTGGACATGTGGGAGAAAACAAGGATTTTCATGCTATTCTGAATGTTAGAACTCTTTGTCAGAAACATATCACCGAGAAGCAAACATGAGCAGATGAGAACCGCGCTTTTTATCTTTCTAGCCATGTGTAACCTTATAGCAAGTTTTCTCTGGGGTACATAAAATCCCATTTAGGTAGATCATTGCAGACCTAGAGACGTTTTGCCAGACGCGGAAAGCAAAACATTTGATCGCTGACTTTGCCTTGTGCTTCTTTGCTTATGATAAAGACGAATAAATGTGAACAGGGGTTTATCATCTAATAGAATTTTAGTGGCTTTGACATTTATGCTTTTACGTTCTTGGCATCAGCCCATTAGGACAGATAATTATACTCGGCGGTATGGCTCACCAGCTCTGTTAACCACACTACTTCATGCAAGTCACCATTGGTGCTGATTAGCAACATCTACTTAAAGTTAGTCTTCGGTTGAGAAACACCAGCCCGGATTTTGCAGTATCTAGTATTAATGTGAGCACCGGCTGACTCTCAAATTGTAAAGACTAATTTAGTGTTTACTCATAATCTGTAGACGGCAAACGTACCTAGGGGCACATATCCAATCATACTGCACAAGCCTCGAGGCACTTGGTGGCGCAAATTACCGAAACTCCCAAAGCAATACCCTGTCCCTCACAGCATTGCTGTGCAGTCTCTTGGTCAAAACACTGCTGCTGCGGTTTATGATGAGTATGGATGCATATAAACACGCAGTCAAATCCCAAAAAAGGGATGAAAGGTTCATTGTTAATGTTATATATGGCAAGGGATGAGATGACAGCTATTAAGATTCATATATAAACGGCAAAAGGGGGGCATGGTTAAAGAAGGATACATGTTCCTGAGAGGAGATTGCAGAGCCATGCATCGCCAAAGGTAAGCAAATGTTGTAATAGCTTTGGGATATTGCCAAGACGATGATTGTAATTATTTTGCATCATCGCTCACTTGACACCAACATTTATATATGCTGGCAGGTGACAATTCGTGATCTAAATCAACGCTGTATTTAAATGATTTCAGAGGCTTCTATAAAGAAATTGATTAATTGCACAATCCCTGTTGTGAGATCTACTGTCAGACCTGCTGGCGTGATATTTATTGTTCATTCACTGGTTTTTCAGTGTAAAATTAATTGCAGAGCTCATATGTCATAGCCCCATAGTCGGTCGAAGTATATCGCTGAAATCGGAACAACCAAAGGGCCACAGCTACACTTTTAAAAAGCAATTCCCCTTTTTGGGCAAACCCC
>CM067357.1:7241647-7253093 GCA_034190875.2 Urechis unicinctus
GTAGTATTGTATCTGCACTGAAGCATCAATAGACACAGACGTTTCATCAGCTTGGTAATAACGCTACTTTTTTCTAAGCGTAATTGTGAACACCGTCTCTATAATACAGACACGTCTGCAATGAATGTTGGCGTGAAGGTTGCCTTAATGTCCACAAGGGACCTTATATACAGAGAGCACAGAATCTCACAATCAAGACAGTCTGTAGTTGTCTGCTTGAGACATAGTCATCTAAATGAACTACGTATCACGTTGTCAAGGTAGTGAAGTAGATTTATTGCGATAGGTCTGCTTAATCCGCGTCATTGAACTTCTTAGTACCCTGAAGGTAAGCTTTTTATCTGTCAGGCATAGTCTTAGCTGGTTGTTTTATCGAACTCGACTCGGTGCTAATGATTTGGTTAGTTTGCAGTGTGATGGCCTGTCAACATCATCAATGTTTCAGTTAGTTACTGATTCGATGTGGCTGTAAAACGCGGCTTCTCAAGTGGCGTTTGGATGCGGTTGCCAATCAAAATAATAGGCACAATGGAGTAATGCAAATGCAGCAATTGCATTCCATCGACGTTAGTTTTTAAAGGATTTCCTATTTTAATTAAATCGACATTTATATGTTTCACCATAAATCAATCGCATCATCTATTACAAAACCAGCCAAACACGATGCAAGCCTTACTCGATTATTCGCCATCACATAACTTACTCTCGCTGTAGCAAATACACGTATTGTGACTTTCAATATCGTGACCTTGACAAGTGTCAATCGAGGGATTCAATGGAGTTTTGACTTGTCGCATCTGGGAAGAATACGCTTAGGTTGTCTACCTATATTCCACGGGATCAATACCGCCCTAAAAGTGAGACAGCAGAGTGAGGACAGTAATACATGACTGAACGATTCCTCCTTAAAATAGGTCGGTTTTTCATTCAATCGTATATTGCTTTCTCTCCTTATTTGTACATCAAAGACAGACTTCAATAATGCGCTTTTTCTGCAACCATTATCTATCTCCTTATGTAATTCATATATCAGTATCTTAATTTGCATAAAAACAACAACTTCCGTTGGTGAGGACTCTATATGGTGCTGCAGAGAAAGCCCCATAACAACACATTACATCAGCATAAGGGACAGTCTCTTCTCTCTCTCACTCTCTCCCTCACTCACTCACTCTCTCTCTCTCTCTCTCTCTCTCTCTCTCTCTCTCTCTCTCTCTCTCTCTCTCTCTCTCTCTCTCTCTCTTTCTCTCTTTCTATCTCAGTTTGTCACACTAGGGGATCGAACCTAGGACCAGTGGGACGAAGTCCCAAGTAGGTACTTTGCACAAGATCGACAGCAAGATCAAGATAAAAGATGTCTTATTTTTGAAGCGTGGCTTTGGGAACCCCGCTGTATCAGGTAAGGTGTTGTTACAAAGATTGTTTCACTGCCAGTGCTTACCTAGTCTGCGTCCCAGACTCCAGGGGTTCCGCTACGCTTCTCGCCCTGGAGTCTACGACAAGACAAGGTCTAAAACTGATGCGTCCGAATATTCATTAGATACGTTCGTTAATCCTCGTGACCAATCAACGCAAAGGTCTGGCTAATGAAACTGACTTGTGATACGCACCCTCGGTTTTATGTGACGTCATGAACATTGTTGTGGTCTGCGTCCAATGAGAACACACTCAATGTCTTCTTGAATTATGGGGCGTCTCAAATTGGCACCACAACAAGCGCTTTAATCGCTTAACTGCATGATAGTATGTTTACGTAATACAGTCAGTTAAAGAGACCAGTTGTGTGTCTGCTTCTCTCGCCGACTGTGTGATTAACGGTGCCGCTCACCTTGAAACAACAAGTCGGGGTGTTGTAGAATGTGTGCCCGGCTCATAAATACTACATGACAGCATATGTATCAGATTCTTTTGATATTCAAGGTTAACCTTTTCAATACTAAATTTTCCAGTTACGGTTACTGCATAAAAGGACTGATATCAATATCATGTTGCAATGCAAAATGTGCTGCTACTAATGTTTCATTCAGCCAAATCGTTAAGGTTGATATTTACCCGAATTGCGCTTGTTTCATGGGTAATTATTGTATATACTCATCCTACAGAATATCTACAGTGGTGATTAAAGAATCCTAATCAACCATAATTCATTCTCTTTGGTGCTGACCCCTATCTTTAAAAATTTAATAGCGTCCGCCAGTAACAAAATTTCTACTTACTAAATGATATTTTAAAAATGTGGGGTCCAACTCAATAAATGTTCAACACCATCAAGAATGACATTTTGATATAAGCCAGGCTGCATCAATACAGGTACTGTGGCTGATACGAATGAACGATCATCGCTGCATGCAGTGTTTGCAATTAGCATCGGCCCCGTCATCATAGCCTCTCGTAATGCACAACCTTCGACTTTCCTACCGTGTTTTACAAACCCCAATTGCAATAATTTACATTGACAATTTCCTTTGTATCATAGTTTCATGGTGGCCACCAACTCTGAGTTATATACTAATTCCAATAACCGCCAAGCAATATTCCGCAAAGCTGAATTTTGCTTATTACTTTTGGTAAGCAAAGATGAGCGGGATTTTCTATTAAATTAATGTTGTTTCACCCCCTGTGCATGGTTTGAAGCAACCATCGTTCACCGTCGCATGTCTTCGTTGTCAGCTCCATGAACAGCTTCCTCTTCACCAGCAGCTGCTAGTGCCAGCTAACCTTACACACTTACATCAGCTGATAAACGAAAATTTAAGCTAATGATAGATTGTACATTTGCATGAAGCAATTGTAAAGCAATCAGTTTTGTGTACCATTAAAATTCCTTCAAGCATGCAGGGGAAATATCGTTGTTCTGAAATAAGGATGTTAGAGACAACACTAACACGAAGAAATACAGTCCCAAGTTCCAGTGAGTGAGCTATAGAATATATAAATTATTTACCCTCTAAGAGGTCCTTAACATGGTAATCATGTCTCTGGTCTGTAACGACTTGCGCTAGCTGATTAGTGTACAGTATCCGGGAATGACGTTTTCATCTTTTGCTGCCATAGGTGTCATCTTAGTAACGTTGAAATTGAATTGTTATACTATTCTAACAAAAAAACCGTTGTGACCTTTAAAAGACTAATTACCAATGTCACACAGTGCAATCGGCTCTATGGATATCGTTTTGATAGGGAAAGGGGTATCAGTGAAGCATGTGTTTACATCCGAATTCGACAAGTTGGGGAAGGTATGCCTTTAATATATTTACACGATGACTGTTCCCACTTGACAGCAGTGTCATTTTTGTCAGTAACCTTACCGAACTAAGCACCACTTTTGTTCAATGAAGTTTTACTGGTGTGAGGATATTGGCCGCTTTGGATGTTAGGATAATGCAAAATAATCAGCTCTTCTGTACCTGGCGTCATCCGCCCGCTATAGTGAACCACCTGTGTGCTGCCCTAGCAGAAACCCTACCCTAACATAATACAGTGGCGGTGCATAGAGGTTGCCGCAACGTTTTGTGTCCATGCACACCAGCGGAACAGTAGCGTAATAGCACAATCACTACCTGTAAAAGATGAATATCAGCATGGTTGGTATTTATGTGACAATACTGATGCCCAATGTATTCCCATATCTAATTCAAATAAGTATGTTGAGCTGTAATAATCCTACCGACTCTTCACTGGAATGTATTTCGATTAATCTAAGCGATTTATATTTCAGCCATATTTACTTCAATGCATCTCAATATGCTCGTAATATATGACAATCACGATTATCATTTATTACGTTTGTATTTCCACACATGCAAACAAAATTACAATATAGCGTCACGCGGCAATACACTTAAAACGAACCGGTCGTTGTTTCAAATGCGCTGCCGTTAAGCAGTAACTCACTGCGCAGTTAGGCTAGCCACGCTTGTAAAACAATGGTACATTTTATCTTACAATAAAGTTGCGAATCCTCTAGACGTCCAGCATATCAGGTGTTAAGAGTTTGTCTCGTGTGCGTCAGTGCCTGCTGCCAGAATAGCGCAAAGCCAGTTTTATCAATCATTCTGTCAGCGCAAATACTACCATGACGATTACTGTATAGGCTTAACCAAACGACGCTGCTCTTCATATTACTTACAGCAAGGGCTTCCGCTCAATATATTTGTCAACTCGTGCAATTATTCCCATTGATCTGAAGGTTAAAATAATCTCCTTCAGTGTCTGTACACACCATAGAAGCAAGAGCTTTATCAAATATAATGTCTTTATGTCGACTCAAATGGAACATTGTAAGTATGCTTTGAATTTGTCTCGATAACTGCATAATAACCCGGTTTGCAGAAAAACGGAAACATCGTATCACATCAATTATGTGAAGACATAGCGACAATTAGGCCAACCACACAACCTTCAATTCAATGAGCATTGTATTTAGATGCCTGCTACTATTTGAGCTAACGTCGTCTGCGTCCATGATGACGAGGAGTATGCGATATATAAATACTAATTGGGGCGCATGCAATCAAGAGATTCAATGACAAACGCTTATCAATTATGACTTGAAGCACCCTAGTGTACTAACACTCATTCCCCCATCCATCTAAAGATTGACTCACTCCTTAAAACCATGACTGCATCAACGACTAACATTAGCTGCTTTCAAACTGGCGATTGTTCCCTACGTCGATACCAACCTGACGCATTCGCGGCGCAGTAATTGGCCATCATTAGTCACGAGCCCAGCAAGTGCCCGGATGCCTGCCTTATCTAAACGAAAAAAAATAAGAGCAGCCGCCCTGCTCCTGGCCAAATATCTAGACTCTTTGATCTGTGGCTGTGTTAAGGAAGCATATCAAAAATGGGCTAAACCGAGAGCTAATGAGGGGTATCGGAGGGAATTGAGACAAATAAATGAACAAGTCGAATTTAATCGCATGACGCGACGGAGTGAATGTTGTGTTGAATGCTCAAATCACGAGAGTTTGGCTGATCTTTTTACTTAAATATTTTCTTGGCAAAGTGTAGTTGTTCTCTGATTGCGTTGATATTACGGGGCGTTCTGCATACGCTCATATACATATATATATATATATATATGTTATATATATAGCATATATGTGTGTGTGTGTGTGTGTGTGTGTGTGTGTGTGTGTGTGTGTGTGTGTGTGTGTGTTGGCAGCAACACGGTGGGATTTAAGACAAATCCACACAGTAACTATTGTATTAGAACAGAATCATCAGCTGTAATGGGCACTTGTTATGCGTGATGATGTCTGGTAGCAAGGAAATATATTTTGCCACTTTTATGACAGATACTTATTATAGTTAAATGAATACATTGACTCTCCAAAGTTATTTCTAAATAAAAAAAATCGTTCCCGCTTTTATTCAGATAAATCAACAACATATCAACTACCATTGCACATATTGCGGCTGCCAGTGTGAAGGGTTTTCGATTTTGCTGCGACACCGATCATATAAAATGACATATAAGTGGGGATTATAGCAAGGCAAATACTGGCAATTATGATAATTATGATGCTATTGATGACAATGATGCTTATAATGATTACTGTGATTATCGTTATGGTGATGACGAGAATGAGAACGAGAGGTGTGAATCACGATGATGATGATTATGATGATGATGATGATGATGATGATGATGATGATGATGATGATGATGATGGTGATGGTAGTGTCGATTTAAACCTCATCGGTCACCACTATTGCCCTTTGTATCTCACTGGACATATCTCCCTGCCTTATATGCGTGTATTTCATTGTGCAGCATATCTCATGCTTCGTTCAAATTGCTTTATCTGAATGATTATCCATACGTTCCAATAATATTGACCACTCTTACTCAGCCTAACTCGAAGAAGGAGCAACGAACCCACCAAAAAATAACACACTGGGTCTGATAAGACTATTCATATAACAAGATGTATGCTGCTGACCCTACAGGCGTAAATATTCAATAACTGGGCCGGCGCAGGCCAATAAGTGCTATTGCCAAATATTACGTTTTACAGTAAGAGATTGGTAGTTGTAGTGTTTTTTATAGCTTAGAAATTCAGGTGACTCATTTCGTTGACAGATGTGATTGGTACAAATGCTGATGGTACCTCAGGTAAAACCCACTCCCATCCTTTACCATCGTTTGTTTGCGAGTCCTTATATCAGATATCATATCAAGTTATTCTCTTGGATTCATATCTGTTTACGAATTCGAGGTAACTATCCCGACGATTGTGGGTGACTATTATATGCCATGTTCATAATGCAAGCATAGTTGATAACTAATATTTATGGGCTAAATTCGGATATCCTCTGACTGTACACTGCGATACTAATTGTTTGGCGGCGTTTACCTGCGTGTTGTATATACGCAAGGTTTACACTATGTTTTAATAGACAACCATGCGCACAACGGAAGGATCATATAAGATTTCCGTCATAATATATCTTATACAGCACGCTCAGGTGTAAACAATACCAGATCAACCCATTTTTATCCACAGCACTCAAAGATCCTCCCTCAGCCATATGCTTTTCTAAGCATTGATTTGTCTGCAAAACATCAACGAGGAGTTCAAGTTCAACACCTGCAATTCCACTGACGTAGATCGTTGCACGTGTCAGTGGAGAAACACGTGCGCTGAAACCACAACGTGTGATCCATTATAGTCGGGTTGTGTATCTTTGCGTTTTGTGCTCTTTGTTAACCCTGTAAACAAGTATATGTGAACTGTGGGTTATGTTGCTCAAATCCAACCGGTTAAGGTTATTCCCCAGACTAATGGCCTTCACGTTGTTGTTGCAGTGCGTAGTTAGTGATGGCTGCATCAATTTACGCAGTCAAAACAAAAACAATGTGGTAAAAAGTGCATAGCTTTGAGCAGTCGAAGACGATCTCGTTGTTCTGATAAGCTGATTTCGTTGACAGGTGGGAAGTTATTGTGTGTACATGTAGTATTGTATCTGCACTGAAGCATCAATAGACAGACGTTTCATCAGCTTGGTAATAAAGCTACTATGTTCTAAGCGTAATTGTGAACACCGTCTCTATAATACAGACACGTCTGCAATGCATGTGGGCTTGAAGGTTGCCTTAATGTCCACAAGGGACCTTATATACAGAGAGCACAGAATCTCACAATCAAGACAGTCTGTAGTTGTCTGCTTGAGACAGAGTCATCTAAATGAACTACGTATCACGTTGTCAAGGTAGTGAAGTAGATTTATTGCGATAGGCCTACTTAATCCGCGTCATTGAACTTCTTAGTACCCTGAAGGTAAGCTTTTTATCTGTCAGGCATATTCTTAGCTGGTTGTTTTATCGAACTCGACTCAGTGCTAATAATTTGGTTAGTTTGCAGTGTGATGGCCTGTCAACATCATCAATGTTTCAGTTAGTTACTGATTCGATGTGGCTGTAACACGCGGCTTCTCAAGTGGCGTTTGGATGCGGTTGCCAATCAAAATAATAGGCACAATGGAGTAATGCAAATGCAGCAATTGCATTCCATCGACGTTAGTTTTTAAAGGATTTCCTAATTTAATTGAATCGACAGTTATATGTTTCACCATAAATCAATCGCATCATCTATTACAAAACCAGCCAAACACGATGCAAGCCTTACTCGATTATTCGCCATCACATAACTTACTCTCGCTGTAGCAAATACACGTATTGTGACTTTCAATATCGTGACCTTGACAAGTGTCAATCGAGGGATTCAATGGAGTTTTGACTTGTCGCATCTGGGGAGAATACGCTTAGGTTGTCTACCTATATTCCACGGGATCAATACCAGCAATGAGGACAGTAATACATGACTGAACGATTCCTCCTTAAAATAGGTCGGTTTTTCATTCAATCGAATATTGCTTTCTCTCCAGTTGTGTGGCTAGTAAATA
Source organism: Urechis unicinctus (assembly GCA_034190875.2). Taxonomy (NCBI): domain Eukaryota; kingdom Metazoa; phylum Annelida; class Polychaeta; order Xenopneusta; family Urechidae; genus Urechis; species Urechis unicinctus. Next base: position 7,249,562 of record CM067357.1, read on the forward strand.
CGCATCAATGTCAATTACATCAACGTAATGGACAGTCTCTCTCTCTTTCTGAGTCAGGATTAATCGATCAGGTTGTCACACAAGGGGATATCACAAAGCACCAGTGGGTCGAAGTCCCAAGTAAGTTACCACTTAGTACAACATCGGCCACAAGTTTAGATATAATGTTTAGTTTTGAACCGTGGCTTTTATGAAACCGTGAGTCAATCAGGTAAGGGGTTGTTACAACGAAGAAGCTCAGCGCGAACGTTGTGCAGAACAAATACAGAGAATACTGCAGCAAATGTCACATCGCATGAAATATTGTCCAACGACTACATGTGAACGACACAACGTTATGCCACGCCAATCCTTATTTCCCGCTTATTGCTATTCTTGGCTTCATTTAAAACTGTTTAATAAGCATTTATTTGTACATCAAAGACAGACTTCAATAATGCGCTTTTTCTGCAACCATTATCTATCTCCTTATGTAATTCATATATCAGTATCTTAATTTGCATAAAACAACAACTTGGTGAGGACTCTATATGGTGCTGCATAGAAAGCCCCATAACAACACATTACATCAGCATAAGGGACAGTCTCTTTCTCTCACTCTCTCCCTCACTCACCAAACTCTCTCTCTCTCTCTCTCTCTCTCTCTCTCTCTCTCTCTCTCTCTCTCTCTTTTCTCTCTTTCTATCTCAGTTTGTCACACTAGGGGATCGAACCTAGGACCAGTGGGACGAAGTCCCAAGTAGGTACTTTGCACAAGATCGACAGCAAGATCAAGATAAAAGATGTCTTATTTTTGAAGCGTGACTTTGGGAACCCCGCTGTATCAGATAAGGTGTTGTTACAAAGATTGTTTCACTGCCAGTGCTTACCTAGTCTGCGTCCCAGACTCCAGGGGTTCCGCTACGCTTCTCGCCCTGGCGTCTACGACAAGACAAGGTCTAAAACTGATGCGTCCGAATATTCATTAGATACGTTCCTTAATCCTCGTGACCAATCAACGCAAAGGTCTGGCTAATGAAACTGACTTGTGATACGCACCCTCGGTTTTATGTGACGTCATGAACATTGTTGTGGTCTGCGTCCAATGAGAACACACTCAATGTCTTCTTGAATTATGGGGCGTCTCAAATTGGCACCACAACAAGCGCTTTAATCGCTTAACTGCATGATAGTATGTTTACGTAATACAGTCAGTTAAAGATACCAGTTGTGTGTCTGCTTCTCTCGCCGACTGTGTGATTAACGGTGCCGCTCACCTTGAAACAACAAATCGGGGTGTTGTAGAATGTGTGCCCGGCTCATAAATACTACATGACAGCATATGTATCAGATTATTTTGATACTCAAGGTTAACCTTTTCAATACTAAATTTTCCAGTTACGGTTACTGCATAAAAGGACTGATATCAATATCATGTTGCAATGCAAAATGTGCTGCTACTAATGTTTCATTCAGCCAAATCGTTAAGATTGATATTTACCCGAATTGCGCTTGTTTCATGGGTAATTATTGTATATACTCATCCAACAGAATATCTACAGCGGTGATTATAGAATCATAATCAACCATAATTTTCTTTGGTGCTGACCCCTATCTTTAAAAATTTAATAGCGTCCGCCAGTAACAAAATTTCTACTTACTACATGATATTTTAAAAATGTGGGGTCCAACTCAAGAAATGTTCAACACCATCAAGAATGACATTTTGATATAAGCCAGGCTGCATCAATACAGGTACTGTGGCTGATACGAATGAACGATCATCGCTGCATGCAGTGTTTGCAATTAGCATCGGCCCCGTCATCATAGCCTCTCCTTGTAATGCACAACCTTCGACTTTCCTACCGTGTTTTACAAACCCCAATTGCAATAATTTACATTGACAATTTCCTTTGTATCATAGTTTCATGGTGGCCACCAACTCTGAGTTATATACTAATTCCAATAACCGCCAAGCAATATTCCGCAAAGCTGAATTTTGCTTATTACTTTTGGTAAGCAAAGATGAGCGGGATTTTCTATTAAATTAATGTTGTTTCACCCCCTGTGCATGGTTTGAAGCAACCAGCGTTCACCGTCGCATGTCTCCGTTGTCAGCTTCATGAACAGCTTCCTCTTCACCAGCACCTGTTAGTGCCAGCTAACCTTACACACTTACATCAGCTGATAAACGAAAATCTAAGCTAATGATAGATTGTACATTTGCATGAAGCAATTGTAAAGCAATCAGTTTTGTGTACCATTAAAATTCCTTCAAGCATGCAGGGGAAATATCGTTGTTCTGAAATAAGGATGTTAGAGACAACACTAACACGAAGAAATACAGTCCCAAGTTCCAGTGAGTGAGCTATAGAATATATAAATTATTTACCCTCTAAGAGGTCCTTAACCTGGTAATCATGTCTCTGGTCTGTAACGACTTGCGCTAGCTGATTAGTGTACAGTATCCGGGAATGAAGTTTTCATCTTTTGCTGCCATAGGTGTCATCTTAGTAACGTTGAAATTGAATTGTTATACTATTCTAACAAAAAACCCGTTGTGACCTTTAAAAGACTAATTACCATTGTCACACAGTGCAATCGGCTCTATGGATATCGTTTTGATAGGGAAAGGGGTATCAGTGAAGCATGTGTTTAGATCCGAATTCGACAAGTTGGGGAAGGTATGCCTTTAATATATTTACACGATGACTGTTCCCACTTGACAGCAGTGTCATTTTTGTCAGTAACCTTACCGAACTAAGCACCACTTTTGTTCAATGAAGTTTTACTGGTGTGAGGATATTGACCGCTTTGGATGTTAGGATAATGCAAAATAATCAGCTCTTCTGTACCTGGCGTCATCCGCCCGCTATAGTGAACCACCTGTGTGCTGCCCTAGAAGAAAGAAAACCTACCCTGACATAATACAGTGGCGGTGCATAGAGGTTGCCGCAACGTTTTGTGTCCATGCACACCAGCTGAACAGTAGTGTAATAGCACAATCACTTCCTGTAAAAGAGGAATATCAGCATGGTTGGTATTTATGTGACAATACTGATGCCCAATGTATTCCCTAATTCAAATAAGTATGTTGAGCTGTAATAATCCGACCGACTCTTCACTGGAATGTATTTCGATTAATCTAAGCGATTTATATTTCAGCCATATTTACTTCAATGCATCTCAATATGCTCGTAATATATGACAATCACGATTATCATTTATTACGTTTGTATTTCCACACATGCAAACAAAATTACAATATAGCGTCACGCGGCAATACACTTAGAACGAACCGGTCGTTGTTTCAAATGCGCTGCCGTTAAGCAGTACCTCACTGCGCAGTTAGGCTAGCCACGCTTGTAAAACAATGGTACATTTTATCTTACAATAAAGTTGCGAACCCTCTAGACGTCCAGCATATCAGGTGTTAAGCAGTTTGTCTCGTGTGCGTCAGTGCCTGCTGCCAGAATAGCGCAAAGATAGTTTTATCAATCTTTCTATCAGCGCAAATACTACCGTGACGATTACTGTATAGGCTTAACCAAAC
>CM067357.1:7260936-7280480 GCA_034190875.2 Urechis unicinctus
ATTAATGCTGCCCTCATGTGAAATTATCTGCCGATCAATCAACAAATGGAGCCTTGGATCTAATATCAGACGCTTGTAGATGTTCATCATTACAAAAGGCAAAAGCGTCCGCATAAATTAGCGTGCCAGTTCAAAGCGAATGCTGCCTCAAATCCAAAGTTTATTTGAAGCCAACAGACAGATTGGCGTAGCACCTGCATTGATAATCACCTACTCTCGTTGTAATGCACAGCCATATAACATACAATTCATGGACTATAACATTCTTAGACCGGGGATTCTGGCCTTGAACAACGTATGCTATGCACCAACGCTATATAGACAAACCTCGTTAAGAACCGTCTGACTGAAACAACGCATAGACCGTAACTTTATCGAAGCTCCCAATCTTAGTTGTTAAATTGACATTTCTTTGCACTATCATATGGAAGGTGACAGTGTACATTGGTTTTGTTGATGCTTATGTCTTGAAACGTAAGACACAGTCGACCTGATTTGTACTCAGTGTCATTGGTTCTACCACATACGAAGTATGACACTTATATCATGCAACAAAACACTGTTATGAAAGATGGGATATTAGAACAAACGCCAATTGTAAAGACTTTTCACCACAACAAGGGATGATCACGAACTTGGGAAGTGCACCTACCTGACCCGTTTCACGAATATGTGGTTTCTGTTAAAGAGATGTGCATGCTGGTGCACCGTTTGCCTTTGATCATTAACCCACAGCATTCGATCATCTCCAACAGAGCTATTCAAATTCCTATGGAAACTTAATTTGAGAAGGAAAACATAATGTGGCTACATAATTTTCAATCAATAATTGAACAATATATTAAACATGACGTTCGCTTTGGAAAATAATATAATACACACATGTGCAAGGAACGAAGCATAATGAATAGCAAAGCAAATATTCTGCCTCTTAGTATTATTATATCACTGTTAGTATTTGTATGTATACGTGCATGCATAACTTTGTTTTGTTTTGCCCAGCCGAATAATAAGTCGACGCATTATCCGCGTGAGTGCAAGAAAATTAACGCAATTTCTTATCTATTATGATACAAGCCTCCCAAGATAGCATCGTGGTAATCTAAGTTTATTAGGCTTATGATTTCCGTTACCATGGTAATTATTCATCAGCCAGTTCCATAGAATACTACACCTATGTTAGGAAATTATTACCCTGAGGGTAGAGGATGAGCGACACGGGAAGAAGCCACTTTCAATTATTCAATGCCTTCAGATGTGAATAATACTCTTAAAGCCTAAACTATCGGCATATGTGTCCGGCATATTATGGATTAACTGATGGGGATATATACTACCCCCCACCTAATAGTGCAATACAAAACACACATATAGATGTTAATGAATTATGCGTTATTTACGCGTAAATTGTATTATTTATACTGATAAGCCGATCCGAATTCGATCACTGTTACAGTGATATACAGCTAATTACCGCATCCAAACGCCGTTTGAGAAGCCGTGTTTTACAGCGATATCGAGTCAGTACATTACTGTAACGTCGATGGACATCGCACCGCCAACCAACAACATCTTTAGCACCGAGTCACGCAAAATTATGTTCAATAAATCAACCAGCTAAGTCTCTGCCTGACAAATAAAACGCTTACCTTAAGGGTACTAAGTAGTTCCATGTCGCGGATTAGGCACGCCTATTGCAGTAAATCTTCTTCACTACCTTGGCAACGTGAGGCGTAGTTCGTTAAGATTACTGCGCTTGAAGTTGACAACTACAGAGCGTCTTGGTTGTGACATTCTGTGTTTTCTGTATATTAGGTCCCTAATGGTCATTAAAGCAACCTTCACGCCCACGCTTCGACATTTCGAGACTCTGTTGCACCGGCGAATCCGATATTACATATTGTGCAATGTATAAGCATTCGGCTCATATTACCACGCTTCCGAGCACAGAACCGAGCGGAATACTTTATTGTCAAAAAGACTAATCACCATGTATGATGTCCCCAATGTATCACAACAGTTCTAGAACAATAATATTTTAAGAAGCTCACTCTGATTTCCCAAATAAGTATGAGAACGAAGAAATCACTGACACATTTAGCCCCCAAAAAACCCATTTCTGTCGTATATTATTTAGCAAACAAACACCCCATTTTTATCGTATATAACGCAATATGCTTCACATTTTGTAGCCTGTCGTATCCATAATTATGCAGCTAATATAGAGGAAAATAATGTCTCATACATTATCTGAACACCAAATTAATAACACCACATGCAAACAAATAGATAAGCCAACCACATCAGCAAGATACCGCCAAGATAAATCGCGCTCGTGTTTCCCAGCTCTCAACGATACATACCTTTGTACCAATATGTATTTGCAAAAGATGGATCAATTAATTCATTGCTTGCATATTGACCATTGGTCTATCGGATGGTAGGTGAAGTAAGAATTAATACAGAAGCAGATACATGCAAGGACAGCGACGTGAGGGATTCTTATCAATGCATTATGATATACATTGCAGACGTCCGTATGTCTGTATGTCTGTATAATAGAGATGGTGTTCACAATTATATCAAAGTAGCGTTATAACCAAGCTGATGAAAACGACGTCTTTGTCTATTGATACTTCAGTGAAGATACAATCCTTCATGTACACATAATTACCTCCTTCCTGTCAACGAAATCGACCGACCAGAACAACGAGATCGTCTTCTACCGCTCATGGCTATGCACTTTGTACCACATTGTTTTTGTTTTGACTGCGTAAATTTATGCAGCCATCACTCATCACATACTGCAACTACTTCAAAAAGCTTACCTTGAACGAAATCGGCCAATTAGAAGAAACGATCGATCGCTCATAGCAATGTACTTTTTTACCGAATTGTTTTTGTTTTGATTGCGTAAATTGATGCAGCCATCACTCACTACAACAACAGGGTGAAGGGCCGTTAGTCTGGGGAGTAATATTAACCAAATTGATGTAATGCTGTGAGCAACACAACCCACAGTTCACATATACCTGTATACAGGGTTAACAACGAGCACAAAACGCAAGGATATACAAACCCAACCATAATGGATCACGCGTTGTGGTTTCAGCGCACATATATTTCTCCCACTGACACGTGCAACGATCTACGTCAGTAGAAATGCAGGTGCCCGCAGGTTAAAACTGGTAGCAAGATTACATTTGGGTGGGAATAAACATAAATAGCGCCGTTCTCATCAACTTGAACTCCTCGTTGATGTTTTGCCGACAAATCAATGCTTAGAGAAGCATATGGCTGAGGGAGGATCTTTGAGCGCTGTGGTTATAAATTGATTGATCTGGTACTATTTGCACAGGAGGGGATATGAGGTGTGATGTTCACCAGAGCGTGCTGTATTAGATATATTATGACGGAAATCTTATATGTTTGTTCAGTTGTGCGCATGCTTACATCTAGTGTAAACTTCGCGTATGTAACACACACGCAGGTAAACGCCGCCAAACAATTAGCATCGCAATGTACAGTCTGAGGAGATCTGAATTTAGCCCATATCCCGTGAAAAGATATTAGTTATCAACTATGCTTGCATTATGAACATGGCATCTAATAGTTACCCCACAATCGTCGGAATATTTACCTCGAATTCGTAAAAAGATATGAATCCATGGAGAATAACGCCATATGGTCCTGCTATAAGGACTCGCAAACAAACGATGGTAAAGTATGAGAGTGGCCCTGAGGCCCAGTTATTGAATATTAACGCTTATAGCGCCTGCATACATCTTGTTCTATGAATAGTCCCATCAGACACAGTGTGCTATTTTTGGGGTGGGATCTTTGCTCCTTCTTCGAGTTAAGAGTGGTCAATATAATTGGAATGTATGGATAATTCCTCAGGTAAAACAACTTGAATGAGGCATGTGGTATGCTGCACAATGAAATTCACGCATATAAGACAGGCAGATCTGTCCTGTGAGATACACAGGGCAATGGTGGTGATCGATGTGGTTCCAATTGACATTATTATCATCATCATCATCATCATCATCATCATCATCATCATCATCATCATCATCATCATCATCATCATCATCACCACGGTGATGATTCCATCGTTTTTGTTACCTGGAATTTGGAAGTCAAAAATGATCAGAAAAAAAGGTTGTTTTTCATATGTTAGTGATTAGATGGTAGCATCTTACATTGAATAATGTACCTAGCTTATTAATTTGGCGAAGATGGGCATATTTTGGAAGATATTAATTAATTAATCAGTGACATTGGGGTATTTGCTACCTGAATTTATTTCTTTAACATGCTGGTTATCGGAGCTACAAAATAGTAAAAACTTTGGCACGAATGCCATAAGGAACACATCAAACGACACCACCAGCAATTTCAGCGTTTTAAAAAAGCCCATTATAAGGCTGTCTGCCAAATGCCTTTATTGTCATACACTTAACGTTGAAACAACTTTTGGTTTTACCGAATTTAACCGGAACATAGTTTCACCCTTTTTTTGATATTTATAAAGTAAATTTTGATATATGGAGAATTAATGGGTATTTCCAGGTTAGCATACACAATTGCATAGGCTTACATTTGGTGAGAAGTGTTTTATTTGCATTTTGCGTATTTTTTGATGTACCATCTAAGGTAGCTACTACCCCAATTTTCATATATATCTTAACAGAAAAGTACTGCTTGAAGGCAATAAGTCGTTATAAATACCACGAATCTGCATCTTTTTTAATATGAGAACGAAGTTTCTGACTAGTCTGTTCAGTCATTCTTGCGTAAAAGCTAACCCTAGCTAACCCTAACACAACACATCACGTGGTATCAATTTCGATATTTCAAATTACTTACCAAAGAGAAGGTCACGAAACACAAGTGTATATAAGTATTGATAAAGATCGATACTTTTATTATTCCATTTCAATAAATATTCGGGTTTTTCCTATCTTAAAACGAGTACCATCGAATCGTTTTGAGATCCGACAATGGCAATGGCGACATCTTACTTCTAGCCTTCAAATTCAGTAGAGATCGCCAGTTAAAACCACGTTTAAAATGGTTAAAGGAAATGTCGTTCCAGAGGTAGTGAATTGAATTACCATCAACAAACTCTACAGAGAATGATTGGCTCCTGCCTGAATTGAAACGGCTCTCCTGTCATTCACGTTTGTTAGGGGCTGAAACGCCCGGGACAAAACTTATTGACTGCGAAACGGCTCGATGTCACCCGGGCGATTCACGCGGGCGGACAGCTGATGCCAATGCCGATGGTGTTTATTCAAGAAAGCGACTGAAAGGAGGCATATCGGGTAAGTTTTAAATCAATTTGAAGAATTGTGCTAGTTATGCAAACTTAGTAATCTTTTCAAGAAACATACAGTGGTAACATATTGGGAGACCCAGTGGGCGATAGTTAAGTAAATTTGTTTGTCGGAGACGTAAACAACAGTTGACATATTATCTACGTAGGTCTATGTGTGTACAAGGAGATGTAAATGATTGGATGAAGTGTACCCTGTTAGAGAGTGGCAAGATCTAATCACAGACAGAAGACACTGGATATATCGGGGAAGGGGGGTGGGGGGACTCTCCATAGTGATCAGGGAAATAGCCCTATATATTAATAAACAACATATACATTATCCCAAATATATTTTAAGTGTTTGTTTTGCCTTTCCACTTGTTGCTATCATAATTTGTTTATCAGAATAGTGTGCATAAGTGTTGTATAAGTGTTATATGCATGCATGCATGCATGTATGTATGTATGTATGTATGTATGTATGTATGTATGTATGTATGTATGTATGTATGTATGTATGTATGTATGTATGTATGTATGTATGTATGTATGTTTGTGTGTATGTATATGTATATATGTATATGTATGCATGTGTATGTATGCATGTATGCATGCATGTAAGTGAATAGGTATATTTGTATGCATGTATGTATGTATGTATGAATGAATATATAGGTATGTATGTATGTATGTATGTATGTATGTATGTATGTATGTATGTATGTATGTATGTATGTATGTATGTATGTATGTATGTATGTATGTATGTATGTATGTATGTATGTATGTATGTATGTATGTATGTATGTATGTATGTATGTATGTATGTATGTATGTATGTATGTATGTATGTATGTATGTATGTATGTATGTATGTATGTATGTATGTATGTATGTATGTATGTATGTATGTATGTATGTATGTATGTATGTATGTATGTATGTATGTATGTATGTATGTATGTATGTATGTATGTATGTATGTATGTGTATGTATGTATGTATGTATGTATGTATGTATGTATGTATGTTTATGCATGTGTGTATGTGTGTATGTATGAATGTATGAATGTATGAATGTATATATGTATGTATGTATGTTTGCTTGTATGTGTGTATGTGTTTATTTATGTATTTTTGTGTTTGTATGAATGGTTATATCTATGTTTGCATGTATATATTTGTGTATGTATATATGTGCGTATGCAAGTATATGTATGTGTGTATGTATATATGCGTCTATATATATATGTTATAAATGTAGGTAGGTAAGTATATATGTATACTTATATGTTTGTATATATCTATGTATGTATGTGTGTGTGTGGATATTTGTATGCATATTTGTATGTATGTATATATGTATATATGTATGTATGTATGTATGTATGTATGTATGTATGTATGTATGTATGTATGTATGTATGTAGTTATGAATGTGTATATATATATATATATATATATATATATATATATATATATATATATATATATATATATATATATATATATATATATGTATGTATGTATGTATGTATGTATGTATGTATGAATTTGGGTATGTATGGGTGTACTTATCAATATATATATGTATGTATGCGTGTATATATGTTTATTTGAGTCATATGTTACTTTTCTGTACAATTTAGAAATAAATTTGTTCCAGAGCCACTTGATGACCAAGGTGAATGAAAGCATAGTTTGTTTGGATTGATGTCGTGTTGCAGTGGGGAACCAGACAGAACTCTGGACACACATAGAATGCTATAAAGATACCTCCCTCTTACAGTGCCACAACAGCATGTACCAATAAACATGAAAGACAATGACTGCACTGGTTACACAACATCTACTGAACACAGTTAATAAAGCAATAAGAAGAAATGAGAGAAGGATGTGTACCATGGGTAAGAAGTCAGTGTGCAACTCAAAGTGGCTGCATGAATAGGAGTAACTAGAAGCTATAGCATTGTCAGATACTGTCGAAATAACAACCAAGTGGAGTATTTCAAATGTATGCTGTTACAAACACCAAGTGTGGAATATACACACCTAAGTGTGTAGTGAAAACAGTCTTCATAGTTATAATGATGGGGAACAATACAACTTACTTGCATTAATTGAACCTGAAGAATTTAAATTACTAGCCCCAATTCAGCCTGTACTTGAAACTGTGGCTTCTGGTGTTGTGTATAGAGTGTATAGAGTGTACATTATCTCTTACAGGAATATACAGATTGTATACTTAGTCTTGGGCGAGTACTGTGCTATGTATCACTGTGTTGTAGATTGAGTACACATTGTATACAATGAATGTTGATCATATACACATAGGATAGGTTGAGTACATAATGCATACTATTTATCAAGGTTTAGTTTGTCTACACCATATATTTTCGAATGTAGATGGTATACACACAGAAAAGCTTAAGTACCTGATGTATGCTATGTATTAAGGTGTTTCAGGTATAGTGTAGAGTGAGAACCTAATATACAACATGAATATATATGTTGTACACATAGTTGAGGTTGAGTTCATGGTGCACACTATGTATCAAGGTGTAGGTGTAGTTACATACTGTGAATTAAGTATATTGCACACATTGGTTGTCAACCTATGCTATGTGTACAATGTTTTAATTCATATACCTCATAACAAAGTATTTGGTAACACTATGCATCAGGCTTTTGCTGGCTTAGTTCAGGGTGTGATCATATATACTATAAATGTAGATGTTGTAAAAATGATTCAGATTGAATACATGATGTATACTATGTATCTAGGTGTTATTAGTCAAGTGAAAAGTGTGTACAACATTTACATATCATAAATGTAAATGTTATACACAAAGTATAGGTTGAGAACATTATGTATGCCATATATCAATGTGTTGTAGGGTGTATAGAGCTTGTAAACCATGATTGTAGATGTTGTACACACAATATATAATTATGTACATGATGTGTTGTACACATAGTTGAGACTGGGTACATGCTGTATGCTATGTATCAAATGAGCTGTATGCCTTATGAAGGGTATGTAAAACATATTTATTTTGAATGTACTGGCTGTGCCACATAATTCCGATTGAAAACATGATGTATGCCATGTATTAAGTTGTCGTAGGCTCTGTAAAGGACGTGAAAAAACATCTACACTTTGAATGAAGATATTGTAAACATAATTGAGACTTAGTGCATGATGTTTGCTATGTATCAAGTTTTGGTACGCTTGGTGTTAGGTTTGAACAATATATATACTCTGTTGCAAACATAGCAAAGGTTGAGAACATGATGTATGCTGTGTATCATGTTGTTGTAGGTTTAGGTGAGGGCGTGAGCAACATGTATACTATAAATGTATGTGTGGTACACATCGTGGAGACTGAGTATAGTAGTAGGCTTAGTTTATGGTGTGAACAACATATATACTATGAATGTAGGCGTTGTTCTCATAGATAGGGTTGAGTGCATGATGTATGTATTAGGTTGTTTTGGGGTGCATAGACATGATTTAAGATGTTTCACACAGTATAGGTTGTGTACATGAAGTGTAGTATCTATCAATGCATTGTACACATGATGTTTAATATGAATCAAGGTGATGTAGGCATAGCGTAGATTGTATAGACATTCTATAGCTGTATTGTTGAATGTGTAATGTTTAGTAAATAATGTATACTATGTATGTGTGGTGTAGAGTGTGTACACTGCAAGGAGTAGTTCATTAAAGCGAATGCGCTCTTTGGTTGTTTGTAACTTTACGGCTGGCAATAAACTTTACAATTAAAAATTTTTTATTTTGTATTCACCACATTGCCTTTCTAAATAGAACTCAGCTAATGAACGGAGTTATTTACATTAGCTGAGGTTGAGCTGCGTGCCTCCATCTATCAGCAAGCATAAGAGCGGTAATTTAGATGTACCGCTAGCAGTGTACAAATCTAACAGGCTTTGCATTGTTTAGTGTAGTACAAGGACCTATATTTACAGCTCGGACCACTCAATGTTACGTTGAATCACTATGTTACACCAGTATCAGAAAATCACAATGGGGCCAGATACGTATCATTCGGACCATATTCGTACATGCATATATATATATATATATATATATATATATATATATATATATATATATATATATATATATATATATATATATATATATATATATATATATATATATATATACCATTACACAAAACATGCACATGAACTAGACATTGTATGTTTCATCCATCAGTCGCAATCATGTAATGCAGCTACAATTAATTTTAATTTGGGGTATATGCTACCTGGACCATAGCTTTGTCAGAAATGGGGCAGATGCTACCCGAGACATGGGGTATTTGATACGCTACATATGGCTCATATGGACCTGTACATGCTTAACCAGTTTACACATGTATCCTATCCAAGATCTTATTTGTTTTGAATGGCGTTGCTATACACTAACGGTCGAGAATTCGCTACTCAGACACTGGAGTAGTTGGCATCGATATGAGGAACACGCTATTGAAAGTTGGTTTAGCGCCACGAACTCTGAAAAATCGCAGCTGTCTAGCGTTAGGACATGGCAACAAGGATTTTAAGATTCATAGTAACGGGCTCATTTATGTGGTAATGATACGTAAAGTGATAAGATATCATATAACTATGGACATGGTATTATGTCTAATAAGCATCTAGAAATATTGAATCATGTAGAATCCAAACTGCCGCACATGTCAAGTCCGGATAGCTTTAGCTCAACGTGGGCTATATGCTACCTGTGGTAATGACCACATGATTTGCTGCATAAGATATGGACGTGGAAAACTTTTTGACCTACACATGCCCCCAATCAATTTTGCTGCAGTTCAAAATTGTTAAGACACACCCGAGGGTGAAGACACTTGGGTTGATATCAGATACATGCTACTATTTGTTCCAATATAACACCCAAATATTGTCCGTAGAATTAATATCTTAAGTTACAAAAGGCTACGTGTCCTAGTTAATACTTATCCCGGGGTGGGGGAAAACGTCCATGAGTATACTTTACGCAGCACTATTTTATCTGAATTATATAGAAGTGATTATTGGTTACAATTATCTAACTCTTTTCTTGAGTATGTTGTGGCATTGTATCATAGTTTGCGTAACAAATACCAATGGCTGAGGTAAAATCTGTCGGGTTCCGACCGTACCATGGCCCAGGTAGCATATACCCCATATTAAGAAAACTGTTTTGACCAATTGGTGGCATTTACAGCATCTAATGAATTATGTACACGCTACCGGTTTGGTATGACTTTGAATTGTTGATTCTTATAATATATAAATTGAGACAATAACGTCTCTAACATCTAAATTCATATAATACGCTACATACTATCACAAAGACATAAAGTCAGCCTTGAGGCAAGATATATGTCCATTCTCAATCGTATACAGTCCACATATGATTCCGTAATCATGACATATATGTAACTTGTTCGCCAATGTCAAGGTGTACTCCCTGTGACCATCCAGAACCTAATGCCATAATCCAATTCCAGAACTCAAAGTAGCCGTTACCTCAAACTAATTGTACCATGTTTCCCACTTCAAGGAGCTTGCATCGTGCATCATGTGTCTGAATCTTTGGATTCAAAGCCCGCCGCCCATAGGACAGTTAGACTATTCGTAGATCAGCAGAAAAGTAACGCAAAAGAGCCACGTGTAGGTCAACCTAAAATTGTGAACTGAACCATAAACACATCCATATCAAGCGCTAATAACGTATATAAGAATTTTATTTTACCATGCTTAAGGTAGCGTATTATGTTAAATCTGTTCGGATGAATAATTGTTTGAAAGTTTACTTATCGCCAATGTTCATAAACAACCAAACCAACTATCATAGCGAGCATATGTAATGTCGTGTTTAACCTGTGTCAGGGTGACTCTTTGAGAAGACACATCCAATCTAATGTTTGCGCATTCAACCGATAACAACGGCCATTCAGATTTGTTATTGAATTTAACGAGAGGGTCTTTTAAACACGCAACCAGGTGGCGAACACGACATGTCGACGTGATGGTACACTCTGATGATGTTTCGTACTGTATTGACATCGAAGTTTACGATACACAGAAATTATATTTCCGAACCAGGCAAATTATTTCCGAATGCACTGCATTTGGGTGTAAAACACCAGATTATGCTGCAAATCAATTCAGTCAGGTTTGTTTTATAACCATGTTACTGTACTAAACGTCTCATGCACTTTATCAATACTTGGGTTCAATTATTACAGAAATAAGTGCATTACCATACCTGTCCGTGAAATTTCCCGTAATGACAAGGTATCATTTACCCCGTGAGGCAATGTCGGAACCCTGCCACAAGCAATGAGTCGCAAGTACCCCACCTTCAGGTAGCATGTACCCCATGTCGGTAGCAAATACCCCATGTCTGGGTAACAAATACCCCACATTGGGGTACTTGCTACTTTACAATGGGGTATATGCTACCTAGGAGGTAGAAAATACCCCTTCACTATGGTCATCATCATCATCATCATCATCATCATCATCATCATCATCATCATCACATCATCATCATCATTATCATCATCATCATCATCATTATTATCATCATCATCATTATCATCATCATCATCGTCATAATTCTCTCCTCCGTCATCATTTATACCCTCGTCATCACCATAATGATAATCACAGTAATCATTATTATCATCATTGTCATCAATAGCATTATCATTATCAATAGAACCTGCAGCAGGAACATCACCATTATCATAATTACCATAATTGCCCGCATTTTCACTCTAAGTGTCATTTTATATGATCTGTATCGCAGCAAAACTGAAAACCCTTCTCACCAGTGGCCGTAATATGTGTAATGGTAGTGATGTGTAATGTTGTCAGTTTATCTTATTTAGAAATAACTTTGGAGAGTCAATGTATTGATTTAACTGCATTCAGTATCGGTCATAAAAGTGGCAGAAATATATATCCTAGCTACCATTACATCATTACGCATAGCAAGCGTGTATTGAAGCTGATGATGCTGCTCTAACCATAGTTACTGCGTGGATTTGTCTTACATCCCTCGGTTTGGCTGCCAATCATTTTCCTCATACAATCCGATAACAGTTGCTGGCAAGGTTTACAATTAATAAATTGGGGCCTCTGATTTATGAATGGTTGAATGTTTTAGTAAATATATAATCCAAAGTCTCGTGATTTGAGCATTCAACGCAACATACACTACAGCACTTCACACGATTATGTACAACTTGGTACAAGTTTTAGCCCATTTTTGATATGCGTAGTGTCTTCCTTGACACTGCCACAGATAAAAGAGTACATACATTTGGCGGGGATCAGGGTGGCTTCTATTATTTTTTATCGTTCAGCATATATTTAGTTTAGGCAGGCATCAAGGCTATTGCTGCTCTCGTGACTTATGTTTGCCATTAACTACGTCGCGACTGCGTCAGTTTAATGTCGCCGTATGAATAACCGCCAGTATGAAAGCAGCTCACGTTAGTTGTTGATGCAGTCATGATTTTAAGTAGTGAGTCAACCTGTGGATGGGTGAGGCGCTGAGTGTGAGTAAACTAGGGTGCTTCAAGTCATAATTGATAAGAGCTTGTCATTGAATCTCTTGATTACTCCTCGTCATCATGGATGCAGACGATGTAAGCTCAAATAGTAGCAGGTATTCAAATATAATGCTTATTGAATTGAAGATGTGCGGTCGATCTAATTGTCGCTATTTCTTCACATAATTGATGTGATACAATGTTTCCTTGTTTCTGCAAATCGGGTTATTATGCAGTTATCGAGACAAATTCAAAAAATACTTACAATGTTTCCATTTGTGTCGACGTACCGGCATATTTGACAAACACAATCTCTTGCTACCGAAGTGGAAAATGTAGGAAATCATTTTTACTTGCAGGTGAACAACGCGAAATTTCGTATTCAATGTAGCTTATGTATGTGCATTCGCGAGATAGCAGTTGTGATGTGTAACACACAAGGCTCAACAGAAAGCATGCATGAGAGTTGCTTCACTGGGCTTCCATTCATGAAGGCCGAGTTGCCAGAATATGTTTCTTTTCGTCTATATATAGTTAGTTCATGAATGATATGAAAACCAACGGATATCATTTATTTGTTAAGGTCACTAAGGATGCGTTTGTAGGGTAGCACAAACTTCGCATTTCGAAAGAAACGTTTCTTTGTTAGTTTATTGGGATAAATAACAGTTGTTTATGATCAACGGCGACCCATAACAATCATCTGTTACATTAAGTATTAGTATTGTCACATAAACATCTAGCATGCTGACCTTTATCTTTTAATAGGTAAGGCTACGGAAACTATTGTGTTCAGCTCGTGTGCATAAACACAAAACGCTGCTGTATCCTCTATACACCGCCACGGTATTAAGTCAGAGTAGATTTTCACTATCGCGGACGGAGGACGCCTGGCAAAGAACAGCTAATTATTTTACATCATCCTGACAACCAAAAATGCCAATATCCTCTCATCAGTAAAACTTTGTTAGCAAAAGAGTGGTGCTTATTTCAGTAAGGTTACTGCTGTCAAGTGGGAACAGTAATCGTGTAAATATATTAAAGGCATACCTTCCCAAACGTGTCGAATTCTGATGTAAACACATGCTTCACCGATACCCCTTTACCAATCAAAACGACATCCGTAGAACGGATTGCAATGTCTTACATTGGTAATTAGTCTTTTTAAGGTCACAACGTGTTTTTTGTTAGAATAGCATAACAATTCAATTTAACGGCACTTAGTTGACACCTTTTGGCAGCGAAAGATGAAAGCCATCGTAGTTTTGAGCGTCATTACCGGATACTGAACACTCTAATCAGCATAAAGGCATTCCTGCTATTGCAAGTCGTTACAGACCAGAGACATGATTACCAGATAAAGGATCTGTTAATGGGAAATTAAATTTATAAATTCTATTGCAAATAAACCTTACATTCTACTTGCTGAACTTCGGGACTGAATTTCTGTGTGCAAGCAGTACTGGCACTAACCTCCTTACTGTTTCAGAAAGACTATATTTCCTCTGCTTGCTTGAAAGGCTTTTAAATGGTACACGAAACTGATTGCTTTACAATTGCTTCGTACTAATGTACAATATATCATCAGCTTAATTTTTCGTGTATCAGCTGATGTACGTGGGTAAGCTAAGCTGTCACTAACGGCTGCTGGTGGAGGAAGCTATGCATGAAGCTGACAATGGAGGCTTGCAACGGTGCACACTAACGCTGGTTGTTTCAAAGGGAATGTGAAACATCATTAATGTATTTGAAAATCAGGCTCGTCTTTGCTAACCAAAATAATAAACAAAGCTCAGCGGAATATTGCTAATATTGGGTTTAGTATATGATTTAAGGTTGGTGGTCACAATGCAAATATGATACCAATCAAATTGTCATTGTAAAATATTGCAATTGGCGTTTGCATAAAAACTGTTGGAACGTCTAAGGCTGTGCATTACAACGGAGAGGCTATGGTGGTGGCGTCGATACCATTCCAATTGCAAACAGTGCATGCAGCGATAACTGACCATTCGTATCAGTCGCAGTACCTATATTGATGCAGCCTTGCTGATGCCAATGTATCATCCTCAATGGTAATGAACACTAACTGAGTTGGACCCCACTTTTTAAAATATCATATAGTTACGCTATTAAAATTCAAAAGAGTATTCATCCCATCGGTTTAGAGTATTTTGTCACTTTTACCTCACTCATTAATCCCAGTACGCTCCGATACGATTGAGTGGTACTAGGGTCATCTCAGTTCCTGTAACACAGATAAATATAGTTTGTATTCCCTTCTTGATATGCACAGTGCATTCTTACACGATGCGATTGGTCAAAGATTCTGCACATCTAGTAAGATGGCAGCGACCTATGCCTCCTTCGATCTTCCATCAATAATTAAGATTAGACTGGCCTACTGGTACTTGATGACCGGATGACAAAAGATTGCTTACTAAAGTTAAGCGATTAAATGAGTAATATGGCGCCGAAGGTAATTGCTCAAGTTACTCTTTGAAGCAGCAATAGCTTGATGAGTGAGTAAATACGTGGATGGGTGGAGCGCTTGTCTATTTGTGAATGCACTCTGATGTTTTGGGCGTCATGAAAGGGCGTTCGATACATACATCTCTTGCAGTTCTCAAGGTACATTGCCTTGTTAGTATAAACGCCCAGCCACCAAGAACGCGGACACAACTTTATCAAATTGTAAATGGTGGGCATTCACATAAGTTGTGCAAGTCGTAGCCGTACGATCGATATAATTCCCTAAGTCGTCACCACACTGGTTGATATCATGTAACGTACTCAATGTTCCATCTGTCCTGCAGCAGCATATGTCCCACCCAAAATGTTAGTATACATAAAGTAATCAGGTTGAGTGGAAAAGTGGTGTTGTTGCGCATATACATCAGTGACTCTGATAAACGTAACAGAATTGATTGTATCAGTCGCATTACATAGGAGGCACAAGTCACGGAAAGACATAAATTAGGTATTTCTAACACTACCTTGAAACCAATCTGCCGGTAATATATAATCCAGCTATCTCTAGCAATGAAATACACACCTCCAAGGATATGGACACTGGGTCAATATTTTACAATAGTGTTCACTGATAAGATTGTAGATGATGCATGTTCATTGCGACGTGGTGTGATATTTTGATTATATGTAGTGTGCCTTTTGTGCACCACAAAAGCCAACGCATAGTTCCTAGAATGGATAATGTAGAATACCTCAGCACAATTGGCAGTCAAATAGGATTTAATAATATAATCTGTTTGTCTGCCATCATCCAAAGATGGTAAGATGCTATCCTGTTAGGGTAACAGCAAAGCCAAATACCATTCTGACTTTGTATCATGTGCAAATATTATAATCATGAAATGTATTGACTAATGATCAAATTATCCACAGATCAATCATCAATGATATGATATTTCATAACATGCTTCAGACGCCTGGATATACTGACAAATAGTATACAGTGAAATAAACAATTAGTTTACCATGGCGTGGTGAAGTTTGTATCATATCCAAGGACTAGATTCAGAGTAAAAGAGTGCAACGGACAAATATAGGACTGATCACGCATATTCTGGGGACCTTTGAATTTTACCAGACATTCATAATGTTGCCACTCTTAATTTTGCCTTGTCATTCATTATGTATTGCCAATGTTGCAGTGCTTGATGCACCTCTTGATAGTATCCAGGTATGCTTCCTTCTTTTCTAAAATGTTTGTAAACATATTCGTGTTAAGTGTACGTGCACGCCTAGTTTTCAATTCATCTGCTTTCTAATACTACTCCTCATGGGGGACAATGCTTCAATGTTTTTCTTCGACGGCATGATAGTTGTTATTTAAGCAACACTCCGACAATGACAAACATGGAATGCCAACATCAACAGAGGGACCCTATTATTGCATGCTATGCCTTAATTGCCAACAAGGGCTAGTTTGGTCTTATGATTACATCCTCTATCAATCACAAAAATGTAAGTTATGGATATTTTGTGATGTTTTAATCAATATGCCACAAAGCGCAATATGGCCCAACTTGATTAATTCGGTGTAATAGCAGCGGCATCATTATTTATGATGAAGGAGACTTGCGATGGGCCATTCTTTTTCCACACATTGAGGAACGTCATAACACATGGCATCATACCAATATCTGTCTGTCTAGACCCGTAGAGTACCTAGCGGTCTGCAGCGCTATCTTAAGACGCTATACATATCCTATACATGTGCCTAAGGCTTAAACGTATAGATAAGTATCGCCCTACAGCAGCACATTACAAGAAACGACCTGTTCTTTTCATGCATATAGCAGGATGTAGAGAATGTTCATATGTAAAGTATAGTTTCTCACTTGCTTGCATATGTGAAGATGCACAACAAACGATAAATGTGATTCATATTTATTCTTATGATAGTTACCACATATCGAAGCCAATTTAATATTCAAAAGCGTGCAATATATTCATATATATATCAATAGCGATTGTAGCTTTTCTATTTTGTTTGATCGTGGTTTTACTTGCCGCATTAGAAAACTATGCATTATTACAAAGTACAAATAAAGTAGCGCTATTTACATAGTATTAATAACAATATTTATGACATACACTGGCAATTCACCACATCGGTCGACAATATACCCGCCATAAGCTGCAAATTGCCAGCTAGCTATTATGATCATCAGTTTGGTATCAAATACCATCCATCTTCGAGGGAAGTTACAGCTCCTTGATTTATGATGTTAGATTGTCATAAAGCATAAAAAGACCTTGAAGCGCGAATTTATTAATCTAAAGCATCTCTATACTTCACGTACAACGTGTGGTCATTGCTGGCAGCTGATCAAAATTAATATGAGTATCTGATACCATGCGAGTTTCGTAGGAAGTGGTGTTGTATGGATGGTCTACGTCACATGACTATGCTACGGAAAGGGCTAGAAATATAACAACAACTTCATTTTGTCAATAAAACCATAGATATATTTGTATTTCGTTGACACTTTCATCGAATAACATACCATATCGTATCACATCCTTCTATAACCTTCTTTTCGGCAGTAACATAGCCTAGTATCCGTCCCGTCAAATACGCACTTTACAACGAAGGAACTTGTTCGAGCGAAGTATTTGTCTGCTGTCTAGAAGACGGTAAGATGTTTTGAAGCAATGTGAATTGACTATTTAAGTTTGCTTAATGCTAGCAGTTGTATGATATTGTTTTAGGTATATCAGTAGTAGTCTTCGCACAGGATACTACGTAAAACTTTTGTATATGTTATACCAGAGCCCCCCCCATGGAGTTGCCCACCCCCCAGGATCCCCCCCACGCGTTGACCACGTGATCATGTGACGTGTTTGGACTTGCGCCAGGTAGTGATGCTATGTGTCCACATGATATGATGTAATGCATTGTTAAGGTGAGTTGTTGAGTGTTTAAAGGTATTGAGTGGGGTTCTCTAGGAATAACAATGGGTTTATTAAATATTGTAGTTGAAGGTATCTATTCAAATGATATACCCACGCCACTTGAGAATGGTGTAATCGTTTGGGATCACAATGAACTTGGGAAGACGTGTTTGATATGTTAGTAAATAGGCTAAGTGGCTATTGATGGTTGAGAATAATAATGGGTGTTGAGTATAGCTTGGGTTAGGATTACAAATTGTAACACTAAAGTTGTAAACTGTAACAGATGCGAATAAGGTTGGATTGAAGAATGTCTGTGAAGTTTGCTATTGATATGTCAAGTAGTGTAAACGACAATTGGGATTAAGAATGTCTGCTAAGTACAACGACAATGAGCCTTTTCCAATGTAATATTGGGAATAACAATGCGTTGAGAATGTTTTTGAAATTCGCCATGTGTCAGCTGTAACAGATGAATGAAGAAGCTTAACGTGGGAAAGAGGTCGTTTGTGTGATGGAGTACTTATCAATGGGTTTAAAAATGTTAACACAATCAACAGTGCCGGCTGTGAAAGCTGTGGTCAATCTCCCCCATACCTAACATGAGGAAAGCTTTCAACATGGAATTTGAAATCCTACAGGCGACGCCTTCTTAATCCTGAATAATTGTCGCCTATAAATATGGTTCCAATCGTTAGTAGTCACCAAAGCTCATCTCACGAAATAGGAATCACTCCTGTACCACATCATCACATCATAGTCGCAAAGAAAATGGACTCATTCAGAAACCGAAAATACCGTAAGAAAATTAATTGATCATATATATATATATATATATATATATATATATATATATATATATATATATATATATATATATATATATATATATATATATATATAATATATATATATATATATATATAAATATATATATATATATATAGATATATATATATATATATATATATATATATATATATATATATATATATATATTTTTATACATATATCGTGATATGAATATGATTATTTATCTATTTATTTATTTGTGTCGCAGAGAGCAAATTTGACTGGTTTAAAATGCCCTGTGACAAAGTGGGTGAAATATACATGCAGCTGCGTTCACAGTATATTGAAAACGGTGGCTTGACACCTGAAGGAGCTCTTGTGCTCGAACAGATATTAACAGTGGGCTTAGT
>CM067357.1:7290713-7340163 GCA_034190875.2 Urechis unicinctus
CTACAAACAATCGTAAAAAGTAAATTGTTATATTATTCATACATAAATCTATAATGACCTTATAAAGACCAATTATCAATTTCCATTTTGATAGGGGAAGGGGTTTAAGTGAAGCGTGTGTTTATATAAGGATATGACACGTTTGGGAAGGTATGCTTCTCATATATCTGAACGCTGACTGTCCCCACTTGACAGCAGCTTCATTTTTGTCAAACTTCGATTATGAAATCAAATCAATAGTACATGCAACACAACAACTCTCTCTCTCTCTCTCTCTCTCTCTCTCTCTCTCTCTCTCTCTCTCTCTCTCTCTCTCTCTCTCTCTCTCTCTCTCTCTCTCTCTCTCTCTCTCTCTCTCTCTCTCTCTCTCTCTCTCTCTCTCTCTCTCTCTCTCTCTCTCTCTCTCTCTCTCTCTCTCTCCACGCTGTCGTAACCTTTTGTCTCATTTACTCGTTCCGTTTATTTTAATCGTCCAATATTTAAGTGTATCCACCTCATGTGTTTATAAGTTTATTAGAATTACAGCAACAATGAGCATTTAAGATATTAAATAGCAAAACACTGCATCTAATGGCACATAGAAAGAAGTAATGCCAAACAAATACACGCGAACGACACAGCATTATGCTTTGACAAACATCACTTCTCATTTATTGCAAAGCTTGGCTTCATTTGATTTGTTAGTGTGCGCATGAGATATTTGCATTGTTCTTTGAGAATGACGTCCTATCTCCGGCTTCCTCAAGCGGAGTAACCTTAATGAACCATGCACCACTGTTTTGCTAATGAAGTTTTACTGATAAGAGGATATTGGCCGTTTTGGTTGTCAGAATGATGCAAAATAATCAGCTCTTCTATGCCGGGTGTCATAATGATAGTGTGCTTCCCTGGAATAATATCTACCCTGACATGATCCCGTGGCGGTACATAGAGGTTACCGCAACGTGATTGTGTCTAAGCACACCAGCTGAACACCATAGCTTTCATTGCCAAATTACTTCCAGCAAAAGATAAAAGCCAGCATGTTTGGTATTTATGTGACAATATTGATGTCTCATGTAACAGATGAGTGGTATGCACTCTCTAATCAGTTTGCAAACCCTCTAGACGCCCAGATATCAGGTGTTTAGCAGCTTGTCTTATGTGCGTCATTGCCTGCTGCCAGAACAGAGCCAAGCCAGTCGTTCAATCATCCTGTCAGTTTAACCGGGCTTCTGCTAAATATACTTGGCAACTCGTGTGTTATTCACATTAACCTGCAGGTACAAATGATTACCTACACGGTCCTTAGACATTTCGGAAGCAAGAGATTGTGTTGAACATTTTGCCGTTAAGTGACGTAATATTTGTCAATTATAATGCTCGTATGTTGATACAAATGGTAACATTGTAAGTATGTGTTGAATTCAATGCAATGAGCATTGTATTTGGATGCCGCTAAAATTTGAGCTAACGTCGTCTGAGTTCATGATGACGAGAAGTAACTAATTGGGATGCATCTATTCGCCATATTCAGTGACAAGCTCTTATCAATTATGACTTGAAGCACCCTAGTTTACTCACACTCAGTGCCTCACCTATCCACAGATTGACTCACTACTTCAAACCATGACTGCATCAACGACTAACGTTAGCTGCTATCAAAGCGGCGGTCATTCCCTTTGGCGATATCAACCTGACGCATTGTGACGCACTTAATGGCAAACATTAGCCAAATGTCTATACTCTTTGATCTGAGGCAGCGTTAAGGAAGGCACTAAGCATATGGGCTAAAACTTGTGTTGTCGGAGGAAATGAGACAACTAACAACTAATTGAATAAGTTGTACATAATCGCATGGAGCGATGGAGTATATAATGTGTTGAATACGAGGGTTTGGATTATCTATTCAATAAAGCACTACTCTTGGCAAACTGCTGTAGTTCTCTGATTGCTTGGCAAGCAAATGTGCGTTGATAGTACGGGGCGTGCTACATACGCTCACACACACACACACACACACACACACACACACACACACACACACACACACACATACATACATACATACATACATACATACAGACATACATACATACATACAGACATACATACATACATACATACATACATACATACATACATACATACATACATACATACATATATATATATATATATATATATATATATATATATATATATATATATATATATATATATATATATATATATATATATATATATATATATATATATATATATATATAGAGATATATATATATATATATATATATATATATAGTATATATATACATATATATATATATATATATATATATATATATATATATATATATATAATATATATATATATATATATATATATATATATATATATATATATATATATATATATATATATATATATATATATATATATATATCTATATATATATATATATATATATATATATATATATATATATATATATATATATATATATATCTATTTTATTTAATAACTTCTTATCGCCATTTGGTAGTTATTTTAACGCTTCTAACTTCTTTTGACTCTTTTCTCGACAGTTGAGAATAGTTACAAATGCCATTTTACAATGACAGATTGGTAGTTGTTTTTTATAACTTCTAAATTCTTTTGACTCTTTTCTTCGACAGTTGAGAATAGTATAAATGCGATGGCACCTCAGGCAGCAAATCGAATCATTCATTACCCTCGCGTTATGCTCTCTTGAATTCATATCTTCTTACAAATTCAAGATAAATAATCCGACGATTGTGGGATACCATTAGAGGCCATGTTAATAATACAAGCATGGTTCGGCAACTATTATCTATTCACGGGATATGGGCTGAATTCAGATCTCCTCAGTCTGTACATGAGGTGTTTACTTGCGTGTCTGTGCATACGCGAAGTTTACACGAGGTTTTAATATATAAGCATGCGCACAACTGAACAAAGCCGAGAATGCCCAGGCGCACATCACACCATATTCACTCCTACGCAAGCAATACCAGACCAATCAATTTGTAACCACATAACGCAAAGATCCTCCCACAGTTGATTAAAACGGCGCTATTTAAAAATCTGAGTGTTTCTTCCCACCCAAATGTAATCTTGCTACCAGTTTTCACCTGACGCACATCGTTGCACGTGCCAATGTGAAAAATACAGGTGCGCCGAAACCACAACGCGCGATGCTTCATGGCAAGGGTTGCATCACTTTGACGTTTTGCTTTTTGGTGAACCGTGTAAACACATATATGTGAACTGTCGGTTATGTTGAAGCGGGGCATTATGATCCACAACGTGTCGCTCACAGCATCACATCAACCAGGTAAAGGTAACTCCCCAGACTAACGGCCTTCACACTGCTGTTGCAGTGTGTGGTAATTGATGGCTGCATCAATTTACGCAGTCAAAACAAAGACAATGTAGTAAAAAGTGCATTGCTATGAGCGGTCAACGACGATCTCTATTGCAGATTTTGTTGACAGAATAGAGATAACTGCGACCAGCGAGTAAGAATTGTGGTTTTGCAAGAAGAATTGCATCTTCACTGAAGTATCAATAGACAAAAGCGAAAAGCTAAGACGTCGGTTTCATCAGTTTGGTCATAACGCTACTTCGATTGAATTTGTTTTCTAAAAGTAATTGTGAACACCGTCGCTTTAATACAGACATACGAATGGCTGCAATACATGGGTTAATCCGTTGATATTACCACTCAATGTTGCGAAATGACTGTTGATGGTACTGATGTAATTTATTGTGATTAATCAATGTAATGACCTCACACACATTGCTTAATCGTTACGTAATGTATAACGTACGATATGCACCTTGTATGTAATGGCAGTTAGCTAATATGGCCAGATTGTCACAAAAGCTAACTCGTCATTAGCAGTTACGAAGTCTGTTCAAATGGTCACAGATCGTTGGAACGTGTACGGCTTCGTTCTGGTTACGTGGATTAATTTTCATTCTGCCAAAACGTCACGTCCATCGAACATAAACAAGCAGATATGTTAATGCAGAAATCTATACTTTTCGCTTCCATTTGTTAGGTGTATTGTAATAATCAATGCCTGTCATAATGGCTTTGATAATCTTTCTTGTGGAATGATAATGCGAAATGGCCAAAGACAAGTATTGATTCTTTTCACTGAGCGCACTCATGTAAGGCAATACTACTATGAACCTTAGAAACCACTGGCTCTTGTAAGGAAATTACCTTTCACCTCACAATATGGCTGAAGACAGGTATGGAATATGACTAGGCAGACCAATATTGGTTGCTAAGCAACTATTTGTGACGTCCATCAATGCCCGGAGCACATATTTCACTGGGTAGCTTATGGCACTTCAATAACATGGTTATCGTATACATTCGATGTGGCAAAGCCGTCGTCGATATCATCTGCAGCTGCCATTGTGTAATGTTTCTGATTGGATGCAATAATCTAATCAGCCTCTGCATTAATGGATAATTACCAGTTGCATTCCGGCATTGTCTGTCGATACAATGAGAGTCGATAGAAATAATTATAATGAACTTCCTTGTAGGTCCAATCGTTTTGTTGCGGAATAATTGGATCACTCAAAATTTAGCAAATCCTACTATTTCATTTCATCTCTTTATTTCTCGGTTATTATGCAGACAAAGCGGTGTTTTTAAGGAGCTATCAATTTTGGCAAACATTCCCAAACCAAGGGCACTTTCCATCGGTAATTTATTTCTTACAGATCAACATTTGACCGTTTTGGGGACATGTTTCAATAGTATCATTGATACGCACTGAATACAGCGCTGTGAGTAATGGCAGAATCAGCGGTGCATCGTCTTAAGTGTGTTACAATGACTAAATGCCATAGATTAACTACAGTTTGACTTTGATATCTCAACCATGTATGTAGTTTGAGGCCGAATAAATCAAATCCCTGTCCCTGCATATTATGCAGTTGAAAATGCAAACTTATTGTCAATAGTAATGACAGTGAGATGTTTGCGCTTGAAACCCTCCAACTACCTTGAGCCTTGCCGCTATCTATTTCATCAGCAGGTGTTTGTCACTTACGAGACTTACGAGACTCATGTTAGTCTGCGATCCAGCATGTGTATTTTGTTACATTGGCAAGTAATGTAAATAAGATTGACAATAAGGATCATGAAGACGCAAAGCAAAGTCTATGACAGCTGGGAAACGTGAGCGTATTTCTGTTTGCAAGTGTTAGTGATTGAGCCTGGTTGAATCTTGCTGTTGTGTGTGTGTTATCTATTTGTTTGTATGCTGTGTTATCTATTTGTTGCTTAGATGATGTATGATACATTAGCTTCCTCTAGAATTGCTGCATAATTACGGCTATGACAGGCTACACAATGTGCAGCATAGTGCTGCAGTAAATATTACGCGACACATTTTTCAAAAAGGGTTCTGGTTTTGGTGGCACAAAGTGTTAATGATTTTGTTACTATATACGCGTTCGGTAAATCAGCGTAAACTCCTGAGAATATTATGAAGTTGTCTCATTGAATCTAAAAGTGTCGCTTACTGGGGATAAAAACATTGTGATTGGTGTTCATGATGCTCATTACAGTCTATCGACAATAAACCATTCCGCTCGGTTCTGCGCTTGGAAGCTTTGGTATATGAGCTGAATGCCTATACGTTTTACAATGTGTAATATCGGATTCGCCGGTGCAATAGAGCCTCGTATTGAACGACTTATTAGATCGACGAAATGGCGTAGCATGGGCGTGAGTCCGGTAGAATCAGGTAAAGGGTTGTTGCAATGATAGACCATAAGGGACCTAATATGCAGAAAGCACCGAATGTCACCATCTGCAGTTGCCAGTTATTTTAATGAACTACATCTCTCAGTTCCGTTGGACCAGCTGTACTTGTGAGAGAATATATGCAGCCATTGTTGGCAAGATAGTGAAGTAGATTGATTGCGACAGGCGTGCTTAATCCGCCACATTGAACTACTCGGGCAGTGGGGAAAAAGCCAGCCTGACAGAAACGGGTGCGGAGAGGTTGCCTCAGTGTAATATCTTGTGCCAATGACGATGATAAATTGGTTTTATGACGATGCAATCGACAGTTAAGATGTTGATTTTGATGCTGATGTTGGTGATATTGATCATGATATGGATAATAATAATGATGATGACATATGTGATGAATATATAAATAATAACGATGATAATAATGATGGTAATGATGATCATACTCCTCACGTACTAGGCGTAAGGCCTAAAGAAGCCTCTTGCATATTGATAAATTGTTCTCAGCTTTTCATTTGTCAGGTGGATTCTTAGCTGGTTGTTTTATCTAACATTATTTTGCGCGACTCGTTGCTAATGATTTGGTTGGTTTGCAGTGTGATGTCTTTTCAACATAAAAGTTACAGTAAGTTACTGATTGAATTCATTTACATTTATATGTGTGTTTTGTATTATACTATTAGGGGGTGAAGTATATCAGCTATTCCTTTATATACCGGACTCTTACGTAAAATTACAGTTATAAGGAAACTCATTGGAAGAGAGTCTTGGTAATAACTTGTAATCTCGATAGCTTTGGCCTAAAGGATACGCTTCATATCTGAAGGCATTTAATAATCGAAAGTAGCCTCTTTCCGTGTCACTCATCTGCTACCCTCAGTGTAATAATTTAACGTACTAGTATTGTATTGAGCTGGTTCATGATGATAATTAACATTGGTAACAGATTAATCCTAGAAACATAGATTACCTCGGTGCTTTCGCGGGATCCTTTTATCATAATAGATAAGAAAGTGCATTAATTTTCTTGAACTCACGCGGCTAATGCATTGACTTATTAATTGGCTGAGCAAAATAAAAAAGTAGAAAAACTATACATGTAAATGTGAACAATATCCCTGTGGACCAATCATGATTGATTTGCTTGAGAACGATTCGCCTGCTTTAGCCATACTCTAATACCAATTACGCTATTTGTATCAGGCGCCATTCAAAAAGACCAATAACCGTTATTTAAGTAATGGATTATTGATTGGGAATGACTGCCATGTTACCGTTAGTTTATATGTCAGTTTAATCCATCTGCGTTAATTACGCTGCAGTTTATTGTTATCTTACAAAAAACAATTTATTACGACCTGAATTCACGAGCTTTATCTTCCCCCCATGCATAAACGCAACAAATCGAGCAACAAAGCACAAGCGTTATGTGTCAGATGGCAATTATGAATTATGTAATCTGCTATACTAGTTAAATAAACTGCACCATTCATTTTATTAGTTGACTCTTGTGGCATACTATGTTGTTAAACGTGGCAGGTCGTCACTAATTTGGCAAAATGCAGAATTATTGCCATAATTAAGTGAGCTTTGAAATCCCTGGGCTGCCATTTTCCGCAAAACGCCGCGACCCTCTCCTTTTCATCAGCAACTGTTTGTGAGCACCGTGACTTACAAGAATCTTGTTAGGCTGTGAGCTACCATGGGTCCATCTTGAAATAAAACATATCCCTCATCAAAGGATGTATTGTTTCAGAAGTTGCTTGTTTTGGCCGATAGTTATTATCATATGATGCAAATACGATTGTGGATGATGATAAAGTAAATGCAACACTGGTTGTCAGGTTTAAACCATTCCCACCCACAGAGCCATGTGCAATGTGAGCAAGGTAATATATCGATGACGTAACTGAAAGAGCCAAATGGAAAAGGAAGTTATTGTAACTAAATGTATTCTCTACATTGTGGTGAAAAATACAACTTACTGTGATATATTAAAGCTGAAAGGCCGTATATTTGCTTTGCTCCTGCTTATAAATCGTTCTGCAAATTTTGGTTACTGCACGTGTATGCATCATACTACTTTCTTACAAGTGTTGCCCGATGCTGTAGTGACTGAAAATTCGTTCAACGGAGAATTAGATATAAGTTTGAACTGCAATTATTCAGAGCAATCTATTGTTGAATCAGTAATTGTAATTTATGTAACCACATTATGTTCTCCTTCTAGAATTAAGGTTCCATAATAATTTGAATTGCTCGGTTGAGGATGATGGAATGCTGCGGGGTAATGATTGAAGACCAACGGTTCACTAGCATGTATCTCTCTTTAACAGAAACCACATGATCGTGAAACGGAAGGTGCACTTCCCAGTACGTGATCATCCCCTGCTGTGATGACAAGCCTTTACTATTTGCGCTTGTTCTGATATCCTTTCTTTAATAGCGAAATGAACAAATAGTGATTCCTATATTACTTTGATAGCACAGTCTTGGCATACGCATTGTAATCACCAAAATACCTAATAAAATCATCTATCTTGATTATCGATGAAGCGATCGACACTCGGGCAGTATTTGAACATTTGCACGGTAGATGCAGTTGCTATCTATATAGGCCGAGTCGTGTCAGTCCTCAAGTTGCTAATTAAGAGGAATCAGGCTACCTAGTTGCCAATCTGCATTTTCTGTGTGTTTGCATGTTATGAGTGTCATTGCTTGTATATGGCAGGATCAAAGACACCGAGTACGAAGTACGACGACTCTTTCGTCCTTTCAAGAAATTAGCCTCAACACAACACTGTCACCTTTCATATGATATAAACAAGATATGTCAGCTTAACAACTCAGATATTATAGCACACGATTTACTGGTAGAGGTAAATTTTGGGGCTTCGACAAATTCAAGGTCTATTCGAGGTTTGCCTATATTGTGTAAAGCATACGTTCCTCAAGGCCAGTATCCCCGTCTAGCAATGATATAGCCTATGAATTGCATCTTATGTGGCTGTGAGTCATACATAGAGCAGGTGATTATCAAAGCAGGTGCTTTGCCAACCTGTCTGTTGGCTTCCAATAAAGCCTTAGATTGCAACCAGCATTCGCCTTGCACTAGCACGCTAATTTCTATTTACGCTCCATCGCCGTTTTCAATGATTGACATCTACAAGCGTCTGATGTAAGATCCAAAACTCCATATGTTGATTGATCAGGAGAGAACTTCACATCATGGCAGGGTCGATATATTACCATGCTTTGTTATTTTCCGTGCAATGTATCACGTATGTGTATGTTGCTACGAACCTATGATGGTTTTATTACATTTTACTGTGCGCATGGGTTTGACGTATTTTATAGTGGTGACGATGATACATTCCAGGGTAAATTATTGTGCTTAGTGTGTGTCTTAAAAATAACTACTCTTGCAGGATTTAGTTCAGCATGCTTCGGTACAGAGTGTATTGGTGCGATTGTTCCGGACTGAGTTGTAGCATCGAATATAATATGATAATGACCACAATGATAATATTATTGCTAGTATAGTTGAAAACATATCTCAATCCACGCTTAATAAATACCATGTATTCTACGTTATATTGGTAGAAATTTTTCTGAGTATCTACTTGGATATAATTCGAAATCAGTAATACAATGAGTTATAAAACAGATCAAGGCAGCCTTTAATGGTATGCAGGCATCTTTGAAACAAATCAGCTGTCCCACATTTTATATCGAATAACAGTCCAGCTTGTCATTGTAAAATGCGTGGCTCTGTACAGTATTTGTTTTTTTAAAACCGGACCCAAGGTGCATGTTTTTACGTATAGGACTAGCTACAAATCATAGCAAAGCAAATTTATATAGAAATAATATACTTTTTATATATATACATATATATATATATATATATATATATATATATATATATATATATATATATATATATATATATATATATATATATATATATATATATATATATATATATGCACTCAGCAATCAGGGACACGGTCACGGTCACGGTTGCTGTTGAATGTATTTTTAGCTCCTGCTTTTTTTAGGTCTATTAGTTCGCTACTCAAAAATAATGCTTCTCAAAATGTACTGCCGAATAGAATATTGCATTACAAATAAAAGCTTGTTCTTGCTTAAGTGAGACCCATAGCAGTACGTGGCCTATAGTTGCCGAACTGCTTTACCGGGAAACAACAACAACAACAACAACAAGTGAGACCCATAATCAGCTAACATTCACTATTTAGGTATTTCCAATTAAGCCGACGCATTGGTTAATCTAGTGATTGAGTGAGCACAAATATTTCTCCGCAATGACATTCGGATCATTGCAAAATACTACAATGCCAAGATTATGTGAGAATTAGACCGTACATCGTCTACTTATTTAGGACATCACTGTAGAAGCTTGCTATCGAACGACTCGAGCGAGCGACATCTGTCTACATTACAGCGAGAAGACGTGGGGATATATGGGATCAAATGCTAATAAGGGCTCTTCCATCATGAAATGTCCATCCAGTAACGAACACTCTTCCATGTAATATTTATACAAGATCCTATGGCATGTATGTAAAGATGCGGATTTTTCCACAATGTGACAGGTCAAAAGGCTCTTCACATCTCACTAACCCTAAGCTGTCGCATTTTGGACAAATCCGCTTAGGTTCCTTACATACATGCCATTGGATCTTGTATTCCCCCAGTACCGCACTAAAACGTGGACAGCAGAGTGAGGACAGTGATACATGATTGAACGATTCCTCTTTTAACGAATGCGACTTTTTCATTTAATCGAATATTTGTTTGCAAATTACAATTGCTCTTTGATTCATTCACATATAAAGACATATTCGTGCCGTTAAGTACAATGCTACTTCATCAATTCAAAGCTGGTAACTCGCTATATCATGCGTATAAATTACTCAACAAAATCAACTTAACGCCTGTAATAAAGTAGACACACACTGTGACCCTGTGTGCACCCGAATGCTGTATGTTGTGTTCAAAACATTTGGCCAAGGGTCGACAGTAGTTTGAAATTGAAATGGCGCTATAAAATGTATCTACAATACTATTCAATCACATTTATTTAGACATGTGGAAAACCAAGCATTGTCATGTCATTCTGAATGTGGGAACTCTTCTGATGTGTCAACAGTGATTTATTATTACACCTTATGTTAAAGGAAGAATGCCTCTATTAACACGAATTTCCATTTTCACAGTTGATCATTTGTATCATGCTGGCCTCTGTGGTGTAATTTATTTATGAACGCCACACAAAAGGATAATCTGATTTGCTATTATCATATTGGTATTCAAGCATGCTTTCCTAAACGTTACAAGACGTGATATACTAACAGCATCAGACATGTGAGCTTGTGTGATATTAACGTTGCCTAATCATATATTTGCCAGTCATGCAATCTGAAGTGATCATGATCATGATTCTACTAATCACCTCTTTTCGTGCAACAAGTTGATATGGGAAGCTGTCATACGCTGAATGTTATGCGCTCTGCGTGACACAGACAGCAAATGCAATCTGCATTGACACATTTCTTTTGTTAATCCATCTATGCAGAGCGGCGTGTGTCTTAATTCTAATAAGAATCAAAGGCAATCTTTCAATTGCTATGGGTTTGTTACCTGAAGGCCAATTTGATTAACCACGTTATAAATCTTGATCAAATTCGGTAAAACTTTTGATTCTGAATAGTGTTAGCCTGTCAGCATCTATCTTAAAGTTCTATTTCTTGTTTGTGGTACAAAATACGGCAAGCGCCACAATGCTCTTAGTCACAAAACAATGATGACAACGATGAAGGTGATAATAATGATAAATAGGTGATAATGACAATGATAATTAAGGTGATGACGATTATGATTATGATGATGATTATGACAATGATAATGATTATTATGATGATAATGATGATGATGATGATGATGATGATGATGATTATGATGATGATGATAATGATGATGATGATGATGATGATGATGATGATGAAGATTAGGAGGAGGAGGAGGAGGAGGAGGAGGAGAGGTGGAGGAGAGGAGGAGGAGGAGGAGGAGGAGGAGGAGGAGGAGGAGATGAGGAGGAGGAGGAGGTTGGTGGTTATGATATCATGATATGCATAATACTGATGCTGACCATATTTATCACCATCATCGTCATCATAATCACGACCATTATATTAGCCAATATCCGAAGACATCATCGACGGATCTGCCCAACTCAAGGTGCAATATAGTGCAATATAGTGCAAATCGTTTGAACTGGGGGTTTATCCATGCTTCCTCCGTCTCTCCTACAAAGCCTTACAGCGATCGTACAATGAATAGCACGCCTGGTCTGGCGGGGCTGCCTACAAGACATGATCTCTGACGCAGGTTCAACAGCCAATCAATTTGCAATTACTGCGCTGGCACCAATGTTAACAGCAAATCACTATTAATAGGTCACTGCAAGCTTGTTTTTGTTAATGGAATGGTAGTTTTTGAGATGAGCGAAAGCCTGGTAATGTTTCCTCGATATGGATTTGCAATCTGAGAACCTTTTCAGCTTTGCAGGTTGACGATGTCCTGACGCTGTAGTGTCGGTAGAAGCTGCTCTGAATACGCATAACAACCTCACTGATTAACCCCCAAATTCATCCCATATAAAGGGAAGCATGGTTGCGAGAAGGCACTATTGGGACAATTCCTATCATCTGATTAACACGCAAATGTAAAATTAGGTCGTTCTACATGTTTTAGTGTTCGCTATTATATTCCATAAGCCTTTCCCTAGTGCCTAGTGGATAATTTATTGATTAAATTGGATGGCGTCCATAAACTGTGAGCTAACCATGACTATCGATGTCACGACGTTGACTCAAAAGAGAGCACTCTTAAATTCGTGAGTGTTTAAGCATCAATAGCAAAGTCATTAATCCATGCTGATGAACCATCGATACTTGGCGGCAGTGGCAATGTTTTAAATCTTAGTTGATGAACCAGCGATGCTTGACGGCAGTAGCAATGTTATAAATCTTTGTTGATGAACCAGCGATGCTTGACGGCAGTAGCAATGTTATAAATCTTTGTTGATGAACCAGCGATGCTTGACGGCAGTAGCAATGTTATAAATCTTTGTTGATGAACCAGCGATGCTTGACGGCAGTAGCAATGTTATAAATCTTAGTTGATGAACCAGCGATGCTTGACGGCAGTAGCAATGTTATAAATCTTTGTTGATGAACCAGCGATGCTTGACGGCAGTAGCAATGTTATAAATCTTTGTTGATGAACCAGCGATGCTTGACGGTAGTAGCAATGTTATAAATCTTTGTTGATGAACCAGCGATGCCTGACGGCGGTATCAATGTCATTAATATGATTGTTGAAGAATCAGCCATCTCTAGTACTTGATAAAAAAGCAAACAAACAAGCTGACTACTGATCTTATCGGCTTAGGTTTGTCGCAACAATCGTTACCTGACTCAGATAGCCGTTTTACAGTACAGTTTGGTCTATACCGGTACAGTATGGTCTATCCCGTTTTTCACGAATATATTTCGTACGTTCTGGAGTATCAATCTATCTTAATCGTAGGCATGTGAGAAAATTTTTATTCACCTGGGTTATATTTATCATATTTAAAGTAAGGGATTCCATGTAATCTGTGATAGGGCAAGCCGTTAATGCAGATAGCTTCTAAACATATTTTTTATGACAATAAGGCATTAGAAATTAGCTATTCTTCATCATATGTTGGAGATTAACAAAGAGCTTGTATTGGGACACATTGTCGGCAACGCTATAACAGGTTCAAACAAACCTAATGAACGCTGCTCTAGCGCGGCAGTTGGTCTTAGAAGAGGCGCCGGATTTTGAACGACGAATTTATTAAAAACTGCTTTTCTACTAGAATGGAAAGATATTGGGATATTAACAGGATTTGTAACATTTTGGCTGACAGTACCGTGCATGGCAATTAGCTTCACCGTAATGGACGAGATTTATCTACGAATGAAAACCACTCGGAATCTTATCTCATAGTTAATTTCTAAAGATTCCAGCCG
Organism: Urechis unicinctus; assembly: GCA_034190875.2. Taxonomy (NCBI): domain Eukaryota; kingdom Metazoa; phylum Annelida; class Polychaeta; order Xenopneusta; family Urechidae; genus Urechis; species Urechis unicinctus. The sequence goes on from CM067357.1 coordinate 7,304,590, forward strand.
AAACGTAACAGAAGTCTAAAACTTCTAACAAGAAGACTTTGCACGCTAAAACGAACATAACTGTATCTATTTTATATCATTTCTTTATATACATGTGTCATTACAGGTAATTTTCAGAAGAAATGTGTAGTTGGCTTCTGCAAGCGCTCATTAGACCGCACAATAACTGTCTATAATGCATTATGCAACAGCATAAAAGAGAAGATATTGTCACAATTTATTTCCATATAAACACAAAACGCCAAGCAGTGGTTCACGCAAACGAGCTAGGTGTGCATGGCAAAGCGCAATTGTACGATGAGTCATTGGATGTGCTTGCATTTAACGAGACACCAATGCAAATGCAGACCAATAATTACCATAATCACTGGATACGCTCAATCAACCATGAAATAAGCATTACTGATTGTCATTACTCAGACCCATTTGAATTAATTTAATTGAAGTGACAGCTATTGGATGGTGTAAGAAACGAGTACAAACCAAACACTGATGTGCCCAGCCACTCTTTAACAATCAATTGCCTAATTTATTCATTTACCCTCCCGATTGTTATCGTAATCCGTCAAGCTATCACCTACTTATTTATCATACATATATGACAATGCATCAAATTATTTTTCAGCTAGTCAAAATAATTTACCCTCCAAGAATGAGAAATACATTAAATTTAGAATGGCGAACAATAGTCAATTACTGAGTTCGGACCAGGTGAGTTATAAGCATCAACGAATCCTCGATTTAAATATAATGTTAATAGCGACTTATTAAGATATACGCAACTAACATTCATCCCTTAAAAAAACCCTTTATGAGATTCAGTCATTCACTGTACTAAGTCTAACATAATTGTAAAATCCTAAAAAATAAAAGTGGTCTAAATGCAGTTTCACATAAAATTGTTTTTGGAGGCATCCATACAACGTGACGTTCAGCAAATATGACATTCAAAAAGTATATTATCAGTGCTTTGATGTTCAAATGTGATTGGTTTTACTAAACGGGTACAATGAAGATGTGGATGATATGTATCAATTGCTGATGCATATGATTTCATTCCATCTTCCTGAGAACGATATACGCATAAAGATCTATCACACAACATGTCATAAAATGCACCTAATGTTTAATCGAAGAATATAATTCATATAAATTAAGCGTAACACAAAGAACTTGCTATCAGCTTTCATTAATACCCTACGGACTGTTTGCTGATAATGTCTACCTAGACGACATCCACATCGAATCGAAAACATTCGTCGCTAATACTATGGGTGTTAACCAAGCAATCAGTAACGACAAAGTTACCAGTGACGGTTAATACCAATGAGCTGTACAGCGAGAAACATGTACCAACCGTCGATAAATCCATAAACCATGCCTGGGGCATCTTATCGAAAGCCGGTGCTTAGAAATTAAGTAGCATATAATAATGAAACACATGTTCTGATGCATAAATGATGTCTGAATTTCATAATGGTTGCACAGGTCTAACCATGAGACTCAAACCATAAGTTTGATTCTTTTCACGTCTTGGTCAGATGCCTTGGTTGCACAAGTGCGACTGTGTTTGATATTATATTCATCATCCACCATATGATTCTAAACAAAACGTAGCAGATAAGCATCTTTCGCCATCTGAAAGCCATGATAAGCGGAAGTCAGATGCTTTATTGATATAATATGCAATGCGATTGGGATTATCCTTCCATGTGCATATGTATTTCTACACATACACTGTAACCAAGCAATCGAAAATGAGCTATCCGAAACTACCTGGTGCTGTCGTTATGGCAAGCCATCAGTCTGATTGCATAATCTTCCGGATCGGAAAATGCACTTCATCTGTGTAGGTAAAAGGTGTGCAAAACCATCTGTTACATCCGTGATATGTGTGAATGGGTAAATATGATTGTGAATGAACCGAGGTCTAAGATATATTTTGTAATTCAAACATCACGTGTATTCCTCAATATTTGTTTGATATACGTTGTAGCTAACGGTGAGTCACCGGAAGTTGCAGATCGCTTGTTTGTATTCTATCACGCGCGTAAATGCGGGACTGGCAGGGTTAAATTTGGCCATCCAATACAAACACAATTAGCATGATATCCATGACAGAAAAAGACTCTCAATTAGCATAAACACACTGTGACCATAGAAACAGTATTCCATAATACCTTAAAATATATATCACAAGCGTGACACATTAAGGGGTTTATAGTACCACAGTTTCGCTTAGTGTGTTTTCTGTAGACAGGCGTTTTTTGCAACACGAAGTGACTTTCATGTATATACAATGATATTAGAGAGGTTTACATTCATATACGGTTTATAACCAACATCCTCCTGGAGGCCAGACACACAGCGACTTGATGTTCCGTCAGACAGCAGGATAATATGACGCGACAAGAGACCGAATTTGTAACTCGCTACGGCAGATAGTAATGTACATCGCAAGGTAACAATCATGTCATTTATATGAATGATAAACATTATTGATATCACCAAGTGTGCTCAGATTATTTGTTTACTACAAAGAACCACAGGATCGTCATTCTACCCGCCTATGCATCTTCTCTGTTATATAGCATCAGATAGACTTCTCGGTGAATACATATCATTGGGCTAGCAGCGTGCGGTCAATACAAACTGTTGTAAATACACATGGAAGAACGATTTGATACACATTTAGATTAATCATAGTCTTCTATGTGTCTACAATGATTTGATTGTATTGTTGTACCTTTGAAGCAAACATTACAGAAGGGGATCAACGGGAAGCAAGAAGTGGTCAGCTATAAATAAGATTTTTAATAAACAAGCATTTTTAAGATAAACGCATCGGAGGCTATTTGTCTATTTTCATAGTTATTCATACTTGTTTTAAGACCGTCTTCGATAGCCTTTGTTCAGATAACCGCATCAGAGACTATTTATATTTTCATAGCTTCTCATACTTGGTTTAAGACTGCCTTCGGTAGCATCGTTATAGATAAACGCATCGGAGACCACTTTTCTATTTTCGTAGCTATTCATACTTGTTTTAAGACCGCCTTGGGTAGCCTCTGCTTGAGGTAGCCTCTGCTTGGTGCCAAGTCAGCATCATAAATAAGTCAAAATGCGCCCTATAATGGCCCCGTTGGATTGAAAGCTGCTTTATTAATCGCGTTCGAGCGTTTTTACGACCTTGCTTTTTTTAACATTGCTCTAGTTTTGTTTCCGAGCGGTAGCAAGCTAGCATACGCAATTCGTATCATTATTATATAAATATGCCATTTACCACTTACATACTTCTTTATGTTTGGGTATGCTTAAGTTTATTCATAAGTTATGCTTAAGTTAATTCATTCTTCGAAAGAGTTGCACTGACGTTGTAGCAACATAGTTTTCTAAAACACTTGGTGTTATGATGCAGGTTACCTTCCGTTACAAACATGACGTCATGCTGAGTTCTTTGCGTGGTTCCGGATATGCTAAACTCGGCTGAACAAATATATCTGCGTAGTTGATTCGATCTTTTGTTCATGATAAGTATTCTATTATGTTTTTTTCGCAGAAGCGCGTCTTTTTGTTATATGCATCGTCAAGCCCAAACAATATGTAGCCCCAAAGGCTAAGCGAAGCCCTCCGTTGTCAGATTGTCTAGTTTCATATGTATCGTCATCCATAAGCTACCATGTAAGGAAGCAAACAATATGGTAGCCCCAAAGAGCTTATAGTTAATCACTATTGGTTAACTCGCGCCTCCCGAGGTAATACGTTACCTGTGCGCAGCATGGTGCTTTGCCCTTGTATGCTCTGATTCATTCGGGGGAGTGGTCATCTCGACCTAACAGAAGACGACATAGCTTTAAGAGACGGCGAGCCCCGACATATGGATCAACAGTGCTAATGCCGATTTCATGATAGCGTCATATGAAGGCCGTCGTGTGTGTCACTCATTTTCTGTATTACCGCACTGCTAGTCGGAGTAAACCCTCTTACAGTAAGTATGCAGATATCAATACAACTTACTCTGAAGAAGCTATTGCTTATTTTCTGGATGAATGTGCGAATGGTTGCAACGCAAGCTCCCTACTATAAAGCATCCGTCAGCCATCAACGATAGTGTATGTGTTGTTACTAAGTACGTCAAACTGAACAACACAGAGGATATTCACCCGGCACATATTCTTATGAACTTGAAATTTATCAACGCGTTAATCCAGACAGACAGAGGCATAGAACAACTAGAATTATATCTATAAAACAGGCAGTCAATACGATCAGTGCAAGAATAACGCTGCTCTTATTATATAACGAATGACACACTTAGCGTAGCGTTTTGCTCTTTGGCCCCTCTACCAAAATTTCGCCCTGAAATTATTATGACTGACGTCATGTTTGCAAACAATTAGCAAACAAATATTATATTATTGAGCTACATTTTGCGCTGTATGCACTGTGACATACATTCATTGAAGAATCATGTAAAAAATGTTCCACATACAGATATCAGTACATCTGACTCTAAAGAGCCTATATTCTTGTTTAATGTGCGAATGGTTGCAACGCAAGCTCCTTACTATGAAGCACCCGTCAACCATCTACGATAATGAATCCTGTTAGTTAGTTAGTCAAACTGAATAACACAGAGCATATTCACCCGGCACATTTTCTTATGGACTTGGAATTTATAAACGCATGAATCCAAAAGACGGAAGCACAGAGCAACTACAACAATAGCAATAAAACAGGCGGATTCGGTCATTACGATCAGTGCAGGAAATACGCTGCTCATGTTATATTACGGATAACACAGCATGCAAACACTGCCAGATAATCTTGTTTTGGTGACATTCCCGTGCAGCATAACCTCCCTTCTGTCCAAACTAGCCACATCAATATTATGTGAGGGCTATTTCACATCGACAAAGAACATACGGCTTCTAAATCCCGCACTTTTCACATCAGGTGGGGCACTGGGTATCAGAGTAGCTGTGATTGATGCTGAGCAATGCGTCAATGTGACATCCAGGCCGATACATCAAGGCCAGTCAAGCTGTCCCGCCCAAATTTAATTGCAGCTACTAGCAGATCGTCCTTGTTAAAACATTATAAATGAAAATTATCAATGATGTATTCATGAGGTAGGATTCCCAAATATATCGATCAACGGGAAAGTGCATGAAGCCCATTTACAATGCAAATCTTTAACTGTCTGGAACAACATCAAAAACACTTACAATCGTAACCATTGGCTCATTATACCCCATACAGCTATTTGTAAGCATTCTGAGTGCTCCTGCTAATAAGCACAATCAATTATTGCATAAAAAAACACCTGTCAGATTGCACACCCGGCTAGGCCCATCTCAGCTGCATCTCTCATGTGTATTCCAAATGGCTCTTAGATTTGATTGGTAGTTCTGCCACGGATGATTAATTTTATAGGCCCGGGGAAGAAAATAATGGAAAATAGAAATACAGACCAACCAATGAATCGACAGACATTCACATTGCTTGTAATCAATATGCCCGTGGGCCAATATAATTAGCTATGAAGATGTAATCATACACTAGAAAATTAGCAGCATATAAAATTGGAGATTTCACTAATGTTGCACTTTGATGTATAGCTTGCAATATGATTGAGGGTTGGCAAACTAATAACTTACAATAGTGGTTGAAAGCATTTCCCATATGCTGGTATGAAGATGGATCGGAAACTGTTGAAAAGATATCCGCGCATCAATGGTAAAATTTACCAATTGCTACACAAACGACACAACCCATTGTACTTAAGCATGCACTCCTTGTTGGTAAAGTGACACTATTGCTTAACGCTTAAATTTGTAAATATTTGAATGAATATCGACTTACTGGGGTCCCGATAACAGTTCGGTATTCAAGGATGCCGCAATCTGTTGCCAGGTATGAGCTACATGTTAAGCTGGCATCGAACGATATTTGACAAGTGAGAGGATATGTTCCTCCTTGACTGTCAGGATATGTGTAGCAATAGTATTTACTGTGACAGGAGAGCTTTAACTGCGATTGGAAACCATTCGCTCGGTACGTACATCAATATCGGCATGAGTCAGTAGCGTTGGCACAAAGGTTGCCTTTTATTTAATTTCGTGAGCGAACCAGCTGGTCACTAATACTCAAATAGTATGTGAGCAATGTAAGAGGTTATTCTCAGGATTGCCTGTGAAAAAATAACGACCATAATTCTTGCATTTAGTCTATTGCAGCGAGATTAACAATACAAATGTCTGCTTATTTATCAATTACGTCACTAATTCGTGGTTGATGTCACTTGCTCGATAATCCGTAAGCTTTGCTAGCTATATTTTCTGTTATTTACCCGGTGATGTCTTCGTCATGAATGACAATGGATGGAGTGTATCATAGAGCTGATGGCATTGATCGTGCTTATTATAGAATTGCTGGCATGTATGGTGTTGGCAATTATGGTATAGAACTGATGGCATTTGCGGTGCCTATTATAGAATTGCTGGCATTTATGGTCATCAAACTGATGGCATTTATGGTGTTTATCATAGAACTGATGGCATTGATGGTGTTTATCATAGAACTGATGGCATTCAATTGATTGTGATGTCTCGTATCGATTAAAACCAGCGATCAAAAATCATTTAGTGGCTGGAAATGAGTGATGGAAAGCCTATGAGTTCGATCGATAACACATTCGCCCAGTTCGCAACATATGAATGAATGGCACAATGACACATATGACGGCACAGTTATCCCAAATGAGCTTCAGGTAAGAAATTAACGGTTAATTACAAGCTACTCACAATTTGTGGGAAGGGTAGGAGTCTTACAATGGCAAAATGAGTATTTGCAATGCAAATTAACTTCACTAGGTGATAGATCCCCTGGTATAAAATAAATGATCAATTGCTACCAAGCAAAACTTTACTTGGGTGATATGCTCTATGGATTGAATACATATTTAATCGCAGTGCATGCAGATGGGCACAAGATTCTAAATAAATATGTAATTATTTTAGATAATCATTAAGATTGCCCTAAGCAGATAATAACAAAGCAGATAATAACAAAGCAGATAATAACAAAGCAGATAATAACAAAGCAGATAATAACAAAGCAGATAATAACAAAGCAGATAATAACAAAGTCAATGGTTATTTGAATGATTTCAAAGCACAATTTGTTAATGGGATGACCAAGAAGTAAATGTTTTTGCATTCAACTGTTATATCATACTCTAGACGAACCATTTGTATATGCACAGTTATGCTTGCGTTAGGACATGCATGCTGGGACAATCTCCAGAGACAAGGTGAACTAATATATAGACCAATGTATCATATCATTGCCAAAATGGCTTACGTTACCTGAACTATAGGACACATATCAAACAGTTTGGTCTAGGTTAGGTTAGTAATGGTAGCTATGACTAGACAGAGAAAATGGCGCTTTTTCCACTTCATTGGTATAGAAATCAGCAATGAACATTTACATTGCTCTTATTGTCAAATGGACAAATACAGGGGATCAAATAACAAGGTATTATTACCATTGAAAAGGGTACAGGGTTAAGTGCAATCAAAAGATAAGTGCCGGCAGTTGTGCATATTTAATGTGCCATCAGATCAATAATAATAACCAGGATGTACCCCCTCATAGGTGCAACCAAACTTTAGTAAGTAACATTTATCAATAATGTAGCTAAAAATCATAAAACAAATTTGATTGCGGTTCTTCTAATATTCGATAAGCGGACTTGGAACAGGATGCTTATTTGATTTATGCCTAATGATTGCAGGAGCATACGCGAAATATCCAAACAAGGAATTGCAGATCGCGCTATAGGAAATAAGCCAGGCATTTACAATAATCGTCAATATGCAGATTTCATTAAAAGTTTGTATATCAATATATCTATAGGAATGGAATTGCCTCAGTTCCAATCCAAACGTGGCTTATTATTTATTTTATACATACCCGTACACAACGTCCATATAGGTCAAAATGCAAAATGCAAAACCATGAAAAGAGCAGCTATGATTATATATGAATAAACCCTTTCATGTCGTCTGTACTTTCAAACATGTACCGTCACACATGCAACTATCATTCATCTCCTGTTTGATATGAATATCACAAATAGAACAAGGCGCACCACAAGGAACACAGCGGAACATATTTTATAGCATTATGTGACATTTTCTGAACCATTACGTCTAATGACGTCATTTTAGGACTGGCTTAGGACTTAGATAGACCGCGGTATGTCACATGATTATATCAATCAAAAGATATATGGTGACAAAAGCGAGACAGAAAAAACCCACCGCAATCAGTCACCAAACAATAGAGCTGTATTTTACAGGTGTAATTTATGTGGATGCTGTCACATGAAAAATATCTGTTAAATATCATGCAATGATATCGAACGGGAGAAACCGGTTTTTTCAATTGACGTCAGTTGGACAACCCCGCCATCATTAATCATCGCCGTCGAATTTGTACAATGCTTCGCCATCGACGTTAATAAAGTACAGATAATTCATTAGCCAACCATATCATCGACTATCAAATATACAATAATTCATCTTTAATTAACGCTTTATTAGGCCATTAACTCGCTCTCATTTCTGTGCGATTCTTCATATTTATGGTATTATCATAAATTATTTTTTTAATTTACCCATCTAGTACCTACTTCAGACACATTATCGCCCATTGTACCATCACCTGATAAGCATCAACTCTATAATAAATGCAAGCTTAAACAAATTTACATTAATCTTCAATATCCTACCTTAGAACATGTACGAAATAGCCAAGCAACATGACAATGAAAGCAAACCACTTGCAGCCAACAAATTTTTGGGAACTGCCCATGAAACAATTTTTAAACTACTTTAATTTGCCTAAATAGGTTATATATGTTTGCTGTCCATTGGGGTGAATATCTTGCATAATGATTTCGATACAAAATTTCCCTGATTTATGGACGAAGGTCCGAAGGTGATGACTTCTGACGCATTTAAGCCGTTTTGTATGCACACTCTTTCTGGTGGCGGGTAGGCAGCAGGGTTTTGGACATGGATTCATGAAATGCGATAGCCTGGCTAGATTGCGAGCACAATGCAACACTTCTGAATTTCTGCATTTACGAGCGGCTGGTGCACACGACAGTTGGTCAGTAATGATTTACGCACCGGAAGCAATATGACGAAGGATATGTCACTCAGAGAATAAATGCTGATGTAGTCGCTAAATGCTTAAGCAACTTCATGCATGTTGTTGATCAATGAATTTCCTATCCCTCGTGAAATGGGAATCGTCAGGGCTGATTCAAAGATGCACCGATTTCTCGTAGAAAGGGGCGTTTATTCCAAAGACAGCGACAGATCAATTGAGCCAACTCTATCTTAGTACCCACGTTATAGCGTCATAACGTTACAGCAGAAGTGCATTCGCGATGTGATTTTACGCAGGTATAAAACCAAAGAGTGTATAGCTTCGCCAAGAGGGTTCACTTCGAGTCGCTGTGTAGTGATCGCTTCGCTAATTATAATACACTGCTACCGTTAGTTGGCGCTACCATGATATAAACAAAAGCACATGAGAATACTGGGCTGACGTCACTGTGATTGATACAATATGAAAGAAATGCCAACTTGATCAATAACCCGGATAGACCTATCGAAAACAGTTCGCCTCTCGCAGGTCTACGCAGTTAACTATTCTCGTTCTTTAATGTCTGCATGGTAGATAGTGATATTATATTGTCAACAACCTTTTAGAGCGAGGAAGCTGGCCTGGGGTTAGCCCTACAAGACGTCTGCGTAGACGTCTTACCGTTTCTCGAAACAACGCAACGCGAATATTTTTAGATCGATTCAGACAACTACCAACACCAAACATACACAAGTGATGGAGTTATAGAATGCAATGATGTTTTACGGACGATTTTATCCCTTTTCGGCGGGGGATTTCATCCATGGTAATTATTTATAGTTTGATCAATTTGGGAAGCGGTAAAAAGTCAGAAACACAGCAAGATGTTTGTTTACAAGTTCAAGACCACATGCACTGCGTATGCACAGAAAGACGACGACTCATGCTAAGCCCGGGGGGGGGGGGGGGGGCTTAAGTGTAAAGATATAGTATACATGTGCCGCACGAAGGGGGTGGTTTTTTCGACATCTCGACTTTTACGACGGGTTAGACATTCGCATAATACCTTGTACGATGGAGTATACTTTTTCTCATTCTCAACGAGTACTACGGGTACAGGTTTTCGAGGTCCCGCGGCACACCCCTATCCGAGTTAGGGTAAGTGCCCCCCACTTGGGATGCAAAGGCAATGCGGGAAATCGCGAGAATTAATAGTTTCCAAAATGGCAGACTTCGTATCGCGATTTGTTCGGAAACGAACTATCGATGGCATTTATTGAAGAATAGTGTCGAGTGGTGGTAAGTTTTTTGGAGCGAAAGGTCTATTTTTTGTAAAGGCTCTTGATATATGTTATTTTCTAGGTGCGAAATATAGCCCTTCAACCCAAACGAGAACACGCCGACTGTGTTTGACGAACTCTTCGTAACGGTATAAATTCATGTTACCGTTACGACCGGAGCTAGCCTGGGGTAGACTTTAACATTTGTTCGCTTGCCAGGGACATGTGAAGATCGCTAAGCTATGTGAGGATTATAAAATTATACATGAAATACAAAGCCGCCATCAGGCGACGATTCTATGAAATCAACAAAAGCACATGGGATTGTTGATCTGATGTCTCGGGGTCGGTGTCTGTTGAATACATGGAGTCATCTGATTGGTCGAGGCTACCACTGCTCCGATTTAATCAGAGAATTTCCTGTGGTTTGAAGGGACGCTATGGCAAAGCACGGCGCCCAACAGGTGGATTCGTCAAATTTATTTTCTCTGGCTGAGACTTAAGTGAGCGCTCTTAGCGAAGCTATACACTTTTTGATAACATCCAATGGCATGGCAGAAAAAAATATACCACGATAGGGTGAAAACTTTCGGCATTGCTTTCAATATGTAATTTATCAAATGCATGTATATAAATCATAAACTATGATTAACTATTCATACTAGGCACACTTTATATTGCAAGATCCATTCAACCTCTAAGTGGCGACAAGACTAGACACACAAGTGCTCATTCATTCGAGAGAGTCTGAATAAAATAAGTGGATCAATAAGTGGATCGAACAATATAGGAGAGTCGGGGTGGTTGAATTGTGGCCACCCCCACCCGACATCTGGCCGTATGGTTCTTGTCAGCGAACAAAGAGGAAGACGCTCAGCTAGCCCATGCATTTCCTCTTGGTGTTTTACGTGGCGTATGGTTATGCCGAATATAATGTTTTCATTCTAAAACAATTGTTGTGCATTGCTTATTACGCTATTGCAACCAATCCATTTAGAAAACAAATCAATTGAACCGTGCTAATACGTAACGAACTATGATATATTCCACAATGATATTAGAAAACTCGTGCAAAACTTGTCTCTTGCACGTAAATTTATTCTGGCGACTGCCCATACCACCTGATCTCTGTCACTCAGCTCATAGAAATTGCAAAATATTCAATATTTTGGTCTCCACTTGAAATCTGCTAAATTGTGAATTCGAGCAAATTGCTGTGAGTGGAAGCAATATCCTCGAACGACTCAAGTGTCGAAGGCATCCCCGTCCTGCAGATGTCAAATGGGATAAGTCAGGAAGTGACGATACAGCCCCTAAGTGCTCTGAATGGAGCCGCAATATTCACGGTGCTACAATGTGCAATTGCCTTGTGATTTATGGAAATCTGAAGACATTTATGACGGCATTGCAACAATGTCCATATATATTTGCACAAATATGTCGAAGATAGAGTGAGAATAAAGGCAAAATAAGTTATTAATAACTGATGCCCTTAGCTTAATGTACCGACGTGGAAATATATCTGAATATCAATATTTATCACGAAATACCTTCCCAACACTGAAATATCGAACTTCATATGCTACAAAGTTTCCCCATAGTAGATACATTTATGAAATGATAATAAGCAATAAAGATCAATATCCAGGGTTTTTCTTGGTATTATCGACGCCACTCATCAATTGTCTATTCTGTCCATAGCAACTTCAAGTCAATCACTTCCACCATGTCACTTTTGTGCTATGCACAGTAAAGCATACCATGAGTTTATCATATCTGAAAGTAATTAAGCGGGGAGAATTACAGTATAGGATGTACTTCTAATTAATCATCCTTCTCTGCAATTTCATGCTTTAGCCCACTGCATATAATGGGCTAATGAATGGCTGGATCTTTACATAATCATAATGTGTCATTTATTCTACATATAGATCCAGGATGCTATGCAAGTTATAATTATTCAAATCATAAATAATCGGTAGACATGACTTTGCAATGCCCTTTGATCACAGAGTAATTGATTATAGGTTTGGGATTGCAATATATCGAGATGTATCATTGGTTATCATTACAGGCAATGCCACGCAATAGATCTCACAGTTAGCCACTGGCTTAGATCAAGTCTGCAGTTGGTTGAAACCGAAGCGTATGTGATATCAAGTATAACAGGCAGCTGAACAACTGTGCATTGTTATCTAGAGGGCTCTAAACACTAACTCCAAAGTGCTACAATGTGATCCACGTCTTATGCATATAACAGCATATACCGGTTATCAAAAATGGTACAAGTCATATTCGCAAGTATAAAGCACAACCATTCATTACTAAGTAGATGCACTTGCTGGAAAAGGTTGATAAGAGCTGCGAGGACTATTCAGAATTGACGCATTGTGCTCTCAAGGTTAATTTCATCATACATCTAAATTTGTATTGTTAATATTCGACATTGCCTTGTGGATATGACGATTTGAATGATGGATTTGTAGCAGTGCTCTGGGGATTGGTGCAATAACTCAGAGCATTACATTGTGATGGTGATGATATTATGTGATGGTGATGAAGTATATTATATAAAGTCTATTTACATCCATGTGAATTATCATCACTTGTGTATATGGACTCACTTGCACGTCTAGATCGATACAGAACGTTAAACGCTATTGCCATACCCACACTAGGCATCAATAAACTGAAATGATGCTGGCGCGGTTGCAGTAAGGTTTGTGAACTGTGGCAACAAAGCGGGATTTACACCCGTTGGGATTTCGATAACAAATCATCCAGTTCAAATCAAGTCTGAATTATTGCATGCCATCTATTATACATTGTGTACAAAGGGTATAGGGTCTCCCAGCTTATACGGTGTAAGGCAGATGCGTGCCATTGGCTTAATTTAGATGTTTGCTTAGTTTAATAACGTTGACCATCAGAAATGTTATGTTACACTGGAATTTTTGCTTCGATCAAATGTTTGTGTCAGCTTGCTGAATAACTGACAGCCCAAACTTGATGTCGTATCAAAATTGTGTTATTGTGTGTGACATATTGGTTTGCTGATCCAAAATGTGTGAACAGAAATGCTTTCCTTTTCTAGATGGCACGTATTATTGACTCTCAAAAATATTCAGGATGTCTAACCTAATACGTTTATAAATGTGTATAAACGACTGTAGCACACAAAGCTGATAGCTACCAACCATCCTGCCCGAAACCATTCCTAAAGGTCACGTATAGTTCAATAATTCAATCTCTGCTTCAAATCAACTGAAACGTTAAATGGACCAAGATGGCGTAAGCTCAAGCAATATCCATAAACCGCTCATGTGACTCAGGCTGCCCCGTCCTGCAAATGGTAGATAAGACCAGTAGAGGGCGCCGTGGTATAGCTATGATACGCCCTGAATCCGCAGGGTTAATGCTACAGTGCCGCGACATTAATGGTGCTATAATTCGAGGTTGCCTTGTGATTTATGTAGTTCTGAGGACATTTATGATGGTATTGCAACTGCTCGTTGTAGACCGGCTCAATGAATCCGTGTGGCCAGCTACCAGCCAGGAATTAATGTGGGGGGTATCTGAATTGAGCTAAGCGGGACTTCTAGCGTAGACTGCCATTCTGACCATGAAAAAAGTATATATTTGGTATATGAGCGGAACCCCCGATACCCCCTTGGTTACGTGCCTGGCTACATCATCAACGACGATCAAAGAAGAATTAAATATTACATTATTCAGTTGAATAATGAGCTTTACTCCCGATGTTGTAGATGGATAGAGTTAATAGCAATGGAATATAGAATCAACCAACAATCTTTTATCGAATCCATATGCAAGCGTTGCACTCGATCAATCATTGCAAACACCGCTGTCATTCAAAGCAAACAGGCTTGCAAATACTTATACATATCGGAATTCACTAATATCGGGAAACAAGCCCTATATTGATCACGAAATAATGAATTTGGATGAGTACATTACGTTTCTACAGATGGAGATCTGATCAAATACACTAAGGATCAAATAGTTCAGCAACGGAATGTCTGACACACTTTCGTTGTACCTAGCACACCTGAGAAAGGTAACAAGAATGACAGAGCCATGAGTCAGTAAATAAATGAACAAACTATTGAAGTAATTTATTCATTTTGCAAATCCAGAAGCTGAAAAAAAAACCGATAACACCAGATGTCCGCGTTCTGCGTTGTGTATCCTTTGAAATGATAACACCAGATGTCCGCGTTCTGCGTTGTGTATCCTTTGAAATGATAACACCAGATGTCCGCGTTCCTTTGCGTTGTGATAACACCAGATGATGTCTTTTGTGTAATTTGAAATGAACACCCAGATGTCCGCGTTCTGCGTTGTGTATCTTTTGAAATGATAACACCAGATGTCCTCGTTCTGCGTTGTGTATCCTTTGAAATGATAACACCAGATGTCCGCGTTTTGCGTTGTGTATCCTTTTAAATGTTAGCTAGCCTCAGTTTGTGACGGGTCAATGATAAAGCTTGTTTAATTCAAACCATGTGCGTTATGGAACTCCCCATCAATCCCCCTAATTATGCACCAACAAATTAACATAACTTTGAATATTCATGCAATAGATATCACTCTTAGTGACCGCATTTGAACAACACAAATACCAGTACGACGTAAAGCGATCGTTTTGGATCGGACACAAATACTAACTGTAATCACAGGTTGGTTTTGTAATGACACTTCTACATTTCAATTTCATCTGTATCAAAAATATGACACACATCGATATGCAGCACACAGGGGTAATATAATAAAGTGTCTATAGTATGATTAATTCAATGCAAGTCTTCTTGGCATTGTAAGATGTTTAGATGTTTCTCTGAGGTACAACATTAACAAGATAGCATTACCACGGGTTTGTATATTTCATGAAATTTACCACTTTTGTATGTTCTAGAATGAAATTTTCATTGGAACAACTAACTATAATTCTAAATAAATAAGCTACAGGAACATTAATAGTTACTTTCCCACACAAATATCATATATGTTAGAATTTCATAAAGTATGTGTTCTCCTGTGTGCTGAGATGTGGCGACTTTGACTGAAAGATTTTCCACAAATACCACATTTATAGGCTGGTTCACCCGTGTGCACCGACATATGTCTTTTAAGGGAACATCCCATAGAGAAAGCTTTTCCACATATATCACATTTGTATGGTTTCTCGCCAGTATGCGTTCTCAAATGTCTTGTAAGATCGTGGACTCGATTGAAAGTCTTCCCACACATGTCACATGTATTAGATATGGTACCAGTATGTGTTATCATATGTCTAGTGAGATGGCTTTGAAGACTGAAACAGTCTCCGCACAATTCACAAGTGAACGGTCTTTCAGCAGTATGTGTCCTCATATGTATTCTCAGACTGTCTCCGTCAGCGAAGCACATCCCGCATATGTCACATTTGTCGGATATATTGCCTGAATGAGTTTGCTCATGCCCGGTAAGATGCCTTTTACGATTGCAAGTGTGTGCCCTCATGTGATTCCTCAGGAAGCCCTCATTGAGCAAACACTTCCCACAAATCTCACATTTACGGGGGTGTTCCGCAATGTGGAGGCTCATATGCTGCGTCAGAGAGCTTCCTTGCTTGAAACACTTGCCGCAAGTGTCGCATCTATACTGATGACTAGTATGCGTTCTCGAATGCTTGGTAAGGTCGCTTCGTTGGCTGAAACACTTGCCACAGACGCCACATTTATAGGGTCTGTAACCATCGTGCATCAACTTATGTCTTTTCAGCGTGCCTCTCAGAGAGAAAGCTCTCCCACAGAGGTCACACCCATACGGTTTTTCGCCGGTATGGGTTCTCGCATGTCCCGTTAGGCTAGTATCTTGACTGAACGACTTTCCACAAATGTTACATTGATACGGTTTTTCACCAGTATGAACCCTCGTATGTGTTTTTAAAAGCACCGGGCCAGTAAAAGACTTGCCACAAATCTCACATTGGTAGGGCTTCACACCAGAGTGTTTCCTCCTGTGAACGGTGAGCGAGCTTCCGTCGGAAAAAGACCTCCCACAAATGTCACATCTGAAAGGTTTTTCGCCACTATGCGTTCTCACATGTTTGGCTAAATAGCTTCCAAGACCAAAAGACTTCCCACAAGTGTCACATTTAAACGGTCGTTCGCCCTTATGTGTTTGCGCGTGTCTTTTGAAATTGCTTCCACGGTTAAAAGACTTTCCGCAAACGTCGCATTCATACACTCTTTCAGAAGTTCGCGTCGTCTTATCTTTTTCAAGATGGCGTCCTTCCGAGAGGGATTTTCCATAAGTAGGCGTCATCAGGTGTTTTGTCTGGAGGTCTCCATGACTGGAGGACTCAGCAAAGATGTGACTCTCGGATGGCTCCTCTTCTGAATGCACCTGCGCATCTCCTTCGTGATTCCCAGCACCAATAACCTCATCATCACATTTGTTTTGCGTCGCTCGTAAACCCGATAATATTTTCCAACCAATAATCGGCTTTAAGGGGATCAGCTTCATTCCACGCGGATATTTTGATGCATAATCTATACCTTGTTTAACGAGAGGAACAGGCTTGCTGGAAGGGGTTCCAGATTCCCCCAGACCACCAGGGCTAATATTTGACATGTCAACAGACAACGACCGAGCCGCAGCATCGCTGTCAATATGGCTACCAGCATGGCTGCTTTCAGAACGACTGCTGTTACAGTTATCCGCAGATTGAGGTACAATTGATGATTCCCCATCACTGAGCTCCTTTTTAATACCCTGAACCAAGACATATTGGTCTGAGTGCAAGTCCGTGTGCACATCATCATCTTGGGTTTCCTGTTTGATCAGCGCTTTAACGTCTTCCATTATGAAGGATTCCGTTCCATCATTCATTACGGTGGATTCCGTTCCATCTTTCGATATGGCGGATTCCGTTTCATTTTCCGTTGTGGTGGATACCGTTTCAACCTTTATAGAGGATGATTCAATTCCATCTTTCATTGTGGTGGATTCCGTTTCATTTTCAATTGTGTCGGATTCCGTTCCATCTTCCATTGTGGTGGATTCCGTTTCATTTTCCATTGTGGTGGATTCCGTTCCATCTTTCAATGAGTTGGATTCCGTTTCTACCTTTATTGTGGTGGATTGAATTCCATCTTTCATTGTGGTGGTTTCCGTTCCATCTTCCATTGTGGTGGATTCTGTTCCATCTTCCATTGTGGCGGATTCCGTTTCATTTTCCATTGTGGTGGATTCTGTTCCATCTTTTATTGTGGTGGATTCCATTCCATGTTCCATTGTGGCAGATTCCGACCCATTTTCCATTGTGGTGGATTCCATTCCACCTTTCAATGAGGTGGATTCAGTTTCTACCTTTATTGAGGTGGATTCAATTCCATCTTCCATTGTGGTGGTTTCCGTTCCATCTTTCATTGTGTTGGATTCCGTTCCATCTTCCATTGTGGTGGATTCCGTTCCATCTTCCATTGTGGTGGATTCCGTTCCATCTTCCATTGTGGTGTATTCCGTTCCATCTTCCACTGTACCGGATTCCGTTCCATATTTCAATGTAGTGGATTCCGTTCCAACTTCCATTGTACGGGATTCCGTTCCATCTTCCACAGTACCGGATTCCGTTCCATATTTCAATGTAGTCGATTCCGTTCCATCTTTCAATGTGATGGATTCGGTTCCATCTTTCAATGTGTCGGATTCCGTTCCACCAGCTATTTTCCCTGGTTGCTTGACTTCTCCTGTTACACGTGGTCATTAGCACAAAATTACAAACATATCTGTTTATCAGCTTTACAAATATACCTTACCTGAGGATTCAGGTCCAAATGTCTCAGGACCATTTCCAACTCATCATGTCACAATCAATTCGAATTTCCAACATAAAGTCTGAATTTCTATTTTTTAACCCACAAACATGATTGTTTATGTATCTTGTGATTGCTTTGGAGAAGTATGGGTGTGGGGTGTGTGTTAGTGTGAGTGGGGGGGGGGTAGATTATGTGAGGTAGGCATAGGGCTCGACGCCCCACCAACACATTAAATCTGTAGCATAATCTAGTTGCTGTAATAAACCTGAAAATTCTCAGGTAAATCAAAACGCAAATAATTTTTAACAGACTTCGAACGGGGAGATGGAAGTCAGTAAGTTTCTCACCTGTATGCGTTCTTGGATGTGTTCTTTGAGCGATGGAAAGACGGGATGGCGTTCCCGAACATTCATATTTACAAGGTGTACCACCGGTATGCCTTTTCCTGTGCCGTGCAAGATGGATTCCAGATCGACAATACTTCCCGCAAGTGTCACATGTATAACAGTTTTTATCATCGTGCCTTCTCGCATGTTTGGTGAGATTGCTTTCGCGGCGGAAAGACTTGCCACAGATGTCGCACACAAAGGGCTCCGCGCCATTGTGCGTCCGCATGTGGTTGGTAAGACAGCTTCTGGCGCTGAAAGACCTGCCGCAAATGTCGCACTTATTTCCACCGTTGTGCCTTCTCGAGTGCTTGGTCAGATCGCTCCCTTGACCGAAAGACTTCCCGCAGATGTCGCACTTGTGCGGCTTGTCGCCGGCATGCATCCGCTTGTGTCTCTTAAGCGTGCCTCCCAGGGCGAAAGCCCGTCCGCAGAGGTCACATACGTACGGTTTGTCGCCGGTATGCGTCCTCGAATGCCCAAGGAGGTCCGTCGCTTGACAGAAAGACATCCCACAGATGTCGCATTTATATGGTTTGTCGCCTGTATGTATCCTCGCGTGGCGTGTTAAATAAGATCGGCCGATAAACGACTTGCCACAGATGTCACACTGATAGGGTCTTTCGCCTGTGTGCGTCCTCGTGTGGATGGTCAGGTAGCTCTCGCTGGAGAAGGCCTTCCCACAGGAGTCGCACGGATAAAGCTTATCACCGGAGTGTCTCCGGCGATGCCGCGCCAACTGACTTCCCTCGGCAAAAGATTTTCCGCAAGTGACGCATATAAACGGCTTATCACCTGTATGCGTTTTCAAATGACGTTTTAAATGGTTCCGACGAGTAAGCCCTTTCCGCAAGCGTCACATCCGTGCGGTTTTTCACCCGTATGCGTCCTCGCGTGTCTTGCTAAAATCTTTTCATGACTAAAAATCTTTCCACAAATCCCGCATTTACAATCCCTCTCGCGAGATCTCGTCATTTCGCGTATCACAACATGGCGGCCTTCGGAGTGGTTCTTGCTGTCACTCACCGGCAATTCAAGACGGCCATTCTCACAGATGAAGTCAATGTAATCCTGAATTTTGACAAATTTGGCCGGACATTTGCCGTCTTGCGTATCATTAAGGGGCTCCAGTTTTATCACCGCTTCGACGTCTTCCATTGTTGCGGATTCCGTTACAATTTTCCCAGTAACATCCACCCACTGGTACACATGGTCACAAATACACAATTAGGAACATGTAACTTAAACACACAAAAACACACTGATCAGGATCAATTATAACAAGTGTGCAATGAAATAAAGAAAAAGATCTTTCAACAATTTGCCGATCGCCTTCTCCGGGCGAGTAGAGAAAAAAACGGGCTCGATTATTATTCAGCACACAATCATAGATGTAGTGTGTACAGAATGCCAGGAAAGCAACCTTCTACGGATTATTTCTTGCAACTTCAACATTTCCTAGGTTATATGCTTTTGCAAAGGTGAATAATGCAGGTGACTGAAGGGGCATCCAATTCAATGGAGGGACATCTGAGGTGAACACATTTGAGATTCAGAGCTTCCTGGCTATGCCTGCGAAGAGACAACATTGTGCAGTTATTTCAAAGTGGACAGGTTCAAATCTCAAGAGCATGATATTATCCATCGCTCTTACAATATCCAACGTTCACGAAACGCTTAGGTCAAAGTTCAATTGTTGCAAAAAAAAAACAAGGGGCCAAAAAGCCTCAAAGCTCCACCGTAAAGCTATAACTATGCTTAGAGAGTTCACACGCACCTCCAACGTGCTGCTTGCCATAGAGTATATCTTAAAATCATATTCAATTTTCTGATGAATTCGGGGGCGTGGTCGTCTCGACCAATCAGAAGACTCCATATCTTCAACATAAGCCACGAAGCACAAATCCACGAGACGTATGATCAACATTTACATTACCATGTGCTTTTGTTGATGTGATGGTAGCGCCACCTGATGATGGGTGTGTAGTTCACTCATTCACATACTCAATCCATAGCATAGGAAGTTCGAGTGAGGCCTCGTTGCACAGCTATAAATAGCTATGCAAGAAGGCCGCTATCGCGATGGGTGAAAATAGGTCACATGCATAAGCACAATTTTCTAGCGAGTGTATGCGTTTAATGAAATTTAGAATCTACATGAAATCATAACTTATAATATAAGACATCTTCAGAGAATGCATAGAAGCTTTCCTTTCTTTGATACTCCACACAGTCTTTGAGATATTTCTGATCAAAGTTGAAAAACGGAACGGTAATGTTGTCACTGTAGTAATGGCCGCGGCAGGAAAATCACCTGGGCTTTCCCAGGGATTCCGCAAGGGTTAATGTATTCACCGCGGCATGAAATTTGGCAGACAATTAGAGGACGTGATACAGAACACGATAGGGAAAGCGGAATTCATGTATGTTAAAGGGTATTCCAGTTACAAACGGAAGAATTTTGTCCTAATCCCAGCGCAACAACCAGAGAATTTTTTCGCAAGTCAACCTCTCAGGCCTAAAATATAACATCTTATCTTTCTAATAATGGCGATGACATAAAACAGAACCGTCAATTAATAACGCGGAATCGACGGTTAAAGTTGGTAATATTCGGTCATTCGGTATATGTTTGGTAGGTATGTGGCAATTCCCAGCGATAAGCGTTGGCCGCCGTCTCCAGGCCCCAGCCTGGGTCTCTCGCTTATCCCGCGCAGGATGTTCACCTATATCCTGGCCTCTGATTGGATGTCGTTGAGATTTCCGCGTGAAAACCTATTTTCTCAAGCATAGACATCATCCTAAAGTTAATAGACGTTTAAAACAACTTTTCATCTAATAACTGGCGAAGTTTCATCAATATTGGTGACAGGAAACTTGAGTTACACTTGTAGGAACGTCCCCAAGTACATCCCCTCATGGTGGGGGTGTCAGCTGAACGTCGCAAAAAGCGACCGCGCTTGTGTCGCAATGTTGACTCGATAAAAACGATAATTACAGTTTACTCCCATTCATTTATGATACATCAATCGTATATATCAAAATAGAAATGACCGTTGATGCGTTTTGTCAGAAGCGGATAATTCAAACCTAAGGACGTTATAGTCGTATACCGTGGCGGACAACATCAAAAGCGCAATCGTCACGGCGCGCCCAATGCGCCATGGCGCAAGTAGTATAGGGAGTAGCGGTTCTGGCACACCAGTCTCATATGATTATGACACACCTATCTCATATGGTGCAACCAAGCCAAGTAGCTCAGAGTAGCTCTGAGATCATAATTGTGATCGTGAACATTTTTTCTACCCATGTGTCAATTTTCAAGTTGATTTTCAGTAAATTAAGGAAGTTACAGCACACTTAAGATGAACAACAACTTCAAGTGGCTAAATTGAGGGGTCCAGACTATCCCTAATGCTTTAAGCATAATAGCTGTCACCAAAACTGACCAAAATTGTAAATTCAAACACTAATAAAATCATAACCACTTACCCGATTTTCATAATTCAAAGGGCTTTTTGATCCTCTTGTTGGGCTCTAGATTCCTATCTAAAAATAATTCTTATTTGGTGTGATTAAAAATTTCATCTTGCATTGCTACTATAAGATCTTTGGCCCCACCGCTCATGACACGATTTACAATAGAACGTTATGACAACAGTAAATCATAACGTGTACGGCTTGCAGTGTATTCAATAGCACACTTTAAAGGGTTACTGAGTCCTCAAATTGTGTCACATTTGGCAAGTAATTGAATCATATTAAAGAGGCGAGCAAAACTTTACAACATTCAGCAAACTACAATGCCATCAGGAAAATTGTTTTTAAAGGGTGAATTGAAAGTTCGAACAGTGTTTTATCACACTACACCAATGATTTGATAGGGGATATAATAAATGGAAATTCAGCAAAAAAAAAAAAGGTTTGAAAGACAGCTGACCATGTTGACAAATCATGTTATCTAGAGCAAACTCAAAAAATGGCTGGGACTATGCCAAAACCTCAAACTAGGGGACCAGACTTCAAGGTTGGCCTGAAAGAAATCCCAATAGATTTTCTGACTGCTATGAAAGTTTGAATTCACAATTTAGGTTATTTATCAATAACTCGTGGATCAAAAATCACGGAGAGCTGAACTGAAGCTTTCAAGAAGATATTGACACAAGAGAGGTCCTTGTATGATTTGGGGCGGCTAGCGTGCTTCATAACATAACAAGTCATCCAAATTTTACAAAATAACGGGTGGTCAAAAAGACCGGTCACATTGGTCTAGCAATTGAACAACACCAAGTGGCATGCTCAACTGTGTTTGCAAGTTCAATTATATCATTCTACAAACAATATGCTAGCTTAATGTATTACAACAACATGTTTATTTAAATGGGTCACGTTGGGAATTAGGTCTGATACGGCATACTCCACGGGGTACCCCAGTAAATTGATAGGAACATTTTCTCTGACAAAGATTCCTTGACCAAGATGCACTGCAGTTTATGTATTAAGTTCTCTTTATGCTACTAAAAACATCGACTCACTAAGTTTGTCTGACCATATGAGAGCTAATGGCTTGTTATGACTTGTAACGCCTTGAAAATAATAACAATAAAAACTGATATGATGCTGATGTGTTTTAGCAGACTTTGGTGATGAAGAGGTTGAGACCCTGCACACACTCATTGCTGGTATTCTACAGATGGCAAGTGTGGATGTGGAAAGGATACAAGATGAATGGACCACTTTGAAGAGTGAACTGTACAGCCAAGGTGACTGGGGCCAGCAATGGAGCAGTTTGAGCTGGCCCAAGTGAATCATATGCTTGAGAAAGAGTGCTCAAATGTTTTTAATTTTGTTTGACCCAATACCACAATTCCTTCATCTATGCAAGGAAAAACATTAGCGATCGCCCGATTGTCCCTGGTTAATTTGTAGTTTGCAAGGAGAAAGTGACATGAGAAGGCTCTATGAATGATTCAAGACTGCCTGCTTCCGTTAAAGTTTCTATCAAAACTTTAAAAACTGCATTGGGTTTTTCAATAATAACTCAGTGGTCAAGGTCATTCAGGGGTCATATTTAGTTTGTAAGTGACCATCAACATAAGAGTGGTCCATATGTAATTTGGGGCTGCAAGCTTGCTTGATAAGAAAACGTGCCATCAAAAAATATTCCCATTTGGGTTAACATGATAAATGAGAGTTTTTCAATAATAATTCAGGGGTCAAAAGTCACACTGGGCTGACTTTTAGTTGAGATGGGTCCATGTGTAATTTGGGGCTGCTAGCTTGCTTTACAACAAAACGTGCCACCTAAAGTTTACGGACGGATGGACGCCCACACGCCCGAGCACAGGTATATGATAAGCTCTGCTGGAGAGCAAAACAAAAAACAGAAATCAATGTAGATGTAAACGAATAAAAGCAAGGAGGTAGAAAAAACAACAATGCGAACAACTATCCTAGGGCATGCCACGACCAGCCGATTGACTGGGCCAGATAATTCCAGCCTCTTGTCTACATTAAATCCATTGATTAATCGCCTGTTGCGAATTGCAGGAGGATACAGGTTCCTATGGACACACATGAGGAGACCTCTTTACTGTACTTCACTCCAAGCAACTGACCAGGATGTGATCTCTTTGCTTGCTGCGCACGAGACCATACTTAATGGTTTATACCGCCAGATTTTATGAAATTCTGCCCCCGTCTGCAGCAGTTAATGTCACATCCTTCCCATTGTATGAACTCCAGGCACAAGCAACAACTGAACAACCAAATGCCAGATTTTACCAACAGTTTATATACATATATTTGGGGACAAACAGGAGCGGACCCTGAGAGGACTCAATGCCGACATCTCCGAATCACATTCTTAGCCAACTTGGCTAGAAATGCTGTCAACTTGACATATGAGACGTCATGCATGGTAGAACCCCCATCACCGAGGGTCTTAGCCAGGATTTCCAACCTGCCTGTCCAAACCCCTCCCCCGGCCCGTCCATACCCCCTCCCCTGGCAAGCGTCATCGTCGTTTAACTCCCCCTTCGGTACTGTCAACACGCCACCTTCGCACAGCCATGTACCCCACCCGCCCCCTCTGACCCCCACCTGAGTGCCCCTGTCCCCCGCGATGACAGTTTGCAATGCTACGCTTTCCTTTCACAACACCCTTATCGCGATTGTGACAGTTTGCGCGACGCAAACTTGCAAGCCTACGCGCGATCGCTGCAATATCTTTTGGCACATTCTGCGAAAGAAAAACATATATTATACCAAATTGCAATTTGTGAGCTTCATGCATGAGCCAGCAAGCACACCAAAAGTTAATCAGATCATGGCAATAATGATACCATTAGGCCGACATTTCAGAATGATGCTCCAACCGACCATGCACAATGTATGCCACCCTTCTAGTTGCAGGGATGTGATTGCCCTGGCAGCTGAAGGGCTGAAATAATTTTGGCGAGGGATTTGGGGGCCGCTCAAGGCCCCCAATGGGAGTCAAAGGGGGCGAAGCTCGGTTTAATATGTTCGCCATTCTACTACAAAACAAGAAAACGTAAAAGTTTAATCCAATCTTCGCATTTTTTAAGCAAGACGCCATTGTTGTGGATCAGTAAAAGAAGCAATTTGATTGGACTAGATTGTAGGTTTCGACCAATGAGAAGATGTGTATGAACAACCATTGCGCTGCGTGTATTTCTCGGTTCCAGAAGCCCGCGAAATCGGAAATATGCGGGATCTCAGTGGCTCGTCAACCATACCCCCACCCCCACCCCCCGAATTTTTTTCCCCGGATTTACACGTTTCACAGAAATGTTCCCTGGAGCCATCGGATCTGCGGAAATCCGCGAACAAATCACGTCCCTGTAGTTGTCATTATTCTTACAAACCTCGAACATATCGTGTATCATTTTAGAGAAGGTATATAACCGACATGGACTAGGACCTTATTTTGTGAGAAGACAAAGCTGGTCTTCATTCCATTCACCATCGATAAAGTAACATGACGCTGATTAAACCCCATGCCTCATAACATTATTAACAAGCATCATCAAAAAGAGCCTATCTTCATTGTAGATGAGCGGCCAGCGCCTGTTTGTCCTTTAAATGAGCTGTTATACTGGGACATTTATACTGACTGGGCTTAATTTTGTGATCCAGCCCGTCCAAATCGACTATCACCCATCCAATGGACCGGTCTCTGGCTAATACCCTATATCTGTATACCTACTTACTTACACATGTTCTCATGAGTAACAAACTTCAAATGTAGCCAAGTGGGATTTGCACAGCTGTTTAGTGCCAATGTTGATGCCAAAGTGGCCCTTTCTTTACCCACCACACAATGAGCTTTTGTGCCCCAATGGGATCCAGGTCTCCACAAACACCTGGTGACTGTAAAATACCTTTGCTGATTTATTGGATGGATGGCGGGTGGAAGGGTCGAATGTTTTGTTTGGAAATTCCAGCCCACCCAATTTTAAAATTACCCATCCAATGGACGTGTGGATGATTCTCTGGGCAACACACATGCTGTTAGCTTCTTACACTATCTCTGGAATGTTCAATACTGATAAGATATGAATAGATATTACAATGAATATTGATTTACTTGTTAGCAGAAGATGCATTCAATGGAAATAACAAAGCTGCAAGACAAATTAATCAATGGAACACAGGTAAGGGGAGCAGAAGAGTAGATTTTTTATTTCAACGAACTGCTGGTTGTTCCTAACCTGATTGACCATACAACATTCTATCGACTACAACGTTTGTTACAAAGACGTGGACCTCAGGGCCAGCCGCAAAAGACCCACAACAGTGGATACACTGGCATTACAAAATACAGGATAAACAGACATGATTCATTAAAAATCATCATAAATACAACTAGCCCTAGTCGGACAATGATATACATATCAAAGTTCAGATTCAAACTATATTGGCCCCGCAGACGGGCAGAATTCTTTTTTTTCATGACCTTATCGTAGTATAACTACAAGACTTTAGTATGTGAATATTTCGATGCATGCGAAAATGTTGGATCGCAGCATACCTGTTTAGTCTTGACTCGATTGTAACAAAGGCATATGTGCAGCCAGGTAGGCAAGGCAACTCGCCCCTGGTGTTTTGATGATCTGATGCCACCTTAGGGGCGAGGGTCCGTATGGCAGAAATTGAGCGTTATAAGCAAATTTGCTCCTTCTCGCAATGCAGACAAGGGACAGTTTAAAAAACACATAGATTTTCATATCCATAAATGTCTTACCATCAATCCTACCTAGAGTGCAACAACAGTCATACTCCTTAATCCACAGAATCGACGATATCCAACACAATTTTAAAATTTTTGTCCAACATGGCTACCGCGCGAATCGAAAACATAAGCGATATCATAGCGTATTAACGAGAATATAACGCAATTACGTTGCATTGTGGGAGTCGGCCATGTCGAGTTTTTGAACAATGTTTCATGATGTGCCGTATTTAAGTGCTCAAACAGAACAATTAGACAAAACTGTAGTAATAGAAACAGTCCTCGTGTCATTTTGTGATATAATCTTGCATTTTGTCACAAATTGTTTTGCTTGGAGGGCTTTGGTGAGTTTTTCGCGAGTTAAAAAGTTATTCTGGCTTCGGAAGCTCCGAAATTTCGCAGGCAGCGCTTCGCCTCTACAGTTGTAAATAACGCGGCGCTGTCAGAGGCGAAGTTTCTTTGCCTAGCAGCCAGGCTGCGAGTGTGACCCCAGACACAGAGTTGAATGGCACCCAAATAGCTGGTTTTATATGTTCAAGGTATCTGATTTGAATTGTGGATTTGTGCATGGTGTTGGGATTTAACATCTACTCAGAGGTCCTGTAGGAATAGCAATTAGATTGAGAATACAACTGTGGTCATAGCACTGTATACAAATTGACTGCCGAGGTTTACACGCATCCATATTATCGCTCACACATTATCGCCTAAATTATACAGAAGCTAGCACTGTGGTCGAACTAAAGAAAAAATTATGGTATTAACACATGGCAAATAATTACCTGTATTTATCTCTCTAATTCGAGGGATATAATCGCATAAACAAAGTCAATCCATGTTTTACTGGAAAAAAATGTTTCGACCGGTCGATGCAATATGGAATACTTGGTACCCATTCGTTACGCCCCGTGAAAGTTTTATATGCAAGTTGTCGCGGTCCAGGTGCGTTTCGATCAATTTTTAGATGCTGTCTGCATGGATCATTCATAATCTTTGGATGAAGCATTCGCTAAAAACAAT
The DNA here is from genome assembly GCA_034190875.2 of Urechis unicinctus. Lineage (NCBI taxonomy): Eukaryota > Metazoa > Annelida > Polychaeta > Xenopneusta > Urechidae > Urechis > Urechis unicinctus. The sequence continues at coordinate 7,332,521 of CM067357.1, forward strand.
CAATGTTATATCATCGCGATTTAAATATCATATTAAGCAACTAAATCCGGTATAACAAAAATATATTGTCACATGAAGGTAACCAAAATGCATATCCACATCATTGTTAAGGTGGAACGATGCTTGAATGTATAACTATTTATAATAAGCTTGATGAACACTTTATCTCATCGCACACCACTATTACTGGACATGGTTTTCTGATATTGTTTTTGGAGCTAGTAATAATTTGACTTGCGAAAGGTTCCCATTCACTATCAAACCAGGGATATCTTACTCGGGACCAGTTATTCAGTTGAATTGAAATAACTATTACATTCATAATACTTTAGTCGCTATTAAGTGATATATTTAATGTAAAATGACAGAAAAGTCTATTCTTTTAATAACATTCTTTGTTAACAAGGCTGATATTGAATTTCGTCAGTGCAAATTGTATAAAGGTATTTGATCAAGTGTACAATAGCAATTATTCTGTTGAAATAGAGTGTAGTTCAATAAGCCATCTTGCTTAGACATTCGACAATTTTTCACGCAGCACGAATCATTACATAACTTCATTGGGGGGGGGAAACCATGTAAAACATAGTTATTAATGCGTTTCATAGTGCTCCCTTGTTGAATAACAATAATATTTAACATTGAAAGAAACAAAAACGTCATCAGTTAGTGTTTACCAAGGCGCATGGAACGCTGCGAAACGCATGTTAACGGTGCGTGAAAACAAAAGTATTTGATTACGCTTTGTCAATGACCTTAATGAAAAAAATAATGCAGATGTTCGATAAACCGTGCCTTTGTCTAGTTTGATCGATATGCCAAGGTTTTGTTAACTGTTTAGGATGTGTACAAGCGGAACCACTGTTTTTGCTCGCAAAACGTGGCACGATCAGAATTGAATCTCGCTCTACGTCACAACAACTTGACAAACCTCTGGTCACATTTCAGCAACACGTATGAATTCAGTCACTGCGAGTGGTAGCCCTACAAGACGTCCTAGTAGTATATATTTATATTACCGTTCGACCTGGGCTATGCGAGTTGATATTAGGGTGACAAATGGGAAGGGATATTGTGTGGAGCTAGCCCCCCAGGGGGGGGGGCACTTAAGTGTATAGAGGTAGTATGTGGCGCGCGACGGGGTATGTTTTTCGGGCTCATACTTGTACGACGGGGTATGTTTTTCAGTTTCAATCTGTTGGACGGGTTTTTGGGGGGCTTCGTATTGTACGACGGGGTATGTTTTTCTCTTCCCACCTGTATAACGGGTTGAATATACATATTTCCTATCGATCGTTGAAAATACAAATGCATAATACCTTAAACGACGGGGTATGTTTCTTTGCCATTTTCACCTTGTACAACGGATTATACATTCGCATAATACCTTGTACGACGGGGTATGCTTTTGGTCATTTTCACCTTGTACGACGGGTACGGGTTTTCGAGGTCCCGCGGCACACCCCTATCCAGAATAAGGCCAAGTGCCCCCCCCCCCCCCCCCCTAGCCCTACGCGGACATTTATAACTAGACTTAGTGTAGGCTTAAAGCAGAGCTTACAGTAGGTGTAAAGAGTTTGATATCGTCTTAAAATAATGACGTCTTGTTTTTATTACATTGTAGCAGGTGTCACCTACAAAGAGCACATTTACCTGGCCTATTGAAAGAGGTTATAATCCTTCGCACCATCTATCCAACCGCATCAATGGGCCAGCATTGCTCAAACTCTGAGGGACATAAGTCCAGATGGACCCATAACTGTCAGTAGCACCATGAGATAACCATGCTACTGCTCCAGTATTGTAAAGACGATATGGAGAAAATTAATAGCTATGTTTCCATAACTGATATAAAATCAGCTGCTTATTATGATAAATATTTTTTTAACTTATTGTAATGATCATTTGTAAAGAAATAACTGTTAGTTAAATCCAAATATTGTCGAAGGTGTCGCATTAAGATATATTGCAATCCCGGCTATATAAATCATGGTACATCAGTTTCCGCTATGGAAAAAGTCGTCACGACTTGTTTGAAAATTCAATATAAATATCACACCTTTGATGCGCTTTGATCAGGTGGTGGCAGATATGAATCGCTAACATCCGTATACATTGGTGGACATCTATTCAGGTAATTGCATCTGTTTAGGTTAGTGTCAAGTAGAGTTTCTGACAAAACTCAGGCAGGTTAAATCCCACTCGAACACCGAGAAGGAGTATACGTTATTTGCATTTTAGTGTTGCATTATGAAGCCCTCACTAAAAATCATAACGTCCACTTCATGTGTTGGATGGTGGTTAAGAATAAAGACAGTTCTGTTCCGGTCTACACGGTGTCGTCCTCGTGTGTGTGTTTCTCAATATAGTTATTTGGACATAACATAACATGGTGGCAGCAAGTGAGATCTAAAACGACCCATAGTGATTAAAAACAGTGTTTTTATCTTCCGCTAGTCAGCAGTGGAAACGACTGTCGTCTTGAGGTCAGTGACACCGGATTTCAGTGAACCGAGCAATTCACCTCCTCAACGACCCCGCTCAAACCGCAAAGTGCAAATCGCAAGTAAGCTTCTACATGTGACAATATCAGGTCTAGTGATCGTGTTGGACGTTGTGGTAAATAATTGCATCGCGTCAGTGACAGTGTGCAGTTTATCGCCCGCCAAATCATGTCGGAATCAAACCCAGCAGCAAGCGTGCAGTACGTGCACTCAAACGATCTAGCCGGTATCAAGTTGCCCTCATTCAACTGGGACAGTGACGATTTGCCTCATCAGTTTCGCTCATTCAAGCGTTATTGTGAACTGTTGTTGTCGACTCCTACGTACAGTAACAAAACAGGTCACGAAATTGTAAACTACATCCTACTGTGGTTGGGACCCAATGCTTTAGAAGTCTACGACAACTGGTCTCATCTGACAGTAGAGCAGAAGAAAACGCCAGAGTCAGTGTGGCAGGCATTCCAAGACTATTTTGAGCCCAAGGCTAACTATAGACTTGCCCGTTTTCAATTTCGCGACATTCGTCAACAGTCAGCTGAGCCCATTGACACCTTTACAACTCGTCTTAAGGTGCAAGCACGGAAGTGTAAATTCGAGGCTGCTCTCGAGGACATGCTGATCGACCAAATCATTATTGGCACTGTGCACAACCCCGTTCGTAAAAAGCTACTAGACCACGATCCCGAGAAGTTGACACTTGACAAAGTTCTTGACTGTGCTCGAACATACGAGGCCACACAACAACAACTCAATCAGTTTGGGCAGGCTACGAAGGTGGATAGCATCCATCAAAAGCGAAACAACCAAAAGGAAAGGACCGATTCCACATGCTGAATCGACCTCAAGGAACACATGCCACTTTTGTGGTGGGACTAGACACCGTCGGGAGGAATGTCCCGCTCGCGACCAGAAATGCAATAAATGCTTAAAAGTTGGTCATTGGGGAAAAGTTTGTCGCAGTACTGCTGCACACAGTTCTACGCAAGGACATCGCAGTGGCTCAATAAAGTACAGTACTTCAAAGTATAACAAACAGAAGCAGAAGCCTGATGTACACTCTGTTTGTGTTGAGAATCAGGATGACCCACAGTTTGAACAGTGCACATTCGACACTCTCTCCATTTCAACAGTAAGCCGGGACAAAGCATTTGCAATCTTGTGCATTGAGGCATACCCCAACAAGAAGACAAATCTACGAGGTAAAGTGGATACAGGTGCTCAAGGGAATATCCTGCCTCTGCGAACATTCCGCAATATATACCCATCGCATGTAAATGAAGACGGACTGCCAACAACCTTAGTTAAAAGTGACGCCAAACTCACTGCATACAATGGCACTCCGATTCGTCAGTACGGTACACTTACCATCCCGTGTCGTTACGCGCGGACAGCCAGTGGCAAGCAACAAAATTTTATGTAACTGACACACCAGGTCCTGTAATTTTTGGATTGGAAACTTGCGAAGCTCTCAGTCTGGTGACCATGAACTGTACCATATCTCTCCAGACTGACACTGCAAACCTTGGAAAGCTGAGTGACGTCAAGTCCATGTACCCTGACCGATTCACAGGCTTGGGTAAATTCAAAGGAGAGCATTCACTAATCCTCAAGGAGGATGCTTGTCCTGTAATCCATGCGCCAAGAAGAGCTCCAATCCAGCTCCAATCTCAAATCCGCTCTGAGCTTGACAGAATGCTGGACCTAGATGTCATCCGCCCAGTGAGTGAACCTACAGACTGGGTCTCGAGCATAACATATGTTCAAAAACCAAACGGGTCTCTCCGCATTTGTTTGGATCCGAAAGACATCAATAAGGCGCTAAAGAGGGGTCAGCACCGCACCCCCACACTTGAAGAGGTCACACACAGACTCAAGGGCGCCAAAGTGTTTAGCAAACTGGATGCCAAGTCCGGCTATTGGAGCGTGCAGTTAGATGATGCCAGTCAACACCTCACTACGTTCAACAGTCCATTTGGAAGGTTCTGTTTCCAAAGGCTCCCATTCGGCTTGAAAACTAGCCAAGACGTCTTCCAAAAGGCAATGGATCAGATACTCGATGGACTGCCTGGCGTCATATCCATTGCAGATGACATCACTGTGTTCGGTGTTGACCAAGCTGATCACAACCGCAATCTCCATCAGTTGATGGAACGTGCTCGCAAATGTGGTCTTGTCTTCAATGCAGAGAAATGTAAAATCAACCAAGACGAAGTATGCTTCTTCGGCAACATCTACGGGGAGTCAGGGGTCAAGCCTGATCCAAGCAAAGTGCAGGCTATCATCGACCTAAAGCCCCCAGCAAACGTCTCAGAACTCCAGTCATTCCTTGGAATGGTCACATACCTTGCTCCGTATATCCCTAAGCTGAGTAACGTTACAGGACCATTGAGACAGCTACTACAGAAGGACTCTGAATTCCAGTGGCATCCAGAGCATCAAGCAGTTTTCAGCCAACTCAAACAGCTCATTAGTAGAGCTGGATTGCTCTCATACTTTGATCCAACCAAGCCAGCTGTATTGCAAGTTGATGCGAGTCAAGAAGCCCTCGGCGCCGCACTCATTCAAGATGGTCACCCAATCTCGTTTGCCTCAAAAAGTTTGTCTGACACCGAAAAGCGGTACGCAAACATAGAAAGAGAGCTACTTGCATGTGTATTTGGAGCAGAACGCTTTCACACACATATTTGTACGGCAAACCATTTACCATCGAGTCAGATCACCGTCCACTGGAGATGATCTCAGCCAAAGCACTCACATCTGCCCCAGCCCGTCTGCAGCGTATGCTGTTGAGGTTGCAACGCTATGACTACGAGATAAAATACAGACCTGGCAAAGAGATGATTCTAGCGGACAGCCTTTCTCGACTCCCAAAGTCTAGTGCTGATGAGCACATTGAACTGAATATTAAGGTATGCTTCGTTCAATTCAGCAACAGACGACTCGATGAGCTTCGTGAAGCAATAACAAATGACGAGACACTCAATCGCCTGTCAAAATACATTATCCAAGGATTTCCCGGACGCCAAAGAGACGTCCACCACACAGCATTCATCCTTATTGGCCTTTCCGAGACGAACTAAGCATTGAAAATGGTCTCATTCTGAAGGGAAGTCAACTGCTGATCCCAGAGATCCTCCATGACCAATATCTAACTGACATCCACACTGGTCACCAAGGGATTATCCGCTGTCAGATGCGCGCTAGAGGTAGCGTGTACTGGCCCGGATCAACTCTGACATCGAGGGCATAATATCACAATGCGCCATTTGTCAAAAGCACCAGGCATCGCAGAGTAAAGAGCCAATGGAACCTGTTATGACAACCGTTCCACCATATCCCTGGCATACAATTGGCTCAGATCTCTTCACACTGAATGATGAGAACTATCTCATCATAGCAGACTACCACTCGAAATACCCGATTGTTGAATGCCTTGGACGTGACACTTCCAGCCGTCACGTAGCTGCTATTACCAGTCATGTATTTTCAATGTTTGGTTGTCCAGACACCATCATCTCGGACAACGGTCCACAGTTTATAGGCAGTGCTTACCAGGCAATGACAAACAACTATGGAATAGCTCATGTCACCAGCTCCCCTCACCATCCTCGTTCACACGGTTTAATTGAACGCATGGTCCGGAGCATGAAAGCCCTCATTAAGAAGTCACCTGAGGAAACCGACAAAGCTATTCTTGTGTATCGAACAACCCCTTTAGGCCCTAAAATCCCCTCACCAGCTGAACTCATTTTCCAAAGGAAAATTAACTTCAACCTACCAGTCTACCATCAAGGCAACGCCCATGACATAACTGCAGCTAGACAGCTAGCCCATCAGAAATCTGAAATGCGTTACAACAGCCAGAGCAAAAACCCTTGATGAGCTTGACATCAAACAGCCCGTTTACTACCAGGATGTGGCACGTAAAAAACTGGCTCCCCGGCAAGGTTATTGGAATTGGCCCCGAACCACGTTCCTACACAGTGCTATGCCGCACGACAGGTCGCCCTCTAAAAACGCAACAGAATATTGCTACGACCTCGACCCATAGCCACTGACACTTACACATGCCCAACTCCGTCACCACCAGCTGCACCCATAGTTGCCCCACCTACTCTACAGCCAACACAGGATAGCCCCGTACCTGATCCCATCTCCACGCCTACTAGTAAAGTGAATCACAACGCAACAGTCTCCTCACCTGCGATACAGAAAAGTGGAAATACTACAATACCTACACCACGTCCCAAGCGAAATGTCATGCCTCCACGTCGTCTCATAGAAGATATTTAATCTAACTACATATTCATATTGTAGCAGAACCAGATAGTATTGTTTTGTATGAATGTCAACTTGGGACTAGATATAAATTGTATGTCATTTTATTGTAACAGGCAGACTGCTACCTTTTTTGTTTGTGACTGCAGACAAGCAACTTACATAATGTCTGTCATTGATGATTTCTTAAAAGAAGGGGGATGTTGCATTATGAAGCCCTCACTAAAAATCATAACGTCCACTTCATGTGTTGGATGGTGGTTAAGAATAAAGACAGTTCTGTTCCGGTCTACACGGTGTCGTCCTCGTGTGTGTGTTTCTCAATATAGTTATTTGGACATAACATAACATTTAGTTCGAACAATAAAACAATGTAAGGAAAATATCTTCGCCAGGGAATTCCAAACAGAATTCGCATGTGTTATATAACATATAAACCAACCCTTGCCACGCAAATCACCCTCAAGTAATGAATGTCAGTGTGTGTAACAATAGTTGATTTGGTGGTGCGAGCATATCATTATGCATCAACATGATCCAGAAATATTTACTATTCTCTTATGACAAATTACTTTATCGACCAAAGGCGACTCCGAACAGGCAATGCATAGCAATTATGTAAGTCTCTGATACCATGATAAGAGTGATCAAATTCAGTAAATAGAGAACCTGAATACAGCTGTCTGATACCAGTATTCACCAACAACGAATTCTTCTACGTAATCCACTATCGCTAGGTATTTTGATATAAGGTCTCGGTACTTTGTTTCTTTTACGTGCAGATAATTGAGCTCCATACGAGATAACCAGTGGTTAATAAACACAAGGGTTTTTTTAGATGGCGTTTCTCGTATGGCATTA
>CM067357.1:7347920-7352920 GCA_034190875.2 Urechis unicinctus
GGTCTAGCATGACAATAATAGTAAAAAATAACAGCCATTATAAATTCAAACCTTGTACATAGAAGAGACTAATCCATTCAATCGAGGCGTTAATTGACAGATGCTGGAGAGCAGATATTTTGCTTAACAATAGACTTAAATCGACTTCCACACAGAAGTTTGCCACAGGCCCACTCTCGTTGATGGAGAATTGCAACAACATTGGGCTGCAGACGACGTGGTGAGGTTGAGCAGTAACAAATTGATAATTGTTAGGGCAAATTTCAAAAGCTCTTTAGTCAGTCTACCCCCGACGCGTTTGTCAAACTTGACGTACATTTTGGTCATTTGTCTGTACTGATCATTGTCAAAATACCACCTGTGGGGTTCCATACTTACTGAATTGATTCTGCACTCTGATTAATCCTGATTTGTTTTCCTAGACAATACCTGCTGGTTCCACATTAATAACTTAATCCGATCTGAATGGCGTAGAAGCAAGGATAAGTGGAGGTTCACAGAAAGCAAAAGACTCGAGTGTATATATATATATATATATATATGTATATTATATATATATATATATATATATATATATATATATATATATATATATATATATATATATATATATATATATATATATATATATATATTATATCAACACACGCACGCAGCGCGTGTGTATTTTAAATCCACATGTTTTGGTTGTCCTTTCTCATCGACTCGCACTTATCCATAATGGACAGTACACAGTCACAGCGTGTAGAGCAATTTCTCTTCATCATCGCATCTATTTCAAACGTGTAAACAGCTATGTTTCCAAGGAACAACAGTTCATCAGACAACTTTACAAAATAGGGGGAAAATATGTGCAAGTAATTATATTTCTTACCAAGACTTCTCTTGCGAGGCATGACTGTTTACTTTCATTGAGGGCTTCCAACAGGAACCAATCACCACCATGCAGCACTCTCCTAGGAGAGCCGATCAATGCTGTTATTACTTCCTTGCATTTCTCATTGTATGTGGAATCAGCTTCGTCTGAAATGTCAAATCTCTTATTATGGTCTCAGCCTACATTGAATGTCTTAATTACAGTAACGCCACAGCAATAACTTACCACTGCATGATATGCCCCGGAGAAATGGCCTGCATTGTACATTGCCAAGCAGTGCCATAAGACATAGAAATATGACGTCCAGTTTTCCATGATTGTCATGAGCTAGTTTCGAGATATCCTTGATGTCACCCAAGGCAAGTTTGACTGCAGCCAATGTCTCCTGGAAATTCAGGTGTAGTAAGTGATACTGTTTTTCAACTTCTTCTCCGTGCATGGACATGGTAATTCTATTGTAGACAGAAATCAAACCAGTTGGTAAGCTATTAATCAAAATATTGCACTGATGTAAATCCTCTTCTGTAAACAGAATACGTGTCTGTTGGGTGTACTTGGTGAAACTATCTAGGCACAATGCCGCTAGGTTTTGCAACAGACTGGCATTTTCCTTTAGTACTTTTTTAACAGATGTCATTTGTTTTTTAGCCAGTAACCGCGATTCCACAAGGCGGATACAAAGTTCCGATTTCGTCATTGTCAAAATGGCGGTATTCTTGAAGCTGACAAATCGAATGAAAGAAACGGCAAACAGGGGACTGCTGCAGCAAAGGGACAAAGTGTCATTATTTTGTTTCAAGAATGCTTTCGCGTTTTGCTTCACTTCCTGACTTTCTTCAGAAAGAAGATCCCACAGCCCTTCTTCCGTTAGTCCATGCAGCTCAACTTTTCGATCTACTTCATCCCACAGTTTTTCTAAATTGTACGGCCTTGAGGTAATCATGATGCGGGACAACTTGAACAGTCGTTTTTTGATCAAGCTATTTAGGAGTACTTCCGGTTTTGCTAGCGCTGTTGTCGATGTCACCGTAGTGGGGTTCTTCATGATGTCATTTTCATCGTATCCGTCAATAATGAACCAGAGTTTTGCTTCGTTTTTTTCAATCGCCTTCCAAATTTTGTCCTCCGTGTATTGTGGGCATGCAGGGCTGCATCTTGTGAGAAGGAAATCTTTCATAGTAATTTGTTCACTTTCCAACTCTCGAAGAGGGATTATAAAGGGAATTGTTTGTGGTTCATGCATCATTTTGCTGATAGCCAGCTCTGTCAAGTGAAAACATAAATGGGTTTTTCCTGCCCCTGGAGCTCCGAGAACTAGGACGGATCGCGGTGCTTTGTCTTGTTTGTGCTTCAAAAACAGCTGACTTAGTTCAATAGATTCTGTCTTCTCGTTTGTGAAGCTGTACTCCCGAAAACCACGTCTTTCGAATTTCGTAGGATCAGCTGTTCCAACAACAATTCGAAGATCGGCTAATTTGTGAGATTTCAACTCGTTCATTGTTGGTTTGACTATGTCGCTTAGATACTTCCCGAGCTCCTGTTGATGGCTTTCAAAGGGGCCCAATACATCTGGAAATACAAATACGGTTAAGTCAAGGGCTATTGAATATACAACCACGACTATTCGAATGCAAGAATTAGTGACTGGGCGCATTACAGACCTATAGTCGTGACGTGACGTTCTAATCTCTTCCCCTACCATCCCATCCCCCTCACTTTCATCACTCCAACTCTTCATTCCCCTCCCATCCCACGGCCAGGTTTCAAGATGCTAACAGCTTCATGTTGCCCAGTAGAGGACAGTGCTTGGACAAACACGTCGTATGTACTGTGTGAACACTGACCAATGATATCCAGGAGGCAGCGTACTCCTTCATGTTCGGATGATTGCTTCTGGTGACATCAGGACATATAGACATACTGTAAGGGTGGATGTAGCTTCAGCACTATTTTTTGTTTTAATTGTAAGCAATAGGTTTTGAAACTATAACAGATATGTTGTGTTCTAGATCCGTCAAAACTGGATCCGCATTATACCCAATAATAACTGAATGCTAGCCACTTCAGTTCATAACTACCCGCTAAAATAAATTCGATTGAAGTGTTCTACTTTAACAGTGGCTATTATGATTGTGATTTCAACCACCTAGCTACACATCTAAACTTTCGATTTAGGAATTCATCATCACTGACATACCCTAAAATAAAAAGAACCCGCTTTAATGTGATTGAAACCACAAGGCACTGGCATACAGCAGGTGCAAAACAGCGATTCCAATGTTTCAGGTTGGACACGTAACCACTGAACCGCTAATTTACGTGGTTATCATGGATATACATTATATCTTTCCAATCATAATTAAACTCGACACACCATATAGAGAGAAAAGGTATTAACCCACCTGAATTATATCCTTCTCAGATTTGTTAAGAATGCGTCGGTCTATCAAATATTGTATCATTCGGCTGTCCAAACTTATGACCTCGGCTAAGCCCCTTCTCTGGAGTGAATTTGTTTGTTCTGATGTCATAAGAGCTGAAACATGCAAGTGAAATTATCAGAGATAAACCTGTATGGCAATCATAACTGAAACATTGTCAACATACCAGCATCTTGGAGATAAAGCATGCACTTGAACTACAGGCTACATCGGCAATAAAACGCAAATTACCTGCCTCAAGGTAAAACTTTGAGAAGCAGTGTAAGCCATAAATATATATATATATATATATATATATATATATATATATATATATATATATATATATATATATATATATATATATATATATATATATGTATACCTGCTGTTGGTAAAATATGAGTATTTACGTTTTTATGAATGGGATAACCTGGGTTTGTCATGTTGCATCAACAAACCAATGCCATGGCTGCGATGAGGGTTTTCTGGTTATAGCTATGGAATTTCCCCCCTCATAGTTTAACGGCAGAGGGACTTATCTGTTAAGTTAATCGTCTTACCACACATTCCTTCGAGAAAATCCACAATATCACGTTGGTCCGCCTCTTGGAGAGCTTCATGGAGTGTTAGGTCAGTCGCACCATTGATGGCGAGGTACTCCAGCACTTTGTGGATCTTCTCTTTTGCATCTGTTGTTCCCTGCACATGAAGCCAAACATGTGTAAGTATTCCATGGATAGTTGATACAATGCGTTCATAGCGCAATTGAATTTAGTTTATATTGGCAATTGAAATTGCCAAATATGTCTAACCAGAATATCATCCTTTTGTGAATGGTCTATGATTTGTCTGGCCGTAGTCGCGTTCAGAAGGGCATCAGTTGGCCGGATCATGTCCTCCAATACAACCTGGTGTTCCTTCCATAGCGACTTTTGAACTGCATCTGGGATAACAAACAATAGCTCCACTTTCAGCACGTTAGTATCGTAGTAGCCTGTTATTGGTGGTACGTGTTGCGCTTGTTATCATAGGCGCGTGAATGTTATCATAGGCGCGTGAATGTTATCATAGGTGCGTGAATGTTATCATAGGCGCTTATTATCATATAGCCATACTATCATACACGTTATCACATACGCATGGTAACATAGCTGTTTGTTATCAAATTAGCTTAAACGGGTGCTTTATTTCTTGCTTTGTCAGGCTTGTTACTATACACATGTTACCTCAATAGCTTGATATCACAGACACTTATTGACAGAGCATTAGTTATCAAATAAGCTAGTTATAAGATCGGTTCTTATCATACAGGCCAGCTACTGTGGACACCACCATCCACGCGTGTATCACAGTGACTTGAAACCATAGTCGCAGATATATACACAAGTTACCTGAAGAGGACGAACTGACGGTCAGACAGCTCTCTACAACATGTCTCTGACAGGTAGCCACCAAAGCATCGCGGAAGTCATTGAGATCACGCAAGGAGCGTTTAGCTAGGAAGTCAAGTAATCCGCCAACTTGCTCATATTCTGTCCGACTAAGCTGTATCAACAGATAGAATAATTATGTCATATTCATCAGAAAGGGGAAGCAGCGATTGTAACAGTGATTTCAAACTCGACTTGCATGCTTAAAATGTACACGATTCCTATCATACAAGCGTATACACATACTTATTATGTCTTCCAACGATAGTT
>CM067357.1:7357920-7390406 GCA_034190875.2 Urechis unicinctus
TAAACACCATACATGCTTACATGCAACACATGAAAGATTTAGTTGTTTACAAGTAAAAGTTAACCAAAATATTTTGACCTTGAAATCAGGTCATGGTCATCTGATGACCATTCTTGCTACATAACAACCAACAATCGTACGAAGTTTGGTGCAGCTAGCTGCGTTGGTTATGGAGCTCTAAAGCACAAATAATATCTCCTACTGACATGGCTTCCAGCTATCGTTGGAAAACAATGTACAGGGTTGAAATGGGGAAAGAAATGTACAGATTGGGTAAATAATACACAGGTTTGGAATCGGGAAATATTGCTAAATAGATTTGCGATTCGGTTATTGGCAGCGCTCAGCAGGACAACAAACTTACACATTCCGATGACGTGGTCGTTTCTCCTGCCATTCCACTCGGTGAGTGGTTCAGAATTGATTTCAAAGAATCATTGATGAGCTCTTGGTCGAATTAAGTACTAATCCTATTTCATTTTTGAGGATTTTGGGACAAATACGCATTCGGTACGAAAATCCTCTCAATAACCACAGCCAGATAACCGCGGCTGATGCAATGTAGAATACAAGAAGGATTCTGTAAAAGATAATGCGACAAACACAGGGCGGGGTTGGGGGCACTTACCAAGAATCTGACTAAGGCACTGTTCGCCAAATCGTGATGGGGGGAGGGGTGGGGGGGTATACGCAACCAATTCAGGCGGAATCAATTAAAGTCACTTCCCGTCAAGGAAGTGTGCTTCTCAATACAAACGGGTGGGTTCATTATTCATCGATTCAGGCGAAGTCACTCTCAATCATTTACCGCAGCGGTGGACAAAATCGATAGTGTATATTACATATATGTCTTAACTTCACTCATTAGCACCCGATCAACACATGCGCCATTTTGTACCTTGATCAGCGATTAGAAGTACCAGTTAGCGCATCCTAGCAGTAGCGCCAAGGTATTTGACAAACTTTGATGCATAATGATGTAAACCCCCAAATCAAGCTCAATAATACACTGAGAATAATGTTAAAGGTCAAATAAAATGATTTTTTTTATTCCATTTTTCAAAAGTTCTATGTATTAAAAGAGTATCGTAATAAAAATATGGTGACTGCGCGCATTTTTTCCTTTAGAAAAATGATTTTTAAATGTACATTTTCCACTGAGAATAATGTTAATTGGCTTTTGAAGTCAATGTCGATAACATGGTACAGAGTAGGTAAACAATTTTAGCAGAAAGGTTGGAACATACAAAGTTGACTTTATACTGAGCTCTTTTTGTAACAAATGATATGGTGCATTTCCTTTTCAGCTAATCATTGTATCTTGGTGGCAGTCCTCACATGAATGCATATGGAGTTATCTTCATTATTTCTGTATTCGGTAATCATGGATGCACCATATATAGTTTAAAACGGGATATCTGTCTCATATAGACTCACAAACTGCTCTCATACTATCGCATTACCAGCCAGCGCCGCTCTGTTTCCCATATTGTGATTTCGATCACTGAGTGATTCCGTTTTCCCAAAGAATCTCTATAATTCAACTACGCATGCGTAACTCGGTCATTTTCTGGTATTATCGCTCGAACACCGCGAGTTTTAGCTTTTGTATGGCGATCAAAGAATTTTCTTGTTCACATTATCAGGTATACCTGTAGACTTGAGTAGGGAACTTGCTATTGGCAATAGAGTTCTTGTACGTCGACCAAGGGGTCGTTGAGCTTGAGAAGTGTCGTGGCCTTGCGTGAGAGTGGTACGTAGGTCTAACAATGCTTAGTAGACATCATTCTCTGATGCTGTCGCCTTCTTTATCAGATTCTTGGCCACTTTGACAGCAGGTTCTGTTTTGTCGTTGCCCTTGCTATTACCTTGGCTAGTGGGACAGTGTTTGAAATCCCACCTCTCAGCGAAGGAACTGAATTCAAGACAGGTAAACTGGGGCCCGTTGTCTGAAACTTCAAATTCTGATGAGTCATATCGCGAAAAGAGAGCCTTAATTCTGTAACACCCTACAGGGGGAGGTAATTCAGCAGCTTTGTCACAACATCCAGAGGAGATCATTTGTCTGAGTTTCTGGAGAGCATCAGCAAGAACCTGTTGCTTGCCTTGAATCAAAGTAACAGTAATATCGTAAGTCTGGAGGCGCATCACCATGCGTTGGAGACGTGTAGATACTTCGTTTTTCGATGTATTGCTTCGAGTAGTCTATGGTCAGACTTGACGTGTACATGACGTGCATATGTATACTGATGACATTTCTCAAGTAACCATACAATCGCTAACAGCTCTTTCTTAATAGGACAATAACGTACTTCGGCGTCTCTGAGTTCACGACTAGCATATGCTATTGGCACGCCATCCTGAAAGGGTACTGCACTGAGTCCGCGCAGCGATGCATCACACTGAACAGTGAGATCTTTCTCACGGTCATAGTAGCGGATATATGGTTGGATGGAGAGGAGCTCTTTGACTTTTGAGAACGCTTGCTGTTGAGTAGATTGAACTGGACGGGCATCCCAGATTTGGGATGCTCCAATCACAAGCCGTGTCTCTCGGTCACTCTCGGTACTTTTGAGTCGTTGTCTCTCATTGGTCTATTCTACAAGTTCCGAAGAACTTGTCCAACCGGCCGAGTGAGTGGCACCGTTTATCACACAGTCGACGAGGAAGCAGACACACAGCTGGTTCTTTTAACTGACTATCACGTAAACATACTATCGTGCAGCTACGCGATAAAAGCGCTGGTTGTAGTTCCAATTTGAACTTTTGAGACGCCGATAGTTCCAGAAGACCTTCAATGTGTTCTCATTGGATGCAGACCACTAGAATGTCCATGACGTCACATGGAACCGAAGGGTGCGTATCACAAGCCAGTTTCATGAGCCAGGCGCAATTAAGGTCAATCCGGGTCACAACCTTTGTGTTGATTGGTCACGAAGATCAACGAACGTGTCTAATGAATATTCGGACGCGCCATTTTTAGACCTTGTCTGGCCGTAGACTCTAGGGCGAGAAGCGTAGCGGAACCCCTAGAGTCTGGGACGCAGACTAACCTTGTACGACGGGGTACGCTTTCTTGGCCATTTTCACCTTGTACGACGGGTACGGGTTTTCGAGGGCCCGCGGCACACCCCTATCGGGAATAAGGCCAAGTGCCAGCCCCCCCCACACCCCCCACCCAGGCTATATCATATATCAAATTCGCCTCCTAATGATATACAACTCAGTCAAAACAAACTGTGCTAGGTGATTGATACCAATACCAGCATTTTGATAATCAAGTATCGAGCCGTACTGGGACTGACACTGCTGGGACACGAAGCGTTGTTGGGCGGTAACTCCTGGGTACAGAATACTTGGTTTTAGAAATACGACTGAACAGATCGATTTCTGAGAAGCATATTTATCTAGAAAAACAACAGATTCACTACTTTTATGTTATTAAAATGCCTTATTAGGTGTGCGAGTGGTAATTCAACTTTCATGTTCGTTAAAAGCTATAAATGAATCATACGTGTGATCGAAAGGCTAACTTCGGTGTTGTACGAGCGATAATAGGTGACGAATTGTCATCTTTCTGCGGTCGATATCAGGTTTACTTATGTAGTTTCTAGGCACAGGGATTCGAATCAGAAGGTAGGTTGAAGATAGAAATATAATCTATCTCATGACCCCGCTACTACTAAAGAACACAAGGGAAACAACGACCGGGCGCATCCCCGGTGGAAAACTTCCGATAATTACTCGCAAACCCATGTCATCTCACCCCAAACAGCTCGATTCGGTGGGAAAACATCCATATTTATTCTCATCACACTCACTCGCCGTTAGCAGACCCTCTCAACGCATATTTGACCACTTTTTCGCAACTTCAGCCATAGCTACAGAGCTCGATCGATTATATTTCTATCTTCAACCTTCTGATACGAATCCAGGGCTCGAAATTACCACAACCACAAATAATCACAACCACCCGCCCGACTAGCCGGTAGATTTTTTCCGCGTTACACCTCCCGCCCAGTTCAAAACAACAGCAGTGGAGCTCGCGTGATTAAGCGCCGCTTGAACCATAAGCCCGACAAACACACGAGATAAGAAAGCTTCTCGGCTGTATACTAACATGTCTTGCGTAATTTATTGACCTATAGTATATGAACTGAAAGTAAACTGATGAATAAACCGATGGCATAGATAGGCTCACAGAAAAAGTTATACAACTACCGCGCCTTGATTGTTTGTGAAGACTTTATAATCCATAGATTTTGACCCATCACGTATCGTTGTGAAGACAAGAACATTGTCTACAGCTCACCCCATTCCCCCCTAAGCTATCTAATGGCAGCCTCTCTTATTTGAATACAACATGCACCTACTGACCTGAATAAGTTGAACGGTTACTTGGCAACAACGAATCAACCAGACTCCCCATTTCCTGTCTGTTGACAAATTTTATTTAACCGCTTTTCCATTGCATAAAGATGGTTTGCCGTCAAAGAAGTGATGATGTAGATGATGATGAGGAAGAGGGATTTTCATCGTTTTCTATTGTAATGCACTACAGAAGTATTCTGATAATACCTTGGCTTTCTCAGCATCTTGTACTCATGCTTCTTGTTGGATATTTTGAGATCTGGTTTACCTGTTCTTGTTTTTAATCTCCTTGTTACGTACCTCCAGAACTTCTTGGTGTTGCATTTAGATTCTGTAACAATTTTGCATTCTCAATTTCTTCAAGTTTTGTGGTCATTGTTCTTGCTTTATTGTTCTGTTTCTTGTAGTCATATTATTTTGATGGGTCCTTGGATATCTTGGTGTTTTTTGGTTAATTGCTTCTCGTGTGTTTTTATCCAATTCTACGTTGTGATTTCTCCATTTTACCTCGATCTTGAGTTTTGTGATGTATTAGCAGTGTGAATATTTTAACGTTGGTCCACATTTTGTCGACATTGTAACCATGTTGCCCAAGTTTGTGGGTCCAATCCATGTATAAGTATTGGCACATAATAGTGTACTTCCCTTTTGTCATATAGTAGTGACGACATGCGGCTTGTCACTACATTCTATGCTATATTTCGATTTTGACAACTTATTTGTTAGCGCGTTGCCATTGGTATACCAGCATTGGTAATTCCTCAGTTTTTGTCTGGGTCCTGATGATTTATCAGATTGCTTGTATCCCCTGCCTGTAGAACCTTTGCTGTTTTCTTAGCCTTCGGACGATCATGTCCCTAGGTGGTCCGCTCACCTTGAACAGCAAGTTTCCCGAGGGATCCTCTGAATGTTTTCTTGATGCTTCCTCTGACTGTTTTCTTGTTTATATCTGCTTTTGGGTGTAGTCATGCTTAAAACCTAAAGCTTTGTATTTTTCGTCAGCTGTCCCTAGGTTTCTAGTGCCTTTTAACTTTGAAATTTTTGTTGATGTGGAGTCCAGGGTGATCAGTACTGGTCTTGGCTGCTCTCTCGTTTGGTTTGTGGTATACACCCACTGTATCCTCCTGCATGTCATAAGAGGTGGCTAACAGGGGGCAACCTGTTGGTTGTGGAATCCTGGTTGTTGGGTGTAGCAGTCCTTTTTTAAGGGCCATGTCTGCAACACACTACTCTGGCTCGGATTTCGTCTAGACGAGAGGCTGGAATGGCCTTGTCTAGTCAATCGGCTGGTGGTGACATGCCCTAGGATAATATTTGCTTTTTTATCTTTTTCATCATCATTGACTTTATCTCCCTCTTTATTCCATTTATCCTAGAAGGCGGCTGCTTAATCATGTCAATCTTATCTATTTACCTTTGTAGGCACCATATAACACATCAGTATTGGTGTGCCATTAAACCTTATACTAACCTTACCTAACCTGCTTGGTTTGTGGGCTGCACATCATCGGTGTTAGCTGCGAGTCTCTTCCTGCCTTGTCTCGTACATTTTGTTAGGTTGGCTCTATCAAAGTCGTGTATTTGAAGAGCCATTGTTTCTATTTCTACTTCCTTGTCCTGTTGTTTAAGGGTCACCTGCTGTGTTTTCTGACAATTTGTGGATAAAATAGTAGATAGATTCTACTTTTTCCTTTGTTTTGCTTTAGGAATTACAAGTGGGTCCTGTTGCCTGTCTTTGAGGGCTGACAGTTTTAATGTGATATCTAGTAGCTTGTTCAGGCACTTCTGTTGTTCATTTTTGTTCTGCTGTTGTTTTGAGGTGTGTGCTGTTGTTTTATCTCCTGTTTCCTAATTCTGAACTTTCTTCTCAAGATGTTTGACTGCCTTTTGTGTCTCGTAGGTTCCTGTTGTTACATTGTGATTTTGCTTGATTTGCACTCAGTCATTCGTCCACTTTGTTTACTTCAGTAGTTGCTGTTTTTATTTTCTCTCCTATAGCATTAGTTGTACAAGTGTTTGTTTTCAGAAATTGTATGCTCCCCTGTTACAGAAATTAACGCAGTGCCAATCTCATTTAGACAGGGTCGTTCTGGGGCCTTTTGATAGTCTAGTGTAAATGACCATCAACAAGAAATGATGCTTTAATACATTGTGTATATATCGTAAGAAATGATGCTTTAATACATTGTGTATATATCGTAAATGAAAAGTAGGTTTTCCGTTAATACCACGGGGCGGGCGAACAACTTCGAGCTCCTGTCCACAATTTACAATTCATAGATATAAATTACATCAAAATGTAGAAGAATGAAAGTGATGTTTAGATCCAAGCGGTTATGGATAAGTTACAGGAGTTGTATGATTTCAATAGCGTTGTTTTTTTGCCCTTTAAAACACAATAACTGCCCAAAAGTCGAATAACTTGTCACTCAGCCTCATATGTAAGAGACTATCCATAACACATTGGGATGGTTGTCTTCTGTATGACCAAAAATAAAATGGTATGGTCAATTTATAGACACCATGTAAGGGCTTAACAATATCACACAGGTTCCACTAGTCTGGTGGGGCTGGTGGGTTGTGAAACTAACTAGCCCGAACAAAATATTCGGAAGTCCGATTATTTCTTCAAATGTAACATTGTTTTCACTAACACCACACCCCATGACCAATTTGTAACATTCAGACACTTTCATGTGTAAGATATGTCTTTGAAGTCTTTATTGACGTACAACCACTAGGCCAATCGGGCTAGTGGCCACCAATATTCTTGAATATCTACTAGCCGGAATGACTGTCTTACCATCCCCGAGCTGTCTTATGTTTACTGTTAGGCCCTGCGTGTTATCCTTAAGAAATCCCCCCATGCCATCTATTTGGCACCATGGCAGTGTACTGTGTCCTTGGGCGATTTCATAATGCGACTTAGTCAACCCTCCATGACGTTTATCCCATGATTTATGATTGATAAACATTTGGTGACCATTTTCTTATCAAGCAAGCTATCAGCTTCTCATTACCCATGGACTTCTGTCATGATGATTGAGTTTTGCAAACTGGAAATCACTATTTTATAACATTTGGTTCCCTGTTTCTTATCAAGCAAACGATCAGCTTCAATACACACATACAACCCTCTCATCGTAATGTAACTTGGCAAACTGAACATCAGCCCTACATGCCTAATTTATTATTGAAAAACCCACAAAATATCTAATGTTCCATCCTAACCTAATGGGAAACGGTGGCACACAGGGTCTTAGCCAGTATTTGAAAACCGCCCATCCACATAATCCACCCCCCCTACTTCCCCCTCTCCCCAACTGATTATCATAACGTATTTAAATGTGGCTTTCGTGAACGTTATGATTTTACTTCATGAGAACATCATAATGACACTCATTGAATCAGTGATTTTGTCATGTTTATTTCAAGTAACCGTTAATGTCTCGCTATCAGACCGAATGGTTCCTTGGTAACTGGATCATACTTTGATGAAAATGCTTTAAAGTTGAAATACACGGGTGATATGGTTCACTCAATGTGCATAGAGTAGGCAATTATGACCTCACCATTAATCACCAGTCGGGAACATCACTCCGGTGGGCAGGTGGGTGGGTGAACGATCTGGAGGGGGAAATTCCAGCCTGTGCAAATCAACGGACGGGTTGGTTGGCGGACGGATCTCTGGCTAAGACTCTGTTGGCACACCTAATAGAGGCATTGAGAACAGTTTCTGTTCGAAATATAGCAAAAAACAGCTTAATCCCCACTTGTGGTCTGTTCGCGGTGGATGTACAGCTTTTTATTTCTATTGAAAATTATACCCACATTGAGAGAAAGAATTGGAATAACTCTTACTGAATTGTAATTAAGAGACATTTTACATTTAGAAGGAAAACTTGGCACTAATTGTGTGAGCTATAGCTGCCAAACAATGACGTAGTCTAGTCTGGATGGGTCGTGATCGAGACGTTCGTTGGACAGGGTCTGTGAAAGGGAAGTGTTTCTGGAAGGGAAGTGTTTCTGGTGGAAAGACTTCAGTCTGTTACCCTCCGATGAGTCCAGGGGTAGAAGAATAGACCCACGGTATCTTCCCGCATGAGTGCAGAAGGGCACTGAACACGTTCAAAATGGGGCCAACAAAACCTACATGTATAAAGCTGCTCTTGCCAAAGCTAAATACATCATTAAAGCAAGCAAGTGCATGTCTTGTTGCGATACTCAGCAGCAAGACGTTGCTAGGATGCATGGGATATGAATATCATAACGTGTTTTCATGTGGCTTTCGTGAACGTTATGATGTTACTTCATGAGAGCATCATAATGGCACTCATTGATTGGGATAGGGTTCGCAGGAGCAGTGGAATAGAGAGCAGCCGAGCTCTGTCACATCTTGTGAAATCTAACGGTTCGAAGGTCTCCGCTATTAAGGGCATCATCAACTCTCTAGGTGAATCCTTCCAGATGCATTCCTCATCCCTGATAAACGTTTAAAACAAATTAAACATCAACATGAAAGTAATGTTCCTAGTTTTAAATCTAATTACATGGTACATTTTATCTCTCTTTTCACATTTGGCCAGTCAGTCACAAGGTTATCTGCACAGATCAAATAATACAGCAAATGGGCAAATATATAAACACCTTCCAGAGGAATCTCTTCTTGTTTGCTGTAGATATTTAAATGGAATCTGGAAACCTGGAATATTCCCAGATAGTTGGATGGGGGCTATTGTTATTTCAATTCCTAACCTGTCGAGAAGACCACATATCACACGAACTATTATCGCCTTGTTGCCTTAACGAGCTGCTTCTGCATCCGTTGAACGTCTGATAACTACCCGCCTGGTACGGTATTCAATACGGGATTGTCTCGAAAGTTACATAAGAGATGGCTTCGTGAAGGAGGAACATGTGTCAATTTGGTGAAGGCCTTTCACATCTCATGGAAATGTGGGACCCTATCGGATGTATATGGCACGCATTTATTATCCAATCTGTTTTTAAAGAACAGAACCGTCCGTGTTGCCAACACTCAGAGAATCACCGTAAGTTGATAGGTTCCCACGGGGTAGCATCTGGGTTTTTTGTTGTTTTATTTGTGTTAAACTTTGTGCACGGAACGGTCTGTATCATATTCAAGATGGTATAAAACCAACTTTGCTTCTGTGTTACAGGAGATGGTGATCAATGAGTTTGATCCGTACACACTAGCATGGAAGACGTTAAAGCAGTAGTCAAACTGGAGGTCCCTGATGAAGTTTGTGATGGGTTCCCCACTGTGCAAGACGATTTATACTCGGACAAATCCGTGCTACTCCAGGTATATAAAAGAGAAAGCATGGAATGTGGAACGTCAGAAGAGCCATTTCCTGTGGACATTTCTGGCAGTTATCCTTATGCCGCTAGAGCGGATGGCAGCTTCGACAGTATGGCTGTTGCTCGTGATAAGCAGGAAGTGAATGGAGCAATAGAACAATCGTGTGAAATAATGGACACTGGTGATGAGAAAACGAACTCCCCTGGCGGCCTATGTGATGTCGATGACAATGCATTTTCAGGTGCCGTGAAAGATGTAAAATCTAACAAAACGCATGCAGGAGAGGGTGGCTTCAATAATTGCTTCTGTGCAAAGATTGTAAATCTTAACAAACAGTCGAGAGCACATACGGCTGCACACGCTCATGAATGTGATGTCTGTGGAAAGTCTTTCTCCGGAGATAACTGCCGCAGATACCATATGCGCGCGCATGACGGTGATAGATCCGGTCAATACGACTCTCATAGAGAGACTCCCTCTACCGGAGGATGCCTTCGGACACACACGATGAAGCACACCGATGACAATCCATTTAAATGTGACGTCTGTGGAAGGTTTTTCAGTTATAGCAACCATCTGAAACGACATATGAAAACGCACACGGGTGAAAAACTCTACAGATGTTACGAATGTGGAAAGGCTTTCTCTCGAGACGATCATCTCAGAGTGCATTTAAGAACGCATACTGGGGAGCGACCGCATGAGTGTGACGTCTGTGGGAAGTCCTTCAGTCATAGAAACAATCTAACGCGACATGTGAGGACGCATACTGGCGAGAAACCTTATAAATGTGACGTATGTGGAAAGACTTTCATCCGGGGAACTCACCTCACTAGACATACTAGAACGCATGCTGGCGATATGACGTCATGAATGTGACGTATGTGGAAAGACTTTCATCCGGGGAACTCACCTCACTAGACATACTAGAACGCATGCTGGCGATATGATGTCATAAATGTGACGTATGTGGAAAGACTTTCATCCGGGGAACTCACCTCACTAGACATACCAGAACGCATGCTGGAGGTATGACGTCATGAATGTGACGTATGTGGAAAGACTTTCATCCGGGGAAATCATTTCACTAGTCATACCAGAACGCATGCTGGAGGTATGACCTCATAAATGTGACGCTTGAGGGAAGTTCTTTTTATGCTGTGATGGAATTTGAAGCAGCATATTTTTGAATATGCACGTTTTAGAGAATGATATATTTTACATTTGTGATGAAAACAGCCTACCTTTGAGGTATTGTGCAATATGAGGTATTGTGCAATATGGGGCGTTCAACGGACTGTGGGTTTACACTTCGAACGGCCATCATTACAGCCACAACTCATGGCAAAAGATCACAGTATTTTAACTGTCAAGCACAACCCACCGCAGTGAAGTGTGTGAACCTCTGAATGTCATTTCATACTTTTGACAGATAATATTCCTATTGAATATCGCGTCTATTTTTTAGGTAACGTTGATATGTTTACTATACAAGGGGGTAATCATGTTCTTTTATTGTTCTAAAGAGGATTCTAAATGAATGCTAACACCAGGGAACAATGCTTTTGATTTTTGCTCTCATATCAGCGCTGAAGTTTCACTCTTCTTGAGAACTTATGACCAGTTCTTAGCGTGAAACCTTGATGTATTAATTCTGATGTAACACGAGCGATATTAATGAAGTTTTTTTCCCTGCAATAAGTGTTTCACCTTACCGGCGCCATTTTTTTTTACGCGCTAGTTGGATGTCCACTAATTTGCATACCACTAGATTCAATCTGACAATCTTCTCTCCCCCCCTCCACTCGCCCTCTCTTCTCCTCTCCCCCCTCCACTCGCCCCTCTCTCTTCTCCTCCCTCCACTCGCCCTCTCTTCTCCTCTCTTCTCCTCTCCCCCTCCACTCGCCCTCTCTTCTCCTCTCCTCCACTCGCCCTCTCTTATCCTCTCTTCTCCTCTCCCCCCCACCACTCGCCCTCTCTTCTCCTCTCCACCCCTCCCTCTCTTCTCCTCTCCCCCTCCACTCGCCCTCTCTTCTCCTCTCCCCCCTCCACTCGCCCTCTCTTCTCCTCTCTTCTCCCCCCTCGCCCCCTCTCTTCTCCCCCCTCCACTCGCCGCCCTCTCTTCTCTCTCTTCTCCCCCTCCACTCGCCCTCTCTTCTCCTCTCTTCTCTCCCCCCCCTCCACTCGCCCTCTCTTCTCCCCCTCCACTCGCCCTCTCTTCTCCTCTCCCCCCTCCACTCGCCCTCTCTTCTCCTCTCCCCCCCACTCGCCCTCTCTTCTCCTCTCCCCCCTCCACTCGCCCTCTCTTCTCCCCCCTCCACTCGCCCTCTCTTCTCCCCCTCCACTCGCCCTCTCTTCTCCTCTCTTCTCCCCCCTCTCACTCGCCCTCTCTTCTCCTCTCTTCTCCCCCCTCCACTCGCCCTCTCTCTCTTCTCCCCCTCCACTCGCCCTCTCTTCTCCTCTCTTCTCCCCCCTCCACTCGCCCTCTCTTCTCCTCTCCCCCCACTCGCCACTCGCCCTCTCTTCTCCACTCCCCCTCCCCTTCTCTTCTCCTCCCCCCTCCACTCGCCCTCTCTTCTCCTCTCCCCCCTCCACCCGCCCTCTCTTCTCCTCTCTTCTCCTCTCCCCCCCTCCACTCGCCCTCTCTTCTCCTCTCTTCTCCTGGACCGGAAAGAGTGGAGAGAGCAGAGTGGAGAGAGCAGAGTGGAGAGAGCAGAGTGGAGAGAGCAGAGTGGAGAGAGCAGAGTGGAGAGAGCAGAGCGGAGGGAGAGAGCAGAGTGGAGAGAGGCAGGAGGGCGAGAGCGAGGGAGCGAGAGCGAGAGCGGGAGAGCGAGAGAGAGAGAGAGAGGAGAGAGAGAGAGAGAGAGTGAGGAGGAGAGATAGAGAGAGAGAGTGAGGAGGAGAGAGAGAGAGAGAGAGAGAGAGGGAGAGGAGAGAAAGAAGAGAGAGGAGAGAGAGAGAGAGAGAGAAAGAGAGAAGAGAGGAGAGGAGAGAGAGAGAGAGAGAGGAGAAAGAGGAGAAAGAGAGAGAGAGAGAGGAGAGAGAAGGAGAGAGAGGAGGAGGAGGAGAGAGAGAGAGAGAGGAGAGATAGAGAGTGAGAGAGAGTGAGAGAGAGGAGAGGGAAGGAGGAGGGAGGAGAGAGAGGAGGAGAGAGAGGAGAGAGAGAGAGAGAGAGAGAGAGGGGAGAGAGAGAGAGAGAGAGAGAGGAGAGAGAAGATAGAGAGAGAGAGAGAAGAGAGAGAGAGAGAGAGAGAGAGAGAGAGAGAGAGGAGAGAGAGAGAGAGGAGAGGAGAGAGAGAGAGAGGGAGAGAGAGAGAGAGAGAGAGAGAGAGGAGAGAGAGAGGAGAGAGAGAGAGAGAGAGAGAGAGAGAGAGGAGAGAGAGGAGAGAGAGAGAGAGAGAGAGAGAGAGAGAGAGAGAGAGGAGAGAGAGGAGAGAGAGAGAGAGAGAGAGGAGACTCTGAGAGAGAGAGAGAGAGGAGAGAGAGAGAGAGAGAGAGAGAGAGAGAGAGAGAGAGAGAGAGAGAGAGAGAGAGAGAGAGAGAGAGAGGAGAGAGAGAGAGAGAGAGAGAGAGAGAGAGGAGAGGAGAGAGAGAGGAGAGAGAGAGAGAGAGAGAGGAGAGAGAGAGAGGGAGAGGGAAGGAGAGGCAGGAGAGAGAGAGGAGAGAGAGGAGGAGGAGAGAGAGGAGGAGAGAGAGGAGGAGAGAGAGGAAAGGAGAGATAGGAGAGAGAGTGAGGAGAGAGAGAAAGAGAGAGTGAGGAGAGGAGAAAGGAAGAGAAGGATAGAGAGAGAGGATATAGGAAGAGGGAAAGGAACAGAGGGAAAGAGAGAGAGGGAAAGAGAAAGGAGAGAGGAAGAGAGGGGGCGAGAGATAAAAGGAGAGGAGATAGGAGGGAGAGAGGAGAGAGAGGGAGATAGTAGAGAGAGAGAGGAGGGAGAGTCGAGAGAGAGAGGAGGGAGAGGTGGATAGAAACGAGATAGATAAATGGATAGGACAGAAATTGGAGAGATTAAGTGGGGTGTTGAGGAGGGAGATAAAGTCAAGAGAAAGTGGAGAGTTGACAAAGTGGAGGGGAGAAAAAATCGATGGGAAAAAAGTGGAGCGAGAGAAGTGGTGAGAGACTGAGAAGTGAACGAGAGATAAGAATGAAAAAGTAGAAAATAAAGAAAGTAGTCGAGAGATGGGTAAAATGGAGTAAAGGGAAGGGGGGAAATGGAGAAAAGGGAAGGGGGGGAAATGGAGAAAAGGAAGGGTGGAAAGGTGAGAGGGGATTGCAGACATAGAAGAAGAGAGGAAAGGATAGAGAGATTAAAGGAGAGAGGGGATCCGGGAGCACAAGGAGATTGGGAGGGTCGAGGAATGGAGAGAGAAGTGGAAGGCTGGGTTAGGGGTAGGGCGGGCGTGAAAGAGTATAGGGATCAGATGGGAATTGAGATCGGGCGGAGGGAGAGGGGTGGGGGGGGGGAGTAAGAGGAAGTTAATAGAGCGATAGTTTAAGAGATTGAGTGGTAGGTGTGTTGGGTTGGGAATGCGAGATTGCGAGAAGGGAGGCATAGGGTAAGGCAGGGCGATTGAGGGTTTTTGGACGGAGAAAGGAAGGAAGGAAGAGTAGTGTAGTGGAGAGAGGGAGATTGAGGGCGGAGAGTTGGTTAAGCCAATAAACAAAACGAACACCAATATTTTTAATATTATCGACATGCAATGTTATAAAAACATTAAAATATGCATTTGTTGTCGCGAGGGGAAGTAGTGTAACCAATGACCGGGAACAGAGTACTGTCTGCCTGTGATGTCGGCTGAGGAAACAGATGTCACGTGTTGTCACGAGCGGAAGTAGTGAAGTCGAAGATATGCATCAGACTGTCACCAGCGGAAGAAGTGAAGCGAAGTACTGCATCAGACACTGCCACGTGTTGTCAAGATCGGAAGTAGAGGTCGCCAAACTGCATCAGAGACTGTCACGTGTTGTCACGAGCGGAAGTATAGGTCGCCGAACTCCATCAGAGACTGCCATATGTTGTCACCAGCGGAAGTAGAGATCGAAGAACTCCGTCAGAGATTGTCACGTGTTGTCAAGAGCGGAAGTAGAGAAGTCGGAGAACTGCATCAGAGACTGTCACGTGTTGTCACGAGCGGAAGTAGAGGTCGCCGAACTCCATCAGAGACTGTCATGTGTTGTCACCAGCGGAAGTAGAGATCGAAGAACTCCATCAGAGATGTCACGTGTTGTCAAGAGCGGAAGTAGAGAAGTCGGAGAACTGCATCAGAGATTGTCACGTGTTGTCAAGAGCGGAAGTAGAGAAGTCGAAGATTTACATCGGAGATGGGTACGTGTTGTGGTCCGGGGAAGGCGAAATATGAGAACTGCATCCGAGACGGTAGTACAGACGTCGCAGAACTGCATCGGAGGCTGCTTGGTGAAATCGTCGAACGTCCACAAGAGCACCATTTGACATTAACACTGGTTCATTTCCATAATTATAATGCATAACAATATACGTACATTCAAAATGCAAAATTTTGTTTCATGTCAATCAAAAGCATTTATTCTTTTGTGTCAATGACCCTGCTTGTATTTTATTCTGGCGCTTCTGTTGGTAAACAAAAATAAAGCAAGTGAGATGTGACATTTTAGGTCGCTCATTAGCACAGTTATATCATCAGTCCATTAAGAATTGTCATGTCCATTTCAAACTTAAACCCTCCTTCATAATAACTTCTCCAGAATAATGCGGCTGTAGCTCGACGATTGAAGACTGGTGTGGATGATCTGAAAGCAGCAGGGAAAAGAAAAGAGCATTTAAAGCCTGGAAATTTTGACAACAAAGTCTTATTTTTTGATTACCTAACGCAGTCACATCTTTAAGGTTTGGACAGAAACAGCCCAACCGCGATCACAATTATGTGACGAAATGCCTAGACGAAACTTTAATTAAAGAAATAACCAAACTATTTGTTTACTATATAGCAAGGGGGCAAATATTTGGATGTATATTGCACCATCTAAGATCGATATATTTTCTGGACCAAAATGATTTACCTGCGTGAGCATTTTGTGGACATTTCAATTAAACGAAAGGAACAAAACATGTAAGCGCTTGACTTACTTACGAGAGCAAATTCTTATCTCATATTCGAAGTGCGCTCTTGTGGATGTGTATTGCTCTACCAAAACCAATTCCAAAGATGGTGCCAAACTGAAGTTCGAGGTAAATTTACACAACCAGCGTGAGTAGGTTCGATTCTAAAAGAGCATATTCCTTTAATTCAAAATGAATGCAAATTGTTGTTGTGTGTTTGTCCGTGACTATATGTGGATGTGTATTGCACTACCAGCACCAAAGTGCCGCGACGCTGCACTGAATAAAGCTAAAAATACTTCTGTGCACAAACGTAGAAATCCAAATGTAAGTAGAGCATGCAAATGGAATGAAACAATTATATTCTTATTGGTCATATTCATTTCGATTGTGTAAACTGGGTAATCGATTCGAAGCAATCAAACTGGAACCAACATATCTATGTTTATTTTGCGATGTAGACTTAAATGTTTCGGAAATCGGTAAAAGGAAAAATTTAAATAAAAATTAGAAATATAAGAGCTACCAATGTATGAAATCGATTTAGACGCACTAGAGGAGAAACGGTCAGACAAAAAGCCAATTCAACGCGATGTATGGTTGTGTATTGCAAGCCAATTTGAAATATATACCTACGATCTAGAGGCTCCTAGAATACTGCTTGCAATATCTATGCACTGCGAGAAATTCATATGGAAAGATGAGTGTATTATGAATTGTGTGCGTTGAAAGTGGCCAAAATGTTTATGTGTATTGCGCAAAACGGGTAGGTTAGCACGAAATAATGTTCGGTGATTAGTATTCATGAAAGGTTGTTCAAAAAGAGGTAAGTTCGTATACAGAACAATTATAGGTCTATCGAAATACCGATTCAGCAAGAACATTTTTCTTGAGGGGTGAAAATATTCACATCTCTCAAATCGCTGTTAAAGAAAAACCGAAGGTCCAGTTAATTTGGTTTGATTATGTCAATATCAATGCAGGAAAATTGTTGACACAGCAATTATGGAAATGATGCAAAAAGACTCACACAAACGGCCCAAGGAAGGTTTCTGTTTTCCACAAGTGCTTCTCTATAACGTCCGATCCCAACGACTCCTGTTTTTGAAATGAGCGGGATTTTCTTTCGATGGGGCACGCACAATCATGTGACCTTTGGCCTGAATATTTAAATTTTTTGAATTAATAACAAGAGCTGAAGAACAAGTATTGTTCAAATGCTTGAAAATCATAAGTGCTATTTATGCACAAACTCCACTTTTCCATTTTTTCTCAAACAGTTTATATTTATTTACTATCCGCACTACATTTTATCCGTGCAATATTACTAATGGCTAATCCAATCCGAGATCGTCTCTTCCAGTAATTCGGTCAGGCATTTGGGATTAGAGAGGTCGATGTCTTTAACGCAAGGCTTGGCAGGTGAACTTTCTTAAGGCTCCATGTAGATTATCGGCATCTCTGCTAGGGTATGTATCAAAACATGACCGCCAATGATTCATACATGGTTTTGAGATAATACCCTATATTGCGATCAGGTCACGCCATTCAAAACAAGATCCTAAAGGATATATACTTTTTTTTTATTCTTACAATCATCTATGATCAGCAGCCATATTATTTTTTCTTGTCACGATTTGCCAAATTCGTCATCTCAGATACAAGCAGCGTCTCTATCCAGAAGGATATCAAGCCGCACCTCTTGTCCAAATATCAGAAACGTAACGGAGCATTCTCCGGAGCAGGGGATGCTGTTCGTACCCACTCAATCATGCCACTTGTGTATTCTCTGCTACAGGAGAATCCTAACAGAGATTAGGCGCCATAAAACACATAGGTGTTGTTGTGCCGTTAAACCCAATAGTCGCTCACTCTCGCTAACATATATCTGAGCGCAATGTGTATGGAAACCGAAGAGAGTGAAAAGACGTTTGCGTTTTCATATGCTGGTACCCATGCTCTCGTTGATGAGGGCGACTCGCAAGAAGAAATCAAACGTATGATCATATTGCTGACGTTGGGAGTTAGCCTACCCTGCAAGTTCATTGTATTTTAGAGCAATGCCGAAATGTAGCAATTAAGGTACGGGTGACCCACATCTGATTTACTATTGGGATCTCCATAACTGTAATCCATATAAAACACCCTACAACTGTTCTACTCAACTTGATTTCACAAAACCGCACTTTTGTGCTTATTATTGTAGCTAGCTTACGATCGGGGCCATACGCGATCGTTTGTATAGTTTTATTCCTCACAGCCGATTTTTTGTGAATGAACATTATGACGACGAAGCTTATTCATAGCGTAATCCCTATACCAGAAACGCCATCTAAAAAATACCTTGTGTTAATTCACAACTGGTTATCTCGTTGGTAAAGGTTAGTTTATATGTTACATAACACATGCGAATTCTGTTTGGAATTCCCTGGCGATGATATTTCCCTTACATTGTTTTATTGTTCGAGCTCAAAATGCAAATAACGTATACTCCTTATCGGTGTTCGAGTGGGATTTAACCTGCCTGAGTTTTGATTGAAACTCTACTTGACACTAATCTAAACAGATGCAGTTACCTGAATAGATATCCACCAATGTATACGGATGTTAGCGATTCATAAGGCTCCCTTCAGATATCTTTGCCATTATGACAACGGCCTATCGGCTATCACCTGATCAAAGCGCATCAAAGGTGTGATATTTATCCATAATGGAAACTGACGTACCATGACTTATATAGCCGTGATTTAAATATATCTTAATGCAACGCTTTGGACAAAGGTTGGAATGCATATTTTATAAGTTAATGATTGCCTCGACCTTCAGCTTAATTCTATCAAGAGGCGTCGATATTCTTCATAGAGGGTTAAAAAATTGTCAATATTTCGGATATTTCAAATTCCTGATGAATAGGAAATGCTTTGGACCAACTATCACTATTTTGTGAAATCTTTGAAAGTTGTAACATGAAAAATGCTTCAAGAAGCAGAGCATTAATTACCATGTGGATTGGATAAGGTCTTCATTACTACTAACCGCAGCTCTGGCTTGTAGATCGTTGAATTTGCCTTCGCTTGCACCATCCATATCTAGTCACTGTGGAGATAGAGCACTTCTTGTAACCATGCTTCCCTCTATTGCTAATCAGTGACTGATACGTCAATATTAATATGAATAAATTTGGTCACAAAATGAAAAGATATCGTAATACTTGGATTTATCACAAGTTAACTAACACTTTCTTTACTAATGATCATTACAATAAGTTAAGAAATATCTGTGATAATAAGGATCTGGAAATATACCTATAAATTTTCTCCATATTGTCTTTGCAATACCCGAGCAGAAGCGCGATGGTCTCATGGCGCTACTGACAGACGAGAGGCCAACTCGACTGATGTCCCTTCGTATTTAAGCAATGCTGGCCCTTTTATTCGGTTGAAAAGATGGTGCGAAGGATTAAACTTTTTGCAATAGGCCTGCATCCAGGTATGCACTAACTCATATGCGCTTTGTAACTGACACCTGCTACAATGTAAACAAAACAAGACGTCATTTTAAGACGAAACCATACTCTTTACATCTACTGTAAGCTCTGCTCTATGCCTAATGACATATTGCTGTAAATGTCCGCGTAGGGCTAGCTCTGCTCTATATTCCTTCTCATTTGTCACCCCAATATCAACCACCCGTAATGACTAAATTCATACGTGTTCCTGAAATGTGACCAGAGGTTTGTCAAGTTGTTGTGACTTTGCGTTCAATGAGAGCGAGA
Organism: Urechis unicinctus; assembly: GCA_034190875.2. Taxonomy (NCBI): domain Eukaryota; kingdom Metazoa; phylum Annelida; class Polychaeta; order Xenopneusta; family Urechidae; genus Urechis; species Urechis unicinctus. The sequence goes on from CM067357.1 coordinate 7,377,470, forward strand.
TTCATTACTGATCTTGCCACTAAATTTAAGGGGGCAATGTTTTGCGAGCAAAAACAGTGGTTCCACTTGTACCTATCAAAAACAGTTAAAAAGCCTTAGCATATCGATCAAAATAGACAAAGGCACGGTTAATCGAACATCTGCACTATTATTTTCTAAAGCGTTGTTGACAAAGCCTTATCAAATTCCTTTTTTTGTTTTCATGCACCGTTAACTAGCCCTACAAGACGTCTGAGTAGACGTCTTACAGGATAAGAGCTACTGGTGGAATACTCAAGCCTAAATTGTTCACCCAGGATAGGAGCTACTGGTGGAATACTCAAGCCTAAATTGTTCACCCAGGATAGGAGCTACTGGTGGAATACTCAAGCCTAAATTGTTCGCCCAGGATAAGAGCTACTGGTGGAATACTGTAGCCTAAATTGTTCGACCAGGATAAGAGCTACTGGTGGAATACTCAAGCCTAAATTGTTCACCCAGGATAGGAGCTACTGGATGAATACTCAAGCCTAAATTGTTCGACCCAGGATAAGAGCTACTGGTGGAATACTCAAGCCTAAATTGTTCACCCAGGATAGGAGCTACTGGTGGAATACTCAAGCCTAAATTGTTCACCCAGGATAGGAGCTACTGGTGGAATACTCAAGCCTAAATTGTTCACCCAGGATAGGAGCTACTGGTGGAATACTCAAGCCTAAATTGTTCACCCAGGATAGGAGCTACTGGTGGAATACTCAAGCCTAAATTGTTCACCCAGGGTAAGAGTTACTGGTGGTATACTCACGCCTAAATTGTTCACCCAGGATAAGAGCTACTGGTGGAATATTCAAGCCTAAATTGTTCGCCCAGGTTAAGAGCTACTTAAAAGTAGCTTGATTAACCTTACCATTCTTACTAGGATAGATGGGGAAAAGTTGTAGGGAAACGAGCAAGGTAAGATGACAGAGACAGTAAGTAACGAAAACGATTATCCTAGGGCACCATAGAGTGAGTGAATGGAGGAGACCTCGAAAACCCGTACCCGTCGTACAAGGTCAAAATGGCCAAAGCATACCCCGTCGTACAAGGTATTATGCGAATGTATAACCCGTCGTACAGATTGAGGCTGAAAAACATACCCCGTCGTACAAGAATGAGGCCCAAAAACCTGTCGTACAAGTCGAGAGGCCGAAAAAACATACCCCGTCGCGCGGCACATATATACTACCTCTATACATTTAAGTGCCCCCCCCCCCCCCCCCAACACCCCCATTTCCGCTTGGGTTTATGTATACATAGAAGATAGCGGCCGGCAGGCCAACGCAAATCTCTGGGCAAAGTCCTGACATCCACATAGATAAGTCATCCTCATTCATGCGTCGGTCCGTTATCAAGGATCCCAGGCTGGATTGCAGTGCGGCAATCACAGCTGTCACTGTGTGCCAAGTGTTCGCACTTCAATGCAAGCTCAATGATTGACCACGCCACCGAGAATCAAAGTCTCTCAGTAAAGACAGCCTTTATGGACATTATGCTCCAAAGTGACATACATCATTTGTGCTGATCTACGCATGGTCAGTTGTGTGCCGACGCTCTGCCATTGCCTCAACCGACACTGATTCTCCCGATCCTGCCGCACGAAATCCACGTCAATTGTAAGTACAGGTTAAACTAACTTGTTATCTTCCACACAATGCAAACCTGGCCCTATAATATCATAATTACTGTACTAGCTCGATACAAATACGAGAGGCGCTGTACGTCGTGTAGTGAGCGTTTTATTTTTAGTGTCCATAGGTTCTCATCTTTGTTGTGCACTTACGTGTTTATATATGTCGAGAATTGAGATGAATGTAATTTGACCAACACTAATTTGTTTATCCACTGTCACGTGATTTTTTTTTTAGAGATTGTCACATGAACTTTTAGAATCACAACCTTCGTTCACGGCAACTCTCGTCTTGGAAATATTTCATCACATTACGTAGTTTTAGTTTCACTTGCCACGTGGCTGCGGATTCCTCGGTGGAGGCGGGGCGGATTAAGTGTATATTGGTAGTATACATGTGTCGCACAACGTTTTTTGGCCTATCAGCGTGCACGGCGGGTTTTGTGTGGCCTTGTATTTTTTTCGCTGGGTATGCTTTTGCCATATGCACCTTGTACGACGAGTATGGGTTTTCGAGGTCCCGCGGCACAACCCTACTCAGGACAAGGCCAAGTGCCCCCTCCGGAATGCGGGTGTCCCATGAGTGTTATCTTCCCTGAATTATACATGGTCCCCTCTTATATTGATATATAATTTTAAACCGAAAACCATCTCCCCTTGACATTTGACCGTCCGACTGGGCCTGATTTGACCCCATTGGATAAAAACGTATACATAATCTCTTGTACTTATCCCAACAGACCAAGCCAGGCAGCTCCTGTACTTGGTTTGCAAGAGCTCTGATAACCCGTTGGAGAATAATTCGTTGATGGCATATTTCTTTATAATTGTCTGAAATCACACATGGACCCCCTCAGATAGTTGTGTTTCCTTGCAAACTTTACATCTACCTTATATGACCTTGAACAAGGGTCTAAGCCAGGATTTGAAAACTACCCGTCCAACCCACCCCCCACCCCCCTCAACGCGTCAAACATGACCTGGATCAACGATCATCATAACGTGTTATTATATTGGCTTTCGTGAACGTTATGATGTTACTTTATGAGAACATCATGATGGCACACGTTGAATCGGCAGGTAATGTGGGCGTTAAGTGGCGTTAATATCAACGTTACATCGCAGCGCCTCCCTTTCACATCACCCTTATCGCTATTATGACAGTCGATATGACATCTTGCCCAATTGGAATTCGTGAGCTTCATTCCCGAGCCAAATGTGCAGTTTTGCGGGAAAAGCGATACGGCGATGCACATATTTCAGAATGATGCTCCAATTGACCGTGCACAATGTATGCCAACCCTATCAGTTTTCAACATTCTTACAAACCTCGAATATCTTGTATCATTTGAGGTATAAATTGGACATGGACAGGGACCTTGTTTTGCGAGGAGAAGAAATTGGTCGTAACTCCATTCATCATCTCTATTATGTTACGTATCATAACGCCGATTCAACTGCTTATTTTGATGGTGGATGAGCGGCCAGGGTGCTGCGTCGCTGTTGGTCTTTCATTGAGCTGTTTATCTGTTAATACTGGCTGGGATAATTCATTGTATCCGGCATGGGAGGCGCGAACGGGTGGACGGTCTTTTGGGGGAAATTCCAGCACATCCAAATGAACGACTCACCCGGGTTGACGGGTCTAAGATCCTGACTTGAACCTCGGAGATGTTTGACAAAAACGCATAAAAACATCTCTTGTGCAATATTAACCCAGTTGAGAAAAATACTTATGGCAGTTCAGCGAAGATTGCTTATAACATCAGTACAACGTCCCTCTGTGGATCTTTTTCATTATGCTGTCAGCCTGTTTGTAAACTTCCATTGTGTTTTTTTGTCTTGTTGAGCAAGCTTCCTGACACAAATGACCCCTTGTGGGTCTGGGGAAAGAATAGGCCAACTATACACCCTTGCATGTTACAAGAGGTGACTAACATATAGTGCAACATGTTGGCCTTGGATTGCGACTCGTGTGGGTGGACAATGGGATCCTAATGGTTGAGTGGAGATCTCCTTGTGAGGTCAATATTTGTAACTCACCACTCGCGGGTGTCCCATGAGTGTTATCTTCCCTAAATTATACATGGTCCCCTCTTATATTGATATATAATTTTAAACCGAAAACCATCTCCCTTTGACATTTGACCGTCCGACTGGGCCTGATTTGACCCCATTGGCTAAAAACGTATACATAATCTCTTGTACTTATCCCAACAGACCAAGCCAGGCAGCTCCTGTACTTGGTCTGCAAGAGCTCTGATAACCCGTTGGAGAATAATTCGTTGATGGCATATTTCTTTATAATTGTCTGAAATCACACATGGACCCCCTCAGATAGTTGTGTTTCCTTGCAAACTTTACATCTACCTTATATGACCTTGAACAAGGGTCTAAGCCAGGATTTGAAAACTACCCGTCCAACCCACCCGCATGTTGTAAGAGACGGCTAATTGAGGGCAACTTGACTCGTGTCGGTGTGCAATGGGACTGATGACCACTTATAAACAAAAATTCAATCCTACATGACCTTCGATATCTTATTTATTATTGACAAACTCATATTCCATGTTATCTCGAAAGGGACAACTTTTTGTCTGAATTTTCAACATCGAGATCCATTAAACGGGCACTCAACAAATAACCAATAAGTACCAGCTTTAGTCATATGAGCATAAGGACGCTGTTTCTGTGAAGCAATTGTAATCATTCGCTGAATGCTGACATTGGTTGGGAGTATCCCCTGAATTCCTTCAGCGTCCAGGTAATGCCAAGGCAGCTTACCAGAGTCGACTAGTCAGACAAATGATATTTGATCCCGATACACTAGTTACTTTCAGAGGCGTTGTCTTGATTCCCCCAATAACGTGAGCTGCAGTAGAGTGCAAGGGACCCTTGTTGCTTTCTTTTGGTTCTCTCTCATAACCGTAGTTATCTAGGTCACTGATTTATAAGACAGCAAGTGATGGCCAGATGCTGGCTTGGTATGTAAATTAATCAGGCTTATAAGGTCCCCATGTAATATAGAATGTTCCGTTTCCCGCTTTTTCTATAAAGATCAAGCAACAGATTCCACGTTGAACTGCGTTACTCATTCAAGAGCACCCTTTCGTTTAAGTGGATGCATGAATATTTTAAATGTTATAAAAGTTCACACGAAAAAAGCTATTGAATCATGTACATGTGTTACAGGAGAAGTCTAGCAGATGAAACCGACATATCAGAATGGAAGACGTTAAAGCAGTGATAAAACTGGAGGCTCCTGATAATTTAAGCAATGGATCTTCTTGTGTCAAAGATGAATTTGAATCTGACAAATCTGTATTACTCCAGTATTATAAACAGGAGAGCATTGATTGTGGCACCTCCGACATTTCTTCCAAATGTCATGATGACTTGGGAGCTCCTGGCATCCCTTCCACTCCGTCTGGTGCCCTTGATAACCATGTGGTGAATAATACCACAGAACATCCTGGACTTGTGTCAGAAGAACAAAACAAATGTGATGTCGAAAAAGATTTTTTAAATGGTGCTGACAATCAAACAAGCTGTAAGATGACGCACACAGGAGAGAGGACTTCATGTAACACAGATGTAAAGGCCATTAGCCATAATGCACACATTATAATACATACGAACACGCATGCTGCAACAGGACCATATCAGTTTTGTATAAAGTCCGTCATCAATGAAAGCGATCCGAAAAACAATCACAGAACGCATGCTGGTGAAAAAAATTACAAATGTGGCACCTGTGGAAAATCGTTTGCTTGGGGAAGTGTTCTGAAAAAGCACATGCGAACACATACTGGTGAAAAACCTTACAAATGTGAGACTTGTGGAAAGTCGTTTGCCCATCAAAACACTCTGACTAGACATATAAAAACGCATACTGGTGAAAGGCCGTACAAATGTGAGACTTGTGGAAAGTCGTTTGCCCATCAAAACACTCTGACTAGACATATAAAAACGCATACTGGTGAAAGACCGTACAAATGTGACACTTGTGGAAAGTCGTTTGCTCAAGGAAGTAGCCTAACAAAGCATACGACAACGCATACTGGTAAAAAACCTTGCAAATGGGACATTTGTGGTAAGTTCGTCATCAATGGAAACGTACTGAAAACCCATAAAAGAAAGTATTCTGGTGTAAGACCTTATAAATGTGACATTTGTGGAAAGTCGTTTGCTTGGGGAAGTCTTTTGACTAGACATATGGGATTGCATACTGGTGAAAAGCCTAACAAATGTGACATTTGTGGAAAGTCATTTGCCCATCGAAGAAATCTGACTGGACATATTAGAACGCATACTGGTGAAAAACCTTACAAATGTGACAAATGTGGAAAGTCGTTTAACCATCGAAAAACCCTGACTCAACATTTAAGAACGCACACTGATGAAAAGTCTTACGAATGTGACATTTGTCAAAAGTCGTTTGCTTGGGGAAGTAGTCTTAAAAGGCACATGACATCACATACTGGTGAAAAACCTTACAAATGTGACACTTGTGGAAAGTTGTTTACCCATCAAAAAACCCTGACTAAACATTTAAGAACGCATAGTGGTGAAAAACCTTACGAATGTGACGTTTGCGGAAAGTTCTTCATCAATGGACAAATTCTGAAAACCCATAAAAGAACGCATACTGGTGAAAAACCTTATAAATGTGACATTTGTGGGAAGTCGTTTGCTCAAGTAGGTCATAAGACAGGACATATGAGAACGCATACTGGTGAAAAACCTTACAAATGTGACACTTGTGGAAAGGCGTTTGTTTTTGGAGGTGATCTGAAAAGCCATTTTAGAACGCATACTGGTGAAAAAGCTTACATATGTGACATATGTGGAAAGTCGTTTGCTTGGGGAAGTGGTCTGACAAAACATATCAGAACGCATACTGGTGAAAAACCTTACAATTGCGACATTTGCGGAATGTCGTTTGCTTGGGGAGGTGGTTTTAAAAGGCATATGAGAACCCATGCGGGTGATACACCTTAGAAACGTGACATTTGTTGAAACGCATTCGGTCATGGATGCCTTCTAAACAGGCATACGATAACGCACTCTGATGAAAGACCTTTAAAAATGTTACGTTTGTGGAAAGTTCTCCAACGATGGAAGTGTTCTGAAAACCCATAAAAGAACACATGCTGGTGACAACTTATAAATGTGAAATTTGTGGAAAGTCTTTCAGTGTTCGACATATTCAGAATCGTAATGATGGTGACGTTTAACATATAATACATTCATATTTATTTACAAAATGATTGTTATTGTATGCATGTGTAATGTCATTTGTGAATATTGGTATAACATTGTGCATATAATATGCATTTGGGTACTACGAAGTTATACAAGCGCTTGCCTTATGCGATCGATGTCTTCGTTGCAGAAGGGCAATACGATATATAAACATAAATATATATATATATATATATATATATATATATATATATATATATATATATATATATATATATATATATATATATATATATATATATATATATATATATATATATATATATATATATATATATATATATATATATATATATATATATATATATATTATTTATACATACAGCCTGAAAGTGTTATTCATCACAATTGATCATTATGCTAAGACCTGAATGATCTTATTAGATAGCGATCATGAGATTCAGTATATATATCCTAAAGAATTTTGACCTCTCAGGCTTCCATAAGTTGAGATGTTCATAACAGACTTACAAAACCAGTTTGGAGGAGGTATAAGCACAAACAAATATAACGAAGGGGAGCCAGTTCAGAACTGAAGCTCAAACACAAAGATGATGGTGGTATTGACAGAGATATAAGCTGATAAGCAAAGTGGTGTGAGGTGTAGCTACAAATACAATGCCTGGGAGAGGTGGTTAACACACGGTACAGCGCCAGTGATGGGGAGTTATTTAAAGATACTCACAAGAAAGGAGAGGGAATGATATCCGTGAAGGAGAGTTGGAGACTGAAACTCACGAGCAGTAACAGTTAGTTATAGACCGATTCTCACATGCAATGAATGGAGGTACAGCCGACACTCACATGCAATGAATGGTAGTTACAGCCCGACGCTCACAAGCAGTAAAAGAGAGTCAGAGACCGATACTTACAGTCAGTGAATGTGAGACCGACACTCGTATGTAATGTAGCGGAAATTAAGAACGATACTAACAAGCAGTTAGTGCTAGTTAGAGACCGATATTCACATGTAATGCTGTGAGGTTATAGAGCAATACCTACAAGAAATAGATGGCTGCAGACAGACACTGGCAAGCAGTGAATGGTAGTTAGAGACCGACACTCACAAGCAGCGAAGGGGAGTTTTCGAGCGATAGCCGCATGCAGTGATTGGTAGTTTGAGACCGACACTCACAAGCAGTGAATCGTAGTTAGTGACTGACTCACACAAGTTGTGAATGTTAGCTACAGACAGACACTCAGGTGCAGTGAATGGTTACGGACCAATCCTCGCATGCAATGTAGGGGATTTATAGCCTGATGCCCACAAGCAGTGAATTTGATCTGATAACTGATAGACATAGGCTGAGATGGGGGATGTTAGATCATACACAAAAACAGTGATGGCGAGTTATCTACCGATACTCACATATGTATGTTCATGTGTATGTTAGTAAAATACGTGATTGCGGGGGTCGCTATATGTTTATTGCAAATTTATTGGCCATTATTTAGGTGGCAAAGCTGCCGCTACAGTGATAGTTCCCACGAACGTAAGCTTTCACCCTACTGAAGACACTTGTATACATTGGATACCACATTCAAGATGTTTGCACAAATCTTATCTACCATATCATTGAGTAAGATAGTAACTGTGGTACTTGTATGTATCGCATGACACTGTTGTTCGTCCATTCTGAGATACATTGCCTCAAACTAGAAGAACTCGTCCGGCTTTCTGTACCACCTTGCCGCCTTTTTATTCGAGAAAGATTCTTCCAGCCTTGTTGCATGGCTGATATCAACCTAAGCTGGCTATTGCAAGCGTAAAAGGCTTCTCCAAAATGCAGGTCGTGTTGGTGGTGTTTAATTATTATGAAATCGTGTTAAATAAAGATAACATGCCCTCCATTCCCGCCCCCGTTGCTACATCCCCCCCCCCCATAGCGACCCCAAGCGTTTCTTGTCTATTTTCCGGCAAACATAACTTGGCCAGCCCCAAGAGGCCTAAATCAGAATCCATATCTTCAAATGCATAACTAATGACGGTAATCGTCAGGAATTACTTCACAACCCATCGCCAGACGAGGCACGATTTCATGGTGGGAGGGAAGACAGGCACTGTGACACCCTCTGCGTCCTTTCACAATGATGGGAGCTAAACCGACGGACACGGGGTGGGGGTATTCTTGCAGTAGGTGGTCGCCTCATTTATTGTTGTTTTCGAGCGCCTAGTGTCATGAATGGGACGATGAAAGGAAGATGCTTCTCTGTTGTGGGAGCGGTGGGACAGCTAGAGTACGGATGGCCAACTTGTGAAAACCGAACATTAAAAATGTGTTCTTTCTATTTGTGCAGATTGATTGGATTTGGATGATAGGCACAGGGGGTAGCCAACCGCCATAGCAATTCGTATTGTTTTACCACATTCGTATTGTTTTAACTGACCCATTCTCCTCGCTTTCTTTCGCTTTTTAAGAAATGGAAATATTGTTTCTCCTTCAAAAGCACCGCCACACATCTACACTACACCACTAATTACAGTTTGCACAGGATCTAAGATTTGTGCTTCCTGTATTTCAGAGGCAGAGCTTCTAGATGACCCCTAACAGGAAGGCTAGTTAGTTTGTCGGCAAACCTAAGTGACAATAGTCTAAGATGTCAACTCTGATTAGAGTTATTCATCGCTCTGAGTCAAACAGGGAGAGCGACACCTTGATGACGTGTAGTTCATATCTCCTGTCACCATCACTGCGCAACATACTCATCCGATGGCGGAAAGATGTGTATATAAATATATATATATATATATGTATGTTTATATATATATATATGTCTATACACACACACACACACATATATATATATATATATATATATATATATATATATATATATATATATATATATATATATATATAGATCTATATATATCTCTTATATATCTGTCTATGTATATATGATATATGATTATATGTATATATATCTATAGAAATATATGTACAAATATGAATATCTCTCTAAATATGTTTCTATATCTGTCTCTCTCCCTCTAATCTCTCTATAGAGATCTCTATCTATCTATATCTCTATATATCTCTCTAGATATATATATCTATATATATATATATATATATATATATATATATATATATATCTCTATATATATATATATATATATATATTGCTGCGTCACGATTAGTGGCACACGATACCATGATATATCTTCGACGGTTACTGGACTAGTACTGGACCATAATAAAGCTTGGAATTAAACCAAAGTATCGTGGAACAGGGGCAGACGGGGAATATCTGAAACGCTGTAAGCTGTAATGATGCACTGTTCATCTGTAATGTTCATTTATAGCAGTACATCCAAGCCAAAGAACCACAGAAAGACACAAAAAAAATTGTGGGGTTTCATAATAACTCTCATTTGATGCTGCTTAAATCTTAATCTTAAGGTACCGGGCGAAACAAGACTTCTGTATATCGTCCATACAACAAGAAATTCCCCAAACAAACCATCTCATCAGAAACACGTGACAAGTTGGTATTTTGTAGATAGTTAAATTGTAGCCCGCATTGTATACCCATCGATGTTGTGTTGTTTGAATCAGACTCCGTATAATCGCATGGCTGACATGAATGAACAATGTATGAAATATAATTGAATGTCCAAATCTAAATCCGATAGCATATATACAAAGAGGCAATATTGCTCAGGCTAAGGCAAATGTATTTAAATTGAGATTATACCATATGGGAGAGGTACTGATAATGCTGAATTTGTAATGCACGCATGTTTTGTTGATTTTCGTAAACCAAAATTGGGATATGCAGTCATGCAACCAGATATGTTGCCAATATCATATATCATTATGTAACGAAAACACCACCATCTGGGTAAAATGCACACAAATCCTAGAGCCTACAGAAAGGCTATTACATTTTACTTTCGCCCGTAAAAATGGCGTAGGTGGAACATATGAAGGTATAGCCAAATACTTTGATATTATCAAACAATGCATACTGTGAAATCAACTGATGTACAAATAATACAGTAGGTGATTTTATAATGGTAATTTTTCCTTACCAAATAACACTGGCGCCATGGGACATTAAACATAGCATTACGCTGTTATGACAGATTAACAAAGCATCGAAAAGAATGTTTGATCGTGCATTGAAATAGCAAATACAGTTATGTGACGGCAAGTTAAAGATTACGTACACTAAACAAATAGCTCCAGTGTCTGTTCAGGTGGTTTCAGCAGTTCTACGGATCTGCATCGCCCGTTACAATAAGGGGAAGACCTAGCAGAAGCATTTGAAACCAATTCTACTCTTTGTTGTGATTGAAATTGTAAATCTAGATAGTAAACACTACTTAATGTCCTGCAATATTCCTGAATGTATCATATAATGACAACATAATTGCTAAAAAGTTCTCAATTTGCTTTAAAGAAATTCATTAACACATTATTACGCAGTGCTATTTAATGTTCATTCTTGGTTCCATTTATTTATATTTTTGGTAGACAGCATGACATAATTACAATGACCATGGTCAGTAAAAATGACCAATGAATATGTACGGAGGGGGATTGACAATGTTCACTAGCTTAACGGTGACGCTCAGTTAATTCGCGTCGCAAGGCTTGAATGAGGTGTCCTCATTGCTAAAAGCTGCTGTTTTTAATCGTTTCGGATCAGCCTCTACACCCAGCTAACTGTGTCGTACGACTTGGTGTTATAAATTTACATTACCAATGTTTAATCTTTGTTGAAATTACGAGTGACTAAAATCTAATGGCGTAAACAATGTCCGAATGGCTTGATGAAGCGTTTGCTGTCGCGCGCTGACCAACGATTGGCTGTAGCTTAAATTTCGTTATTAATTATTTATGAAGACACCAGTTTGCTGTAGCCAACCTCAAATTGGCGGCAGCATAAAGTATCCCGGGTGGCGAAATATTGCGCTAGCCCGATTGGGCGCTGCTTAGAAAAACCACTGGCATAGAAATACTAAGCCACACCCATTTCACCTTGCTAACACCCAATGCATCTACATAAGGGTACATAGCAAGTTTGCCTTAAGCAAGAGCGCCGTAGACTTCTGCAGCACCAGAGTAAAATATACTAAAACAAATCCGATATATCACCAAGGTTTGAGAGCAATGCTGAACATGGAATCTACGACCAGCGATGACATAACCAGCAGTCCGTTGAAGAGCCTTCCATGTAGCAACAACATTGCCGTGGATGGATTCCGATGGATCATCTTTCTGTTAGTAGTTATCAGTAACGCAGTGACAATAAAGGTCGTGTCACATAAGAACAATCCTGCTGGGTTAAAGGGTCGAATCTACATCACAGGACTCACCCTGTCAAACCTGCTCTTGGCATCGGCGATTTTCATAACAGGTGTTTATCGATTGGCAAAAGTCAGGTGTGGTTTTGAAATAACATCTCAATCGCTGGACAAACGTCGTTGGACTGGTGCTCTGCAACGTATTCTCTACTCGGTGGCAATTTCAACATCGTTTTACACTTTACTGATTATTGCTGTAGACAGACTGATCGCAATACTACTGCCATTCAAGTACAAAGTGTGGATGACAAAACTTCGAGTCAAGATATCTGTACTATTAGTGTGGCTATATTTCTTTTTAACATTTTCTGTTTTATACTGTTCGCAAGTTTTGCTTTCTTCAAGTTTCCAAGTTGCCACAGAAAAATCCTCATCCCAGTTACTGCATAACTGGGTTCAAAAATACTTTACCAACGCGCACGTGCACATTGGTTTGCTTGGGAACACAATTCTATTTAGTTTGACGTTAATTTGCTATCGCAGGCAGGCGCGTATAGCCATTGGGCAAACATCTGTAAATGTCAATCGTTTGCTACATAGCCGCCGGTTCACACGAATGAGTTTAGCTATTATATTTCTCCACATCATATCTTGGACTGCGTATCTATTGATCAACATAATGTTTAATCAAGCGGACCCGACCATGCCCTCCTGGGTGACATCTCAATTATTGCCATGGGCTAACCATGTAATGCTCACAGATGCTTGGC
>CM067357.1:7390506-7401074 GCA_034190875.2 Urechis unicinctus
CCGGGGTTTATCATCTAACAGAATCTTAGTGGCTTTGACATTTATGGTAATACGTTCTCGGCAGCAGTCCATTTGCACAGATAATTATACTCGAGCGGTAGGGTTCACCAGCTCTGTTAACCACAATACTTGCAAGCCACTTGACACCACCATTTATATAAGCTGACAGCTGACAATTCGTGATCGTAATCAGCGCTGTATTTAAATGATTTCAGAGGCTTCAATAAAGATATTGATAAATTGCCCAAACCATGCTGTGAGATTTACAGTCAGTCATGCTGGCGTGATATATTACTTAATTCGCTGGTTATTTGGTGTCAAATTGATAGCATAGCAGAAAAGTCATTGCCCCTTATAGTCGGTCGAAGTATATCGCTGAAATCGGAACAAAGCATTCTGACAGTGTGCATTGGACGCCAAACAATCAGGTATGGCCAAATGTGATTCGTTGAATAAATTTAAAACATCCGAGCATTTCCTATGCAATGTACTTATTGAGTCTAATCTTTACATACGAGCACTAACTTGCGCTTGCTATATACATGGGCTAGTCCACGTCACGCACGGTCTCATATATGTGAAAGTGGGTAAAGCGAGTTATAATTGTTAAGCAATTGCATTATGTACAATTCATACAGCTTTGCGTCGTACCGCATGTACAGGCGATCGATATTCAATTACAGGAAAGGCAACAATATTTCGTAGTTAACACTCTTATCTCTTGAATGCACCTTGAAGCGAGGTTCTGTAGGAGCTGGCAACTAAAATTAACAATATACATGCACTCTGAAAAAGATTGTTGCATACACATTCCACTCTACTGTACAATATTTATGGTATTCTAACAAACGTTTCCTTCTACATATTAGCATCATTTTCCTGTTGCTCTCTATCTGGTCAAATGTATTATGCCGAGCAGCTATTCACTAATATATGGAATATATCTGAGTTAATTTGCGCTTACTTTAATTATTTAATTACGACAGAGCCATTGTGATATGCAATGTCATACAACTGTTAGCATTACGCCGACATCATGATTAATAATGTCAACTACCAAGATAAAATAGTCAATTCACATTGCTTCAAAAACATCTTACCGTCTTCATGACAGCAGACAAATACTTCGCTCCAACAAGTTCCTTCGTTGTTAAAGTACGTTATTCAACTGACTAGGTGCGTATTTGACGTGACGGATACTAGGCTATGTTACTGCCGAAAAGAAGGTTATAGAAGGATGTGATACGATAGGGTATGTTATTCGATGAAAGTGTCAACGAAATACAAATATATCTATGGTTTTATCGACAAAATGAAATTATTGTTATATTTCTAGCCCTTTCCGTAGCATAGTCATGTGACGTAGACCATCCATACAACACCACTTCCTACGAAACTCGCATGGTATCAGATACTCATATTAATTTTGATCAGCTGCCAGCAATGACCACACGTAGTACGTGAAGTATAGAGATGCTTTAGATTAATAAATTCGTGCTTCAAGGTCTTTTTATGCTTTATGACAATCTAACATCATAAATCAAGGAGCTGTAACTTCCCTCGAAGATGGATGGTATTTGATACCAAACTAATGATCATAATTGCTAGCTGGCAATTTGCAGCTTATGGCGGGTATATTGTCGACCGATGTGGTGAATTGGCAGTGTATGTCATAAATATTGTTATTATTACTATGTAAACTATGTAAATAGCGCTACTTTATTTGTACTTTGTAATAATGCATAGTTTTCTTATGCGGCAAGTAAAGCCACGATCAAACAAAATAGAAAAGCTACAATCGTTATATATATATGAATATATTGCACGCTTTTGAATATTAAATTGGCTTCGATATGTGGTAACTAGCCATAAGAATAAATATGAATCACATTTATCGTTTGTTGTGCATCTTCACATATGCAAGCAAGTAAGAAACTATACTTTACATATGAACATTCTCTACATCCTGCTATATGCATGAAAAGAACAGGTCGTTTCTTGTAATGTGCTGCTGTAGGGCGATACTTATCTATACGTTTAAGCCTTAGGCACATGTATAAGATATGTATAGCGTCTTAAGATAGCGCTGCAGACTGCTAGGTACTCTACGGGTCTAGACAGACAGATATTGGTATGATGCCATGTGTTATGACGTTCCTCAATGTGTGGAAACAGAATGGCCCATCGCAAGTCTCCTTCATCATAAATAATGAGGCCGCTGCCGTGTGAATGTTATTGCTACTATTATACCGAATTAATCAAGTGTGGCAATATTGCGCTTTATGGCATATTGATTAAAACATTACAAATTATCCATAACTTGTGTTTTGTGATTGATAGAGGATGTAATCATACGACCAAGCTAGCCCTTATTAGCAATTAAGGCATAGCATGCAATAATAGGGTCCCTCTGTTGATGTCGGCATTACATGTTCGTGATTGTCGAAGTATGGTTTGAATAACAACTATCATACCGTCAAAGAAAAACATTGAATCGTAACATATGTCCTTCAAGACTGCAGCCACAGCGAGGAGTTGTTTAAGAGAGCAGATGGATTGTGAATTGTGGGGATTATGCCAGAGCATTTATACGAAAAGAATGCAGTTATTCTGCAGATCTTTATGATGAAAAATGGTGACGACAGCGGCGATATACATGATGTTTGACGCTTAGCATCATGAGCGTCATTATCATTACTATCATGATAAATGTCAGTTATTGATGGAGGTTAATATACATTTTGTTGGTTAAACCACTTATAAAATGATAGCCTGTCAATTGTACCAAACCAACAAATAGTATATGCAAATTTTCTAGTTATTTCCAACGTACACACTGCTTGCCCGAATGGCCAAAGGCAAGACTTCATATCTCTATGTCATCATAAATAGAGATAATAGCAACTGGCATTACAATATCGTGATTGTGGCATACATTCGATGGAATAATGCAGCAACTAACATAACCTGTAGCTGTTACTGTCAAACTCCGCTGTCGTGTAAATGTTGTTGTCACTTTCATACCCAATTAGTCAAATTAGGCAATATTACGCTTTATGGCATATTAATTAAAAACATTCCAAAATATTCATTACTTGTATTGTTGCGATTGATAGAGCATGCTATCCTTATTGTATTGTTAGCGATTAAGGCATAGCATGCAATAATAGGGTCCCTCTGTTGATGTTGGCATTCCATGTTTGTCATTGTCGGAGTGTTGCTTGAATAACAACTATCATGCCGTCGAAGAAAAACATTGAAGCACAAATATGACCCCCGTGAGGAGTAGTATTAGAGAGCAGATGAATTGAAAACTAGGCGTGCACATACACTTAACACGAATATGTTTACAAACATTTTAGAAAAGAAGGAAGCATACCTGGATACTATCAAGAGGTGCATCAAGCACTGCAACATTGGCAATACATTATGAATGTCAAGGCAAAATTAAGAGTGGCAACATTATGAATGTCTGGTAAAATTCAAAGGTCCCCAGAATATGCGTGATCAGTCCCATATTTTTCCGTTCTACTCGTTAACTCTGAATCTAGTCCTTGGATATGATACTTCACCACGCCATGGTAAACTAATTTTTTATTACACTGTATATTATTTGTCAGTATATCCAGGCGTCTGAAGCATGTTATGAAATATCATATCATTGATGATTGATATGTGGATAATTTGATCATTAGTCAATACATTTCATGATTATAATATTTGCACATGATACAGAGTCAGAATGGTATTTGGCTTTGCTGTTACCCTAACAGGATAGCATCTTACCATCTTTGGATGATGGCAGACAAACAGATTATATTATTAAATCCCATTTGACTGCCAATTGTGCTGAGGTATTCTACATTATCCATTCTAGGAACTATGCGTTGGCTTTTGTGGTGCACAAAAGGCACACTACATATAATCAAAATATCACACAACGTCACAATGAACATGCATTATCTACAATCTTATCAGTGAACACTATTGTAAAATATTGACCCAGTGTCCATATCCTTGGAGGTGTGTATTTCATTGCTAGAGATAGCTGGATTATATATTACCGGCAGATTGGTTTCAAGGTAGTATTAGAAATACCTAATTTATGTCTTTCCGTGACTTGTGCCTCCTATGTAATGCGACCGATACAATCAATTCAATCAACGTTTATCAGAGTCACTGATGTATATGCGCAACAACACCACTTTTCCACTCAACCTGATTACATTATGTATACTAACAATTTGGGTGGGACATATGCTGCTGCAGGACAGATGGAACATTGAGTACGTTACATGATATCAACCAGTGTGGTGACGACTTAAGGGATAATATCGATCGTACAGCTACGACTTGCACAACAACTTATGTGAATGCCCACCATTTACAATTTGACAAAGTTGTGTCCGCGTACTTGGTGGCTAGGCGTTTAAACTAACAAGGCAATGTACCTTGAGAACTGCAAGAGATGTATATATCGAACGCCCTTTCATGACGGCCCAAAACACCAGTGTGCATTCACAAATAGACAAGCGCTCCACCCATCCAAGTATTTACTCACTCATCAAGCTATTGTTGCTTCAAAGAGTAACTTGAGCAATTACCTTTGGCGCCATATTACTCATTTAATCGCTTAACTTTAGTAAGCAATCTTTTGTCATCCGGTCATCAAGAACCAGTAGGCCAGTTTAATCTTAATTATTGATGGAAGATCGAAGGAGGCATAGGTCGCTGCCATCCTACTAGATGTGCAGAATCTTTGACCAATCGCATCGTGTAAGAATGCACTATGCATATCAAGAAGGGAATACAAACTATATTTATCGGTGTTACAGGAACTGAGATGACCCTAGTACCACTCAATCGTATCGGAGCGTACTGGGACCAATGAGTGAGGTAAAAGTGACAAAATACTCTAAACCGATGGGATGAATACTCTTTTGAATTTTAATAGCGTACGCCAGTAACAAAATTTCTACTAACTATATGATATTTTAAAAAGTGGGGTCCAACTCAGTTAGTGTTCATTACCATTGAGGATGATATATTGGCATCAGCAAGGCTGCATTAATATAGGTACTGTGGCTGATACGAATGGTCAGTTATCGCTGCATGCACTGTTTGCAATTAGAATGATATCGACGCCACCACCATAGCCTCTACGTTGTAATGCACAGCCTTAGAAGTTCCAACAGTTTTTATGCAAACGCCAATTGCAATAATTTACAATGCCAATTTGGTTTGTATCATATTTTCATTATGACCACCAACCTTAAATCATATACTAAACCCAATATGAGCAATATTCCGCTGAGCTTTGTTTATTATTTTGGTTAGCAAAGACGAGCCCGATTTTCAAATAAATTAATGATGTTTAACATTCCCTTTGAAAAACAACCAGCGTTAGTGTGCACCGTTGCAAGCCTCCATTGTCAGCTTCATGCATAGATTCCTCCACCAGCAGCCGTTAGTGACAGCTTAGCTTACCCACGTACATCAGCTGATACACGAACAATTAAGCTGATGATATATTGTACATTAGCACGAAGCAATTGTAAAGCAATCAGTTTCGTGTACCATTTAAAAGCCTTTCAAGCAAGCAGAGGAAATATAGTCTTTCTGAAACAGTAAGGAGGTTAGTGACAGTACTGCTTGCACACAGAAATTCAGTCCCGAAGTTCAGCAAGTAGAATGTAAGGTTTATTTGCAATAGAATTTATAAATTTAATTTCCCATTAACAGATCCTTTATCTGGTAACCATGTCTCTTGTCTGTAACGACTTGCACTAGCAGGAATGCCTTTATGCTGATTAGAGTGTTCAGTATCCGGTAATGACGCTCAAAAACTACGATGGCTTTCATCTTTCGCTGCAAAAAGGTGTCAACTAAGTGCCGTTAAATTGAATTGTTATGCTATTCTAACAAAAAACACGTTGTCACCTTAAAAAGACTAATTACCAATGTAAGACATTGCAATCCGTTCTACGGATGTCGTTTTGATTGGTAAAGGGGCATCAGTGAAGCATGTGTTTACATCAGAATTCGACAAGTTGGGGAAGGTATGCCTTTAATATATTTACACGATTACTGTTCCCACTTGACAGCAGTAACCTAACTGAAATAAGCACCACTCTTTTGCTAACAAAGTTTTACTGATGAGAGGATATTGGCATCTTTGGGTGTCAGGATGGTGTAAAATAATTAGCTGTTCTTTGCCAGGCGTCCTTCGTCCGCGATAGTGAAAATCTACTCTGACATAATACCGTGGCGGTGTATAGAGGTTAGTGCAACGTTTTGTGTTTATGCACACGAGCTGAACACAATAGTTTCCGTAGCCTTACCTATTAAAAGATAAAGGTCACCATGCTAGATATTTATGTGACAATACTAATACTTAATGTAACAGATGATTGATCATAAACAACTGTTATTTATCCCAATAAACTAACAAAGAAACAACGTTTCTTTCGAGATGCGAAGTTTGTGCTATCCTACAAACGCATCCTTAGTGACCTTAACAAATAAATGATATCCATTGGTTTTCATATCATTCATGAACTAACTATATATAGACGAAAGGAAACATATTCTGGCAACTCGGCCTTCATGAATGGAAGCCCAGTGAAGCAACTCTCATGCATGCTTTCTGTTGAGCCTTGTGTGTTACACATCACAACTGCTATCTCGCGAATGCTACATTGAGCTAATATGGGTTAATTTGCCATGTACACTTCGAAAGGGATAACGGAGTATATTATATCACCAAATGCATTACATTCAAAGTGCCGCCCGAATCCATACTTTATATATAGAGATATATATATATATATATATATATATAGAGATATATATATATATATATATATATATATAGAGAGATATATATATAGATATATATATATAGAGATATCTATAGATATATATATATATATATATATCTATATATATGTATGTATAGATATATATATATATATATATATATATCTCTATCTACCTATCTTATATATATCTATATATATATATATTATATATATATATATATATATATATATATATATATATATATATATATAAATGCATTACACATGGAATGCACAGGTCGTTGTTTCCAACAAACTGTTAAGCAGTACCTTTCTGGTACATCTTATCTTACAATAAGTTTGCGAACCCTCTAGACGCCCAGCATATCAGGTGTTTACCAGCTCGTCTCATCTGCGTTAATGCCTGCTTCCCCAATAGAGCCATGACAGATAAGCCGGACAATGCTGCCCTTCATATAACTAACAGCTGCAGCCGCAGCACAGGGCTTCTGCTCCATATATCTGGCAACTCTTGCGTGTTCACCTGCAGGTAAAAATGATTTCCTACATTTTCCACTTCGGTAGCAAGAGATTGTGTTTGTCAAATATAATGCCGCTATGTCGACACAAATGGAAACATTGTACGTATTTTTTGAATTTGTCTCGATAGCTGCATAATAACCCGATTTGCAGAAACGAGGAAACATTGTATCACATCAATTATGTGAAGAAATAGCGACAATTAGATCGACCGCACATATTCATTGAGCATTGTATTTGAATGCCTGCTAAAATTTGAGCTAACATCGTCTGCATCCATGATGACGAGGAGTATATGATATATAAATACTAATTGGGGTGCATGTAATCAAGAGATTCAATGACAAGCTCTTATCAATAATGACTTGAAGCACCCTAGTTTACACACACTCAGCGCCTCTACCATCCACAGATTGACTCACTACTTAAAATCATGACTGCATCAACGACTAACTTGAGCTGCTTTCATACTGGCGGTTATTCATACGGCGACATTAAACTGACGCAGTCGCGACGCAGTTAATGGCAAACATAAGTCACGAGAGCAGCAAGTGCCTTGATGCCTGCCTAAACTAAATATATGCTGAACGATAAAAAATAACAGAAGCCACCCTGATCTCCGCCAAATGTATATACACTTTTATCTGTGGCAGTGTCAAGGAAGGCACTACGCATATCAAAAATGGGCTAAAACTTGTACCAAATTGTACATAATCGTGTGAAGTGCTGTAGTGTATGTTGCGTTGAATGCTCAAATCACGAGACTTTGGATTATCTATTTACTAAAACATTCAACCATTCATAAATCAGAGGCCCCAATTTATTAATTGTAAACCTTGCCAGCAACTGTTATCGGATTGTATGAGGAAAATGATTGGCAGCCAAACCGAGGGATGTAAGACAAATCCACGCAGTAACTATGGTTAGAGCAGCATCATCAGCTTCAATGCACGCTCGCTATGCGTAATGATGTAATTGTAGCTAGGATATGTTTCTGCCACTTTTATGACCGATACTGAATGCAGTTAAATCAATGCATTGACTCTCCAAGGTTATTTCTAAATAAAAAAATAATCGTTTCCTGTTTTATTAAGATAAACTGACAACATTACACATCACTACCATTACACATATTACGGCCACTGGTGGGAAGGGTTTTCAGTTTTGCTGCGATACAGATCATATAAAATGACACTTAGAGTGAAAATGCGGGCAATTATGGTAATTATGATAATGGTGATGTTCCTGTTGCAGGTTGTATGGATAATGATAATGCTATTGATGACAATGATGATAATAATGATTACTGTGATTATCATTATGGTGATGACGAGGGTATAAATGATGATGGAGGAGAGAATTATGACGATGATGATGATGATGATGATGATGATGATAATGATGATGATGATGATGATGATGATGATGATGATGATGATGATGATAATGTCAATTTGAACCACATCGATCACCACCATTGCCCTGTGTATCTCACTGGACAGATATGCCTGTCTTATATGCGTGAATTTCATTGTGCAGCATACCACATGCCTCATTCAAGCTGTTTTATCTGAGGGATTATCCATACATTCCAATTATATTGACCACTCTTACTCAGCTTAACTCGAAGAAGGACCAAAGATCCCACCCAAAAATAGCACACTGTATCTTATGAGACTATTCATAGAAAAAGATGTATGCTGCAGGCGCTATAAGCGCCAATATTCAATAACTAGGCCGGCGCAGGCTATTAAAGCACACGTTTTACAATAAGAGATTGGTAGTTGTAGTGCTTTTTATAACTAAGAAATTCTGGTGACTCATTTCTTGGACAGGTGTGATTGGTACAAATGCTGATGGTACCTCAGGTAAAATCCACTCTCATACTTTACCATCGTTTGTTTGCGAGTCCTTATAGCAGGACCATATCGCGTTATTCTCCATGGATTCATATCTATAGATGCCATGTTCATAATGTAAGCATGGTTGAT
The DNA here is from genome assembly GCA_034190875.2 of Urechis unicinctus. Classification (NCBI taxonomy): domain Eukaryota; kingdom Metazoa; phylum Annelida; class Polychaeta; order Xenopneusta; family Urechidae; genus Urechis; species Urechis unicinctus. The sequence goes on from CM067357.1 coordinate 7,399,838, forward strand.
AACTAATATGTATTCACGGGATATGGGCTAAATTCAGATCTCCTCAGACTGTACGTTGCGATGCTAATTGTTTGGCGGCGTTTACCTGCGTGTGGATACATACGCGAAGTTTACACCAGATGTTAATATGTAAGCATGCGCACAACTGAACAAACATATAAGATTTCCGTCATAATATATCTAATACAGCACGCTCTGGTGAACATCACACCTCATATCCCCTCCTGTGCAAATAGTACCTGATCAATCAATCTATAACCACAGCATAAGATCCTCCCTCAGCCATATGCTTCTCTAAGCATTGATTTGTCGGCAAAACATCAACGAGGAGTTCAAGTTGATGAGAACGGCGCTATTTACGTTTCTTACCACCCAAATGTAATCTTGCTACCAGTTTTAACCTACGGACACCTGCAATTCTACTGACGTAGATCGTTGCACGTGGCAGTGGGAGAAATATATGTGCGCTGAAACCACAACGCGTGATCCATTATGGTTGGGTTTGTATATCTTTGCGTTTTGTGCTCGTTGTTAACCCTGTATACAGGTATATGTGAACTGTGGGTTGTGTTGCTCACAGCATTACATCAATTTGGTTAATAGTACTCCCCAGACTAACGGCCTTCACCCTGTTGTTGTAGTGAGTGATGGCTGCATCAATTTACGCAATCAAAACAAAAACAATTCGGTAAAAGTACATTGCTATGAGCGATCTCGTTCTTCTAATTGGCCGATTTCGTTCAAGGTAAGCTTTTTGAAGTAGTTGCAGTATGTGATGAGTGATGGCTGCATAAATTTACGCAGTCAAAACAAAAACAATGTGGTACAAAGTGCATAGCCATGAGCGGTAGAAGACGATCTCGTTGTTCTGGTCGGTCGATTTCGTTGACAGGAAGGAGGTAATTATGTGTACATGAAGGATTGTTTCTTCTCTTAAGTATCAATAGACAGAGACATTTTTTTCATCAGCTTGGTTATAACGCTACTTTGACATAATTGTGAACACCGTCTCTATTATACAGACATACGGACGTCTGCAATGTATATCATAATGCATTGATAAGAATCCCTCACGTCGCTGTCCTTGCATGTATCTGCTTCTGTATTAATTCTTACTTCACCTACCATCCGATAGACCAATGGTCAATATGCAAGCAATGAATTAATTGATCCATCTTTTGCAAATATATATTGGTACAAAGGTATGTATCGTTGAGAGCTGGGAAACACGAGCGCG
>CM067357.1:7401174-7416097 GCA_034190875.2 Urechis unicinctus
GCTGTATTTCGACGTTATATTCAGAAACAGCGGGGAGAGAAAGAGTTAGCGATCTTGCGAATGGTGGAATGAGCGAATCAGTGGTGAATGATTGAACGACTCGGTGAAAGGGAGATGAATGAGTGGTTGGGTGGGGTGGTGCAGCCAAGAGAATCAAGTCAATTTGAGGACAGGAGGGGTTATTAGGTTTAGACTAGCGAATAGACTGGGAGTAAGAGGTGAGTGAAGAGAAGGGGAAGGGAGATGTAGTCAAGAGCATGTTGAATGGGGGAGCACAAGATTAGAGGAAGTTAGGGAGGGAATGAGAGTCGATTCGTAGGATAGAAATGGAATCGAGCAGAGGAGGGAATGATTTGTTTCGTGAGTTATGGGAGAGTAGGAAATGAGCGATTGTATAATTGACGGGAGGAGGGGAGAAAGTGGTGGATGGGGGAGCATTTGGAGTCAAAGCATTGATGAGATAGAGGTCAGGGGAGATGAAGAAAGGTCAAGCTGGGGAGGGTAGTGAAAAAAATTATTAGATGAAAGTGTCGAGCAGCAATTGAGCGATTGGACAAGTAGAGGTGGTGGAAACAAGGTCGGAGAAGGGAAGGGGAGCTTATTTGAGAGATTTATAGGGAGGGGATAAGTTTAGTGTGTTTTGGGAGGGTAGTGGTGGCAGCTTGGGAGAGGAGGGGGAGGAGTCCGGGTACTTGGGGTGCAGGAGTTGAGGGAGTTGAATGAGATAACTGGGCACATGACAGTTATTGAGGGGAGTTGGGAGTCGTCTGACAGTAGACTCTAGTCGTGTGCGCTAAGCTATGAGGGGTCTTATTGGAGCGTCAATGAAAAGTGATAGCAGTGGATAACGAGGCGGCACCACACGCTTTGAACTCGTTCCAGGTCGCCTTACATACAGCGCTTGTTGATAGAGTTGTTGTTTGCAGAAGCAACGTACAGCTGTTCTATTCTTGCTTTTTGGATCTCCGGGTTACATCATTAGCTGGCCGGCCCCCTTAGCAGATGGCCCTTTTCGCTCTACTGCCTCTCCCGTCACAACACAAGGTTCAAAGTTACCAGTGACAAGTTTAGGATAACATACAATCTCATTTAATTAGTTATTTACCCTTCTCTTCCTCTGTGTTTCCGTTCCAGGCGTCGCTACTGGTGTAGCTGAGATCAACCGCGACCTGGCCCTGATTGAAACAGCGCCTTGGCTTCAGTAGTGACAGCAAACTAAGCATATCAGTGGTGAATTTATATTAAGTTTTGCGCTTCATACCGCCTGACCCCTATTCCGGCTACCCTACCAACCATCGGTCTTAACATATCATACTTGGGTATGATCACTCACACCAATCGACTAAGGACTATTTTTCTTCTGTTTTAGTGCGTTTCATTCACGTTTCGCTCTGCACTTAATCAGTCTATCGTAGTTCCACAATCGGTTAAGAGGTTTCCCGGAAAATACATACCCCTTTTGTGACCAGCTTGACCCTCGTTGACTTTTGTCGCGTGAAAATATTTCTCGCACTGAAGGCGCACCCGAATTCATTTACAACACACAAAGCCTCATCAACATCGTGATTTATCTCTCACAATCATCATATAGCTTCCATCCCTCACATCTTTGACCCTGTACCGCTCCGCCTGATTCATGCTCCCGCACCATCTCCTGCCTTTATTAAGCCCTGATGTGCACGCCCTCCTCATTACGCTCACACCCAATGCTAGATGGCCACCCGCCTCAAAACGGCTGCAGCAGCATATCAGGAAGGACTCAACACTTTATTCGGGTCATAGCCCCCGTCGAGACGGCTGCTTCTCTGGCTTATCGCCCAAGCGTTCTTCCCGGTCTACTTCAGCTCCACGGTAGCTGTCGCTCTAACTGCTACCAGCACAGGCACTCAAATCAATTCAACGAGCGCATTCTGTAGTGTTCGTTTTCCCTTGGCTCGTGTAATATATATATTATATATATAGAAATATAGATATATCTATAGATATATATATATAGATATATATATATCTATATCCTATATATATCTCTATATATATATCTATAGATATATATAGGATCTATATCTCTATAGATCTACATATCTCTATATCTCTCTATCTCTCTCTCTCCTCATCTCTCTCTCTTCCCTCTCTTCTCTCTCTCTCTCAGATCTATATAGAGATCCCTATATATACTCTCTCTCTTCTCTCTCTCTCTCCTCTCTATATCTATCTTTTCTCTATCTCTCTATATCTATCTCTCTATCTCTCCCTCTCTCTCTCTCTCTCTATCTCCTCTCGCTCTCTATGTCCCTCTATCTATCCACTCTCTATCTCTCTCTCTCTATCTCTCTCGCCTCTCTCTCTCTTCTCTCTCTCTCTCTCTCTCTCTCTCTCCTCTCTCTCTCTCTCCTCTCTCCTCCCTCTCTCTCTCTCTCTCTCTCCTCTCTCTATCTCTCTCTCTCTATATCTATCTACTGACGATTTACAACCATTCGTGGACTCCAACCATTCGTGGACAAATTTTTATAGTGCATTTTTGCTATCATTAGTTATCAATTATTTATTCGGCATCTTTTAATTGATACAATTAAATAGTTTAAAGCGAATTAAAATCTTTTTGTCACTTTTTATTGCTGGTATATACTTTTGGTCCTCGAAACGTCGTCCACGAAAGGTTAAGACATTAATTTATACGTATAAATCCAACCTTTCGTGCCCATATATATTTTTGAATATTTGCGGAATACGGAAATTTTCAATCATTTTCAGTCATCATGAATTAGAAACATAATATTTGTTGAAGATTTTATCATTATGAACCATTGGTAGAATTTCACGATCTATTTCAATGTTGTAGATTAATGATGAAAAGAGAAAAAATAGAGTTTTTCGGTAAAGAAATTTAAGAATAATCAAATATTTTAATTTTTCAAATAAATATATCCCACACATATGATTAAACATTATTTCGGAAATTTGGACGAAGTATATACGGTTGTATGGAAGATATTGAGGTGTGGCGTGTTATGTCAACGAATGGTTATTTGTTGTTAAAATTTTATTTCGCTATTATATTCAAAATCCAAAGAAATCACGCGTGAAAGATTATTTGTGTACGTTACTAAGACTAGACTATCACATTCGAATGGTCAAACCAAAATATTTTCAATTATTTTCGACATAAATCTATCGTTGACTTTATGTGGACATACTGGTATATCCTTTCGTGGACCAAAGTCTACGAAGGTTGGCGGTTCGTGGCCCGAGTTTGGAGGTGGAGCAGACGGTTCAAGGACAAAGGTCGGCCGGGTATGGTCTGTGGGCGAGCGGCTCTGCCTAGTGGATGCTCCGTTTCTGATGCAGCCGACTCGTGGAATCGGTGGTCGGATGTTGGGTTTGTCATGACGGCAAGGTGGGCAATTGGTGTGCCGTCACCCGTATCGCCCGAATGCCACTTCCTATATCACTTATGCACTGGACGATCTCATCATGCATCATCATATAAAACAGCGCACCTCCCCTATCTTACCTGATCCCGAGGTCAACTTATAAATTGAGTGGTGGTTCAGAATTATAGAAGTTGGCAATGGCGGCTACTTCCGAGAATGATACCCCCCCCCCCCCCCCCCCCCCCACCCGGCTCACATGTTAGATCAGAAGTTAGATAACATTTCGTTAGAAGATAGGGAAAATATGAGGAGTTGGCGATGGAAGGAGGACGCAAGGTTAAGCGAGTAGGGGGGGGGGGGGGGAGGTTGTTCACACCGGGAAAAGGTTGCGCACAGGCCTTTAATGTTTCTGACAACAAATAGTTACAAACATGCCCTGTAAAGGTATTACACAATCCGTACAACATATTACAAATATGGGCTTTGTGTAAACCGCAAGCAATCACTTAATTAGTAAAATAACATTACGCTATTGTATAACCAGTTATTAGTGATTTTTTTGGTTGCCAGAAAATGATAATGGCCCAACTAAGACTACTTAATATAACACTAGACCGAACTTAATTAACACGAAGTCTACTTAACTACAAGAACTAGGATTAAAGTGAGGGAGGGTCCGGTGGGAGCGATTTATGCGGCACCAGAAGAGCGATTTAGGAGCGATTTATGAGGCAGCAAGAAGCAGGATGGTGCACGTGGGCTGCTGAGGCAGGTTTTATATTGATGACCGGAAGTTGGTCGGACCAAATTGGAGATTGACCGCAGAGGTCCAGGATGGGCAGTCGCCGATGCAACGAGGGACCGGCCTATCGAAAACAATTAAATTCAGGTTGGGTCATTACTCATACCGGAAGCCACAAGAGCCACACTGATTAATATAAACCATACAACAGGCAAATAGACTTTTAAACCGCAAGCAATCACTTGATTAATTAATTTAGTTATTATAATGGCCCAAACACCAACACTGTAGGAAGATTTTTGGGAAAATAGTCGGAGGAAGGTATTTCGTATCAACATTTAAATCAAGGTAAAATTTATATGCGTCCGATTTCCAATAGCCAAGGATCTGAATGATTTCACCCGGCAAACCCGACTTGAAAGCCCATGTGGCCCCTCCACGCCTGAAAAACTGTGGCCAGAAAACCTCTCAGGTGGGTGGGAGTCCCAGTCGCAGCAACAAGGCGCGTAAGGTGGTATCAAAGGTAGAGCGTGTTAGAAGTTTGGCACCGCCTTGGGTTGGGAAAGATAAGAGGGGGGTGCCAGGAGACGCTGCGGGGTCGAGGCATAGTACAGAGGCCAGTGCCGATACTGGGCAAAGCGGATGACCCCGTAGAAGGGGAAGGGGAACTATCAATTGACGCTCTGCAAATTGAATAGTTTTGGACCATTTCACCCGTAAAAGCTAATCCGCCATTAATTTTTGCCATGTCACCTCGTACCAAATGACGGGTAGGGCGGAAAGAGGTGCTCGAGGAAGGAACTAAATTTGCCTTCCTCAGTAAGCAAAAGAAAGCGATTAAGCACGCTGTCCAAAATACCATGTCTTTCGGTTGGTTTAGGTGTAACAGGGCCCGAATACTGAGTAGAATTTGAGGGGTTATCGCCAATTTGCGGTTCACACCAACAGGCTTATCTCGTTTGATACCCTTCAGCACGGTGTTAAGAAAATAATTGTCAGCCAAAGGGCTAGGCAGACCTAATTCCAAGTTAAGGATTCGTACAATATTCAAGTATTTCGTAATTGATGCAGGTTGCAGTTTGGACGCTAAGTAAGCTGCATACAGACAGGCTCTCTCTTGGCTAATGATATATGGAGGTAGCTTAAATTCGTCACAGAAAGTGAGATAACTGCGCAAGTGGGTTCTGTAAGACTGCTTGGTGCTCTCTGCGAAGGCCCGGGACCGGTAGTAATGTACGGCACTTTGTAATTGTTGGAGTAGCTGGCCAGGGGGGCAACCTGTGACAACAAATAACCGCACGCTGCTGGTGACATATGCATCAAGGCATTCTTAGCAAAGCTGTCAGGATCAAAGGAAAGTCCAGGGGAAAGCAATGAGTGCCAATACAGTAGATGCCCACGTGTCCTTAATCTTGACACACAATCTGCCAGAATGTTTGCCTTCCCTGCAATATGCACACACTGTAACTCAAAATTATGTATAACAGATAGCCAAAACACATTACGTAAATGGTGCATCAAAACCTGGTCACGACACGCGCCCTTGTTGATGTAGGCGCGCGTAGTTGAGTTATCCGTGTGCAGAATAACTCTTTTGTGAGCGAAAGTAACCGCCCCGCGATAGATAACTAATATGGCTGCCATAGTTTCTTTAATGTTGATATGGGAGTCTTTGAATTGAGGCATATCAATAGCCCAATCAACATAGGCCCAATCTGTTGGAGTAACGAGGCCAGCCCCTTCAGATGATGAATCGGTGTAAACATGTACTGGGTGTGCATGGGGTGACAGTATATGTTTACTGTTGAAGTGTTGCAAGCACTGTCGCCACCAAGCGATATCCTTACGAAATTCTGATGACAGACGGACTTTATGATGTGGCTTTTGAAGAGGGCGAAGGATGTCCAGCACCCGTTGCAGGTAAACTCTACCTCCATTGACGACGTGTGCGGCCCAAGAGAGTTTCCCGGCAAGTTGCTGAAGCTGCCGACAGGAAGCACGAGATCTCTTAGAGAATTTAGCTAGCATACAAAGCAGTTTGGAAACCTTGTCCGGCGGTAAGCTGAGCGTCATATTTTCCGAATCAATTGTATGCCCAAGAAAGTTAGGCGCTGCGTAGGGGCCACTGTTTTTTCCCAAGCAATCGCAAATCCTAGTGAACGCAAAAAGCGCGCAATAGAGTGTTGAGAGCAAGCGTGCAAGCGTCATATGAATCCGCTACAATGAGAAAGTCATCTAAATATGCTACTTCTGTATGTCCACGCCGATGCATCATTCGGCGAATAGCTTGAGATAATCCGTGAAATATGCCAGGGGCTTTCCTGGCACCAAACGGAAGAGCTGTATCATAAAAATAAGTGTCATGCTCGTCACCCTTGAATCGCCACTTGAGACCAGTAAACTTAAACTGAGATGGGTGAAGAGGCACGCTTCTATAAGCAGACTTAAGGTCCACTTTGGCTAGAAAATAGGAGGGTCGAATATAACCAACTGCTTGAGAGACTGTCTGGTATTTAGTAACAAAAGTGTCACTTACGTAATCATTTACTGCCGTACCACGTGGTTTACTACAGTCATGAATGAGGCGGATGCCTCCGCTATCCTTAGGTATGGTACCCATGGCACTTATCAGAACTGGCTTATATTTGGTGATCACATATCTTTGTTCGTCGATCTCATGCCGGATTTGGCGTTCAACCTCGGTAGCTTGTGTGAGGGCGGAAGAGTAATTAGTCACCTCGGCCGGGGTTGGTGTTTCCTCTTTGTCTACAATGTTAAATCCGTTGTTGATGCCATTTAGAATGAACACACAATCATGATCGTCATGAAGCTCTTTTTCCCATGCAGTGTGATTGAGTTTAAGTCTATTGGTCGCGAGTGGGGCTTCAACCCTAGAGGTCTTTAACCCTGGTCTTGCTAGTTTTTTTGATGATTGTTCCTAGCCGCTCCATGCGAAGCTAAAGGATGGGACCCATGACAGTTCGGTGCAGAACATACATGCCTGAACCGACAATCTGTGTCGAAGGGGCAATTACCGCGATTGAATAAACGACAAATTGGTTGCACCTTTGCTGTGTGTGTTTCTATAGTTTTGGGTCGATGGTGGTGCATCACCATCTAGAAGTCGTGCGGATGACAATGTTCCTGTACCCAGCAACTCCAAAAAGATTTTGAGATTTGCCGCTGACCACTGGGTAGGAGTGACGTCATCCAGACGTGGTTTTCTTGAAGCCCATTTTTACTACAAATTCGGCGCCTTCGTCTACACGGAAGACTTTATCTGATACATCGTGGCCCATCACAGGCTTCACAAAATCTACAGTCTAAATATTTTGTTGCCTGCTGAGGCAAAATGTACGTTGATGGATTTAAGTCAACACGCTCACCTGGTGAGGAAGTAGTCGGCTTAAATGGTTCTAGCACGGCTGGTTGGCTGGACGTGCTTGTCTGACGGCCAAGAAATCTTTCTAGGACTCGTTTTTGTCCAAGAATTGTGATGCCTACTGCATCAAAGTCGCCAGGCCGCATTGCCGAAATTGCTTCCTTGGACATGAAACCGTGGGTTACCAATTTTTGCATTGTTTCGTCCGTGAGTCCGCGTGACCGTCCCCACGCCGAAAAGGACTCTGCGGAGTCTGGTGTGTCGTCGGTAGCGGCAACTGATGTGGCTGTCGGTTCCTCTGTTGGTGCCTCAGGGGGTGGTATGTGGCGCGCGGCCGGTCCTGTTGGACCAAAGCACTGGTCACCACTGATGTTCGTTAATGAACGGGTAAGTCCAAACGTCCACTCACTACCGTAGTCATTGCTGTAATACTCCATGATTTGAAGCGAGCGATTTATGTGGCTCCAGAAGAGCGATTTAGGAGCGATTTATGCGGCAGCAAGAGGCAGGATGGTGCACGTGGGCTGCTGAGGCAGGTTTTTATATTGATGACCGGAAGTTGGTCGGACCAAATTGGAGATTGACCGCAGAGGTCCGGGATGGGCAGTCGCCGATACCACGAAGGACCCGCCTATCGTAAACAATTAAAATCATGTTGGGTCATTGCACATACCGGAAGCCACAAGCTTCCTTGTGTCCAGTTATTTACCTCCCTCCAAATGGACGGAAGGAAAAGGATGGCAAAGTCTACTGCGTGATAGCAAGAGGCGAATGAGGGTAGTAAGAAGACAGAGGTTTGGGAGGAAAAGGGATCTAGAGAGGGACTGCAAAAAACGGTTGTGAGGGTCAAGACAGAAAAAGAAAAGATAATAAAAGGAGGGGAAATATGAAGGAAGAGTCCGGAGACGGTAGAGGGTCTGAAAAGACAGTAGAAGGAGATAGATAAGAGGGGAAAGAAGAGGGAATTAAGGGAGGGCGGGATTATAGGCGGAGAGTTAAAGAGGGATTGATTAACGGAAGTTGAGAGGAGAGTAGAAATGAGGGGGAGAGGAAGGGATACATGGATTTGGCTAAAGGAAGGATAATTTGGACATATTTTGAGTCGAGGAAGCGGAAGTTATTTGGAGTGCAGGACGTTTTGTATGCTAATAAATTCACGCTTTATCGAAAACACACTAAGACTGACACGCACACATTCATGCACGCACACACATAAACTCCCTCACTCACCTGCACGCTGACTTACTCAACTGTTCGCTAACTCACACGATTGCGTTGTCTTGTTGTTACATGCTTACCGACTCATTCGCTCACTTATTCAATTATTCGTTCACTAACTTGCCCGCATACAAGCTCGTAGACTTGCTAGCTTGTTAACACATCATCTCTCAGTTGCTCACTGTGATCAACCGCCATAAGATATTAATTACCGCACTCACATGGTCCCTCCGTTTTTCAGTGAGTTCCTCACATCCTCGCTCAGTAACTCACTAATTTAATTCCTCTTCCCTCAGTCACTCACTGACTCAATCGCACCATTTATCCGTTATTTTATGACTCATTCACACACTCCCTCAGTTACTTGATGACTCTGTCACGCCCTCTCTCAGTAAGTCAGTAACTCAATTACACCCTCTTTCAGTTACGCACTGACTCAACAATATAATGTAAGATACTGACTCACTGACTCCATTCCTCACTTATTATATGACTCATTCACACCCTCCCTCGGTTACTCTCTAAATCAATTCCATCCTCCCTCAGTTACTCAGTTACTCACTGACTCAATAACGCCCTCCTTCAGTTACTCATTGATTCAATTTTATCCTCCTTTAGTAACACACCAACCCAATCGCACCCTACATCAGCTACTTAATGACTCCCTGGCAGCAAGTTATATACACTGCATTATCCTATCAGCATTGACCTTTTGTTTCACTCACAAACCAGCATACACCGCTTACACGTCAGCATATTTTGACATTGTGTTTAAAAATACTCTAACGGGGCGTGGAAAAGCTAATTCAGGTGGCCATTCTACAGACAGGATTCTGCCGGACTGAATAAGAGCAGAAATGCTCTGGTTCCTTTACATGTAATGATGTGCTTTGTTTTCAAGTCATGGTCGGACAGATCTGCGGTATTACATGTTTCATTAGACGAGATGTGGAGACCTCCATCGGTTACATGGCACGATGCTTTTGACAGGGTGGTGCAATGGGCAAGGCACTGACATCCTGGTTACAATGAACGACAGGGCGCTCGTTTTGGACTTTGCCTGGAGAGTCCATGGGGTGTCGTCAACGAGATAATAGCTAGCTAAATGGGATCACTCAATTTTCATGGCAGCGCCATCTGACGATGGGCGCGCTGTTGGCTCATGGAAATGCTAACCATATGGTCGCATGGTTAGTCCTGTTAGCGTGACCCTTTAGTGACGCTGACTGAGGGTCGAAAACCACGTAAATAAATGGATATATATTTCTAATACACAAGCATATAAATGTAAATGTACATATATGCGAAATATACATATATTTAAATATATTTACATATATATTAATATATATGTGTATATACTTGTACATATATATGTATATACATCGATAGAAATAAATATATATATAATATATATATAGATAATAATAGATATATATACATATAGATATATATAAATATAGGGATATATATCAGATATATAGATATATATAGATAGATATATAGATATAGATATATATTTCATACATATTCATATATAGAGATATATATAGATATATACACATATCATATAGAGATATAGATAGATATAGAGGCATATATATATATATATATATATATATATATGTACATATATTCATATATATATATATATATATATCATATATATATATATATATAGATATATATATATATATATATATATATATATATATATATATATATATATATATATATATATATATGCATAGATATAATTATCTCCAAACCTCACTAGGAAATAGAGAAGGAAGGCTGGTGCATACCCATGCTGTAATGTGCTTGAGCAAATTCAAGAACCTCTGTGCGCGGAGCTGGAGCAAACAATTAATGACATAACAACATTACGAATGTTTGTGAAGGATTAAAACGTAAAGGTCGTTATGCGAGATTGCAAACGTTAGGCAAAGTGAACAAGTAATATATTAACAGATTACGTAGGAATAAGCAAAAACGAGGATGAAAGTGAGTGAAGACCTGGAGGGCCGCCAAGGAAGAACCGGCCAAGGAAAGATAAGAATTGTGAGAGAGGAAGGGGAGGGGGAAGGACATTACAATTAACGTTAATCCATAACTAACGCTTCATAAGGGGTTGGCGCGAGTATTGTCTTCATTCAGCATGCCAGCCTACGCAGCAAAGCTCTGCTGATGAGTGAAGACAGATAACGCTGGTAGCAACAGGCACTCAATTCAATACCCCCTAGCGACAGTGACATGTGTATATAATAGAAGGTGGGAGATACTGAGCGAGATCAGGGCGCGCTATTGGTCCTTGTCGAAACAACTCGTCAACTTCATATAATCCAAACTAACCGACGTATTGGACACATTGTCGGTTCGCAAGTATATGCTGTGAATTATATCAATATGTTTTAGGTACTTATTCGTGCTCTAAATATAAGTTATTTTACGAATGTCTTGGGCGAATATTTGAACTGGCGCCAACCAGCAGAAATCCGATGTCTTGAATGCAATCTGCTGTACCGGGTGGGGGGGAAAGCATAGGGATAGTGAAATGAAATAGACACATATATATATAGATATATATATATATATAGAGAGAGAGATAGAGAGATATAGAGATATATATATAGAGAGAGAGATAGATATATAGATATAGAGAGAGAGATATAGAGAGATAGAGATCTCTCTCTATATCTCTCTAGATAGAGAGAGATATAGAGAGAGAGAGAGAGAGAGAGAGATATAGAGAGAGAGATAGAGAGATATATCTCTCTCTATATATATATATATATATATCTATATATATCTCTCTCTATATATATCTCTATATATATAGATATATATATATCTCTCTATCTATATATATATATCTATATATATATATATCTCTATATATATATATCTATATATATATCTATATTAGCAAAACACGACCTTTAGTGGACAGACCGCCAACCTTTCGTAGACTTTGGTCCACGAAAGGATATACCAGTATATCCACATAAAGACAACCCACATTTTCGTCCAAATTAATTGAAAATATTTTGGTTTGACCATTCGAATGTGGTAGTCTAGTCTTAGTAACGTACACTGATAATCTTTCACGCGTGATTTCTTTGGATTTTGAATGTGATAGCGAAATAAAACTAACCATTCGTTGACATAACCCGCACACCTCAATATCTTCCATACAACCATATATACTTCGACCCAAATTGTCGAAATAATGTTTAATCATGTATGTTGGATATGTTTATTTGAAAAATTAAATTATTTGATTTATTTTTAAATTTCATTACCGAAAAACTCTATTTTTCTTCTTATTCATTAATCTACAACATTAAATTAGATCGCGAAATGCCACCAATGTTTCTTAATGATCGCATCTACAACAAATTATATGTTTCCAATCCGTGATGACTAAAATTGACCGAAATATTTCGGTATTCCGCAAATATTCAAAAAATATATATGGGCACGAAAGGTTGGATTTATACGTATAAATTAATGTCTTGACCTTTTGTGGACGACCTTTCGAGGACAAAAAGTATATACCGGCAATAAAAAGTGACAAAAATATTTTTATTCGCTCTAAACTATTTCATTATATCAATTAAAAGATGCCGAATAAATAACTGATAATTAATGATAGTAATAATGTACTATAAAAATTTGTCCATGAATGGTTGGAGTCTACGAATGGTTGTAATCGTCAGTATAAATATATATATATATATATATATATATATATAGAAGATAGATATATATATATATATAGATATAGAGATATATATATATATATATATATACATATGTAGATATAGATATATATCTATATATATACATATATATATAAATCTATATATCTATAGATATTGATAGATATATATATATCTATATATATATATCTTTATATATATATACAGATATCATATATATATAAATATATTTATATATATATATAAATATATCTATATATATATAGAATATATATATAGATATCTATATATATATATATATTTATAAAGATAAGAGATATATCTATATATATATATTAATATGTAAAATATATGTTTATATATGCACATATCTATTTATATCTATACATATATATATCTATATATAAATCTATATATATATATATATAAAGAAATATATAGATATATGCATATATATATATTTATATATGTATATATCTATATATAGAGATTGATATGATATATATATATATATATATATAGATAGATATATATATATATATATATATCTATATATATATATATATATATATCTCTCTATCTATATATATATATATATATATATATATATATCTATACATCTCCCTATATATGTGCGGGTCTGTGTGTGTTTATGCATATGAATACGTATGTATGCATACATATGTTTGAATTGATATATATATATATAGGCATGCATGAATATATGTATATATTCATAAATTGTATATGTATATATTTACATCTATTCATACATATATATATGTATATATATATACATATATATAAATACATATATATATATATATATATATATATATTTATTTCAATGTGAATTTATATATTTAAATATATATATAAATTTCTATATTTATATGTATATATATATGTATATTTATATATATATGTATCTATCTCTCTATATATATATTTATATATTTTTTATGTATATATCTTTATATCTCTATATATATATATATATATCTATATTTGAATATGTAAATATATATTTTCATATATATATGTGCATATATATATGCATATTTATATTTATATATATTTTTATATGTATATATGTTCATATTTATATATACATCTATATATATATATATATTTACATATTTATATGTATATATATTTATGTACAAATACATATATTCATTTGTGTTTATGCATATGATTACCTATATATATATGTATATATATATATATAAATTGGATTTGTCCCCACAGCGAGGATCGTCATTCATCATTTGTCGTTTTACGGATTAATTATTGGAGATGATTAAGTACCACACAGAAACACTTGAACCTTAAAGCGCCCAATCTCATTCACGGCTTATATATAGACACTTATGCATTGGTAACTGTAGAGTCAAGACCAATTCATTACATTGACTGTTGTATTTTTGCCATGATTTATTCAAAGTAGTTTAAATAGACCAACTATGGTTCAAGGAAGGCAACAGTGAACTGTCAAAGAGATGACACCATGTAAAGATCGGATCTATCATGCATATATACTCAAACAAGGCACTTACACAAACATGGCACTTCTCATTTATTTGCAATAACAATTTGGTGATAATATCTAGGTTCCGATGATTTGCTCCTACCAATAACAAAAAAGGGCATCAATTGAGCAATAATATGAGCAAGAAAAGCACCCTGAAGACAAAATTGAAAGAAATCGTCATGCTATTATCTCTTATCTCAAACACGGGCATGTCACTCTATATTTACTTGGATATGAATGCAAAACATCCAAGAACTACATTGATATGCGTGTGTTTTCATCTGTTTTTGTTAATGCTTTTCTGTATTTATGCCAGGTGTGTCACGATGGTGAAGGGCAAGAGCTTTTACCACCCTACCTTTAGCAGAGCCCAAGGCACCAGTGGTTCTTACAGCTATACCTGGCCCCAAGTCACAAAAAATCAAACAGCGACTTACTGATATCCAGGTTAGTGAGTAGTATACTTAAGCAACACGCGCCTCTATCTTTCCGGAGCATAGACGATAGGTTTGGTTTATGCCAACAAGGCATTTGTAGTTAGAGACACCACAATCACAATCATCTTCATCCATCACCGCGTAGATATCACCCTTTGGTGAGGCAAACGAAAATGTCCTATTTCATTAGTCATTTTCAAACCAATTTGTGAAGACCTTCAGCGCTTAATACAAACTTAATCTAGGACCAAGACTTCGCCCAAGGGTTCTTCATTTTGTGTTACATTATTGTGTTTTCCACGACATCTTACATTCGTTCTGAATGCTTTCAGAACACAGACGCTGTTCAGTTCTTTGTTGATTATGACGCCAGTTTCGGAAACTACATTGTTGATGCAGACGGCAATACCATCCTGGATATTTTTGCACAAATCAGTTCCCTACCTCTAGGTACAAGCACCTGACCTACTTCGGAATGCCTTGTGACCACCCATGAAAGACCTAACTTTTTCGAGAA
>CM067357.1:7416197-7421197 GCA_034190875.2 Urechis unicinctus
GCGCCGGCAAAGGGAGCCATCAAGTAGGTTGAGCACGAAGACTTTTTTTTTGTTTTGCCGTAACTAATGGCCCAAGCCGGAACCGTCTGGAAATGCGAACTTAGTAGACAGTTTGGTGAACCTTTCATCCATGATGATCAAACGTGCGTCCATGATTTGTACATATATGCGTTTAAAGCACATGCTGTTTTGGCTTGTGTTGTGATCAAGATGGCATCACCGTCAACCACGTTTTACAGGTGTCGCCCATTTAATCATAAGGTCGAACCAGAGGAAGCACTCATTGTCTGAAACTCTCCTAGGATTCGTCCGCGAAGGCCAGGTATTTTTTAAAGATAGCCAAGTGGGGTCAACGTCTGCTCATGGCTGCAAAAGGCCTTATTCATCTCATCCCACTGCTGGTAGACATCAAACGTGCACGAATGTGTATTATTGACCAAGATGGATTATGCATCTGCCCCATTAATTTCGTTTGTCGATAACACTATTGTCGGAAAGCACTTGTCCAGACGGAAAGGTACTAACATATTCCGTGAATATAACCATTTTTGACAATCAATCTTACATCGACTCTGGGTTCACTATTGTGGCACTTCCAAATGCAGAACGCTTTTGATAACTATGACGTACTAAAGGCTTGCCATGCCGAGAACCAATGGAACTTGGTCAGCAATTTGAAGTGTTCCAAGTCTGTTGAATGAATAACATACCAGGGATGTAGTTCCCGTGTTTATAAGGCGCCATACCAAGCCCCAGCCACGACCATAGGCCACCGCCAAGTTTTCACGACCAAAATATCAAGGCCTACAGAAAGACCCCTGTGAACAGTTGCGTTAAGCTGCTGGGGAGACCCACCAAGCCGGCAAACTGAGCAGGACCCCGGTAAGTGAAGAGACAGCATTGCTGGAATGGGAGAGAAATGGCCCGCGTAAGAACGCAAAGTGGGCCGCGGAGGCATAGAGATCGACAGAATATATATATGGGGTTACAGGAGAAAACAGCATATGCATGCAGACGAATATATATGCAACATAGGAATGGAGAGAAAGGGCCCGCGAAATAGATATACACAACAGAGACACAAAGGCGCCGCGAGGAGCATAAATACAGTCAGAGAGAAGAGAGAGGAGAGAGAAAGAGGAGAGAGGAGAGAGATAAGAGAGACAGAGAGAGAGAAAGAGAGAGAGAGAGAGAGAGGCAAACAGAGATAGAGAGATATTATATATTCAGAGAGAGATATATAGAGAGATATATAGAGATATAATATCATATCATATACAGAGAAGTAATCAGAGTGGAGAAAGACAGACCGAAAGATATATGTGCATATAAAGGAAGATATATATACAGAGAGGAATAGAGTATATATAGAATATTATATATATTATCTTTATAGGATAGATATTTATATAGATATCTATATAAAGGGATATAGAGGCATATCAAGAGAGATATATATATATACATATAGGGAGATAGAGGAAAGATAGATGAGATAGAGTAGATAGATTTAATAGAAAGACAGAGAGAGAAGAGATAACAGATATAGATATCAGGAGAGAAGAAACAGAGATAGAGAGAGAGGCAGAGAGAGAGGGAGAGAGAGGAGAGAGGAGAGAGAGAGAGAGAGAGTATAGAGCGAGGAGGGAGAGAGAGAGAGAGATAGAGTCTTTTTGTCACTTTTTATTGCTGGTATATACTTTTTGTCCTCGAAAGGTCGTCCAGAAAAGGTCAAGACATTAATTTACTCGTATAAATCCAACCTTTCGTGCCCATATATATTTTTTGAATATTTGCGGAATACCGAAATATTTCGATCAATTTTAGTCATCACTGATTGGAAACATATAATTTGTTGTAGATGCGATCATTAAGAAACATTGGTGGCATTTCGCGATCTAATTTAATGTTGTAGATTAATGAATAGGGATAAAAATAGAGTTTTTCGGTAATGAAATTTAAAAATAAATAAAATAATTTAATTTTTCAAATAAACATATCCAACACACATGATTAAACATTATTTCGACAATTTGGGTCTAAGTATATATGGTTGTATGGAAGATATTGAGGTGTGCGGGTTATGTCAACGAATGGTTAGTTTTATTTCGCTATCACATTCAAAATCCAAAGAAATCACGCGTGAAAGATTATCTGTGTACGTTACTAAGACTAGACTACCACATTCGAATGGTCAAACCAAAATATTTTCAATTAATTTGGACGAAAATGTGCGTTGTCTTTATCCTTTCGTGGACCAAAGTCTACGAAAGGTTGGCGGTCTGTCCACTAAAGGTCGTGTTCGTGCTAATATATATATATATATATATATATATATATATATATATATATATATATATATATATATATATATATATATATATAGAGATATATATATATAGATATCTATAGATATATATATCTCTCTATATATATATATAGAGAGATATATATAATATATAGAGAGAGAGATATCTCTCTCTATCTCTCTCTATATATATATATCTCTCTCTATCTCTCTCTCTCTATCTCTCTCTCTCTCTCTCTCTCTCTCTCTCTCTCTCTCTCTCTCTCTCTCTCTCTCTCTCTCTATATCTCTCTCTCTCTATCTCTATCTCTATACCTCTGCTTTCAGACAAAAAATCTATTTTTTTTCTTCATAATAACTCTCATTGGATGCTGCTCCAATCTTAAGGTACCGGGCGCCAACAGGACTGCTGTATATCGTCCATCCAACAAGAAATTCCCAAACAATCTTTCTCATCAGAAACACATCTAGAACTGCCATACTAAGTTTGAACATGATGACAATAAATTAGAGCATATACTTGCGAACCGACAATGTGTCCAATACGTCGGTTAGTTTGGATTATATGAAATTGACGAGTCGTTTCGACAAGGACCAATAGCGCGCCCTGATCTCGCTCAGTATTTCCCACCTTCTATTATATACACATGTCACTGTCGCTAGGGGGTATTGAATTGAGTGCCTGTGGCTACCAGCGCTATCTGTCGTTCACTCATCAGCAGAGCTTTGCTGCGTAGGCTCGCATA
Source organism: Urechis unicinctus (assembly GCA_034190875.2). Classification (NCBI taxonomy): domain Eukaryota; kingdom Metazoa; phylum Annelida; class Polychaeta; order Xenopneusta; family Urechidae; genus Urechis; species Urechis unicinctus. Next base: position 7,419,252 of record CM067357.1, read on the forward strand.
CTGAATGAAGACATTACTCGCGCCAACCCCTTATGAAGCGTTAGTTATGGATTAACGTTAATTGTAATGTCCTTCCCCCTCCCCTTCCTCTCTCACAATTCTTAGCTTTCCTTGGCCGGTTCTTCCTTGGCGGCCCTCCAGGTCTTCACTCAATTTCATCCTCGTTTTTGCTTATTCCTATGTAATCTGTTAATATATTACTTGTTCACTTTACCTAACGTTTGCAATCTCGCATAACGACTTTTACCGTTTTAATCCTTCACAGACATTCGTAATGTTGTTATGTCATTAATTGTTTGCTCCAGCTCCGCGCACAGAGGTTCTTGAATTTGCTCAAGCACAATACAGCATGGGTATGCACCAGCCTTCCTTCTCTATTTCCTAGTGAGGTTTGGGATAATTATATCTATGCATATATATATATATATATATATATATATATATATATATATATATATATATATATATATATATATATATATATATATATATATATATATATATATATATATATATATATATATATATATATATATATATATATATATATATATGATATATCTATATCTATGAATATGTGTATATATATATATGCATATGTGTCTCTCTCTCTCTCTCTCTATATATATGAATATGTGTATCTATCTCTGAATCTGTCTCTCTCTATATCTCTATGAATATGTCTCTCTATATCTCTCTCTCTCTCTTCCTCTCTTTTTATATCTCTATATCTCTTTATTTATATATATCTATATATATCTCTCTCTATCTCTCTATATATATATATATATATCTCTCTCGATTTTATCGATGTATATATATATATGTACAAGTATATACACATATATATTAATATATATTTAAATATATTCAAATATATATATATTTCGCATATATGTACATTTACATTTATATGCTTGTGTATTAGAAATATATATATCCATTTATTTACGGTTTCTTGACCCTCAGTCAGCGACACCAAAGAGTTACGCTAACAGACTTGCTAGCTTGTTACACACATCATCTCTGAGTTGCTCACTGTGATCAACCGCCATAAGATATTAATTACCGCACTCACATGGTCCCTCCGTTTTTCAGTGAGTTCCTCATATCCTCGCTCAGTAACTCACTAATTAAATTCCTCTTCCCTCAGTCACTCACTGACTCAATCGCACCATTTATCCGTTATTTTATGACTCATTCACACACTCCCTCAGTTACTTGATGACTCTGTCACGCCCTCTCTCAGTAAGTCAGTAACTCAATTACACCCTCCTTCAGTTACGCACTGACTCAACAATATAATGTAAGATACTCTCTGACTCACTGACTCCATTCCTCACTTATTATATGACTCATTCACACCCTCCCTCGGTTACTCTCTGAATCAATTCCATCCTCCCTCAGTTACTCAGTTACTGACTGACTCAATAACGCCCTCCTTCAGTTACTCATTGATTCAATTTTATCCTCCTTTAGTAACACACCAACCCAATCGCACCCTACATCAGCTACTTAATGACTCCCTGGCAGTAAGTTATATACACTGCATTATCCTATCAGCATTGACCTTTTGTTTTACTCACAAACCAGCATACACCGCTTACACGTCAGCATATTTTGACATTGTGTTTAAAAATACTCTAACGGGGCGTGGAAAAGCTAATTCAGGTGGCCATTCTACAGACAGGATTCTGCCGGACTGAATAAGAGCAGAAATGTTCTGGTTCCTTTACATGTAATGATGTGCTTTGTTTTCAAGTCATGGTCGGACAGAGCTGCGGTATTACATGTTTCATTAGACGTGATGTGGAGACCTCCATCGGTTACATGACACGATGCTTTTGACAGGGTGGTGCAATGGGCAAGGCACTGACATCCTGGTTACAATGAACGACAGGGCGCTCGTTTTGGACTTTGCCTGGAGAGTCCATGGGGTGTCGTCA
>CM067357.1:7426197-7443697 GCA_034190875.2 Urechis unicinctus
TCCTCAAATTGACTTGATTCCCTTGGCTGCACCCCCCACCCCCAAACACTCATTCATCTCCCTTTCACTGAGTCGTTCAATCATTCACCACTGATTCGCTCATTCCACCATTCGCAAGATCGCTAACTTTTTCTCTCCCCGCCGTTTCTGAATATAACGTCGAAATACAGCAACAAAGAAAAGCATATTCAGGACAAGTTTATTGACATAGTGACATCGTTAAACAGAACTTAATACATTCAATATAAAAAGGATATTTCTAATATACAAGACAATAGCACCATTCAGTATATGGAGGAGTTACTTATGGTAATGTCACTGTGACCACATGCGATATAGAGGCGCTTATAATAAAGTCATGAATGATCATGTGTTGTGTGGTGGTGGCCTGTAATGTCAGATAATTGACTGGTGAAGTCAGTTTATAATCGCATCGCAGTAGATGTAGCTCACCGGGCATGCCAGCCTGGATGGAAGGTCATCATTGCCCGCGCGTGTGGTGGCAGGTGACTGTAGTAAGCTCCAGATTCAGCTACGTACATATTCCACGCATACTTGTGACTGCAGCATATGATCATGCCTGGAGCTTGTAGCCGCTCTTCTACTCGCTCAACACACTCACCCAGCACCTCCCGCTGTGACTCACCACAGAACAACATCAGCTTATCTAACTGGCGAGAGAGCTGCTGTAACCCGCTCTGTAGATCCACTGGGACACGTGTCTCGCCCGTGGCCAGATACTTGATGGAGCAGCCAGGTCGACTTATAGCAGTGAAGAGCTGGACATAGTCATCAGATGAGAGGCGGCAGTCAGCAACCCAGAGCTGGTCGAGTCGTGTGTTATAGATCATGCAGTTGATGGAGGAGATGGTGAGGTCCGTGTTGTTGCTGACATTGAGTGTGGTCAGCTTGCATGACACATCTGACAGGGCGCGGGTGAGCTGATCCAGGTGATTGTCCTGCAGACCGCATGCAGCCAGACTGAGGTAGAGCAGCGGTGATGTGGCTCGTGTACATGTCATGATCTGACACAGCTGGGCTATTGCATGTCGGGCTGTGTTATTGTAGGTGAGGTCGAGACTTGTTACATGGGGTGATGCTGCTGAGAGGGTGAAGAGATACATCAAGGCGCTGACATCAAAGTTACAGTTAATGGCATGGAGCTCATTGAGGACTGTGTCAGGGGAGGAGAGCAGTGCGCCTAACATCTCACATACACTAGCTGGGATACCTGCATTGCCACTCAGGTCAAGACATCTCATTGCGTTGTTGGCTTGCAGAGCTTGTATGAGCGGCTTACATGTTTCTCCTACACCACAGTCTGCCATGATCAGCCCTTGTAAGACTGTGTCAGGGCGCGCCATGTACGCTGCTAGTTCATCCACACCTGACCGCTTGTTGTTAGAGATATCCAGATGCAGTAGAGACGTGTGCCGTGTAGACCCTGACAATAAGGCACTGATGTTAGTGTTGGTGAGATGACATTGGGTGAGACGCAGGTATCTATGTAGATGACTTATCACGCCCAGTGAAGACGAGGCGGCTGTCTGCTGGATATTACCCTTCTTCCCTAAACCTAGTGGGTTATAACTCAAGTCTAATGCCTCGAGAGCTGGGAGCTCTGCCAGGGCTGGGGCTATGGCGGGCAGTGTGTAGCGGAATATGCGAGCATTCAACAGCCCCAAACCATGGAGACCAGTCAGATGATCATGAGACTGCTGCAGATCCGTGCAACTGATGGGGATTCCGTTCACAGTAACACACGGGGCAGAGGTGGAGAGTCGTGATAACCCATTTATCCCTATATCACCCGCCACATACACCCAGCTGTAAGGCGAGACTGTATGCGTAAGCAGCTTTCCCAGCACTATGCTGTCACCAGCATTGAGAAGTGGTCTCGCCAGCATCAAGGGGCCCCCCAGCTGTAACACACACAACAGATCATCATTAATGGTTTGACTAATCAAAGTGAATCGTGTGTGTGTGTATGTGTGTGTGTGTCTGTTTGTATGTTTGTATACATGTATGAATGCATGTATGTATGTATGTATGTATGTATGTATGTATGTATGTATGTATGTATGTATGTCTGTATGTATGTATGTATGTATGTATGTATGTATGTATGTATGTATGTAGTATGTATGTATGTATGTATGTGTGTGTGTATGTATGTATGTATGTATGTATGTATGTATGTATGTATGTATGCATGTATGTATGTATGTATGTATGTATGTATGTATGTATGTATGTATGTATGTATGTATGTATATATGTATGTATGTATGTATGCATGTATATGTGTATGTATTTATGTATGTATGTATGGATGGATGTATGTACGCTTTTCTAAAAAGCATTTTTTTCATGGCTTGGATAACCATTAACTTGCAGTGGCGTACAATGAATGGCAAAAGATTGCTCTAATCACCCAAAATTGTCAGTTGCACAAAACTGTGAAGCGGTTGTCGCATTTCGAAGGTTAAACTGTCTGAGCCTTTAAGATGGGGATTAGGGCAAGGTCAAAACGGTGATAAAAGCTGTTTGCAGTGGTGTTTGGGGATAATGATTGCATCCTAACAGAAATATGTAAGAAGTCGTTGAACGTGTAGGAATGGGATCACAGCGAGGTCACTCTGGGGATTCGTGTCAGGCAGCATAAGGAAAGCGCAATGAAGACGGTAGGAGTGTTGTCACTAATCCGATAAGAGTGGGGTCATGGAGTGATTATTGTAGAGTAATGTAGGGATAAGGGTGGGGTCATGGAGTGATTATGGTAGGGTAAAGCAGCGATAAGGGTGGGGTCATGGAGTGATTATGGTAGGGTAATGCAGCGATAAGGGTGGGGTCATGGAGTGATTATGGTAGAGTAACGCAGGGATGAGGGCGGGTCTTGGAGGGATTAGTGCATGGTGACACAGGCATTAGGGCGGGGTCATGGAGGGATTATGGTTAGGTAACGCAGGGATTAGGGCGAGGTCATAGAGGGATAAGGGTAGGGTAACGGAGCGGTTAGGGTGAGGTCATGGAAGGATTAGGGTAGGGTAACGGAGGGGTTAGGGTGAGGTCATAGAGGGATTAGGGTAGGGTAACGGAGCAGTTAGGGTGAGGTCATGGAGGGATTAGGGTAGGGTAACGGAGTGGTTAGGGTGAGGTCATGGAGGGATTAGGGTAGGGTCATGAAGGGTCCCGGTCTAGATATGGATGTGTTCTTGATGGGGATAAGAGTTGGGACGCAGTGAGGATAGGTGAGGGTCATAGCAGGAATAGCCATTGTGTTGACCACACCTTGAGGAGCTTGAGATGCGTCATGGCCTGCACGAGAGGAATTCGGGTGGGGCTAAAGCTGATAATGGTCATGGCGTGCGTTTAAGAGGCAAATGGCATGCGTTATGTTGGGGCAACATCAGTTATAAGGATGGGGTCACAATGGAGTTGAGGGTGAGTTTGCAGGGAGCATTTGTGACATTGAAGATAAGGGATTTTTAGGGTACAGGAGGAAGTGCAACCATAATGGGTCATGAGGGATTATCGTGACGTTACACCGGGGATAAGGTTGGGGTCTTGACCGACTTAAAGTGGGTCTGGGTGAGGTTAGTAGCGGGATTACGACTGGGATTGGATGGGGTCACAGAGCGGATCTGTCACAAAAACTACAACTCTATGATGAATAACATGCTACGCATGCCTTCATTAACTGCTATTCATGGTCATTGCAATGCTGTCCCCCACCAGCCTACCATCGCCTCCAACAGCTTTGGGGTAGAGATCAATTTCAGAACCATTACATGTTGACTAGGTAATAGCCTTAATTTCCAAAACACAGGTCGATCTATGCGTAATTCGCACAATATCCAATCATGGCTACGATCGCAACAGGCGGCATTTTTGCAATGGAAGGATAACTAGTAGGTTTGATACAAATAAAGTATGGCATATTTGAATTCAACTCACATACTCGGCGATGAAGAGCATAGAAACAATTGGAATTCCAATCAGTGCATTGAAACTGATGCTAGCGCTACGAGACGACCGAGTGTCAAGCGAAATGTACGACCAGGCGAAGCTAGACACTGTCAGTTGCTATGACTATGAGCTGCAGCACAAACCTTTTGAAGTTATTCCTATTTCTTAGCATATCCAAATACAGTGATTGATTTCACATTGTCTTGCTGTGTCCTATTAATCCATGTTCAAAGTCAGATTCCACATTTGGCCGGCGATAACAGAGTTTCGATCAACTAATTACAAAATCCGATACCAACGGTTCATTTCTCATCGATGTTTGTTTGGCGCGCATCAATGAACTGCAACCCGAGAGCTACTTGGCAAGAAATCAATTTGAAAAACAAGAGCACGACTGCCATTGTAACACGGTGAAGTCACTCTCTTTGACAGCCTTCGTGAAAAAAAATTCCTTAATAAAAAATGTTTTTTTAAAGCAGCTTCATTAAAATATTATTGGGATGATGCTACACAAATAAACGGACCTTCCGGTGTTATATTGCGTACAGTATATCAACTCTTCCATAAGGTGCGTTTTTAATTGGTCAAAGAAATAAACTGAAAATACAATATTTGATGTCAATTTAGGCATTTGTCGGTAAAAAGCTAGCATAGATTATGTTCTACGATTATTTAGACTAGTCTTTTAAATCCTTGTTATTAAGAAGTGAAACTCCCCCCGCCCCATCAACATGCCAAACTATTCACCACAGACGTCGAAGATTTCCCGTTCCCTTATAACAAAAGACAACAAATAATATAATGATGAAATGGAGATATAGTAGTTTTTAACTTTTAAAAGTTTGGCGTAAAAAAAAAAATAGTCGATGAACCAACCTCTGGTGGGATATCGGGAAACTTACGTAATGGAAGATAAATGGTATTCTCGAGTTTGCAGCATTATTTGCGATCATCACGCGTTAAAGTCTCAGCTATAGCCAACGTCAGGTCGTGGTGATCAATGTGTTTAATATGAGACAAAAGTGATTGATGCGATCACTGTGAATGAGTAGTGATAATGGTGATTTATGTGATATTACAGTGATAGCTGTGATCGACACAAATTGTACGATATTCAGGCAGACAAACTGCGACAGCAACATTCATAGTGAAGCTCATATCAGCACTAGCAAATGGTGATATGCATGATATAAAAAACAAGTTAGATGACCGCATTTCAAGGGTGAGAGCTGTGATGAATATAACTTTATAGTGTTGGCTGCAATCTTGTTGAATAATCATTAACCACTCACTGGTAGCTGTGATTACTACGAGTTAACATTGATGTCGTGACCATCACAAAGTAACCATGTTAACAGTGGCGGATGTAAATTTACAATGACAGCTGTGAACAACGCCTGCATACAGTACTAGTTTTGATCACCGTGACTAAACAGAGATAGTTGTGATGGTCATGAATTAACAACAACAGCTGTGATTTCCATGCATTACGAGTGATGTCCACATTAACACGAGTTGACAGTGATTGCTGCGCTTGCCTCAAGATAGTGGTGGTTGATGTGATCAGCGCAAGTTAGCAGTGATAGCTTGAATCATTGCAGGTGAAGTGTGATAACTGTGAACTCCTTCAGTTAACATTTCTAGATGTGATAAGCACGAACCAGCTGCAGCAGTTGGATTACCATGTGCTTTGATGAATTCTAGGTAATGGAGATATTTCTCTACACCTCGAGTTCAGAGTGAGTAATTCTATCATCTCATGTTTTCCATTATTGCTTCAATCATCACGAATCAATGTTATCAATGCGATTACCACCAGGAAACTGCAACGGCTGTGATAAGTCTGATAGAACATTTGCTGATATCACTACGTTACGATTGATTATCTCCAGTAAACATTGAAAGCATTAATCAATACAAGTTGGTAGAGAAAACTGTGATAAACTCGGGTTATCAGGGAAAGTGGTGAATACTACTCATTGACTGTGGCCTCAATCAGCTGTAACAGTGACAGCTATAATCCTCATATATCCTTAATGGATAGTCAATAAATGAGTAGTTAATGCACAAGAGCCACAGAATATGAAAAAATCGGCCTTCTGACATCTGTAAATGACATTTGACATGTCGTCAAAGGTTGAAGGAAACACATCGCCGCCGGCAGAGAGAGCAATTCGTAAGCGACTGGGGTTTGTGAGTATTGCGTGTGTGTTATTTGCGCACGGTTGTATGTGTGTGTATTAGCGAGGCAGCATGAGAGCGTGCGTAGGCGTGCACTATGCAATAATAATTTACCGAAATCAATATCCGTGAAAATGGACAAAATCATAGCGTTCACTAAGTGAACTTCTTGTATACTGTAAGATACCGTAATGATGACAAACTTCCCAATGAAATCTGAAAAAATCATAGCGCACTCAGGTTTCGCCGGTTGTCTCACTCTATTCTAAGTGGCAACGATGTTCGTGCTTTAATCACCGCGATCTCTTTGTGCTGAGACTTTCAGTTCGTTACCATATAGTTAACAGTTATTCAGCAGTTTAGTTTCAATAAATGAACTTACATCACAGCTGATTTGGGATACCTAGTAAATGTCAATCCAGTTAAAGTGAGCGATAATTCAGGGTTAACATTAACATCGTCGAAAACGCAGTGAATTGTCTTCACATTCCATTAATGAACTACACACCTTTCAATACTGATGTCTTGCCACTTTAAGGATGTGCTGTTCAAAAGCCGACTCCAGACATTCAATGACAAATTCTAGGCAATCACAGCGCTGGAGGAGGACAGTAGGGAACGCAGTGGCCTCAAACCAGGATGACCGGCTTGCCATCTTTCATCCAAAAAGAGCGTATATCATCCGATAGAGAAGGCAAATCTCATAGACAAGTCAAGGTATTACCCGACTTATCGCTCAACCCCAGCCGGCTGCTCAGGCAGTGTTGCGACATCCCACGGTCACTGCACATCCCGTAGTCATGCTCAGCATTGCCCTCATTGGTTAAGGGCAGGTAAGTATAGGGTTTAACGGCACACCAACACTAGTGCGTTATATGTTGCATATCCCCTCGTTGGGAAACAGAGTGCAGAAGTTGTTGTTAAATAGGTCATCAAGAGAGAGTATGGAGATCCCTATCTTATACCCTTTGTGACAGTCACATACCAGCCAACTGGCCTCGGCGAAACTGCCACAACTCTGCAACATATTGAATGTTCTGAAAGCAATGATTCGCTGCCCGCTTCCCTGAGACACAGGGGAAGATATCCCTGTCTCTGGCTGTCCTTTGTGATGCCCACGAGGGAGCATGGCACCCCATTGTGGCCAAACTAGCTAAGAAACTGAAGTTTCCCAGTTACAAATGATTGCCAATGACTGCTAATACCGGTGCCCAGACTTGCGCATATGACTTATCAATTGTAAGGCAGGTCAGTCTGCAAAGACGTGAATTGATTCCAGCCAACCATACCTTGTTCGGTGCTATTCAGACATCACTGGACGTGAGAGGCGCTGTTCGTGTGGTGTTCAAGCGTGACAGCTATACACCCGCCAGATAATATATGTCAGTTACTCTATGCCAGGTGCATACATTTTGTAGGCGGCTCTGATTGACCTCGGAATCATACCCCCAAATCATCACATGTATCCGCTCTGCGATGTCGGCTACCAATCTCGCCAAATAATATATGTCAGTTACTCTATGCCAGGTGCATACATTTTGTAGGCGGCTCTGATTGACCTCGGAATCATACCCCCAAATCATCACAAATCTGGCTACCAATCTCGCCCTCTGTGGCTGTCCCAAACGCAGAACCCCCGCCTCCTTCCCCCTGGATTCTTAACTACTATGCAACGTCTGCTATCATCACATCCAAACACTAAGCGTTGCCAGTAATAAATGCAAAACCACTAGAATTACACATGAAACCAGATGCGGAGCCAACAGCAGTACCTTCAAGTGCCTCATCATTTCAAGGGGAGGGTGAATGATGCTCTAAACATGGATAAAAGACTGGACATTATTGAACGCGTCCCGCAAGGCACGCCCACCATCTGGTGTTCTCGGATGTTAATAGTACCTAAGAAATGTATAGGACCGAGGTCAACAGTCGACTTTCAACCGTTGAACATGGCAACATATCCTTAAACACAGTATACAAATCTCATGTTCAGCCAAGCATCTATAATGCGGCCGAACACTAAGAAAGCGACATTGGACGCCTTGAACGGGTACCATTCCCTTTCTCTGGCACAGAACGCCACGGCAGCTACAACATACATCACCGAATAGGGTCGTTACCGATACAAGAACTTATGATGACCTCGCCATACATGTCCAACACAAGACAAAAGTCATTGATGGCACAGCACTGTGCGACCATGACGTATTTTTTCATGTCACAGAATATTTAACGCAGGGCGCAGTGTGATGGAACCGCGATACGTATTAATCATGGGTACCCAGCCCTCACTATTGTGGTTGACAAGGAACCATTGGTAATATTGCTCAGAGATGAGGCGCTTAATAACATTGCTTACCCCCATCTGCAGTGATTGAAAGAGAAGACACTGAATTTATGTTACAAGTTAAGTATAAAGCTGGTGCCCTTTTCTGATATCAATATCTTCGGCCACTGATGACTATGACCTAGATCATACGATCCAATTGATGGCCCTGTTCGCACAACCTAACGAACATTGCAGCATTCTCAGCACTCACTCCGATTCCTCATCTGATGTTACTTGTAGCCACCTAGCTGAGATGATATCACGCACGTTCCCACCCTTGTATTAGGACATGACTTACCCACTCAAACCCTTTGGGGATGTTTGCCTCTTCCTATGGGTGGCAAATGATGTAATAGTTTACAGCGACCCTATTGTGGTAGCCTCATCATTAAGGTGTGAATGGGATGAAGGCACTTGCTAAGCTGTGTGTTTTCTGGCCTAGCATGTCTGCTGCTATAGTGAACCGCAGGAAGCAATGTACCAAGTGCAATGCTATAGTGCCATCCCAACCAGCTCCCCCTGCTGCCCCATTCCCATCATCACAATATCTGCGGACATTGCTCTTACGATGGAGAGTTCGTTACCGTTTCTTGGGGACCCAGTAGGGGCGAGATAGCTAGTGCCAAACGTACCGCTGTGATGAATCTTGGCTCTGCTGGTGACTCAGACACAGACGGGGTTACTGCCGCCCTACTAAAATATCACAACACACCACTGCAAGAAATCAACCGATCCCAAGCACAAGGCCTATGGGACCACTTGCCTTTGCAGATGTACAGATCCGATCCTAATGGCAACAGACTGTGCATCAGAGAGAACTCACATTAGCATTTAGGAACCACGGCAACGTAGACAATAACAACACAAGAAGAGCAATTAAACACCTGACCCATCTATCGGTCTAGTACTACACAAACTTCCAAAACAAGCTTGGTGCATATCCCAAGTGATAAAACAGACGTTATCCGTTCTTTGTACAATCGGGTACACCTTTAAGATGCATGAATCTGGACCCCTTTTACTGCGGAACAGACAGTTGAGTTGTTAGAGAGAGATGTTCAGAGAGTTATAAAAAGTATCAAAGGTGTTGTAAGACTATCATATCTAGAGCAAGAAATATAGGACTTATGTCACCTGCCACTTGGTAAATTAGAAATGGTATCTTTGCAACCTTTAAGATATGCCCTGCCATCATGAATGTTATTCCATACCAGTGTTTTCTACTCAGTTATTTCAAGTTTTAGCATCTGACCGTATTTCTACGGCAAACGAGTGATTGACGTTATAAGTAGTAAGCCCATTGAAGCTGTCGAAGCTACATATGTCAACGCGCTGAGGGGTACTATGGATAAGTTCTTAAAAGAAGAGAAGGAGAATTCATAATACAAAATAAAATCTCATTCCCCTAGCCTGACCCATCACCTTAGGCATCGATTACTAGTCAGACAGTAATGGATTCAATGAAAATATTTTTTTACCCGACTATGACAACTGACGTCAGTATTAGCAACACGAGCTTCACAGAATTGGAAGTTGCCATTTTATCAGCACCATAGCGGTTTAAAACATATTGATCTGACACCTTCACCTTCCATGTATAGCTAATAATCAATAGGTGTTTTGTGAAGTTTGCTCCCGTCGTTAACAGTTTAGTTACATGCACCATATCTATGTCGATAGGCAACAAGGAGAATTTACTGAAATGTATATATATACATATATATATATATATATATATATATATATATATATATATATATATATATATATATATATATATATATATATATATATATATATATATATATATATATATGTATATATATACACTGACCATACCTCATTGACATCCAATACCACCTTAACCACGCACCAGCACACATGATCTTGCTTTTTACCTCTCAGAACTCACTCGCCAGGTTGGGGCCCAAAACGGGATTCCCCGCCAGGCAGCTCGCTGCTCAACTAAGAAGTCAATTGTATTTCGCCGTGGATTTCCCAACCACACACGAGAAATGGATTGTTCGCTATTCCAGCATGTCATAGTAATATTATTGGAATAATTAAAAAATTCGGATCACATTTTAAAAGAAGCATCCTTGTGAGCTGTAGACTTAATATATAGTTGGAAGTTAACTTTGACAGCTAAATTGTCACAAGCAAAGCAGGGCCAGACACCAAACGAACGAGCGACACAACTTTACTCACCAACTACGAGTTTAAACGTCAAATGTTAAAGCAAGACAACTCTTCCAGCAACTACAAGTTCAAACAGCAGTAGTAGGAGTGAGACAACTCACTCACCAACAATGTCGAATCCATTGTAAACTGAACGTATCTCCTTCCGTAGTATCCGTGAGCAATTAATCGACATGCTTACCGGTTTCACACTCTTTACTTGCCATTACTATCAACCTCACTTACTATTGGATTACACTTTCTATCCTTCAACCTTATTAACACTACTACTAAAAACACTCACCCTTTCTAAGATCACAACTCATCTTCTATGGAAACACTGACCAACTTAATTTAGCTGGCGGACCCAGCCTAGTTTGCTGTAAATTCGCCAAGTTATTGCGATCAGACCGGTAGATACTTTCGTTAATACTACAATGTTAGCACATCTTCCAGCTAGGACTGATACATTAGAGTGCCCCTGATCAATGTTGTCATATATAGTATTCGAGGTGTATGCTATATTATCCACGCCAATGTATTGTAGTGTATATCAACCCCAAGTTGTAATATCTCACCTTGCACCACATTTCAGTGTATTCGAGTCACGTACTCTTTAGTAATCACCCTTAATTTAAGAGTTCCGTTTATGTCTTGGCCGAACGGCATTTTTACATGACCGTTAAACACAAATAGTGATGAAGAAAATCACTAAAAGTGAGTATGCACTCGACCGCTTTATTGCTTATCTTATGGGCGACGCATGACTTCAGCCTGTGTTATATGATGTGTGTCAGTTTTGTAAACATCAAATTATTCTGAATATCTCCACTTGAAATTGGTATTAAGACCAGAAGCTGTGAATCAGATAACCACTGATATTTTTAAGGTGCTACGTCCACTATTACAAATAAAGTAAAATTAAAGAATCAGGTTTACCAGGTAATTTTTTTATCGGACTTGGGAGCTGGACCCACTTCTTGAACTCTGTTTGGATGAGCTTTGTTTGGGCTGTGGTCCATCTTGCCCTTTTAACTGATGCAAAATATATCCTATAAATCATTTCAGTCAAACATTCAGGAATGATTGGTGAAATATGAAAGTAATTTCAATATAACATTATTACACCACCCCCCCCCCATCCACCCAACAAAATGAAGATGTCACATAAAACACAACAATTATTAGTGAAGTGAGAGATGATGTCCAAATAAAAAAGAAGTTTAACAGCTGACAGCCTGTAAAACAGATAAATGAGATCAGAAAGTTTGCATTGACTCACTGCTGTTAGCCACAGGACAGCTATCTTCATCAGAAGTGATCTTAATACCAGTATCCTCAGAGGTAGAACATTGGGGCGAGTCCTCAATCAGTGTTTGGCTGCCTAATATGCATAAAACTATAGTGTAGGGACAATATACACAATCATATTTGTATAATAATGACTCCAAAGCCAATGTGTAAATAAATAGCTGACAGATAAAGCACTGAGTAGTGATCAGCTTATAGTAGCATTATCTTTAAATATTTCAGAAACAATGGATATAATGCACTTTTATCCAATTTATAGGAATGTCATAGAGTATCCAACCTGTTTCAACACATGCATCAGACAACATTGTTGAATCATCATGATTAGTGACAGGACCTTTAGTAGTGGCATGCTCATAAGAAGAGGATGGACCAGGGTCTGGAGCATCAGCACTCAGTAAAGGGGTGACTGAAATATAATTGCAAATAATTGCTTGATTAAGTGACTGGACTTTCAAATGTTAATGCCTTAGCATTTTGAGAAATCAAGTACATCTTGTTCCACATGTCCAGAACAATTTTACTGGCTTTGTCCTCAAATGAAATGCTGCTAGAAGAGCCTTCTTAATAAATGATTACATCTGAATCATCATAATCTAGAAGTTACATGTTATATTCATCTATAATTTACAGTTTATCAGAGCAAACATATGACAGCATAACTGAGATAATAACTCACCTCTTTCCCCAGCAAGCTGACTATCCACAGTCAATAGGTAGCTCCCGACTCTTGTGACGGCTTGCACAGCGAGTGGTCTTTGATATGTGCCAGCATTCATCTGAGCACTTTGCCCCATGTGCGAGTAAAAAAACTCCCGTTGATTCTCTGGTATGTCTTGGGCACCATACAAGGTAGATAGTCTACCTCTCTGGTTGGTAGCATTAATCAGGTCTGTTTGTATTCCTGCTTGTATGCAAACATATTTGGTAGCATCCCATCCACCACAGTGTAGAGTGGAACTACTATTAATAAAACATAAGCTCACAAGCTCTACTCACTCTGCATTGCGTGCGTTTTCATGTGCACGGTGTATCCTCCCTTCTTCTTAAACCTACGGTGACATACCTGGCATGAAAAGCTGGCAATAGCATTTTCATCAGCTTGACCAGATCCCTCAACCAAGCATGAACTCAAAGAAGGCACAGTGGGGACCTCTCTTTCAGCTGCCTCATTATGAACATTCCTAAAGGGGTCTGACTCACCTTTAATTACAACATAACATAACATAGTGGAAACTGATGATGATACATATACTTCATAATTGCTGAATAGTAATACAATATGTTAAGCATAGCAACCATCTTGGGATCCAGAATCAGGTACGATAGACTTCTGCAAAAAACACAAATGTCACATAAACTTAACCATTTTCATAAACATATCATAATGTTGATGAATACAGCTATCAAATCTCAATGTTGTTGTAAAAATATGTACCTTTCAAAAATGTAATAGAAACTGACAAAAATAATTAAATGTTTTGTACAGTTAAAATGCTGAGGATGGGAATGAAACCCATGACCAAACATAAAGCAGATTTAAAACATTCATTGCTTAGATATTGTGGAAATAAGATATTACACCCAACAAACTAGTTGGATTATTGCATTAACAAGAAGTATGCCTGACAAAATACCGAATCTACCTTGAGTAAGCCACAAAAGGTCAGATCACTTAGAGCAATTCCATATCTGCCACCTAAAACAATTTTGACATTAATAATTAGAAGTCAAGAAAGATAAGAAATCAAGAACCAAGTATAACATTATGTAAACAAGATTACTAACCAGGCTGCTCAATGAAACTGCTTTGACTGTCTTCAACTCTCTCTAAGACTGCAAAATGAAATAATCATATGGGCATATCAAAGCATTTGGCAACACAAAGCAAGGTTAAATCCATTTTTCATAAACTCTACACATTATTATACAGATAACATTAAGTCATTGGTACATAAAAGATGACATTACAGAAAACTTTACTTTAGAGATGACACCAAGTACTGAGTGTTCAGTGTATTATGAATTCAAGTATGTAAACAGTGACAACTAATTAAAAACAGCTCTTGTATCCATGTTGATTCGCGTTGATTAGCAGCAATCATCATGAGCCTAATGTCAGATAAGAAATTTTGTGCTGAGATATATCGATCATTACATAGATTGTGCAAAGAGAATGTGAACACAATACCTTCACAAGCTACCGAGATCACAGGAGACCCCTGATGGTAGATCTCAGGAGACCCATGCTGAGAGATCAGAGGAGTCCATTGTTCAGATGTCTCAGGAGTAACTTGCAGAGAGATCACAGGAGATCCTGGTTGAGAAACCACATGAGACCCACACTGAGAGACCACAGGAGACCCATGCTGAGACACAGGAGACACAAGCTGAAAGACCACAGGAGGCCCATGCTGAGAGACCACAGGAGACCCGTGCTGAGAGACCACATGAGACCCATGCTGAGAGACCACAGGAGACCAAAGCTGAGAGACCACAGGAGACCCAAGCTGATAGACCACAGGAGACCCATACTGGGAGATCACAGGAGATCCTGATTGAGAGACCACAGGAGACCCATGCTGAGAGATCACAGGATATCCTAGTTGAGAAACTACAGGCAACCCAAGCTGAGAGACCACAGGAGATCCTGGTTGAGGGACCACATGAGACCCATGCTGAGAGACCACAGGAGACCCAAGCTGAGAGACCACAGGAGATCCTGGTTGAGAGACTACAGGAGACCCATGCTGAGAGATCACAGGAGATCCTAGTTGAGAAACTACAGGCGACCCAAGCTGAGAGACCACGGGAGATCCGGGTTGAGAGACCACATGAGACCCATGCTGAGAGACCACAGGAGACCCAAACTGAGACATAGGAGACCCATGCTGAGAGATCACAGGAGATCCTGGTTGAGAGACCAGAGGAGACCCCTTTGATGAGGATACAAGAGAATCCGAGGTTCTCGGTTGTGAAGGTCTCCCTAGATAAAATTAACATATTGTTTATAAACAGTTCACATATCACTATTCATAAGATGGGTCAGTATGTGAAAGTAATATATGAACATATACCTGAACAGGGAAAACACTGTCACTCATGTCGTTTATTAATATTCTGGGTTAACAATGATGAAATTGTTATATACACAAATGTTAAGCACAAACCTTTAAAAAAAAAGCCAACATAAATCAACAGTGAATCATCAGTGAATTGATTAAATGAAATAAATCTGTCACTTAATATTTGCACAAGATCACCTTGTTTACTGGGTCCTTTCTTCTGAAATATTAGTGCCAAAATACAATATGTTGCATATGTAACATAACTATGTATACTAATGGACCAGAATTAAAAATAGAAATAAAATAATGAACAAATACCTTCTCTTTATTTATACAGAGAGGTTCATCTACTCTGAATGTTCTCCCTGAAAGAGGACAGCTTCCTTGTTTGACCATCAGCATTGAGGCGTCAACCTGTATTATGATAAATCAAAGCAAAACCTTACAAATGAGGAATATGTGGATCAAGAGATTGTTTGTTCCCAATTCATACAGGAATTAACAAGTGCAGAAAATATCAGTGAGTGAAATATATAAATATATATACATTTATAGATTTGATGGAAACAATTGGTATTTCTAACATGCATCACACTTGCTAAATATGGATAAACTCACTTCTTACACAAAGCTCACACTGTTGCTTCGCCTCAACCATGGATTCACTGCAGATATATGATATAATTGATTTTATTTTGATAAACCAGTCTCACCACCACTTCTATCTTGGGTATTGAGAAAAATCGGAGATGACCTTCACATTATTATCTGTTATTGTTAAGTGTTTGGTTGCCAAATTTCATCAATTAGCTTCTTTGCCTCTTTTAGTTCAGTATTACTTGTTGGTAGAAACCTTTGGACAAGGGTAAGGTACGAGATCAGAAATAATAAGTAAAAACACTCTTAAAACAAAGTGGACAGTTACAAACAAGACAGTTCCTGCCAGATCAAATGCATTCAGTAGGAGTTGTTACAAGCTGGGACACAACTCCTCAGATATTTTAAACATTGAAAGTGAGAAAATAGCCCATGGAACAACATGGATTATAAGTCCTATAGGACTGATAATGTGATATTAATCAATCAATATAAAAATGGTTTATGTATAATTTGGGGCGGCTAGCTTGCTTAATGAGAAAAGATGCAATTAGAAATATTCCCAATATAGTTAACATAGAATATTAGATTTTTTTTAAGAATTTGATTAGCATATCAGGGATAAAAACGTCATGCAAAGATGATATTTCGAATATAAATGACCATCAAAATAAGAGTGGTCCATGTGTAATTTGGGGCTGTAAGTTTGCTTGATAAAAAAAAAAGCTTGAGAGCAGAGCTAAAACTGACCCTTAATTTGACACATCACTAACTTAAAGTATACCTGAATAGTTATTTCCGAACCAACGTCAGAACCTAACATGCGGTAGACTATTTATAACAAACAGTCAACAAGGTTCCTCGGATCCAAGATCGCTGCAGACAAATCACTATTGTCTTTGACAAAGCATTCTATTTGACACTAGCTTTGCTAAACAAATAATTACCCGATTTAACCTTAACCGTTCACAACTTGTATCTATTTGACGCAATGCACGCAGTACCATCCATATTTGTCTGCGAACTTGAGGAAAACTCTCCATCAAATCACCCAGAGTTCGTATCAATCAAATACACTTGGTGTAAACATACAATTTGTGATGACGTAACATACTAAAATATCGGGGGTACCGAAAGGGAAGTCCCCTTGGCGAGTGAGTTTTATCTCGAGCAAACACTGAAGCAGAGAAGATTGGGGTTTCGCTGAGGAGCTGAGTGCGTAAGAGAATAATAATCCGTAACCGTACAGCACTGGCCCATACGCCAGTTTCGCGTGTGAAGTACTTTCAATGCTAGTTATTAAAAACGCACTCAGTCGTGTACGGTTTAACCACAAGTTGCATTCTTCTACCGCTACCCGACGAATTAAAAACAGAGGCGCTTGTTACTAGGTTACGCGGGTTGCAGTATGCTTTGTCTCGATAAACTTGTTGTAGGTGTTTCCTTACACGCGTATTCTTTACACGGTTGTGAAGAAAGCGAGTTAGGCACCGCCCTACCACGACGGAGTGTTTTGGCGGTTTGACAGCTGTAAAACCAATGTGTTAAGGTGCGAGTCTGATGGCGCAACAGACATAAAAATATAGTTAAAGAGTCAATATGACCTTAGCTTGTATAATTCAACAGTTATGACTAGAAGCTTGCTCCGGATTTAAAATTAAAGTGAGTAAAATAGATTTCTTTTTTAAGATTTGTTATTCCTTTGATTGTTCAAAATAACGGTGTATCGTGTATCGATTGGTTATATACCTTGATTTTGAGCGTATATTACTACATCCAATTAGCAATCGTAGGTTTGCTTAGTGTAATGCTAGCTACAACACAGAGTAAGCAGCCTCTTGGCCACTAGAGGTGTGTTTATTACTTC
>CM067357.1:7453697-7455128 GCA_034190875.2 Urechis unicinctus
TGACGGTAGTAAGCTCCAGATTCAGCTTTGTACAGATCCCACGTATACTTGTGAGTGCAGCATATGATCATGCCGGGAGCATCCAGCCGCTCTTCTACTCGCTCAACACACTCACACAGTACCTCCCGCTGTGACTCATCACAGAACAACATCAGCTTATCTAACGGGCGAGAGAGCTGCTGTAACCCGCTCTGTAGATCCACTGGGGCTTGTACCTCGCCTGTGGCCAGACACTTGATGGAGCAGTCAGGTCGACTTATAGCAGTGAAGAGCTGGACATAGTCATCAGATGAGAGGCGGCAGTCAGCAACCCAGAGCTGGTCGAGTCGTGTGTTATTGATCATGCTGTTGATGGAGGAGATGGTGAGGTCCGTGTTGTCGCTGACATTGAGTGTGGTCAGCTTGCATGACACATCTGACAGGGCGCGGGTGAGCTGATCCAGGTGATTGTCCTGCAGACCGCATGCAGCCAGACTGAGGTAGAGTAGCGGTGATGTGGCTCGTGTACATGTCATGATCTGACACAGCTGGGCTATTGCATGGCGGGCTGTATCATTGCCACCGAGAGGTCGAGACTTGTTACATGGGGTGATGCTGTTGGCAGAGTGAGGGGATACAGTAAGGCGCTGACATCAAAGTTACAGTAAGCGACATGGAGCTCATTGAGGACTGTGTCAGGGGAGGAGAGCAGCGCGCCTAACATCTCACATACACCAGCTGGGATACCTGCATTGAAACTCAGGTCAAGACATCTCATTGTGTTGTTGGCTTGTAGAGCTTGTATGAGCGGCTTACATGTTTCTCCTACACCACAGTTTATCATGACCAGCCCTTGTAAGACCGTGTCAGGCGCGCGCATGTACGCTGCTAGTTCATCCACACCTGACAGCTTGTTGTTAGTGATATCCAGATGCAGTAGAGACGGGGGCCGTGTAGACCCTGACAATAAGGCACTGATGTCAGTGTTGGT
This sequence comes from Urechis unicinctus, assembly GCA_034190875.2. Lineage (NCBI taxonomy): Eukaryota > Metazoa > Annelida > Polychaeta > Xenopneusta > Urechidae > Urechis > Urechis unicinctus. The sequence continues at coordinate 7,454,668 of CM067357.1, forward strand.
GAGATCACATCGAGGGAGGCGCAGGTATCTATGTAGATGACTTATCACACCCAGTGAAGACGTCGCGGCTGTCTGCTGGATATTACCCTCACTCCCTACACCTAGTGGGTTAACAGTCAAGTCTACTGCCTCGAGAGATGGGAGCTCTGCCAATGCTGGTGCTATGGCGGGCAGGGTGTAGCGGGATATGCCAGCGTTAATCAGCCCCAAACCATGGAGACCAGTCAGCTGATCATGAGACTGCTGCAGATCCGTGGAACTGATGGGGGTTCCATCCACAGTAACACACGGGGCAGAGGCGGCGAGTCGTGATAACCCATGTATCCCTATATCACCCGCCACATTCACCCGGCTGTAAGGCGTGGCTGTATGTGTAAGCAGCTTTCCCAGCGCTATGCTGTCACCAGCATTGAGAAGCGGTCTAATCAGCACCAAGGGGCCGCCCAGCTGTAACACACACA
>CM067357.1:7455228-7457728 GCA_034190875.2 Urechis unicinctus
TTGACTGATTGCACCGTTAAAAAGGTGCTATTATTTTTTTCGTGGCTGAATCGCACGTTAGATGTACCAATAAGTTACAATTATGACTTCACATCGATGATAACGGTCTAAATTGGTTCCTTAATAGCTTTTTGCTGTAGCAAGCATCCTAGTATAATTAGGCTATATCTACCGGCGAACATGGATATGATAGGTAATCATATTTTACATGGTGGTTTAAAAGATATCTTGAGGCTATACACTATATGAATCATTCAACATGTGAAGCTTAATTTCTGCACCAAATGGGGCAGACGTCAAATCCTAATCTTATACAACGATTATATGAACTCCCAGTTGTTCGGAGCCAGTCTGGATATTTACGAACATTACTGGCCTGCGCGACGAGGGGTAGGAACTGGTTATGACGACATTACTTACAGCCCTACCTGAATAAGCTCCTTTTCTGCATCATAGATAATAAATGGTGAGCTATTCTTACTAACTACTTTCCCCCCCACTTCAGTTGTCCATTATCACCGCCTGTTGACACCCACCATAACCTTTGACGGGCACTTTAAGATGACCTTTCAGATCCATTACCAGAGCAACACAATCTTTCATTTCTGAAAACCACATGTTCTGGATATTATTTGCCCGCGCATGTGTTTTTGTTTCTCAGTCTATAGCTGACAAGGATTACTTCACCTAAATGTTGATCTTTACATAGGCTAGCAGAAGTTGCTACCTCTTTACTCCAGTGTCCATTTCTGACTTTGCCCGAGCCCAGCCCCTTCTGTTGCCAAATCTAAGGCCTCTTGGTACTTTTCTCGTCGGTGACTTAATGGCTCTTGCTTTAAGGACAATATGCTCGTATATGGGTGAGTGGTCCATACTTCATCGGGCTTGCTGCAAACCAAAAAAAAACACCGAATGATTAGACTAGTTTCCCATTAAAACTGCATCACACATCTTGGCAGAAAGGTTCTGGGTAACTCTTCACCTGTCAATCGCAGTCAGCAAATCACGGCTGTCAGTCCTTCCTTAAATAACAAATCAACAGAGATCACAGGAGACCAAATGGGAAATATAGAACAAAGTTACGGTTTAAAATGCCTGCGTAAATTTTGTAATCTCCAGCACAATCTCTTCACATCCAGCTATCATCTTTCTCTTGTATCTATTTCTCCTCATTCTCAATCTCTCTCTATCCTGCCTTCCATATATAAATATATATTAAATATAATTAAATATATATTATACGTATATATATATAATATTATATATCTATAGGTAAATGTACAAAAATATAATATATATATGCCATAATGCATATATAGTTTACTTTTAAAAAATAACTATGACTAGGTATAAATAATTATATATATATTTATAGATATATCTATCACATAGATCTATCAAAATGCATATGCTTTATAATATAACTATATATTATTTAAATATACATAATATATACATACGTATATATATATATATATATATATATATATATTATATATATTGATCGATACTCATCCTATATGCTTGCAACCACTCGCACAATTTTTCCTCTGCTCACTGTCTCTTCTCTGTCTCTTCTCTATCTCACAACCTATCTCTCCCACTATCCCCTCTCTCTTCTCTAAATATATATAAATCTATGTTTTTTATATATATATATATATATATATTATATATATATATATCTATGTCTCTCTTATTATCTCTATCTCAATCTACCACTCTCTCTACTCATCTCTCTCCTCTTCTAATCTCTCCTCTCGATCTCTCTCTCTATTCTTTCTCTCTCTCCTCTTTATCTCTCTATCTCAAATCATCTCTATATATTACATATAGATATTATTATATATTATGCATATAGATAAATATATTATAGATATACAACTAAAATAGAAATCTATATACGTAATGTATTATAATTATAGTACCCATTGGTTATATAGATAAATATATATTTGTTCTATATATATAGTATACATATAAATATATTCATAATATATTAATATATAGATATCTATATATATTTATCATTAATCTAGTAATATATAAATATCTATTTGTCTATAACATATACTATATTAAGTTACATATACATCTATATATACATAAAAGGCTTGTATCATGGAAAATGATAGTTATTCAAAATGATAACTTTTCCCCCTACATTTTTCATCTTTTATAATTTCCCCCCTAGCAAGATATCCCCCCCCTTACTCTCTATATATTTATCGATATATTTATTTTTATACCCCCTTTTCCTTTCCCTTTTTCTTTTCCTTTTTTTCCCCCCCTCTTTCCACTTCCCCTCCTTTACTCTCCCCCCTTTTACCGCTTTTCTTTCCAACCCCCCTCTCTTTTTCCCCCCCTTTATATCTTTTCCCTCTCCATTTCTTTAACCTTTTTTTTTTTTCCTTTTTCCTTTTATTATCCCCCCATTATATTTTTTATATATATACCTAAATATTTAATATACAATATATCTATTGGTTATTCATTTTAA
>CM067357.1:7462728-7506419 GCA_034190875.2 Urechis unicinctus
ATGAACTTGTAAGTGCGCGAATGAGTGAGTGAATTATTATTTGAGTGGAGTGAATGAGAGTGAATTAGAAAATGAATGGGTCAGTAAGAGACGGAAGATGATGCGGTATGGCATCTAATTAATTGAGTAAATAATGGGTGTGAGTTAATGAGTGTGCAAACCTTTGATTGGGTTATACTGTGAGGGTTTGGGAGAGTGGATGGATGGCAGATGGAATCAGTGAGTACGAGAGTGAGTCAGAGGAAAAGTGGGTGCGTGAATGAGATAGGGAGTGAGGAAGGGCAGTAGTGAGGTGGTGACTGAGTCGGTTAATATGCGGGTGAATGAGCTAGTTAAATGCTGAATGAATGAGTGACTGACTGAGTGAGGGATTTAGTGAGTGAATGGGTGTGAGGAAAGATCAACTGATGCAGGTAGTGTACGTGTGAGAGAACGAGTGAGCGAGGGAGGGAATACGCAGGTGTATGGGTTGGTGAAAATAAACACAGGCCAATTCGTGAGTTATGTATGCACATACAAATGATCACCAGGTTAATCGCTGAGCGATTATATCCAAACACAGTTACATGCCAGCTGGTTTATTGCTGGGCCAATATACATGTTACAAATCGATGTAGGAAATTTGAATTAGACTGAATTAACAAAGAACTTTTTATCACAGATTTAATAATAATCTTCTGAATATCATTTTTACAGGGAAACTCACCCAATGTAGATTGTGTCTGCCCCATTGTACCATTCCAATCATTTAGCTAGTTCTCTATTGAAGAAGCAGAACGCATGGCGACTCAAAACCTGAAACCAATAAGTCGTTTATTTAACAATATTCAATGCAATACCATATCATGACAAGTAATGCATCGGTATGTATCTAGTTTGGTGAGGGCTTTTTGCATTGCTTAACATAGCGAATAGAACATCATCATGGTGAATAGCAGCAACTCGTTTAGATGCAAACGCTGCCTTTAAAACCAGTAGTTTAATTAAATTTCTTTCTCGCTCGAACATAGTCAGTCAGCTCGAACACAGTATCCTATTTACTGCGTATTATTGTTGCCTTAGTAATTAACCCGGTAATGTCATTTCTTGTGTGAATGGCATCTTGAAAATGCCGATCCTAGGTTCAAACTCGGCGGAAGGAACTATTTCCACTTTGAGTTAGACAATGCGTTGCCCGTATGAGCTAGACCATATGTTGTATGAGAGAGAGAGCATAAACTCGCAGCTCTGATTTGGACCATGTGTTGTATGAGAGACAGTGCCACTGAGAATTGCATAAGATATAAGATAAAGTCGCCACTGTGATGAACAGTTTGCTGCCAATGTTGCTGAGGAGATGCCAAGCTGCAATCTGTCATATACAAAGATAGCGACTAGGTGCTGAAAGAGATTCGTCGCTCGAATGCAGCTCAGCGCTTGGCTTGGCTTTGCGTAGGCAACTGAGCGCCTTTGTGACTGAATAGAGAGTGTATAACATTTCGACAGTTCATCTTTGATGTAGTATGTAATATCCCAGCCTGGCGTAAATTTTATCAGTGATGTGATCTTCGCGTGATCTTCAAACCTCCCAACCCCCCACCTCTCGAATCAAAGCTACCCCAACCGTACGGGACAAGGCTATGGATTTAATTTCTAGCCAACAGTCAAGGTTCGAAGTCATTGCATATCAATTTTATATCCCGCCCTAATTCAGTTTTCACGCCATCCGCTGTTACTATTACCGGGAGCTATGAGTATTTTCGCGCACGTGACGGCAGCTCGGAATACGAGCAGATTCTATTTCTCATAACAGGATGCCGACTAACTCAGACAGGCCAAATGCTAAGTGCAAATTTAATGCTAGTGAACGTGGACATTGGACCTAGGACGATTTAGGAGATGGCCCCTCTTCAAGTTTACGGCACGCACCAAGGAGGGAGCATTTTAAAACATAGGCATACTCAGCAAGTCCGGTTTGTCAACTGGAGAAATGAGGTCAAGTGGCTCATGAATGGTACAGTATTTTGTTCGCAAACCACTGTGATATAATATTGTACAACTCAACAAATTGTATACACTCGCCTACTAACTTGCCCTATCATACGCCCATTCAATCCCTTACTCTAAATTGACGCTTGTTCGCCGACCTACTCATTTCCTCCATTACTTACGAACTCTCACACGCACTGTTTCTCTTACTCAATCACTCAAGCGTTATTAAATATCTTACTTATCATAATGCTGAAGCACCCAGCAGCACAGGCATTCCATGGCTGTGTTAAACACTCATTTAAGATTATGATTAGATTATGCTCCTTGCCAGTCAATAATTCACATCTCACACACAGTCAAATCACGCTTTTATTCACTCTCCTATTTATCCATATACTGACGTATTTATTCACCTATGCCCTAACTTGTTCCATAACTCACTCACTTTCATGATTAACAAAATTAATAGTATAACGTCTAAGATAAATTGTGCGGCAATATGAGAAGGAATTACCTGCACTGTGGTTCTACACACAGACACAACATACAACAACATTCTTAACATATTCAATCACTCACCTCCTCAAAAAATCTTATCCACCAATTAAATCTAACACAGTTACAACACTGTTAGCCATGAATACCACCTCACTTTTCATCCTCACACCACGATCATTAACCTCACCGATCATTTCCGCAAACCTCACCCACCACTTCTATGAAGCTCAATCGTAATTGCCATAAAACTCTCATTTCTTTCGATCGGTCTGCAATAATTAACCGCACTCTATTTAACTCACTCTTCATCTGTTTAAATTTATTTCACCACCTCTTTTAACACTAACTAATTAACACGTCCCGCAATCTCTATTTACAGTCCCGTAATTTCCTCGTTTACCATCTCTCATAACATCCTTTACCATCTCCAACAATACGCTTGATCCTACTTTTTACCTCTTTGATTCATTCGCCATCTCGGGCCCCAAATCGGGATTCCCAAACAGGCAGCTCAACTGGTCACGATGGTTTTTCGCTGGGGATTTTCCAAACACTCATGCCAAATGAATTGTTCGATATTCCAGATATTTCATAGGAATACTATAAGATATATATATATACAATCCAGATAGCATTTATAAAAAAAACAAGCTGATGTGCTGTTGACGCGCTATCTATCTGCAAATTACATTTCACAAGCGAAGCAGAGTCATTTCACTAGCTTATCCCAAATGGTGTCAAATTTTAAGAAAAATCACCTGCTATGGTTCCTGCATAATCTAAGATTAATCTGCGGTCCATATATACCAGCCGAATCACATTTAAATCAACTTTAATATTATGCCGGGCGCGAATAGTCAAACAGAGAGTAAGCAGAAGAAAATGCGAAAAGGACCACCTTACCGTTGGGGAACTTTCGAAGATTGATACGTGTAGGCTGGAGTCGCATGAAACAAATGCGCTAACCCGCTGCTCTCTTTTAGGTGAGGGCACATTCGACATTGAGTATAAGTGCAACTAAATCATTTTTTAAAGCAATGATAAACGCTGTAAAATGTAAAGGCATTCATATTATGCAGTGTAAGTAATATATTTTCAATGTAGTGTAATCACTCTGCCCTAGAGATCGTCTAGGTAGCTTTCCTAGGACTACTTAATCCAACGCAATGGATTACCCCACAGTTCAAATCAGATATCTTAAATGTGTTATATATATGTCGCGAAGCGACAGAAATTCTTAAAAAACTTAAAATCTTTGGTTTCCAAGGTGCGGTGGGCAAACAGCTTCCTAGGCAAACTCGTTACAAATATGGGGCTGAACAGTCTCTTTAGGAAAAGGAGATGTGGTTCCTCATTCCTATACCTGCTTGACACTCGTTGACCTTTGTCGCTAGGAAATATTCGCCGCATAGAAGCTGAAATTCACTTACAAAATACAAAGACTCTTCGAGATTGTGACTCATCTCTTCCATCCCTCCCATCCTAGACCCTGTACGACCATATGCTCCCCCCGATTCCCGCTCGCGCATCATTTCCTTGCTTTTTTACCCCCCACGTGCACGCCTGCTTCACCACACCTAATCACGGCTCGTTTGCAACCAGTCTCCAATAGCTGCTGTACTATATCGGGACGCACATAACACTTTATTCGGGTCATAGCCCCCGTCCAGACGACTGCTCTCTAGCTTATCGCGCAGGCGTGCCTCCCGACCTGCTTCGACGCAATGGTAGCTGGCGCTCTGACTGCTTCTAGCGCTATCTGTCGTTCACTCATCAGCAGAGATTTGCTGCGCGGACTCCATACTGAATCAAGGCAATAATCGCGTCAAACCCGTCAAGAGCACAATCAGTGGTGGATAGAAAGAGACACATACCCCATGCAGAAAAGGGGAGATACGGACTGATACCCCAGAGAAGTGATACACACAAGCGGAGAATAGTAGTAAGAGACCAACGCTCACAAGCATTGAAGGGGAGTTATAGACCACTAGTCACAAGTAGAGAAGCGGACTTAAAGACCAGTATACGCAAGCGGCGAAGAGGAGTTACAGACTGTTACAGACTGATGCAGTGATTAGTAGTTACAGACCGAAACACACAAACAGTGAATGGTAGTTACAGACCGACACTCACAAGCAGTGAAGGGGAATTACAGACTGATACTCACATGCAGTGAATATTAGTTGGGGACAGACACTGACAAACAGTAAATGGACCGACACTCGCAATATATCAATCAATGAAAAGGTGTAACATATAGATAAAAATGATCAAGAATTAAACGAAGTAAGTTGGTGTAGAATACACATCCTTTCGTTGCCGCCTAGAACACTCGTATGCACTTGCATGCTAAACATTGCAGCATCTGCTGACAATTATATATATAACATATGCAATCATCTTTGGAAGACTTTTGGCGGGTAAAGACCGTCAGGGGCCTAATCTCCCGAACGTTGATTCAGTCTATACAATTTACAGTCGGGTTACACCCATTAAAACATATTAATAGAATATTTCATAACCGAATAAAAAATCAGGGCCAAGTTTTGACAAAAGGAAAACGAGTTGCGTTGTAGTTGATAATGGTTATTGTGACAAAAGCAGCTTGATATGTTGGTTGACATGTAGACGTTAGGATTCATCGACAGTTCTCACCAGACGTATATATATAGATATATATATATATATATATATAGAGAGATATATATATAGATTATATATATATATAGATATATATATATATATATATATAGAGATATAGATATAGAGATATATATATATATATATCTCTCTATATATATATATATATATATCTAATATATATATATATATATATATATATATATATATATATATATATATATATCTATATATATATATATATATATATATATCTATATATATATATATATATATATATATGTATATTTAAACATTAGCACTAATGTGACCTTCAGTGGACAAACCGCCAACCTTTGGTCCACAAAAGGATTTACTACTATGTCCACATAAAGTCAATGCTCTTTTCTTTCGAAATGTTTACAAATATTTCGGTTTGACCACTTTGATATGATAGTTTAGTCCTAATAACGTACATAGATAATCTTTTAGAAGTGATTTCTTTGAATTCTGAATAACCATTCGTGATATTACCTTATCACATCAATTAATTTCCTACACCCATATATACATTGGACCAAATGGCGAAGATATATATATATATATATATATATATATATATATATATATATATATATATATATATATATATATATATATATATCTATATATATATATATATATATATATATATATATGTATATAAATATATATATATATATATTTATATATATAAATGTATATATATATATTTATTTATATATATACATGTGTGTGTGTGTGTGTGTGTGTGTGTGTGTGTGTGTGTGTGTGTTTGTGTGTGTGATATTACGTGCGCTGCCCTCCTCCACTACAACATTCCTAAACTAGTTCCTAATCGCTTGTGTGTCAGTAAGTGGCCGATGGTTCTCTACCCTCAATCAGCAACACCAAAGTGTTATGCTTATAGGGCTCACCACGCGATTATACAGTAAGCATTTCCACGAGTCAACAACGCGCACATCGGCACTAGCGTTAGCATAAAAACAGCAGATGCACTTAGGACTATTGAGTGATCCCATTAAGCCTAGCTATAATGTCGTTGTTGGTGACACCCTCTGGACTGTCGCATCCCAGGCAAAGTTCAAAACTAGCGCCATGTCGTTCATTGTAACCTGGATGTCAGTGCCTTGTCCATATCACCACCCTTTTAAAAGCATAGTGCCATGTAACCATGGAGGTCTACACCTCGCGTCCAATGACATATGCAATAATGCAGCTCTGTCCAATCAAGACTTGTAAATAAAGTACAGCATTTCTCCTCGTATTCATCCCCGCCGAATCCTGTCTGCAGAATAATCACCTCAATCAGCTTCTTCCATGCCCCATCGTACGTTTTACTAAATACAATTCACATATAAACGCCAAATAACGTGTAGTTATGACCCAGTAGTAAATGAGTGTTGTGAGATACTTTCTAATAACACAGACTATGAAAGTTGGGAATATGTTGTGCTTGTAAGAGGAGCACAATATATGGAGGGATTGATTTTCGGTTAAGATGGCGTGACCAATAATTCACGTGCTGGTACTGGTTTTTCAACATTTGGGTTGGCAACAGCTTACCCAAGTTTAATTAGCGTTGCTTTGACTTGTGCTGCTGCTTTGACTTAGTTGTGTCGGGACTTCCTTGTAATCATGAAGTCGTCCTGATACACCAGTATAGTAGTGAAACACTTGGCTCAATTCTGCTGAAGACAGTATAGGTTGTAAACTCTCAAGGTCTGCTGGCATGAACTACAAAGAAATGAAAGTTGCCATACACACCTCGCTGAGATCGCACATACAAGACATTGTTCCTCTGTCTCTGTCCAGCCAGGCATTGGGGAGAAAGTCCTCCATCAGAGTAACTCCAGTCAATTCCCATGCCTGATCTTCCATATTTGGACTTAAGTACTGACATATTCGACTTTGAAGCAAATAACCACCAACTAACTGCAGATTATCATTAAACGAGGTAAATACACTGAAAGGTGTGAGAAGTGGTACGGTAATCAATACAGGCAAACCACAGTATTGCAGATATGGAATTCTACTACTGCTTTAAAGTCACTGTGGAACTCAGCCTTTGTCCCGAGCGCCCAATGACTATTCAGTTCCGCACTTACTTAACAACGTACTGAATCGCTCCCGCTTGGCACAGTTACCCTACTCCATCTCAGCTTAAATTTGCACCACCTCGTTTATTCAATCACCAACTCATTGCAGGCTAGCTCGACTGAGTGACTCACTCACATACACTTAATCAACCATAAGATGGCTTACCCATTCACTTGCTAACAATCACACTGACTGACTAACTCCCTGAGTGACTGACTGCCTGACTTTGTCACATACTTACTCTCCAACTTACACAACCGATGACAAACTCACTGGCTCAATAATTCACTTAATAAATATTCCACTCACTCGTGCACTTCATAACTCACACATAATGTCACTTACCCGTTTAATCGTTAATAAGATCATGCTTGCTTTTGAAATGGACCGGTCACCAGCCCGGTCGCACTAGCTACCCAGTTATACTCCCAAACATATTTCTTTAGTTAATTACTTAATCACGCTATCAAACACACATCAATATACTGGCCGATTCAATCGCTTAGACACTTGACTCTGCTGGACTGACTAACTCATTCAGTCACTCACTCCACAGCCAACACTATCATTCACAAACTCACGGACTGACTGCCTGACTCATTCGTTTACTCACCAGCTTATAAACTAGTTGACTCAATCGCTTAACATAAGCACGCGCCATTCCCACTTACTCTCACATTTGATAATTTAGCTACTCACTAACTGATCTACTCATTGCGCCTCAATCACCAAAGCACTCACGCATTCAATATATCACCATCGCTTCTCACTCATAAAACGATCTTCTTACCGATTGACTAAAAGATTATCTCACCAACAAACACAGTCATCAACCAAATCAAATGCACAATTACCCTAAATTTCGTTTTCTTACACTCTCTCACCCAGTTAAAAAATCTACTGATTCGCTCTGCCATTCACTCATTGACCGACCGACCGACTTGCCTTCACCCCCTCCGTCGCTTATGCTTACTCTCACTCGACCGATTGACTGACTCAATTTATTATTAAATCACAATATCAATCACTAATTCACTCACAGGGTCATTCACTCACATTAGCATTAGTTAATTTTAACACATATTCGCTCATAGACACTCACTAACTCTTTCAGCCTACGATCCACTAACTCGGTCACTCACTCACTCGCTCACACATTGACTCACTAGCTCATATGCCCGTTCACTTATTCACTCAATTATGGATTTTAGTGCAGTCATTGACGCTGTTGGTCTTTCGACTCATACTCATTCAATGACTCATACACTAACTCCCTCAATGACTCGCTAGCTCACTCGTTCTCTCACTGACACACCCACTCACCCACCCAGTCACTAACGCACTTACTTATTCATTTAGGCGCACACACTTTGTAACCACCTTATTCGCACATTCATTCACTGACATACTTTCTCATTCATTATGTATATCACACGCCTTTTTTTATTCATTCACTCATTTTCTAACTTACACAAATGTTTAATCACTCGTCAAGATATTACTTACTCACTTAACTATTAGCTCACTTACTCAATTAAATGCTCGATCGCACGCTTCCGTATTGACCCATCCACTAACATACTTACCGATTCATTCACTCACTTGACACACATAATTATTCATTCATTCGCTCTCTCAATCACTAGACAACTCAGTTACACTTATCCACTCACTAATGTACTCCTTGACAAACTCATACGCTGTATCGAATTCTAACCCGTTCACTCCCATCGTCACCCCACTCATTCCCGCGCACACACCTGTTCATGACGTATGTTCCCTCATCCATTCGCCCGCTCACTATTTTACATGCCAATCAGTTAATATAAAAACAACCACAATCACTCCGTCCCTCATTCACTCAATCATTCATTTCATTGCCATGGCTACTAACTCATCCTCATCTACCTCGTTATCTCCTCCCCTGTCAATCCTACAACCACTTCTCTCATGCTCTCCCTAACTGCCGCTCTCCTCCTCTCCACTGACTGCCTCTCCTCCTCTCCTCTAACTGCCCTCCCCTCCCCTAAATGCCCATCTCCTCCCCTCCCCTAAATGCCCCTCTCCTCATCACCCCTAACTGCCCATCTCCTCCTCTACACTAACTGCCCTCCCCGGCCCTAAATGCCCCTCCCCCCCTCTCCTCCTCTCTCCTAGCTACCCCTCTCCTCCTCTCCCCTAACTGCCCTCCCCTCCACTTTCGTATCTGCCTCTCACATCCTCTTTCCTAACTGCCCCTATCCTCCTCTCCTCTTTCCCCCTAACTGCCCCGCTCCCCTGACTTCCCCTCTCTTCCTCTCCCTTAACTGCCCTCCCTCCCATAAATGCCCCTATCCTCCTCTCCCCTAACTGCCCATCTCCTTCTCTCCCCTAACGGCCCTCTCTCATCCCATAACCATAACTCCCCCTCTCCTCCTCTCCCCTGACTGCCCCTCTCTTGTTCTCCCCTAGCTGCCCCTCTCCTCCTCTCCCCTAACTGCCCCCTCTCCCCCTCTCCCCTAACTGCCCCTTTCCTCCTCTCCCCTAACTGCCCATCTTCTCATCTCCCCTAACTGCCCTCCCCTCCACTCCCGTATCTGCCTCTCACCTCTTCTCCCCTAACTGCCCCTCCCTTACTCTTCCCTCCCCCTTCAGTACCTCTGCTCCACCATCGACTCCCATTCCCTCCCTTAGCCCCTCTACTCTTCAGCTCCTCATTCAATAGTCCCTTGACAACCCCTCTCTTCCTCTAACTCTCTTCTCTCTCTCCCTACTTCTCGTCCATCCACCAATCTTCCCTGATACGCCCAGCCCTCAGTAAATTTTCATCATACCCTTAGATACTCAACCATAAGCCACTCATTTATTTGTACTCTCTCCCATTAAATGACTCGCTCAATCGCTCACGACTTATTTATTCTACCATTCGCAAGATCGCCCACTCTCTCACTCCGTTCTGTTTGTGAATGTAACGTCGAAATACAACAACCGAGACAAGCAGTTCCAGGACACCATAATTTATTACGATCAATTCATGATATGCGGATTCATTACTGTCCTGTTAAGGATCATTGAATAGCATGTTGCAATTGCTTCTCACTGAATAGAAACCTTAAAAGGAAGCATCCTTCGTAATATATCACAATTCCGATGTCCTCCAGTGAGCAGGTACAGTGATACATTGTTAAAAAGAACGCAACACATTTAAAATATCAATATAAAAAGGATGTTGCAAAGATACAAGACAATATGTGAGAACTACGTGCACCTGCATGACATGGATAATTTCCACTTATTCAGACTGTTACCGCATGTACGGTAGCTTACTTCACAGCACATGTATTTTCAACGCTATGTAGATCTCGTCTACTTCAGTGATTTTAAGGAAACCCGCATCTTACACTTATCATCGGGGCACAAAGCTGTTTTGTGTAATGCGTGTGTATAAAATTCACACTGGGTAAAACAATGTTTGGGTTTCAAATGATATACCGTGCTATATGCTATCCTATTATAATGGATAAGCGATTTCAGCACATTAAATGGCATCAGTGGTTTCAGTCAAAGCAATTCATATAAACGGGACGCAAATAAACACAACATAACATGAACAAAACTGGAAACTTTCTACTATCGAAGTACAATTATAAACATGGTGAAGTTACTCATTGTAATGTCATGGTGACCACATGCGATAATGAGGCACCTGTAATACAGTCATAAATTGTCATTGGTGATGTGGAGCTGGCCGGTGATATCAGGCAATCGTCTGGTGAAGTCAGTTGATAACTGCGTCGCTGTGGATGTAGCTCACTAGGCATGCCAGCCTGGATGGTTTGTCATCATTCCCCGCGCGTGTGGTGGCAGGTGACGGTAGTAAGCTCCAGATTCAGATCTATACAGATACCAGGTACACTTGTTACTGCAGAATGTGATCATGCAGGGAGCAGCCAGCTGCTCTTCTACTCGCTCAACACTCTCCCCAAGCGCCTTCCGCTGTGACTCATCACAGAGCAACACTAGCTTATCTAACGGGTGTGTGAGCTTTTGTAACCCGCACTTTAGATCCACAGGGGCATGTACCTCGCCTGTGGCCAACCACTTGATGGAGCAGTCAGGTCGACTTATAGCAGTGAAGAGCTGGACATAGTCATCAGATGAGAGTCGGCAGTCAGTAACCCAGAGCTGGTCGAGTCGTGTTTTTTGATGATGCTGTTGATGGAGGAGATGGTGAGGTCCTTGTTGTCGCTGACATTGAGTGTAGTCAGCTTGCTTGACACATCTGGCAGGGCGCGGATGAGATGATCCAGGTGATTGTTATGCAGACTGCATCCAGCCAGATTGAGATAGCATAGCAGTGGTGATGTGGCTCGTGTACATGTCATGATCTGACACAGCTGGGCTATTGCATGGCGGGCTGTGTTATTGAAGGAGAGGTCGAGACTTGTTACATGGGGTGATGCTGTTGACAAGGTGAGGGGATACAGCAAGGCGCTGACATCAAGCGTACACTGAACTGCATGGAGCTCGTTGAGGACTGTGTCAGGGGAGGAGAGCAGCGCGCCTAACATCTCACATACATCAGCTGGGATACCTGCATTATCAAACAGGTCAAGACATCTCATGTTCCTGTTGGCTTGAAGAGCTTGTATGAGCCGCTTACATGTTTCTCCTACACCACAGCTGTGCATAACCAGCCCTTGTAAGACCGTGTCAGGGTGCGCCATGTACGCTGATAGTTCATCCACACCTGACAGCTTGTTGTTAGAGATATCCAGATACAGTAGAGACGTGCGCCGTGTAGACCCTGACAATAAGGCACTGATGTCAGGGTTGGTGAGATGACAATAAGCGAGGCGCTGGTATCTATGCTGATGACTTATCTCGCCCAGTGAAGACGTTTCGGCATTGATATTACCCTCACTCCCTACACCTAGTGGGTTACTGCTCAAGTCTACTGCTTCGAGAGCCTGAAGCTCTTCCAGTGCTGATGCTATGGCGGGCAGGGTGTAGCGGGATATGCCAGCATTGCACAGCCCCAAACCATGGAGACCAGTCAGCTGATCATGAGACTGCTGAAGATCGTTGGAACTGACTGGGGTTCCGTGCACAGTAACACAAGGGGCAGAGGCGGCGAGTCGTGATAACCCATTTATCCCTATATCACCCAACACATTCACCCGGCTGTAAGGCGTGGCTGTATGTGTAAGCGGTGTAATCAGCATCAAGGAGCCGCCCAGCTGTAACACAAGCAACGGATCATCATTCATGGTTTGACTAATCAAAGTGAATAGTGTGTGTGTACGTGTGAGGCTATCTGATTGTGTGTGTGTGTGTGTGTGTGTGTGTGTGTGTGTGTGTGTGTGTGTGTGTGTGTGTATGTGTCTGTGTGTCGGTATGAATGTATGCATGTATATATGTATGTATGTATGTATGTATGTATGTATGTATGTATGTATGTATGTATGTATGTATGTATGTATGTATGTATGTATGTATGTATGTATGTATGTATGTATGTATGTATGTATGTATGTATGTATGTATGTATGTATGTATGTATGTATGTATGTATGTATGTATGTATGTATGTATGTATGTATGTATGTATGTATGTATGTATGTATGTATGTATGTATGTATGTATGTATGTATGTATGTATGTATGTATGTATGTATGTATGTATGTATGTATGTATGTATGTATGTATGTATGTATGTATGTATGTATGTATGTATGTAGGTATGTTTGCTGTATGTATGTAAGTATATATGTAAGTATGTATTTGTGTGTGTGCGTGCGTGCTTGCGTGAGTGGATGTATTTTTTTTTTTATGTATGTGTATGTATGTGTGTGTGTATGTATGTATGTATGTATGTATGTATGTATGTATGTATGTATGTATGTATGTATGTATGTATGTATGTATGTATGTATGTATGTATGTATGTATGTATGTATGTATGTATGTATGTATGTATGTATGTATGTATGTATGTATGTATGTATGTATGTATGTATGTGTATGTGTATGTATGTATGTATGTATGTATATGTATGTATGTATGTATGTATATGTATGTATGTATGTATGTATGTATGTATGTATGTATGTATGTATGTATGTATGTATGTATGTATGTATGTATTCATCATCAATGCATACGTTTTTATAATACAAGGTATGTATGCTGTATGTATGTAAGTATGTATGTAAATATGTATTTGTGTGTGTGCGTGCTTGCATGAGTGGATGTATATAGGTATTTTTATGTATGTATGTATGTATGTATGTATGTATGTATGTATGTATGTATGTATGTATGTATGTATGTATGTATGTATGTATGTATGTATGTATGTATGTATGTATGTATGTATGTATGTATGTATGTATGTATGTATGTATGTATGTATGTATGTATGTATGTATGTATGTATGTATGTATGTATGTATGTATGTATGTATGTATGTATGTATGTATGTATGTATGTATGTATGTATGTATGTATGTATGTATGTATGTATGTATGTATGTATGTATGTATGTATGTGTGTGTGTGTGTGTGTGTGTGTGTGTGTGTATGTATGTATGTATGTATGTATGTATGTATGTATGTATGTATGTATGTATGTGTATGTATGTATGTATGTATGTATGTATGTATGTATGTATGTATGTATGTATGTATGTATGTATGTATGTATGTATGTATGTATGTATGTGTCTGTATGTATGTATGTATGTATGTGTGTGTGTGTGTGTGTGTGTGTGTGTGTGTGTGTGTGTGTTGTATGTATGTATGTATGTATGTATGTATGTCTGTATGTATGTATGTATGTATGTATGTATGTATGTATGTATGTATGTATGTATGTATGTATGTATGTATGTATGTATGTATGTATGTATGTATGTATGTATGTATGTATGTATGTATGTATGTATTCATCGATGCATGCTTTCACGCGTTTGTATAATACAAGATAGCAGTTCCTATACGACTGGCCTGCTCTGCGTGTGATGTAATATTACCATAAAATGATTGTAATAGCTTTGATCTGGATGGGTTATCTGAGATCGCTGAAATGTACCCAAGTTTACTGGACAGGATCAACTAAGGTTACAGCCTTGCCAATGAAATGAACACGTTAAATATGGGTTTGTGGGACAATATACTAAAATCTAAATATCATCTGCAATATTCCAGCCAAAACTGCCTCAAAGGTGTTAACTTATTTCTTAGCTAATTTCGAATCGGCCTACTTATCACCCGAATTCTTCAGCTGCGTATATCAGTTTGGGAGTCGACGCCTTCCGAGGCTAAATTGTCTGAACTTTTAGACGGGCATTATGGTAATGTCTCAGCTTGGTTGAAAGGTGGTTTATAGCGGTAAAGGGTAACAGCTGGAATCAGAGGGGTGTCTCGGTGGGGATGGTGGTGTAGTCTTGGTGGGGATAATGATGGGGTCACAGCGGAAATACATATAAGGTTATGGAACGTGTAGGAGTGAGGTCATAGTAAGGTCACTGGGGGTATTCGTGTTGGGCAGCATCAGATATAAGGGATTTTATGGATCAGGATGGGGCACACTTATGATTATCGTTGGGGAAAGAACAATGAGTGCGATTGGCGGGTGGTCACAAATCGGATAAAGTTGGAGTCAAGTGGAAATAAGGGTATAGTCATGGAGGTATTAAGGTAGCGGAAAATGTTTTACAGACGGCACAAGTAGCGTAAAAAATCGGATAAGGGTGGGGTGATGGAGTAATTAACATAAGGTAACGTTGGGGTGTGGTGGGGGTAAGGGTGGGGTCCCTGCTTAGATAGGGATGTGTTCTTGGTGGGAATAAGTTGGGGACCACAGTAGGGATAAGTGGGGGGTCATGGGAGAAATAGGCATTGTGTCGACGACCATGGCGAGCACAGAAGGAGTTATGGTGAGGCAAAAGCTGTAAATCGGTTGGGGTCATGGCATGGGTTAAAGAGGAAAATGGCATGGATAATGTTGGGGCCAAATTAGTAATGAATATGGGATCACAATGGAGTTGAGTATGAGTTTGCAGAGAGTATAATAGTGATAGCAAGGATTAGAGATTTTTAGAGTTGAAGAGGGGGATGTGCGGCCATAATGTGTCATAGGGAATTATCATGACGTTACAGCGGGGATAAGGTTGGGATGTTGACAGACTTCCGACTTAACGTGGGTCTGGGTGGGGATAGTAGCGGGATTACGACAGAGTTTGGATGGGGTCACAGAGAGGCTTATTTAGGATCTGTCAAAAAAACGCATGCCATCATTCATTAACTGCTATTCATGGTCATTTAACCCCCCCCCCCACCCAACGCCCTCAATAACTGCGACCCGATAGCTACTTGGCACGACAAAAAGTATGAAAAACCGGAGCACGACAGCCGTTGTAACATGGTGAGGTCACTTTTTGTAGCAGTATTCGTGAAATTTTATCCGAATTAAAAAATTATCACATTCTATATAATCAGCTTTACCAAATGTTATGGGGGTGCTGCTACACAAATAAACAGAACTTCCGGTGTTATGTTGCGTGCAGTATATCACCTCTTCAAAAAGGAGCTATATTAACTGGTCCAAGAAAGACCCTAAAAATACTATATTTGATGTGCAGTTAGGCAATGTCAGTAAAAATATATCGTATATTAGCTTCTACGCTTATTTAGCCTAGTCATTTAAATCCCAGTTATTTATTATTGAAACTCCCCCCACCCCTTCAACTTGCCATGATATTTACCACAGGCCATAGAGATTTCCCGTTCTGATATTACAAAACACATCCCCAAAAAGATGATGAAATGGAGAGGTATTGGTAGCAGTTTGAAATTGTAACAGCTTGGCCTAAAAAACAGTCGATGAACTAAGCTCTGATGCGATATTGGGGAACTAACATAGCGGGAGATAAATGGGATTCTCAAGTACGCATCATTTTTTGTGATCATCACGAGTTACAGCTACAGCTACTGGCATGTCCTGGTGATCAATCTGATTAAAATGAGTCAAGAGTAATAGATGTGATCACTGTGAATAAGTAGTGATAATGGTGATTATTGTGATATAACAGTCCCAGTTGTGATCGACACAAACTGATAGATATTCAGACAGACTAACCGCGACAGCTGCACTCTTGGTGACAGCTGTTATCAGCACAAGTTAATGGTGATATGCGTGATAAAAAACAAGCTAGAAGTGATCGTGAACAAGAACATGAGTTCTGTGATGACCGCATATCACAAGTGATAGCTGTAATGAAGTGTTGGCTGCAATCAAGATTAATTGACATTAACTACTCTGACCAGATGGAAAAGAACCGAAAGCATTAGTCACTGGTAGCTGTGATTACTACGAGTTAACAGTGATGGCCGTGATAATCACAAAGTTACCATGCTAACAGTAGCGAATGTAAATTTACAGTGACAGCTGTAAACACCGCCAGCTTACTGTACTAGTTTTGATCACCGTAACTTAACATTGATAGTTGTGATGGTCATGAATTAACAAAAACAGCTGTGATTACCATGCATTAAGAGTGATGTCCATATCTACACGAGTTGACAGTGATTGCTTTGTTTGCCTCAAGATAACGGTGGTTGATGTGATCAGCGCAAGTTAGCAGTGATTGCTTGAATCATTTCAGGTGAAGAGTGATAATGGTGCTATATACGATAAGCACGAATAAGCTGCAATAGTTGGATTACCATGCGCGTGAGAGCTTTGATAAATGCTAGGTAATGGAGATATTTCTGAGCACCTCGAGTTAAGAGTGATTAAGGCTATCATCTCATGTTTTCCGTGATTGCTTCGATCATCAAGAATCAATATAAATCATTGCGATTACCACAAGGAAACAGTGATGGCTTTGATCAGTCTGAGTGAACATTTGCTGAGATCACTACGCTACGATTGATTATTTGCCTCCTTCAGCTGTAACAGTGATAGCCATAATCCTAATATATCCTTAACTGGATAGTCAATAAATGAATAGTTAATACAAAAGAGCCACACAATAGGAAATATCGGCTTTCTGACATCTGTAAATGACATTCGACATTTCGTCAATAGTTGAAGTAGACACATGGCAACCCGCAAAGAGAGCAATTCGTAAGCGACTAGGATGTGTGTGTATTGGGTGTGTGTTATTTGCGCACGGTTGTATCTGTGTATATTAGCGAGGGAGCATAAGAGTGCGTGTAGGCGTGCATTACACAATGAGAATTTACCGAAATCAATATCCGTGAAAATGGACAAAATCATAGCCTTCACTAAGTGAACTTCTTGTATACTGTAAGATTCCGTTATGATGGAAAACTTACCCATGAAAACTGACAAAATCATAGCGCACTCAGGTTTTGCCTGTTGTCTCACTCTAGTCTAAGCTGCAATGATATTCGTGCTTTAAGTCACTGGGATCTCTTTGTGCTGAGACTTTCATTTTGTTACCATATAGTTAACAGTTATTCAGCAGTTTAGTTTCAATAAAGGAACTTTACATGGTGCAGCAGATAGGATTTGGGATACCTGGTAAATGTCAATCCAGTGAAAGTGAGCGATAATTCAGGGTCAACATTAACATCGTCGAAAACGCAGTGAGTTGCCTTCACATTCCTGTAATGAACTGCACACCTTACCAACCTGATGTATTGCCGCTGTGAGGAAGTGCTGTTCAAATGTGGACTTGAGACGTTCAATGACAAATTCAATGCAATCACAGCACTGGAGGCAGGAAGTAGAGAATGCAGTGCCCTTAAAGCGGGATGACCGGCTAGTCATTTTTCATCCAAAAAGAGCGTATATCAACGGAAAGAGGAGGCAAATCTTATAGACAATTCAATGTCTTACCCGCCTTATTGCACAACCCCAGCAGGCTGCTCGGGCAGTGTAGCGACATCCCACGGTCGCTGCACATCCCGTAGTCATGCTCAGCATTGCCCTCATTGGGTAAGGGCAGGTAAGTATAGGGTTTAACGGAACACAAACACTAGTGTGTTATGTGGTGCCTATGCCCTCATTGGGAAACAGAGTACAAGAAACGAGTATGAAGATCCCTATCTTATACCCTTTGGGAAAGTCACATACCAGGGCCAACTGTCCTCGGTGAAACTGCCACACACAGCACCTTGTTCAATATGGCGTCTTCCTCAATATCTGAAACTGCATCAAGCTACCCTCCAACCATACCTTGTTCGGTGCTACCCAGACATCACTGGACGTGAGAGGCACTGTTCGTGTGGTGTTCAAGCGTGACAGCTCCTACACCCGCCAGATAATATATGTCTGTAACACAATGCCTGATGCATACATTTTGGAGGCGGCCCTGATTGACCTCGGAATCATACCCCCAAATCATGTATCGGTTCTGCGATGTTTGCTACCAATATCGCCCCCTGTGGCTGTCCCAAACGCAGAGCCCCCGCCTACTCCCCCCCTTTCATGGTTTCTTGACTACTACGCGACTTCAGCTTTCAACACATGCAAACACCAGGTGTTGCCAGTAATGAATACAAACCACTAGAATTACACATGAAATCAGATGCGAAGCCAAAAGCAGTACCTTCAAGTGCCTCATTATTTCATGGGGTGGATAAAGATGCTCTATACATGGATAAAAGTCTGGACATAATTGAACGCCTCCCACAAAGCAAGCCCACCATCTGGTGTTCTCGGTTGTTTGTAGTACCTAAGTGTACTGAGGTCAACAGTCGTCGTTCAACCTTTGAACGTGGCAACATATTCTTTAAACACAGTAAATTAATCTCCTGTTCAGCCAAGCATCTATAATGCCGCCGAACACTAAGAAAGCGACATTGGACACCTTGAACGGGTACCATTCCCTTTCTCTGGCACAGCCACGGCAGCTACAACATACATCACCGAATGGGGTCCTTACCGATACAAAAGGAGCCATCAAGGTTTTCATCCTGTTGGGGAAGCATATACAAGAGCTTATGATGACCTCGTCACATATGTCCAGCACAAGGCAAAAGTCATTGACATTGTTATTTTTCCATGTCACGGCATATATCACCCAGGGCTCAAAGGGAGGAACAGTGCTGCCTATTCATCATGGGTACCTAGCCCTCACTGTTGTGGTTGACCAGGAACCATTGATAATATTGCTCAGAGATGAGGCACTTAATAACATTGCTTACCTCCGTCCGCCGTGATTGAAAGAGAAGACACTGAATTTATGATACAAGATAAGGATAATGCCGGTGCCCTCTTCTGCTATCAACATCTCCTGCCATTGATGACTATGACCTAGATCAAACGATCCAAGTGATGGCCAAGTTCGCTCAACCTAATAAACATTGCAGCATTCTAAGCCCTCACTCGACTCCTCATCTGATGTTACTTGTAGCCACCCGGCTGAGATGATATCCAGCAGGTTCCCACCCCTGTAGCAGGACCTGACTTCCCCACTCAAACACTTCGGGGATGTTTACCTATTGGTGAAAAATGATGTAATAGTGAACAGCGTACGTATTGTGGTAGCCCCAATTTGATTAATCATTACAAACATTTAGTATTTACTGCAATACGGAAACGTGAGATGTGAATGTGGGAATGTTAATAATTCCCGTGGCTTAGGATTGTAACCGTATATCATCACTGACATTACTTACATGTAGAGAAAAATATTTCAAACTAGAATTACCCAGTATCATTATGGGGCCCCATTTCAAGTGGACTATGGGTGGCCAAGCAAACGTATGTTGATACATTGTTGTCTCACATGTCTGTATTGATAATTCCTGATTTGTTCAAAAACTAAATAACATCAAGGTCATTACGCACACGCCGAATAGCTTGTTTTTTTCAACCAGCACTAGGTGTAATGTGCACAGCAAAGCTATTTCATGTCACAAATTTTTCATATTTAATGCTTGCTGGTAAAACGATCACATAGTCGGATATGGATATCCTTGACAAATGCCAAACACACCAAAGCGGTTACAGCTTACCTGTGTCGGTGGTGATGCTGATGAAGAGGGAATATGGTCTGACGAGCCAACTGCTCTCAATGTTTGTTGTTTAGGTTCTGCTGCTCGGCCCGTTTTCTTCTTGAAAGAAAATGCAATCTGTGTAACAATTGTTGCGATTAGTATAGCAATGAGGATATAGATTTACTGGGTAAATACTGATATAGGCACTTGTCTGACTAGTCCATCAACAACTGTAATATACATCGATTATTCTTGATTCTATCAATAATTTCCATAAGCGCAGAAATCACACTACATTTTGGGCCACTGTTGGCGTTTTCCTTGCACGGACTGTAAGCGGCAGTTCATCACTCTGTATCTCAGCGTGCTTTACACATAATAAGAACACTTATTCATGTTATTAATATGAGAAACGTCAAAACCATACCACATTAACAGAGTAGCAGGATATGCGAATGTGGGCATGTCTTGAATTAACAAAGCTTACCACTGTGTGTTAATAATATCACTTGCATAACTGGCACATACAGTGTGCTTTAGCCAGTATTGCTAAGCAATCATGACACAAGATCTACATAACCGAAAATCCTACTTCAATAAAATTACAACGCTTTCTGCCCACTAAATTTGTTAAATTTGTGTCCACATTCATGCTAATTACCTTTTTAATGGCTTGTCTTGATGATTGTCTACCTACTGCCATAGAAGTGGCGTTGGTCATACCAGTCAATGACCGCTGCATGTGTACAATGAAACATATTTGAATATGCAGGCTGTCAAGCACTAATTAAATATCGAAATTTGTGTTTTCTTAATCAAAACACATATTTTAATATAAATATTATGTTTGTTGTATTATTAGGACTGGGGTTTGAAATCCACAGCCATGTGTAAACCTGGACATCAGGAGCCAGCTGCCACTGCTGGGATTCCGCAATAGTGTGAATGACGAACAACTCGCCACTGAGGGTATGTCTTCGGCTGCTAGTTATCACCGCTTTCATGAGTTCTTCTGATTTTTGGATGTATGAGTCATCAATGGTTTCCGGGAAAATCTGAAGGAGAAATGGCCGAAGTGTGGGGTTACCGAGAAAACCAGCTGTATACAAGATGACCATATCTAACTGGCCATTATTGCGTCTCACCAAACTTCTCAAGCATTTCACGTTCTCTTGTGTGTTTCCCAAACCAGCCAAGAGCTCGAATGTTGCCAGGTGTGGAACATGATACTTCTCTTCTTTTTTCGGTCCAAGTACGTATCTCAAAGTGGATATATATGCGGTAAAAATACCACACTTAATAGCATCATCAGTTACATCATGTCTTTCAAGTTCTGCCCTTGTGAAAGCCATTGCTGTGTTTTCGGTTTTGAAACTGGCTATGCATAGGTTAGCAATCTGCCTCAGCTCTTTCGCTCGGTGTTGGACAACTTGTTCGAGATCTGTGAAGTTTTTTTTATTCTTTTGTCTATCAGTTTTCACGATTTTAGCAATCATAATGCTAAACAAAAGGTCTGTTTGTGTCTCTATCCTACCACGATCCACGCATTCGAATAAATCAATTAAGCCAAAAGCATGTACCGGAACCTTTGCATGGTCCAGCAACTCATCACTCAGTAACAGCTCCCTCGCCAGTTTATATTTGTCTTCACTCAGTTCAGCCCGAAACAATTTCCACAGCTTTTCAGTTGGAATGCCTCCCAATTCAAAGATTCTCTGTGCAAAGCTCCGCACTTTCACCGTGCTGTAGACTCGGGAAGTCAGCAAAATCTTGGCACGGGGCAGAAGAAAACCCTTGATGAGACTGTTTAGGATAACACCAATACTAGCATGTTCCTCCAGCTTATTGATTGTTTCTTGTTCTGAGAGGCAATCTAATGGATCTTCATCTAATCCATCGATGATGATAAAAAAATTATCGTCTTCCACAAGTGTTTTCCAAATATCATCAACTTGATTAGTCTCCGGGCCACATTTATCCATGATGAAATCTTTAAGGGACGTTGTGTGGTGTGTTATGTCTCTCATGCAAAAATAGAAGGGTACAGTGTTGGGATATTTCCAGTTTCCTCCATTTGCCTGGTCGATTATGTGCAAACATGTGTGAGACTTACCCGAACCGGGTATACCCAGCAATAGCACTAGACGTGGCTCCTCATTTTCCTTTGTTCCTTTTATCATCTTAGCAAATAGGTCTTCAAGATTTACTTTGATGGTGTGTTTCTCATTCATATTCACTTCTTTTATCCCGCGTCTTTCGACCGAGAAATGTTGGCTGGTTCCTGTGTACATGTTACGTTGTATGTAGTCTGTGTCTCTTATGTTCTTGTCTTCCTTTATATGTTTGATTTTTGTTTTATTATGGACAGCAAGCTCTTTTAGGTACGGCCTTTGCAGTTGAATGCCTGGTAGTACCAGTCCTTTGGTGTACAGCTTATCAAACAGTTCATGCTGGTTGGTCAGTTTCAACATCTTAACCAAAATTGCATAACCTAGTTGTGAGCGTCTGGGAAGAGCATCAAGTATCCAGCCTATCTTGTCTCCTCTTGATTTAGTTTCTTTGTTCATTTGTTCAACCGCTTGTTGTGAGAATATCTTATGTTCCTGTAGCATGTGTACAATTTCGGTGACATGGATCAATCTATTGATGAGCAGACAACGGTTATCTGTCAACAACTGCTTACAGTCTTTCCGAATGGTCATTGACTCTGGTTGTTCTTCCATTTTCAGCTGCTGATCATCTGATGCAAAACAAGGTCTTTCATAAAGATTCACTATGTTATGTAGTTGATGCATTTATTCTGAGCTGACACAGATGTTTGAAAATTACTAAAACAATTTCTGCGTTAATATTGTCTAACTCTAGGCTGGTATCTGAAAAAATGGAAGATTACTCAATTTCACATTGCATAATGATAAAGCCTCACACATAATGGCGCTCTTTCTACTTTTAGACATATACTTAGGCGAAAATGAACAGAAGTTAAATGAGATGAGATACTTCTGTTCCGACATCAATGCTTCTACCTTCAGAGGATATGCTTGAATATTATCGGGGACAATGCTCAAAGCAGAGGAACGACCATTTTCTATATAGACTGAGTCCATGGTGGCAATGTTCATCCGATGAAGTTCTCATGAAAATAGTTACCTGGATCGCAGTCAGCCATAACCGCATGAGTCTGCTCCTGATTAAAAAACCCTAAAACAAATAGATCGACAGGTGACATGACGAATGTGGAGGGAAAGGGATATATAGATATATATATAGATATATATAGATATATAGAGATAGAGATAGAGATATATAGATATATATATATATAGATATATAGAGATAGATATATATATATATATAGATAGAGAGAGAGAGATAGAGATATATATAGATATAGAGATATATATATATATAGATATATATCTCTATATATATATATATATATATATATATATATCTATATATATATATCTATATATATATATATATATATCTATATATATATATATCTATATATATATATATATATATATCTATTATATATATATATATATTATTAGCACGAACGCGACCTTTAGTGGACAAACCGCCAACCTCTCGTAGACTTTAGTCCACGAAAGGATATACCAGTATGTCCACATAAAGCCAACGATCATTTTCGTTCAAAATAATTTAAAATATTTTGATTTGACCGTTCGAATGTGATAGAGTAGTCTTAGTAATGTACAAAGATAACCTTTCACGCGTGATTTCTTTGGATTTTGAATATAATAGGGAAATAAAATTTTAACAACTTACCATTCGTTGACATAACCCGCAAACCTCAATATCTTCCATACAACCATATATACTTCGATCAAAATTGCCGAAATAATGTTTAATCATGTGCGTTGGGTATGTTTATTTGAAAAATTAAAATAATTGATTAATTTTTAAATTTCGTTACTGAAATATTCAATTTTTCTCCTTATTTCTTCATCTACAACATTGAATAAGATCGCGAAATGCTACAAATTGTTAATAATGATCACATCTACAGCAAATATTAAGTTTCTTATCCACGATGACTGAAAATGATTTAAATATTTCGGTATTCCGCAAACATTCAAAAATATATATGGGCACGAAAGGTTGGAGGGAGGGAGGGGGGGAGGGAGGGAGGGGGAGGGAGGGAGGGAGGGAGGGAGGGAGGGAGGGAGGGAGGGGGGGAGGGAGGGAGGGAGGGAGGGAGGGGGAGGGAGGGAGGGGAGGGAGGGGGAGGGAGGGAGGGGGAGGGAGGGGGGAGGGGGAGGAGGGAGGGAGGGGGAGGGAGGGAGGGAGGGAGGGAGGGAGGGGGAGGGAGGGAGGGAGGGAGGGAGGGAGGGAGGGAGGGAGGGGGAGGGAGGGGAGGGAGGGAGGGAGGGAGGGAGGGAGGGAGGGAGGGAGGGAGGGAGGGAGGGAGGGTGAGTGAGTGAGTGACTGTGCATATGTGAGAATTTTTAGAGGAATGTAAATGCGTAGCGAGTGAAGTGGGCGAGGGGGGGCTAAATGTATCAGCAACAGGCTTTAAGAGGGAGAGCATTCGCAGGTGAGTGAACGAGTGCATTACTAAACAAGCGCGTAATTTAGTAAGCAAGTGCATTAATGAGCTGGATTATATGAAGGAGCGTGTGAGCGAATAAATGCGAGAGTGTGTTAATGAGCAAGTGAGGGAATGACCAAGGGGATGCATAGGTGTGATCGAGTCAGTGAAAGAGTCTGTGGATGGGTGAGTGAGCGGATAAGTGAGAGAGTGAGTGAGTGATTGAGCAACGGCGTGTGTGGGTTTGTGCGCGAGTGAGTGACCGAGTGAGCGGGCGGGCGAGTGAGTGAGTGAATTAATGAGTTCGTTCATGCGTGAACGTTCCCGAATGTCTAGCAGTGAATGTCTGACGCAGTGAGTGAGTGAATGAGCGAGTGAGCGAGTGAGTGAATATGTGACTTACTGATCTAGCGTGAGTGGTTGAGCGAGTGCATGAATTGGTGAAAGGGTGAATTATTTAGTGAGTGAATGAGAGAGTAAGTGATCTAGTGTGTATGTCGAATAGGTTGGTGTGGGCGACGTCGTGCATGTTTTAGCGCATAGTCGGGTGAGTGAGTTCATTTGTGAGTAACTGTGTGAGTATGTGGGTGAGTGTGTGAGTGAGTGAGTCAATAAGGGAGCTAATAAGAGTGATAGTCAGAGAGTATGTGAATTTGTTTGTGACCGAATGATCGAGTGATTGATCTAGTGTGTAAATACATGAGTGAATGAGTGAGTTGGCATGTCAGTTTGCGAGTGATTAACCCAGTTAGTGAATAAGTGAGTGAGCATGTGAATTGATAGTACAGTGAGTCCGTCAGTCGTTATGTCAATCAGTCAGTGGGTTGGTGAGTATGGGAACGAGTTGGCATAAGTTTAAGCGTGGATGGGGCGTTTGGGGGTTGATCAATAAGTCAATCAGTGACAGCGTTGGTGACCGATTGAGCGTGTGAGAGAAAGTATCGGCGGGGGAATAGCTGCTACAAGGGGACAGTATATTAAGTGAATGTGAGAGTCAATGAGCGAGCTAGGAAAAAGTGAGTCCAAGAGCAGGGTGTAAGTAAACGAGTTGGGGAGTTAGTGTGTATTGCATTAGGTGACTGATTGTGCTTTGTGGATGAGCGAGCTCCCTCGTCTATCGGCAAGCAGGTGGTTTTATGAGTACGAAGGCACAAGGATATATTGGATGCATGAGTGCTCGGTTGAGTAAGGGAAGATGAGTATATGAAGTCGTTGAGTTAGCAAAACAAGGATTAAAAGAATGTGTTTGTGCTTGTAGGTCAGTGAATGGATGAGTACAAGTGTGAGCGAGGGAGTAGGCAATTGAATGATTGTGTAAATGAACAAGGGCGCGGATGTGTGAGTGAGTACATCAATAGTAGAGAGAATGAGAGTGTGGAAGTTCATGATTTGGTGGTTCAGTGAGGATGTCAATGAATGAGTGAGCACCTTAATAAGTAAGTCAGTGAGTGAATGGCTGAGTGAATGAGTGAGTGAATGTGTGAGTGAATGAGTAAGTATTGTAGTAAGTAAGCGAGTAGGTGAAGGAGAGAGTTAGCTAGCAAATGACTAGTCGATGAGCCTCATTCGTCATACCACAAACAACACTGACCGATTGAATCTCACTGACCACTTCCATAACACTTAATATCCATCTGATTCACTCACCATTTTCATAAATCTGCTTGACATTCTTGGCACTCAACATTTGCATCAAGAACACACTTAAACCTGAATTATTATAATATCAATATGACGTCACGCACCATTTCAATAAACTGCCGTCATCATACCAATGTACAGCCCTCATTATTGCCATGAACCTTATTTACCATCTCATTTACCATGATAGGCCCTAACAAGCACACTGAACCTCCCTAACCGCCTCATTCAACACTAGCACCACCTCCTTGAAATTCAACTGTTTTCACACAAAACCGCACCCGTGAACATCATAGTGCTCCTTGATCAACTCTATCTACTCTATGTGAGTTGTTAAGCAAGCACATAAGTAAGTCGATGAGTAAGTAAGTGAGTAAGTATGTGATTGAGTGCGTGATTGATCATTTATGAATAATGAAGGGTTGATATATTGTGTGAGCAAATGCGTCACAATCAAATGAAAGTGCAAACGATTGCACGAAAGAGAGAGGGGTAGAATTAGTGAGTACTCTACGAAGTGAGTGCATAAGGGAGCGAATAAATGGCTTCCCGATAATCACGCTAAAACCAAAACTGTACGTTGTGTGCCTTTGATAGGGTGAGTTATTGAGTGAGACCGAAAGTAAATGATTGAGAGAATAAATGAGTGAGTCAGTAAATGAAGGCGTGAGGGTTTGTGTGGTACGGTGAGTTGTTGAGCAAGTAAGGTAAGTGAGTGAGGGGGTAAGTTGTGTTTGAATGAGTTAGTGAGTGTTTGGAGCGTGATTTAGCGAGTGAGGGATTTGTGTTTGAGTGAGTGAATGAGTGAGCAACCGAATTAGTGATTGAGTGGTGTGTCAGTGAAACTTTAGATACATGTGTACAAATCTGGGAGCAGGTACAGATACTTTGGAGTAATGCATTTTTAAAGTGCAAGTAACGTCTATTTTCGAATCCCTAATCAAAGTTAAATAAGGTGTATATCAGCCTGTGAAAGACGTTTCCGACAATATTTTCGTCCATAGATGTCGTTTTGTGTTTTTTTTTCCAATATTTCCATCGATTTTTCGGACCGTTTTGGCATATGCGCAAAAAACGACGGCCATTGGCTCCTGAGTTTGTGACGTCATATGTCACCGTCCAGCCGGATAGCGCAGTCATTTCCTCGTTTGTTTACATGGGAACTGTGGTAGGTGTGAGCATAATCATATTTTATACCGTCATCATGTACATCATATACCGCAACGAATCACATCATTTAATGTGGCATGGAGTACTTGTTCGCCTAGAATACATTAAATTGTGATAAACTTCTATTATGTTGGGTGAAAACGTCAACCAAAGGGGACCGAGCGATAATACAGGCAGTACTGGAACAGAGGTCTGCACCTCGATTTCAGGCCCGTTTAATGGTTATCAATGATTGATTCACCATTTGCCTGTCCTGTTACGGAGAATATCTTTTCTTGTGCTTTTATTTGATTTAATCGCAAATGAAAACTGATACTACATTAAATGGGGATTTCACTCGATATTTCGTTTTTGCTATAAATTGAATAAAATTTCAATAATTTATATTCTCCTTGACAACAGAAAATATCAATTTTATTTTAAATATTGGCACTGATTTTGGGAACCGAGACCTATCAGGGATAAGCTGTTACAATTGAATATACCTCTCCAGTGAATTGTACATGATCCAAGTTCAGTGACATGTTTATGACTACATATATCATAGGCCTTTAAAGAGTTCAAGGCCTTACACTAGTTCTTTGAATTACCTGGGGTACCAACCTCAATAATACATACTTTATCTTGTCCTTATTAGTTCTATATTTATTACTTACACCTAGTACATTGCATAACTGCCATTATACTTTGCTTTTATTATATGTCAAGGGAGCAAAATGTCCTCATCTTCCTCATATACAGACAACTCCGGAAGCGATGAGCTGGATTACAGCAGTGAGTTTTCGTCTCACCAAGAAGAGGAACTAGGAACCTAAGGGGGGCATACAGACATGCAGATTTGAACCTCCAGCTAAGACAAGGCCTGCAAATTCTCCTCAAAAAGAAGAGGACTTGAGCCGACTGGGTAATAGCACTTGGTATTGGCACATTTCAGTCCAAACAATCTTTGCAGATATTTTTCTCTTTACTTTACAGTTGTCCTTAAGTCTTGCTTCAAGTCATCTTCTTATTCATGTTTTATGTCAATTTTTTGTTTGATGAAAAGCTAGTTATTCATTGTAATTATGTTCTGTACTAGGTGCTCATGTGGGCCAATGATTACAGTAGCAGAGAGTAAATGCTGCCAGGAAATTCCACAAGTTTTCGAGAAAGTAAAATCTATGGGCGCGTCCTGTATTACAGCACACCCAGGATTTGTCTCAGGGTTCCTGTGTCCCTCGACACTAGAAATACCATATAGTGCTTATATCCAGAGGTACAAGAAGAATGTTACTACTAAGCATGAGTGAATATACTTAAAAATGGTCTGGTTCAGATGATAACTGATGAAAAATATTCAAGTACTCTTTTTATTGCAGGTTATTCCGATTCACTGCATATCGGCAGTTGGTACAGTGGTGATGGGGTAATCTAGGCAGACATCATAGAGTGCCACTGCCAGCTTGTGCTGTACTTAAAATTAGAGATGATTTCCCAAGAGTGAATCAGTTTATGTTGGTTTCAAACTGCCAGCATTACAATATTAAAGGGACAAAAAAGCATTATGTCTTATTCTGTTATTTACATTAAGCTATGATGATACTTCACGCTGATGACAACCAGCAACAAAATTCAGTTAAGGCCAGTCCACCTAATTTATTATACCATATGCATAAAATGATAGGAAGCATCAATTCCAAAATCATGACATACCTGCAGGGCATCTTGTTCCTGTATCCTGTATCTCGTACAAAAGATATTTTATCACTCAAATAACAGTATGTTAACAGTCGTTTAATAATTTTTGCAGGATATTTTATATATCCTGTGTCATTGCACATCAATCATCATGATTAAATTTCGCGGGCACATTATACAAATAATGCTTATGCAATTCTGCTCACAAATACCAACAATGTCTGGTTCTTATTCACTTGGCTGTGATAATAGAAATGGCAAAATATATACACCAGTCCAACATATATATTTACAAAATTAATTCTCAGCAAGCCACAAAGAGGAATCATATAACAGTGTTTGAGTTTCACCACAGCTTAGCTTACCTTAGGCCCATTTAACATTCAAATTAAGTCATAAAGCCATACACATGCTGGATGATTTGAAAATAAAAATGGTTAATATTGTTGTTTAACATCACTTTCACCATCAGAGGTCATATTGTGGCGGTTACCTCACCAATGATGTTTAAGATGATAGGTCCACAGCTGTGGTCTAGCAGGGTGGCTGTTTGTCTAGTTTCCCAAATGTGGCAAGTTCAAATCCCACAGTGTGCTATGCACGGTGGTGCCATTTGGGCGATAGGATCTTAAACTCCAATGTTTGTTCGTCATCTTACACCACCAGTTTGAAATGACCTTTGATGTTCAAAGTGATTTTTAACCCCAATATTTACCATTTATTTTGTAAGTATGATGATAAGAAATAGTTATGTCCTTGTGCACTTGTTAACAGATAGGTAAAATTAAATGTTACAAGCTTGACTTAGCTGAAGCCAAAGCTGAAAAATAAACAGAGCTTAGATATTACTTGTAAACAAGCAAATATCAATCGGACAACCACCAACATAATGCTTAGGCCACCACCATCAACTCCATCACCACCCCTCCCCTACCCCATCACTACCACCAGCATCATTCATCATCACCTTTAGATACCTTACAACATGACTCATCTAAAGAAGATACCTCTCCATATGCTGCCTCTCAGCCTCCTCCTTGTCAGGGTAGTCATACATTTCAGCAAGTGCACCTGGTTCATTGGTCATCACGGATGTACTTATTGATACTCGTGTGCCTATCGGTGATGATGCAGTCCAACTGGAGTCCTTGGTCATCCAAACGAAATGACATGCTTCGTTTGAGGCCCTAGATGCGAATTATTGCAGTACTGGTACTCACATATTCGCACAATGATGATACAGACTGGAAGACATAAGGGTAAAGTTATATGAAGCAAATTTGACAGTAGGCCAGAACTGACTCACTGAGCACTGGGCATCGTCCGAGGATTGTTTAGGACAAGTGTAAGCTACTGTCAGGCTAGCATACATCTACATATTGCAGCCTGACGAGACAAATCTATATGTTATCTGTGAAACAGCCTTATAAAACTTGAGCCGCCCCACACTGATCACTACCGGCCATGTCAATTTTGTCAACGGGCAAGTGCAAATTCTGTTTTCAAAATCAGTACGGAAACATAACTAATGAATTCTAATTCGACTTTCATATGGGATATGTAAGGATGAATATACTTACAGATTCTCAAGAAACCATGGATACAAAAACGCTGATGAGTTTCTGTAAATAGCGATAAATTAGTACGTCAACTAGTTCGCGAATAAAAACGGCGTCCGTGGTAACATAGATCTTCTGGTGACATATGACGTCACAGCGCCTTCGTTCATCTTCGGTGTGTGGTCGGGAAGTTCCGGAATGTGTTGTTTGTTTTTGCTTATTTCTTGTTTACTACGCGTCGGATCGAAAAAAGAACTGCAAATTATTGATCAGAAAATCGCGTTCTATAAGATCCCAAAAATTCATATTTTACCCATTACTTGCACTTTAAAGGAGTCTCTGTGTGAACGGGCGTTGGGCGGTGGACGGAACGAGAGGTTGTCTTTGTGTTAAAGGACGTTGGACGCAACACGATATTGTCTTGGTTTGAACTGACGGTGGCCGGAACGAAATGTTGTTTTGGCATCATAGGAAGAATGAGAGGGTGCGTAAAAAGTTGGTAAATCCGTGAGATCGAGGAAGTGCTAAATACTCACCTCTCACCGCAGGTGACGTGAGGGGGATGAGAGAGCAGCCGTGAAAAGATTCGGTTGCGCTACAAACTGCAGTTGTACTGGCTCCTTATCAGCAGTCTTCTTGATCCGTGATCCGTCCTCTGGGTCATCACATGGTTATGCTTAGTTTATACTGGCGTGTTATCACCATACACAGCGTCCATTGTCCCGATAAATTGCTGCAAACATATAATTTCTTGTAGAATAGGGCTGGATTGGATAACAGGATATACAATCTTGCGATTCGATGTCGCAATGACGTCCGCACGATCCGGTCGATTGGTGGCTAGTCGTGCAGGGACAGACGTCAATACTGTTTTAAGTGGCGAACATATCTCGGATGAGCTTCACAAGCCCTCGTGAAGGAAGCTATTGATTTTGATAAAATTACTTCATCAGGTGACGGCGGTATAGGCGATGATTACCAACCAGGAAAGAGTGATGCCTAAACATCTGTAAGGCATAAAGGCGTGTGAATGAATATAGCAGATGGAGGACAATCCATTACCGCATGACCCAATTTATAACAATTGTCAATAAGCATCCATCCCATTAGAGTCATTCTAAAATACGCATGGCTAAGTTATCAGAATTCAACATGGTCATCATGCAGAACTACCACATTAAATACCAACAAACTTCAATTCAAAGAATCCCATTTTTTGTGAAAGCGGTCACACCTGATAATGTCTATACGCTCATTTTACTGGGGATTGTAGTTAAGACGAACTCTTAACATCAAGAAAGGCCACCTGTTACAAGCCCACGCACATACACACACAAGTACGCACGTGAATATTGACATGTATATTGAACGCAAGTTTAGAGGACACCATTTACTAGTATGTTGAGCACTCTTGGTGGAATGGAGATCCCTGAATTCCCCATGTGCACTGTTCTTGTGATGCATTTAAAGGTCGAATGTTGTTCGAGTGTTTGTGTGTGTGTGTGTGTTTGTGTGTGTGTGTGTGTGTGTGTGCTGCTAGAAAGTAATATGTCTTCGCTACGAGGACACACTTGTGCGTTATAATGGTGGTTTCATAAGGGAGATAATGCCTAAGTACTGTCAAACAACCGAAGATGGGTGTTGATTTTTGCGAGGTCGCATATGTGTGGTATCTGGAGGTCTTATGTGTGTGATGTTAAGAGGTCGCAGATGCGCACTACTGCTAGGAAGTCGCCTGTAGGCTTTGTTTGGATGTCGCATGTGTGTGCTGCTGATGCGCGTAAATTTCGTCGCGAGTGTGTAACGGT
This sequence comes from Urechis unicinctus, assembly GCA_034190875.2. Lineage (NCBI taxonomy): Eukaryota > Metazoa > Annelida > Polychaeta > Xenopneusta > Urechidae > Urechis > Urechis unicinctus. The sequence goes on from CM067357.1 coordinate 7,495,327, forward strand.
GCTTGGATGTCGAATGTGTTGGTTGATGTGTACTGTTGCGGGTGCAAAAAGGAAATATTGGGATTTCATCTCACTTTCAACAATGATGTGGCACTGCGGCCGTGATGATCGAGTATGATTGGACAGCTCCCAATCCATTGTTCCGACCTCGCTGCTAAACCCATGCTGCTGGGTCGAAGACATGGCTTGATACCCTGGAGGCACCAGGTCCGGTATATCCCCTCCAAGAGATGGGACAGCCATTATACCCGATCACCTGAGTCACAGGAAATCAGTCAAGATTTACACCCCCAAATCGAGCCCACTTCCCCCCCCCTATCACAACCTTAACTGCCCCCACCTAGCCTATCACTCCCATGTCTTTCCTTGTTGTCCCCTTCACCGGCTCCACTACCTCTCCCCTCTTCATACCACATCCTAATATTACTATCCCGATCCCCTGCACTTTCCCCTTAATGTATCCACTCCATGAATTATCTACCCACCCAAATCCCACAAATTGATAACCTCCGATGCCCCCCTACAACTTGTCTCCTCAACCACTTTTGTCTCCTGTATGACTCTCCCTTGACTCATTAAACCCTCTCCTCCCAACCTCCTGCTCTTTTGGCTCTGTCAATAATTATATAATTGCCTCAACAATACCTACCGCCCTTACCCTCAATTATGTTGACAAGCCCTCGACACAATCCCACCTACCCTCTGTCCCCACTTCCTTCAACTCACCCGACTCTGCACCCTCTACTTTTCTTCTACTCCCATTCCCTTCCCACACTTTCGTCTCTTTCTCCCTTCCACATCACTTATTTGACATTTATCTCTTCGCCCCTTGGCCCAACACACTCCTAGCTCCTTCTAACATTTCCAGTAACTTTTTTGGGTCACCACCCACTCTGGCTCCCCTCGTCAACTTGACCCCCCCCCCTCACCAGCTCCTGTTAAACTCTCCCGCCATTCTTCTTAATACTCTCTGCATCCTCTCTTCCCGACTCTCCTAAATGCCCCAAATATCCATCCCACAACCTTTCTTAGCTCCCCATGCCCTCTTCAGTGCTCGACCCTTCGCCTATTCTTTCCATCGAACCCTATCTTTCCTCCTTCAACTCCAACCTTTCTCATCAATCACTAACTCATTCACTGGCATACTTATTCAGCATTTATTTACGCTAACTTGCTCAGTTATTCTTCCGTTCAATTTCTCATTGATTTTCCTGCCCACTCTAGCACCAGCACTTCCATCGATTCACTGATTTAATAATCCTGCAACTCACGACCTGCTCTTTCACTCCGTGCTATTTCTAAATGTAACGTCGAAATACTACAACCAAGAAAGCAAATCCAGGACATCTTTGTTGTTCTTATAAAGTCAACAATAACTTATTCCAACCTTTATTCAATATATGGAATTATTTTTGTCCTGTTAAGGATCAATGAAATTTGAGAATTTATTCCCATCGTATCATATAAAATCATATGTGCGCTGTCACGCATCAATGAATGGCGGCAACATATGTTGTGACAGCTTCTCACCATGTAGTAACCTCAGATAAAATCATCCAAGGTAACAAACCACACATCTGATTTCCTTCAGTAAACATTTACATGGTTACATCCTAAATCATAGTATAAAGTTTATATATTAATATAGAAAGGGTATTTCGGAGATATAAGACAATAAATGCGAGCTACAAACAACAGAATGACATGGATAATTGTCCATTATTGAGTCCTCTACAGCTTGTGCGCCGCTGACATGACCGCACATATATTTTCTATGCTTCTTCCACATACACTAAATGGGTACATCAACAGTCTACATTTCAGTCTGCGTTCAGTCTCGGACAAATACAATACGTGCGTAATTCATATAACCGTGGCAACCATAAACTGAACGCGACATTAAGAAAGCATTACTGCTTGACAAATGGAGGCACAATTTAGTGCATGGTGAGGTTACTCATGGTAATGTCACTGTGACCACTAGCGATATGGAGGCGGGAGCACTGATGGTATCCCACCTTTCAGCCATATATATTGCGGTGTCTGTGGTTGTTGTTTGTGGTGTCCCAGCAGCGGTTCCTTTGTCTTGAGCCGAGGAAAGCATGTCCTTGGCCTCGGAGAGCTCACTCAGAAGCTTACCGTGTTTAGCATTGTTAGCTGCTGACCCTGCTGCACTGCAGCAAACATTTTCGTTTTTCTTGTGGGTTCGGACTCATTTCTCCACCGCGTCTAACTAGATTGTTAGCTCAGCTGACACCTGTAATTTACAGTGTGGATTCGTTGCTAACAATACTTGTTTGTCCATATTGGCCGTGCTTTAGGGGTTAAAGTTAGCAATTAGCGGAAATTGTGACCAAACTGGAGGAGCCTATTTGACAGCTAAGACCTTCCTGTTGGTGTTGTCCTTAGAAAGGAAAGGTGTCTGTAGAAATGAGAATCTATGCAACTTGAAAACAAGGGATAACTAGTGGTCCGACCTCTTGTAATATGTAAAGAGGACCTATGACACACAAAGGGTGGTTTATTCAGGTAAAACCATGACTGGGCATGCAAGGCAACAAGGTTCTTTGGCTTGCTCACCCTGTACCACCAAAGGATTCTGCCAACATAAGGTATTACAATAGCAAACACACTAAGCGGGCACCAGATAATACATAATCACACAGAAGAATCCCCTATATACTAATTGGTCTGAAACAAATGGCCCCCTACTAAGGGGAAATGAACGATCATTTGTTGATTGAGCCAAAGATTGCTAGAAGGTATCTGTCGATCAACGAAGATATCGAAAGCGAGTGTTTTAGGTATGGAGTTGTCTCCTTGTGCAACTGATAAATCTTGCTATGGAACTCAGTGAAATTATCACGTCACTAAACCTACGATATAAATGTCTGCTGTAACAGCTTACGACCGAAATGTACAGTCGAGTGAAGGTGATGTAATTAATTTGGCTGTACCATTCTGCATTGAACTAGACTTGCACACTTAAAGTATGAAACAACTATTCGTTCGCCGAGAATTCTAGACCAGATTTTCGGTCACTTGCTAGCTCCCATTCTAGAGAAGGACCTGAAAGCGATGCTCTAGGCCCCTTTATGGGCCTTTAAAACTGCATCACAAATGCATTCCCAGTGTCAGTGTAAAGTTTGTAATTAGACCTGTAAGAAGTCATGAAAGCGGAGGTGAGAACAAAGAAGCACCATCCCTCAAAAGCAACCACAAAAAGCAGAAGCTTTGCTACCGTGATGGCTCCTGCAAAACAAAGTTCCACCAAACCCCTTCCGGTACCATTAGTTGCCGTCGAGCCACAGAAAAAAAAATCCGATCATATCCCTGCCATCCCCAGGCACACATTTCCTATACCTATGCCTATATATATACATAAATAGAGATATATATAGATATATATATATATATATATATATATATATATATATATATATATATATATATATATATATATATATATATATATATATATATATATATATATATATATATATATATATATATATATATATATATATATATATATATATATATAGGTATTGGGAATATGAGCGTGGAATTATATATATTTCAGTCTCTGAAATGGGAATGTGCAAATGGAATTATTCCATCGCGATGCAAATATTATTCCATCGCGATATACTAGTGTGCTTGGAAATAATTTATATTTCGGGTCTTTCGGTGTGATATGAAACAGTGATATTTGATATTTTCGACAGCTAGCCGGAATATCACAGCTGATCCGAAATTTGTCAAGGCATTTATGGCCTACGTCTTGAATCGTGCTGGTTGTGGACAGTTGGGCGTGCAATGTATTTTATTCACACACACAGAAAACTAACACCTGAGTTATGATTGCAGCATATTCACGCAGAGAGAAAAGGTGTCTGCATTAAAATGTGATGGTGAAATAAGTGACAGTTTCAAGTCTCGGGTCAATTGGGCATATGCATTACTGCCTCACAAACACATTGATGTGGCAAATATATCAATTGATGATGACTTCTCGCGTATATATTGCCTTATTGCACAATCGATTCTTCTTATGTAGGAATATTGATTTTCGTTACAATCAATAATGAGCCAGTTCGGGTAAGCAATAGTCTCAAGTCAAATGCACATTATATAGCTGAATCAATAACTTTGAACGAATGTGCATTATTGACCAATGGATTCTGCATCTGTCTGAGAATTTATTGCCGTTAACATCGGTTGAGGATTCAGCACTAGTCCAGGTGGAAAGATATTAACATTTTGCTGTGAATATGTTCATGTTCGACTATTGGTTGATACTCAACTTTAGATTCACTATTGGATCAGGCCAAATACACGGGCGCTTTGAGAACTATGGCGTGGTGTTCGTATACAAGCCGAGAACCAATGGATCTAATAGGGTCTAAATGTGACTCAGATTACCCATCATATCAGTCTCATGATTAGAGCTATCCAATCCTCAACTCTACAAGCTTTACAATTATGAAAAACCGTTCAACTTACTGTGCAATTGGACAATGAGGCCTATTTTCTAATGGAAGATCGACTGGGAAGGGCGTAATAACTGATCATGGGGCGCATATTTACAAGGGTGTGTTGGCGTTATAAACTTGCTCATGTAAACACATGTATGACTACAATAAACGCCAATGTTTACTTGGGTTTTGTTCGTTTGTATTGAAAGAGCGTCGCCATTTCTGAGCAAATCTTAACCAAATTTGGCACAAAGGTCCACATTCAGCCTTGGATATTGATAACGAAAACCCAATTCTAAGTGCATCCTGCGGAGCAAGAACAAAGAAGAATATTGAAGCTTCAAAATCAATGAGTATGCGTGCAACTTGCCCGCCGATGATATATGGCAGTCATGCAGCGCAGTATATGATGCAGCATATAGTTAACCCCGCAGCGCCATGAAATGTTCTAAAACCTGGGTCCAAATTGTCTCTTTTCTGCGAAGAGTTATTCAAATATAGCAAAATAAATATTTTTTGTTTATACATTTTGTGCAATACCAATGCTATTATATTAAACAGGCAATTAATAATGCCTTTTAATCTAATAAAGTCTTATACGAACATTAGTACTCGTTAGTATTCAAAACTCAAGGGAATTCCATCCGAGTGAATGTGTATTTTTCTTCCATAAACGATATATATATATATAGAGATATATAGATATATATATATATATATATATATATATATATATAGATATATATATATATATATATATATATATATATATATATATATATATATATATATATATATATATATATATATATATATATATATATATATCTATATATATATATATATATATATATATATATATATATATATATATATATATATATATATATATATATATATATATATATATATATATATATATATATATATATATATATATGTATATATATGTATACATAAAAATCAATATGATTGCATAAAGCTATCCTGTGGCTTCAAAGCTGATGTGGTGGTGTGGTGGATTGATGTTTGAAGGTTGTTTTAGGGGAGCCCAATAATTTACGTATGCACAGATATTGAGGTGGCACTCGTTCGTTTGATGGATCAATATTGTGTCCTCAGCCAGTGAGTGTTGGACACGATACGACTCGATGAATAACGTCAGGGATAAATTGCACTCGCCTAGGTGCAGTTTGATTTTGTTTTCTTGATAACCTCAGACTGCCCATTTGCTATTTGTCAATCAGCCGTTTGAGCATAATTTCATCCGTTTTATGCAGTACATAAAATGATATGTTGAGAAGGCGTTTATGTATAGCATTTAAATAAAATCTTGTACACAATGCCATTATTCTTGAAAAACATTCAGCCAAAACATTTTGCCCTATCAGTGACTGGGACGAAGTTGATTTGCGCCAGGCAATGGTCAGATTGAAGAGGCACGTGAAGATTGTTTACTCCAGACGCTGGATCAGGGAGAAGATGAAAAGGACAAACCTTCAACTGTGATCAATTTAAGCATAATGTGTGACCAGCAAAAACGGCGCAAGCAACTGCTTCAATATTTTATGTACAATTTGGTGAAGGAGCTGAACATTATAAACTGTGGGTACACACATGCTCTTTCTCGTGGAATCTATAATTGATGATGTGCATGAGCACTAGCTGCAAGAGAGAATGTTGGACAGAGGCGATGAGCTCACACTTGCTAATGCAACTTAACATTGACAGCAATTTGAAGTGTCCCAAAGCCAGTTGAACAAATTAAACAACATACATTTTGTCCTCGTATGCAAGCAGCTGCACAGTCAAGATCGAGCTAGATACTAAGGGTTTTGCATATGCAGCACGTTGGCAGCAGGCAGCTCTCATGATGCAAATCGTCGACGAGATCGCATGCTAGAGGGAATTGGGTGTACTTTCTTGATGGATAATATATACTGATCGCTGACCGTGACGTCCCTCATCATGATGCAATCCTCTGCCAAGTGATTTGCAAGGCGTGCAGCAACAATGTCGAGCTGAACAGGAATAAATGACTAATAAGGCAGCCAGTCGTCCCATATGTAGGTCATCTACAGACACCTGATGACCCAAAGCCACACACCCAACAAGGTATCTGCTGTCATAGATATATCTACCCCCACAACAAAGGACGACAACAAGCGGTTCCTTTGGCTTCGTTGCCTGTCTATCCAAGTTCATTCCCAACCTAAGTGGACTCGACGCGCCATTGAGGGACATCACCTAAGCTGACTCCATGTTTCAATGTCAATAAGCTACTGAGAAAGCTTTCATCAAGCTCAATCAGCTCTGCTGTTAAGACCCTGTTCTGACGTTTTACAACCACATGAAGCCAGTGTAGATACATTGCGATGCGGGCCAAATAGCGTATGAGCAGGATGAGTGGCCGGTTTCATACTCTTCTCAAATATCTTGTTATAATAAGATACCCGACTCGGCAGCGCCCCTACTTTTGTGGAAGCTGCTCAACGCACACCACCAAACCAACTTCGTTATGAACTGCGAGTATGTCTGACTAGAAGTCAAACACAGATGGCCTCCAATTAACTGTTTGAATTGACAAAGGCCTATCTAACCAGGAAGTGAATGTTAGAGCATATGTCTCTGGCTATATTGTCCGGAAATTAAGTTGTGTGCAATATGCAGAAACAAAATTTCTGTAGTCAATGATAAACATGATCGGAAGAATTATCGAAGTGCAAAGGAAGGTCTCCTTGTCCGAAGCCAATCACTAGTAGATGCATTATGCAGGCTAAAGGAACATTGCCGAAAATTCATTGACACAGTATTATACAGTAAGCAAGTGAAAGTCAGGGTTGGAAGCAATCTAGCTAAAGAGTTCTCATTAGAGAAACTCCAATGTGAATCATGCAGGTGTCATGTTTCTGTAATGTTTGTTGCATCATTCCCTCAGAGAGGCTAACTGTAAGTTAAGGGACCATAAAGAGAGAAAAAAACGTAAGACATTGACATTTGTTTTAAGTGATGCTGTATGTGTAGATTTCCGAAAAATCAAATATTGATTTGTTTACTTACTTTCTTGAAAGCCCTCTATGGCAGATGTCCGGGGACTATTCTATCATAAATCCACACCAGTATATAGGACTACTGCACCTTAGATTGCAGTGGTGGGGGAGCTTGTCGAACAAATGTGTCTCTGGATATACTGTAACAATGGTTGGTTGTATGGTTCTCCAATCAGATGTGTGTGTAAGATGGGGCAGAACTATGTCTGGCTAATTTGGTATGTTAAGTGGCATAAGACAGGGAGGCATATTGTCAACCTAACTGCTCAGTGTTTATATGGATTAATTCAGCTCTGGTTTTAAATAATTGGTGTGTTCAGTGTAGTTTTAGTGTGCTCTTGTTATGTATGCTGATGATATCATCTCATTTGTGGTTGTTCAGAGTAAGCTATTAAGACAGAGAGTTCTAGTTGTAATGACCTTTATATATATATATATATATATATATATATATATATATATATATATATATATATATATATATATATATATATATATATATATATATATACATATTTATATGTATATATATATGTATATAGTATATATACATATATATATATATTTATATACATATATATACATGTATATATACAAAATATATATATATATGTATCTATATATATATATATATATATAAATGTAAATATAAATATATATATATATATAAACATATATTGATACAGAGATAGACAGAGAGAGATGGAGAGTGAGGCAGAGAGAGAAACATTGAGAGAGAGACAGAAAAAGACAGAGAGAGAGACAAAGAGAGAGAGAGGGACAGTGAGACTGAGAGAGACACAGAGAGACACAGAGAAAGACAGAAATACAAAGACAGAAAGAGAGAGAGATAGAGAGAGAGAGAGGGAGAGAGCGAGAAAGAAAGAGAGAGTTAATGATGATTAAATTCATGCTGCATCAATGTTTTTAGTATATGCTATGTCCTGAAGTAATTCATTATTATATTGTTATTCAAAATAAGAAAGAATACATGTTACAGAACTACATGATAAAATCATGTGTCTGCACAGGGCACCCCATCAACCGAAAATGCTGCTTGTTGATTTGGTGGAGGTTCGGGTGACAAATCAAATAGCATTCCATCGGGAAATCATGAGTATGTATTTAAATCAACTTCATATATTCCTCCGCAAATACGTCCACACTAATGACAAAACCAATATGATTCAGATTAATCTTTTAACATCAAATAAGGGTAGACTAGACGTCCGACTGTGTCTTAAAAAGGGGTAAATCCAACCCTACAGGACGTCTGAGTAAGTATGTATTTTACCGTCCGATCAGGGCTAGGCCTGGGTTAGATACTGATATATGCAACTTCGTTCAAACGTTGATACAAAAATATTGTAGTTTATAAATCGTCACACAAATTGATAAAAAGGTGTCAATAGAAATTGGCTTTGATTTTATGTATTGGCTCTAACAAAAGTCGTTCAATTTTGGAAATACAGCGGTATGTTTGAGTACATGCCATCGCCGATCAATCTTTTACCACTGAGCCACGCGCTTTTGTTTACATTGTAGCTTCCACGAAACCAGGTGGCGCGCTGGTCGCGAGCATCACAACGAAAACGTCCGAGTCGGGTATCTTATTATAGCAAGATCTTTGCTCTGTGTGAGAAAGAGATGTTGTCCATTGACCATGCATGCACTACATTATGAGAAAGACGGTAACCGTCTACAACGACCACAGACCCTTTGAAATCATGTAAAGCAACCAATGCTGTCAGCTATATATGCTACTTCATAAACGCTGTCTCTACGCTTGGTGCACCCGAAATGTAATTGCCTGATACTCTGTCAGGGAACAATTCCCATATTCCACAAAGGAGCTGAGCATCTCTCGCAAGTCTGTAAGCTAGAATTTCTGTCTGTCAGCCGGAAAAGTACTCTGATATACAGGAGAGCATAAAGTCAGAAATTGGTTAACTCTACACTCTGACAGTGCCAAGTTGGTCAGGAACTTGTCAATAGGTGTCTATATTTTATCAGCCTTACTAAAAAATTCTGTTGTAAACTCTCAAGGTCTGCTGGCATGAACTACAAAGAAATGAAAGTTGCCATACACACCTCGCTGAGATCGCACATGGGAGGCATTGTTCATCTGTCTCAGATGGGCAAGGTGAACGGCAAGTTGTCTACCAGCCAGGAATTGGGGAAAAGTCCTCCATCAGAGTAACTCCAGTAAATTCCCATGCTTGATCTTCCATAACTGGACGTAAGCACTGACATATTCCACTGCAAAGCAAATAACCACCAACTAACTGCAGATTATCATTAAACGAGGTAGATACACTTAAAGGTGTGAGAAGTGAAACGGTAGTCAATACACGCAAACCACAGTACTGCAGATATGGAATTCAACAAATACTTTTAAGTCACTGTGGAACTCAGAATTTGTCCCGAGGGCCCAATGACTATTCAGTTCCGCATTTACTAAACAACGTACTGAATCGCCCAGCTTGGCAAAGTTACCCTACTCCATCCCAGCTTAAATTAGCACCACCTCGTTTATTCAATCACCAACTCATTGCAGGCTAGCTCGACTGAGTGACTTACTCACTCACATACACACACTCATCAACCATACGATGACTAACCCATTCACTTGCTAACAATCACACTGACTGACTAACTTTCTGACTGACTGACTGCCTGACTTATTCACTTACTTACTCTCTAACTTCCACATCCGATGACAAACTCACTGGCTCAATAATCCACTTAATAAATAATCCACTCACTCGTGCACTCCGTAATTCACACATTAAGTCACCCGTTTTTGCGTTAATAAGATCACCCAGCTCGCTTTCGAAGTGGACCGGTCATCAGCCCGATCGCACCAGCTACCTAGTTATGCCCCCCAACTTATCCCTTTACGCAATCACTTACTCACGCAAGCAAGCACACACCAATATACTGGCACATTCAATCGACTAGATACTTGACTCTGCTTGGCTGACTTACTTATTCAGTCCCTCACTCAACAGCCAACACCACCATTCACAAAACTCACACACTAACGGACTGACTCCCTGTCTCACTCTTTTATTCACCAGCGTATAAACTAACTCAATCACTCGTTGTCTCGCTGACTCACTCACTCAATCACTTAACAAAAGTACGCACGCTGTCGCCCATTTAACATATTCACTCGCTAACCCGTTCACTCACTGACTCATAGAATTTTCTATTTACTTGATCGCCCACCCACGTACTCACTCCCTCTCTCCTTCACTCCCTCACTCTGTCACTCCATCACTCCATCACTCAGTCACTCGATACGTTTACTACTCACTTAACCATTAACGTATAACCCCATTTGCACACTCACTCACCCAGACACGCACACACTCGCTCATTCATTGACCCGCTATGTCACACACTCACTTACTTGCGTACTTACTCATTCACCCCATTACATTCTCAAACTTCACACTCATTTACACACACTAGCTCATTGAAACACTAACGCACTCATTCATTAAATTAATCACTCACTAAAACTCTAATTATTTGTTCATTCAATCATTCACGTACACAA
>CM067357.1:7510919-7553419 GCA_034190875.2 Urechis unicinctus
GGCGTGTTATCACCATACACAGCGTCCATTGTTCCGATAAATTGCTGCAAACATATAATTTCTTGTAGAATAGGGCTGGATTGGATAACAGGATATACAATCTTGCGATTCGATGTCGCAATGACGTCCAGGTGAAGTTGTTTTGAAAGGAATGACCGTGATGAGTCATCGCGTTGCTGCAGCTGCTGCTACTGATGCACCAGATGGTGTACGACCGCACGATGCGGTCGATTGGTGGCTAGTCATGCAGGGACAGACGTCAATACTGTTTTAAGTGGCGAACATATCTCGGATGAGCTTCACAAGCCCTCGTGAAGGAAGCTATTGATTTTGATAAAATTACTTCATCAGGTGACGGCGGTATAGGCGATGATTACCAACCAGGAAAGAGTGATGCCTAAACATCTGTAAGGCATAAAGGCGTGTGAATGAATATAGCAGATGGAGGACAATCCATTACCGCATGACCCAATTTATAACAATTGTCAATAAGCATCCATCCCATTAGAGTCATTCTAAAATACGCATGGCTAAGTTATCAGAATTCAACATGGTCATCATGCAGAACTACCACATTAAATACCAACAAACTTCAATTCAAAGAATCCCATTTTTTGTGATCGCGGTCACACCTGATAATGTCTATACGCTCATTTTACTGGGGATTGTAGTTAAGACGAACTCTTAACATCAAGAAAGGCCACCTGTTACACGCCCACGCACACACACGCAAGTACGCACGTAATACGCATGCATGAATATTGACATGTATATTGAACGCAAGTTTAGAGGACACCATTTACTAGTATGTTGAGCACTCTTGGTGGAATGGAGATCCCTGAAATTCCCCATGTGCACTGTTCTTGTGATGCATTTAAGGTCGAATGTTGTTCGAGTGTTGTTGTGTGTGTGTGTGTGTGTGTGTGTGTGTGTGTGTGTGTGTGTGTGTGTGTGTGTGTGTGTGTGTGTGTGTGTGTGTGTGTGTGTGCTGGTGTGTGAAAGTAAATGTCTTCGCTATGAGGACACACTTGTGCGTTATAATGGTGTGGTTTCATAAGGGAGATAATGCCTAAGTACTGTCAAACAACCGAAGATGGGTGTTGATTTTTGCGAGGTCGCATATGTGTGGTATCTGGAGGTCTTATGTGTGTGATGTTAAGAGGTCGCAGATGCGCACTACTGCTAGGAAGTCGCCTGTAGGCTTTGTTTGGATGTCGCATGTGTGTGCTGCTGATGCGCGTAAATTTCGTCGCGAGTGTGTAACGGTGCTTGGATGTCGAATGTGTTGGTTGATGTGTAGTGTTGCGGGTGCAAAAAAGAAATATTGGGATTTCATCTCACTTTCAACAACGATGTGGTAGTGCGGCCGTGATGATCGAGTATGATTGGACAGCTCCCAATCCATTGTCCCAACCTCGCTGCTAAACCCATGCTGCTGGGTCGAAGACATGGCTTGATACCCTGGAGGCACCAGGTCCGGTATATCCCCTCCAAGAGATGGGACAGCCATTATACCCGATCACCTGAGTCACAGGAAATCAGTCAAGATTTACACCCCCAAATCGAGCCCACTTTCCCCCTATCACAACCTTAACTGCCCACCTAGCCTATCACTCCCATGTCTTTCTTTGTTGTCCCCTTCACCGGCTCCACTACCTCTCCCCTCTTCATACCACATCCTAATATTACTATCCCGATCCCCTGCACTTTCCCCTTAATGTATCCACTCCATGAATTATCTACCCACCCAAATCCCACAAATTGATAACCTCCGATGCCCCCCTACAACTTGTCTCCTCAACCACTTTTGTCTCCTGTATGACTCTCCCTTGACTCATTAAACCCTCTCCTCCCAACCTCCTGCTCTTTTGGCTCTGTCAATAATTATATAATTGCCTCAACAATACCTACCGCCCTTACCCTCAATTATGTTGACAAGCCCTCGACACAATCCCACCTACCCTCTGTCCCCACTTCCTTCAACTCACCCGACTCTGCACCCTCTACTTTTCTTCTACTCCCATTCCCTTCTCACACTTTCGTCTCTTTCTCCCTTCCACATCACTTATTTGACATTTTATCTCTTCGCCCCTTGGCCCAACACACTCCTAGCTCCTTCTAACATTTCCAGTAACTTTTTTGGGTCACCACCCACTCTGCCTCCCCTCGTCAACTTGACCCCCCCCCCCCCCCTCACCAGCTCCTGTTCAACTCTCCCTCCATTCTTCGTAATACTCTCTGCATCCTCTCTTCCCGACTCTCCTAAATGCCCCAAATATCCATCCCACAACCTTTCTTAGCTCCCCATGCCCTCTTCAGTGCTCGACCCTTCGCCTATTCTTTCCATCGAACCCTATCTTTCCTCCTTCAACTCCAACCTTTCTCATCAATCACTAACTCATTCACTGGCATACTTATTCAAGCATTTATTTACGCTAACTTGCTCAGTTATTCTTCCGTTCAATTTCTCATTGATTTTCCTGCCCACTCTAGCACCAGCACTTCCATCGATTCACTGATTTACTAATCCTGCAACTCACGACCTGCACTTTCACTCCGTGCTATTTCTAAATGTAACGTCGAAATACTACAACCAAGAAAGCAAATCCAGGACATCTTTGTTGTTCTTATAAAGTCAACAATAACTTATTCCAACCTTTATACAATATATGGAATTATTTTTGTCCTGTTAAGGATCAATGAAATTTGAGAATTTATTCCCATCGTATCATATAAAATCATATGTGCGCTGTCACGCATCAATGAATGGCGACAACATATGTTGTGACAGCTTCTCACCATATAGTAACCTCAGATAAAATCATCCAAGGTAACAAACCACACATCTGATTTCCTTCAGTAAACATTTACATGGTTACATCCTAAATCATAGTATAAAGTTTATATATTAATATAGAAAGGGTATTTCGGAGATATAAGACAATAAATGCGAGCTACAAACAACAGAATGACATGGATAATTGTCCATTATTGAGTCCTCTACAGCTTGTGCGGCCGCTGACATGACCGCACATATATTTTCTATGCTTCTTCCACATACACTAAATGGGTACATCAACAGTCTACATTTCAGTCTGCGTTCAGTCTCGGATACAATACAATACGTGCGTAATTCATATAACCGTGGCAACCATAAACTGAACGCGACATTAAGAAAGCATTACTGCTTGACAAATGGAGGCACAATTTAGTACATGGTGAGGTTACTCATGGTAATGTCACTGTGACCACTAGCGATATGGAGGCGGGAGCACTGATGGTATCCCACCTTTCAGCCATATATATTGCGGTGTCTGTGGTTGTTGTTTGTGGTGTCCCAGCAGCGGTTCCTTTGTCTTGAGCCGAGGAAAGCATGTCCTTGGCCTCGAAGAGCTCACTCAGAAGCTTACCGTGTTTAGCATTGTTAGCTGCTGACCCTGCTGCACTGCAGCAAACATTTTCGTTTTTCTTGTGGGTTCGGACTCATTTCTTCACCGCGTCTAACTAGATTGTTGGCTCCGCTGACACCTGTAATTTACAGTGTGGATTCGTTGCTAACAATACTTGTTTGTCCATATTGGCCGTGCTTTAGGGGTTAAAGTTAGCAATTAGCGGAAATTGTGACCAGACTGGAGGAGCCTATTTGACAGCTAAGACCTTCCTGTTGGTGTTGTCCTTAGAAAGGGAAGGTGTCTGTAGAAATGAGAATCTATGCAACTTGAAAACAAGGGATAACTAGTGGTCCGACCTCTTGTAATATGTAAAGAGGACCTATGACACACAAAGGGTAGTTTACTCTGGTAAAATCATGACTGGGCATGCAAGGCAACAAGGTTTTTTGGCTTGCTGACCCTGTAACTCCAAAGGATCCTGCCAACATAAGGTATTACAATACGCAACACACTAAGCGGGCACCAGATAATACATAATCACACAGAAGAATCCCCTATATACTAATTGGTCTGAAGCTAATGGCCCCCCTACTAAGGGGAAACGAACGATCATTTGTTGATTGAGCCAAAGATTGCTAGAAGGTATCTGTCGATCAACGAAGATATCGAAAGCGAGTGTTTTACGTATGGAGTTGTCTCCTTGTGCAACTGATAAATCTTGCTATGGAACTCAGCGAAATTATCACGTAACTAAACCTGCGATATAAATGTCTGCTGTAACAGCTTACGACCGAAATGTACAGTGGGGTGAAGGTGATGTAATTAATTTGGCTGTACCATTCTGCATTGAACTAGACTTGCACACTTAAAGTATGAAACAACTATTCGTTTGCCGAGAATTCTAGACCAGATTTTCGGTCACTTGCTAGCTCCCATTCTAGAGAAGGACCTGAAAGCGATGCTCTAGGCCCCTTTATGGGCCTTTAAAACTGCATCACAAATGCATTCCCAGTGTCAGTGTAAAGTTTGTAATTAGACCTGTAAGAAGTCATGAAAGCGGAGGTGAGAACAAAGAAGCACCATCCCTCAAAAGCAACCACAAAAAGCAGAAGCTTTGCTACCGTGATGGCTCCTGCAAAACAAAGTTCCACCAAACCCCTTCCGGTACCATTAGTTGCCGTCGAGCCACAGAAAAAAAATCCGATCATATCCCTGCCATCCCCAGGCACACATTTCCTATACATATGCCTATATATACATAAATATATATATATATATATATATATATATATATATATATATATATATATATATATATATATATATATATATATATATATATATATATATATATATATATATATATATATATATCTCTCTATATATATATATATATATATATATATATATATATATATATATATATATATATATATATAGGTATAGGGAATGTGAGCGTGGAATTAGTTTATATTTCAGTCTCTGAAATCCTGCAAATATTATTCCATCGCGATATACTAGTGTGCTTGGAAATAATTTATATTTCGGGTCTTTCGGTGTGATATGAAACAGTGAAGGCGATATTTGATATTTTCGACAGCTAGCCGGAATATCACAGCTGATCCGAAATTTGTGTCAAGGCATTTATGGCCTACGTCTTGAATCGTGCTGGTTGTGGACAGTTGGGCGTGCAATGTATTTTATTCACACACAGGAAACTAACACCTGAGTTATGATTGCAGCATATATTCACGCAGAGAAAAGGTGTCTGCATTAAAATGTGATGGTGAAATAAGTGACAGTTTCAAGTCTCGGGTCAATTGGGCATATGCATTACTGCCTCACAAACACATTGATGTGGCAAATATATCAATTGATGATGACTTCTCGCGTATATATTGCCTTATTGCACAATCGATTCTTCTTATGTAGGAATATTGATTTTCGTTACAATCAATAATGAGCCAAGTTCGGGTAAGCAATAGTCTCAAGTCAAATGCACATTATATAGCTGAATCAATAACTTTGAACGAATGTGCATTATTGACCAATGGATTCTGCATCTGTCTGAGAATTTATTGCCGTTAACATCGGTTGAGGATTCAGCACTAGTCCAGGTGGAAAGATATTAACATTTTGCTGTGAATATGTTCATGTTCGACTATTGGTTGATACTCAACTTTAGATTCACTATTGGATCAGGCCAAATACACGGGCGCTTCGAGAACTAGGGCGTGGTGTTCTTACACAAGCCGAGAACCAATGGATCTAATAGGGTCTAAATGTGACTCAGAATACCCATCATATCAGTCTCATGATTAGAGCTATCCAATCCTCAACTCTACAAGCTTTACAATTATGAAAAACCGTTCAACTTACTGTGCAATTGGACAATGAGGCCTATTTTCTAATGGAAGATCGACTTGGAAGGGCGTAATAACTGATCATGGGGCGCATATTTACAAGGGTGTGTTGGCAGTGAGAAAGGACGCAGTGGCGTTATAAACTTGCTCATGTAAACACATGTATAACTACAATAAACGCCAATGTTCACTTGGGTTTTGTTCGTTTGTATTGAAACAGCGTCGCCATTTCTGAGCAAATCTTAACCAAATTTGGCACAAAGCTCCACATTCAGCCTTGGATATTGATAACGAAAACCCAATTCTAAGTGCATCCTGCGGAGCAAGAACAAAGAAGAATATTGAAGCTTCAAAATCAATGAGTATGCGCGCAACTTGCCCGCCGATGATATATGGCAGTCATGCAGCGCAGTATATGATGCAGCATATAGTTAACCCCGCAGCGCCATGAAATGTTCTAAAACCTGGGTCCAAATTGTCTCTTTTCTGCGAAGAGTTATTCAAATATAGCAAAATAAATATTTTTTGTTTGTACATTTTGTGCAATACCAATGCTATTATATTAAACAGGCGATTAATAATGCCTTTTAATCTAATAAAGTCTTATACGAACATTAGTACTCGTTAGTATTCAAAACTCAAGGGAATTCCATCCGAGTGAATGTGTGATGTCCATAAACGATAGAGATAGATATCCATAAATAGATATATATATATATATATATATATATATATATATATATATATATATATATATATATATATATATATATATATATATATATATATATATATATATATATATATATATATATATATATATATATATATATATATATATATATAGATATATATATATATATATATATATATATATATATATATATATATATATATATATATCTATATATATATCTATATAAAATTAATATGATTGCATAAAGCTATATGATTGTAAAGCTATCCTGTTCAAAGCTGATGTGGTGGTGTGGTGGATTGATGTTTGAAGGTTGTTTTAGGGAAGCCCAATAATTTACGTATGCACAGATATTGAGGTGACACTCGTTCGTTTGATGGATCAATATTGTGTCCTCAGCCAGTGAGTGTTGGACACGATACGACTCGATGAATAACGTCAGGGATAAATTGCACTCGCCTAGGTGCAGTTTGATTTTGTTTTCTTGATAATCTCAGACTGCCCATTTGCTATTTGTCAATCAGCCGTTTGAGCATAATTTCATCCGTTTTATGCAGTACATAAAATGATATGTTGAGAAGGCGTTTATGTATAGCATTTAAATAAAATCTTGTACACAATGCCATAATTCTTGAAAAACATTCAGCCAAAACATTTTGCCCTATCAGTGACTGGGACGAAGTTGATTTGCGCCAGGCAATGGTCAGATTGAAGAGGCACGTGAAGATTGTTTACTCCAGACGCTGGATCAGGGAGAAGATGAAAAGGACAAACCTTCAACTGTGATCAATTTAAGCATAATGTGTGACCAGCAAAAACGGCGCAAGCAACTGCTTCAATATTTTATGTACAATTTGGTGAAGGAGCTGAACATTATAAACTGTGGGTACACACATGCTCTTTCTCGTGGAATCTATAATTGATGATGTGCATGAGCACTAGCTGCAAGAGAGAATGTTGGACAGAGGCGATGAGCTCACACTTGCTAATGCAACTTAACATTGACAGCAATTTGAAGTGTCCCAAAGCCAGTTGAACAAATTAAACAACATACATTTTGTCCTCGTATGCAAGCAGCTGCACAGTCAAGATCGAGCTAGATACTAAGGGTTTTGCATATGCAGCACGTAGGCAGCAGGCAGCTCTCATGTTGCAAATTGTCGACGAGATCGCATGCTAGAGAGAATCGGGTGTACTTTCTTGATGGATAATATATACTGATCGCTAACCGTGACGTCCCTCATCATGATGCAATCCTCTGCCAAGTGATTTGCAAGGCATGCAGCAACAAAGTCGAGCTGAACAGTAATAAGTGACTAATAAGGCAGCCTGTCGTCCCATATGTAGGTCATCTACAGACACCGGATGACCCAAAGCCACACCCCAACAAGGTATCTGCTGTCAAAGATATATCTACCCTCACAACAAAGGACGACAACAAGCGGTTCCTTTGGCTTTGTTGCCTGTCTATCCAAGTTCATTCCCAACCTAAGTGGACTCGACCCGCCATTGAGTGACATCACCTAAACCGACTCCATGTTTCAATGTCAACAAGCTACTGAGAAAGCTTTCGTCAAGCTCAATCAGCTCTGCTGTTAAGACCCTGTTCTGACGTTTTACAA
Source organism: Urechis unicinctus (assembly GCA_034190875.2). Classification (NCBI taxonomy): domain Eukaryota; kingdom Metazoa; phylum Annelida; class Polychaeta; order Xenopneusta; family Urechidae; genus Urechis; species Urechis unicinctus. The sequence goes on from CM067357.1 coordinate 7,518,994, forward strand.
CCACATGAAGCCAGTGAAGATACATTGGGATGCAGGCCAAATAGCTTAAGAGCAGGATGGGTGGCTGGTTTCATACTCTTCTCAAAGAGATCTTGTTATAATAAGATACCCGACTCGGCAGCTCGCCCGACAAATTCCGTGACACCGCGTAGGCAGCGCCCCTACTTTTGTGGAAGCTGCTCAACGCACAGCGCCAAACCAACTTCGTTATGAACTGCGAGTATGTCTGACTAGAAGTCAAACACAGATGGCCTCCAATTAACTGTTTGAATTGACAATGGCCTTTCTAACCAGGAAGTGAATGTTCTAGCATATGTCTCTGGCTATATTGTCCGGAAATTAAGTTGTGTGCAATATGCAGAAACAAAATTTCTGTAGTCAATGATATACATGATCAGAAGAATTACCGAAGTGCAAAGGAAGGGCTCGTTGTCCGAAGCAAATCACTAGTAGATGCATTATACAGGCTGAAGGAACATTGCCGAAAATTCATTGACACAGTATTATACAGTAAGCAAGTGAAAGTCAGGGTTGGAAGCAATCTAGCTATAGAGTTCTCATTAGAGAAACTCCAATGTGAATCATGCAGGTGTCTTGTTTCTGTAATGTTTGTTGCATCATTCCCTGAGAGAGGCTAACTGTAAGTTAAGGGACCATAAGGAGAGAACAAAACGTAAGACATTGACATTTTCCAACACATGAAAATGTGCGCTCTTATTTGTTTTAAGTGCTGCTGTATGTATAGATTTCCGAAAAATCAAATATTGATATTTGTTTACTTAGTTTCTTGAAAGCCCTCTATGGCAGATGTACGGGGACTATTCTATCATAAATCCACACCAGTATATAGGACTACTGCACCTTAGATTGTAGTGGTGGGGGAGCTTGTCGAACGAATCTGTCCCTGGATATACTGTTAGAATGGTTGGTTGCATGGTACTCTAATCAGATGTGTGTGTAAGATGGGGCAGAACTATGTCTGGCTTATTTGGTATGTTTAATGGCATAAGACAGGGCGGCATATTGTCAACCTAACTGCTCAGTATTTATATGGATTAATTCAGCACTTGTTTTAAGTAATTGGTGTGTTCAGTGTTGTTTTAATGTGCTCTTGTTATGTATGCTGATGATCTCATATCATTTGTGATTGTTCACAGTAAGCTATTAAGACTGAGAGTTCTAGTTGTAATGACCTTTATATATATATATATATATATATATATATATATATATATATATATATATATATATATATATATATATATATATATATATATATATATAAATGTATAAATATGTAATATATATATATATATATATAATATAAATATATATATATATATATATAAACATATATTGAGACAGAGAGAGAGAGACAGAGAGAGAGAGAGAGATAGAGAGAGAGAGGGACAGTGAGACAGAGAGAGAGACAGAGAGACACAGCGAGAGACTGAGATACAAAGACAGAAAGATAGAGCTCTAGAGGGAGAGAGGGAGGGAGCGAGAGAGAAAGAGAGAGTTAATGATGATTAAATTCATGCTGCATCAATGTTTTTAGTATTTGCTATGTCCTGAAGTAATTCATTATTATATTGTTATTCAAAATAAGAAAGAATACATGTTACAGTACTACATGATAAAATGTTGTGTCTGTACAAGGCATTCCATCAACCGACAATGCTGCTTGTTGATTTGGTGGAGGTTCGGGTGACAAATCAAATAACGTTCCATCTGGAAATCATGAGTATGTTTTTAAATCAACTTCTTATATTCCGCCGCAAATATGTCCACACTACTGACGAAACCAATATGATTCAGATTAATCTTTTAACATCAAATATGGGTAGACTGGACGTCCGATTGTGTCTTAAAAAGGGTTAAATCCAGCCCTACAGGACGTCTGAGCAAGTATGTATTTTACCGTCCGATCAGGGTTAGGCCTGGGGTCGATACTGATATATGCGACTTCGTTCTAACTTGTCAATAGGTGTTTACGTTTTAGCTTCAACGAAACCAGGTGGCGCGCTGGTCGCGAGCATCACAACGAAAACGTCCGCGTCGGGTATCTTAATATAGCAAGATCTTTGCTCTTCTCACTCAGAGCAAAGATCGAGAAAGAGATGTTGTCCATTGACCATGCATGCACTACATTATGAGAAAGACGGTTACCGTCTACAACGACCACAGACCCTTTGAAATCATATAAAGCAACCAATGCTGTCAGCTATATATGCTACTTCAAAAACGCTGTTTCTACGCTGGTGTACCCGAAATGTAAATGCCTGATATTCTGTCAGGGAACAATTCCCATATTCTACAAAGGAGCTGAGCGTCTCTCGCAAGTCTGTATGCTAGACTTTCTGTCTGTCAGCCGGAAAAGTACTCTGATATACAGGAGAGCATAAAGTCAGAAATTGGTTAACTCTACACTCTGACAGCGCCAAGCTGGTCATGAACTTGTCAAAAAGGTGTCTATATTTTAACAGCCTTACTAAAAAATCCGGTTGTAAACTGTCAAGGTCTGCTGGCATGAACTACAAAGAAATGAAAGTTGTCATACACACCTCGCTGAGATCGCACATGGAAGGCATTGTTCATCTGTCTCAGATGGGCAAGGTGAACGGCAAGTTGTCTACCAGCCAGGAACTGGGGAGAAAGTCATCCATCAGAGTAACTCCAGTTAATTCCCATGCTTGATCATCCATATCTGGACGTATGCACTGACATATTCGACTTTGAAGCAAAGAAGCACTAACTAACTGTAGATTATCATTAAATGAGGTAGATACCCTGATAGGTGTCAGAAGTGATACGGTAATCAGTACACGTAAACCACAGTACAGCAGATATGGAATTCAACAAATACTTTTGTCACTGTAGAACTCAGCATTTGTCACAAGGGCCCAATGACTATTCAGTTCCGCACTTACTTAACAACGTGCTGAATCGCTCCCGCTTGGAACAGTTACGCTACTCCATCCCAGCTTAAATTTGCACCAGCTCGTTTATTCAATCATCAACTCATTGCAGGCTAGCTCGACTCAGTGACTCACTCACTCACATACACACACTCATCAACCATACGATGACTAACCCATTCACTTGCTAACAAACACACTGACTGACTAATTTTCTGACTGACTGCCTGACCTATTCACTTACTTACTCTCTAACTTCCACATCCGATGACAAACTCACTGGCTCAATAATCCACTTAATAAATAATCCACTCACTCGTGCACTCCGTAATTCACACATTAAGTCACTTACCCGTTTATGCGTTAATAAGATCACCCAGCTCACTTTCGAAGTGGACCGGTCATCAGCCCGGTCGCACCAGCTACCTAGTTATGCTCCCCAAATTATCCCTTTACTCAAACACTTACTCACGCAAGCAAGCACACACCAATATACTGGCACATTCAATCGCTTAGACACTTGACCCTGCTTGGCTGACTTACTTATTCAGTCCCTCACTCAACAGCCAACACCACCATTCACAAAACTCACACACTAACGGACTGACTCCCTGTCTCACTCTTTTATTCACCAGCTTATAAACTAACTCAATCACTCGTTGTCTCACTGACTCACTCACTCAATCACTTAACAAAAGTACGCACGCTGTCGCCCATTTAACATATTCACTCGCTAACCCGTTCACTCACTGACTCATAGAATTTTCTATTTACTTGATCGCCCACCCACGTACTCACTCCCTCTCTCCTTCACTCCCTCACTCTGTCACTCCATCACTCCATCACTCAGTCACTCGATACGTTTACTACTCACTTAACCATTAACGTATAACCCCATTTGCACACTCACTCACCCAGACACGCACACACTCGCTCATTCATTGACCCGCTATGTCACACACTCACTTACTTGCGTACTTACTCATTCACCCCATTACATTCTCAAACTTCACACTCATTTACACACACTCGCTCATTGAAACACTAACGCACTCATTCATTAAATTAATCACTCACTAAAACTCTAATTATTTGTTCATTCAATCATTCACGTACACAATCGCTCAGTCTCTATTTTGCGTAACAACGCGCTAACTCACTCATTAACTATCTCTCTCTCCCATTCACTCACTCACCGCACACTCGTTTATTCATCCACTCGCTTACTCACACCCTCTTTGACTCACGCGCCATTCCCACCTACTCTCACATTTAATAAATAAGTTCCTCACTAACTCATATACTCATTGCTCCTCAATCACCAAAGCACTCACGCATTCAATATATCACCACCGCTTCTCACTCATATAACGATCTTCTTACCGATTGACTAGAAGACTCGCTCACCAACAAACACAGTCATCAACCAAATTGAATAACCACTTACCCTAAAACTCGCTTTGATGCACCTTGCTCTTGGACTCACTTCGTCCGCTCTCGATCTTTCAATCTCTCACCCAGTTAAAAATATACTGATTCGCTCTCCCATTGTAACAGTTACTCTCCCGCTAAACGTTGGTCATTAACTCACTCACTCACTGACCGACCGACTTGCCCTCACCCTCTCCGCCACTTAAGCTTACTCTCGCACGTTCATTCACTCACCAATTCACTGATAGACTGAGCGACCGATTGACTGACTCAATATATTACTAAATCACAATATCAATCACTAATTCACTCACTGGGTCATTCACTCACATAAACATTCGCTAGATTTAACACATATTCCCTTCCTCACTCACTAACTCTTTCAGCCCACGACTCACTCGGTCACTCACTCATTCGCTCAAACATTGACTCACTTGCTCATAGGCTCGTTCACTCAATCACTTAATTGCTTATGCAATTATGCTTTCTGGTACAGTCATTGACGCTGTTGGTCTCCAACTCGACCCATACTCATTCAATGACTCACTCACTAACCCCCTCAATGACTCGCAAGCTCACTCGTTCCCTCACTGACCTACCCACTGACCCACCCTGTCACTCACGCACTTGCTTATTCATTCAGGCACTCACACTTTGTAACTACCTCATTCACTCATTCATTCTCTGACACACTTTCTCATTCGTTACCTCCATCACACGCAATTTCATTCATTCACTCATCTTCTTACTTACACAATTGTTTAATCATTCGTCTAAATATCACTTACTCACTTAACTATTAATTCACTCATTCACCTGTTTGCTCGTGCTTCACCCACATTAACATTAGCTAATTTTAACACATGCCAATCAGTTAATGTAAATACAAACACAATCACTCCCTCACTCATTCACTCAAACACTCACTTATTAATTTATTCCTTGATATATTTCTTCTTCCCTCTTTCATTCGCTTCGTCAATTGCTAATCACTTTCTGGGTCATTCGCTCAGTCGTTCACTAGCACAGGGCTGGCGTTTAATGTCTTTGTTATACTTATAGTTAGTTTTCAGCACTCTTGCATCCCTTCTGACCCACTCAAATTCATCTCTCCCCTAACCCTATTGACCCATGTCTATTTTCACTTCCCCTTGCTGCGCTTCTCCCCTCCACCCCTACCAAATTCCTCAGCTCATCCACTCACTAATCTCCGCGCACCGCTCAACTCCCCTACTCCTCACTTTTGTATATTCCTCCTTCCACTATTCCCTACCTCACTCCCTCCATCTCCCTTTCTCTCAAGCGCCCGCTTTCCTCCGGCAGCTTCAATTTTTACCCATTTCTTAGTCGATTTCTCCACCCATCCTAAAAAAGATTGTGCCATTTCATCGGATTCAGCCCTCTGAACCCCTGCATCATAAAACCCGGACTCCCCCAGCCCGCTGACGCTTTATCTCCATTCCCTTATCTCTACACATCTTCTAGACGTCGCTCATTTCACTGCCAATGTCTAGTAACTCCGCCTTGTTATCTTCCCCTTGTCAATCATAAAAATGCATCTCTACTCTCCCCAACCGCCCCTCTCGTTCTCTCACGTAATAGCCCCCCTCTCCTCCTCTCACTTAATAGCCCCTCTCCTCCTCTCCCCTAACTGGCCTTCTCTCTTCTAACCTAACCTAACTGCCCCCATTCTCCTCTCTCCTAACTGCCCCTCTCCTCCCCCCTCCTAACTGTCCCCCCCCTCTCCTCCTCTCCCCTTAACTACCCCCCCTCCTCCTCCTCTCCACTAACTGCCCCTCTCCTCCTCTCCCTTAACTGCCCCTCTCCTCCTCTCCCCTAACTGTCCTTCTCCTCCTCCCGATTAACTGACCCTCTCCTCCTCTCCCCTTGCAGCCTCTCCTCCTCTCCCCTTAACTGATCCTCTCCTCCTCTCTCCTTGCAGCCTCTCTCCTCCTCTCCCCTAACTGGCCTTCTCCTCTTCTAACCTAACTGCCTCCATTCTCCTCTCTCCTAACTGCCCCTCTCCTCCTGTCCCCTTAACTACCCCTCTCCTCCTCTCCCCTTAACTACCCCTCTCCTCCTCTAACCCCCTCTCCTCCTCCCCCTAACTGCCCCTCTCCTCCCTCCTCCCCTAACTCCTCTCCTCCCCTTAACTGACCCTCCCTCTCTCTCCTCCTCTCCCCTCTCCTCCTCTCCTCTTAACCTCTCTCCTCCTCTCTCTCTGCTGCAGCCTCTCTCCTCCTCCTCCTCCTCTCCCTGCTCCCTCCTCTCTCTCCTCTCCCCCTCTCCCCTCTCCTTCTCCTCCTCCTAACTGACCCTCTCCTCCTCCCCCCTGAACCCCCTCCCTCTCTCCTGATCCTCCTCTCCTCTCTCTCCCTCCCTCCCCTCCTCCTCTCCCCTTAACTGTCCTCTCCTCCTCTCCCCTAACTGCCTCTCTCTCCTCCTCCTAACTGTCCCTCTCCCCTCTCCCCCTAACTCTCTCTCTCCCTCTCCCTAACCCCCCTCTCCTCCTCCCCCTAACTGCCCCTCTCCTCCCCTCCCCCTCTCTCCTCTCCTCCTCTCCCCTAACTGCCCCTCCTCTCTCCCTCTCCCCTAACTCCTCTCCCTCTCTCCCTCTCCCCTACTGCCTCCTCTCCTCCTCCTCCCCTCTCCTCTCTCCTAACTGCCCCTCTCTCCTCCTCCCCTAACTAACCCTCTCTCTCCTCCTCTCCCCCTAACTCCCCTCTCCTCCTCTCCCCTAACTGACCCTCCCTCTCCTCCTCCCCCTCCCTCTCTCTCTCCTCCCCTAACTCTCCCCTCTCCTCCTCTCCTCCTAACTCTCCCCTCTCTCCTCTCTCCCTCTAACTACCCCCTCTCCCTCTCCTCCTCTCCCTCTCCTCCTCTCTCCTCCCTAACTGCCCCTCTCTCCTCTCCCCCTAAATGTCCCCTCTCCTCCTCTACCTTAACTCCCCTCTCCTCCTCTCCCCTGCAGCCTCTCCTCCTCTCTCTCCTCTCCCCCCCCTAACTGCCCTCTCTCCTCTCTCCCCTCCTGTCCTCTCCTCTCCCTCCCCCCCCTCTCTCTCCTCCTCTCCTCCTCTCCCCTACTGCCCCTCTCCTCCTCTCCCCTTAACTGACCCTCTCTCCTCCTCTCCCCTGCCTCTCTGCCCTCTCCCCCCTCTCCCCTCTAACTGCCCCTCTCCTCTCTCCCCTCTGACCCTCTCCTCCTCTCCCCCTGCAGCCTGCCTCTCTCCCCCCCTAACTGCCCCTCCTCTCCCCTTGCAGCCTCGCCCTCTCTCCCCTAACTGTCCCTCTCCCCTCCCTAACTGTCCCTCTCTCCCCCTATAGCCTTAACTGCCCCCTCTCTCTCCTCTCTCCCCTTATCCCCCCCTCTCCCCCCCTCCCCCTTTACTGACCCTCTCCTCCTCTCTCCCCAACTGCCCCTCTCCTTCTCTCTCCTAGCAGCTCTCTTTCCTCCTATCTCCTAACTGCCCATCCCTTACTCCTCACTCCCCCTTCAGTACCTCTGTTCTTTCATCGACTCCCATTCCCTTCCTTACTTCCTCTCCGCTTAAGTTCCCTCATTCAACACTCCCTTGACGACCCCTCCCTTTCCCACTCACCACTCTCCCACTACTTCCCGTCCATCTACCAATCTTTCCTAATACTCCCACACCTAAATACATTTACTTCATACTCTTAGCTACTCAACCCCCAGCCACTCATTTATTTGTACTCTCTCCCATTAAATGACTCGTTCAATCGCTCACCACTGTTGTATTCTACCACTCACCCGATCTCCCACTCTCTCACTCCGTTCTGTTTTTTGATTATAACGTCGAAATACAGCAACCAAGACAAGCAGATCCAGGAAAACGTAATTTATTCCGATCAAATCATGATATGTGGATTCATTAATGTCCTGTTAAGGATCATTGAATGGCATGCTGCAATAGCTTCTCGCTGAATAGAAATTTTAAAAGGATGCATTCGTCGTAGCATATCATAACTCCGATGTCTTCCAGTGAGCAGTTACAGTGTTACATCGATAAAAAGAACGCAAAACATTTAATATATCAATATAAAAAGGATATTTCTAAGAAACGAGGCAATATGCGAGAACTACGCGCACCTGCATGCATGGATAATTTCCCCTTATTGAGACTGATACCGCATGTACGGTCGCTGACTTCACAGCGCATGTATTTTCCATGCTATGTAGATCTCGTCTACTTCAGTGATTTTAAGGAAGCTCGAATCATACACTTATCATTGGGACACAAAGTCATGTTGTGTAACGCATATGTATAAAAATTGACACTCGGTAAAAGATAATGTTGGCGCATTTGTTATAATGTTTGGGTATAAATGATATACCTTACCATATCCTATCCAATTAAAATGGATATGTGAATTCACTCACAAGGCAGTATACACTGCTTACTCTCACCATATGTTGACATTAAATGGCATCAGTGGTTTCAGTCAAAGCAATTCATATAAACGGGATAAACATAAACACAACCTAACATGAACAAGTACAATTATATACATGGCAAAGTTACTCATTGTAATGTCACTGTGACCACATGCGATCATGCGGCGCCTATAATACAGAGTCATCATGGGTGACGTGGAGCTGGCCGGTGATATCAGGTAATTGTCTGGTGAACTCAGTTGATAACTGCGTCGCTGTGGATGTAGCTCACCAGGCATGCCAGCCTGGATGGTTTATCATCATTGCCCGCGCGTGTGGTGGCAGGTGACGGTAGTAAGCTCCAGATTCAGCTCTGTACAGATTCCACGTATACTTGTTACTGCAACATATGATCATGCCTGGAGCTTGTAGCCGCTCTTCTACTCGCTCAACACACTCACCCAGCACCTCCCGCTGTGACTCATCACAGAACAACATCAGCTTATCTAACGGGCGTGAGAGCTGGTGTAACCCGCCTTGTAGATCCACTAGGACACTTGTCTCGCCCGTGGCCAGCCGCTTTATGGAGCAGTCAGTTTGACTTATAGCAGTGAAGAGCTGGACATAGTCATCAGATGAGAGTCGGCAGTCAGCAACCCAGAGCTGGTCGAGTCGTGTCTTATTGATGATTCTGTTGATTGAGGAGATGCTGAGGTCCGTGTTGGCGCTGACATTGAGTGTGGTCAGCTTGCATGACACGTCTGACAGGGCGCTAGTGAGCTGATCCAGGTGATTGTCCTGTAGACTGCTTCTATCCAGACCGAGGTAGAGCAGCGGTGATGTGGCTCGTGTACATGTCATGATCTGACACAGCTGGGCTATTGCATGGCGGGCTGTATCATTGCCACCGAGGTCGAGACTCGTTACATGGGATGACGCTGTTGGCAGAGTGAGGGGATACAGCAAGGCGCTGACATCAAGTTACAGTCAGCGACATGGAGCTCGTTGAGGACTGTGTCAGGCGAGGAGATCAGCGCGCCTAACATCTCACATACACCAGCTGGAATACCTGCATTGAAACTCAGGTTAAGACATCTCATTGTGTTGTTGGCTTGTAGAGCTTGTATGAGCGGCTTACATGTTTCTCCTATACCACACTTTCGCATGATTAGCCCTTGTAAGACCGTGTCAGGGCGCGCCATGTACGCTGCTAGTTCATCCACACCTGACAGCTTGTTGTTAGTGATATCCAGATGCAGTAGAGACGCGGGCCGTGTAGACACTGACAATAAGGCACTGATGTCAGTGTTGGTGAGATCACATCCGGCGAGGCGCAGGTATCTATGTTGATAACTTATCACACCCAGTGAAGACGTCGCGGCTGTCTGCTGGATATTACCCTCACTCCCTACACTTAGTGGGTTATAACTCAAGTCTACTGCCTCCAGAACTGGGAGCGCTGCCAGGGCTGGTGCTATGACTGGCAGGGTGTAGCGGGATATGTCAGCGTCACACAGCCCCAAACAATGGAGACCAGTCAGCTGATCATGAGACTGCTGCAGATCCGTGGAACTGATGGGGGTTCCATCCACAGTAACACACGGGGCAGAGGCGGCGAGTCGTGATAACCCATTTATCCCTATATCACCCCACACAAGCACCCGGCTGTAAGGCGTGGCTGTATGTGTAAGCAGCTTTCCCAGCGCTATGCTGTCACCAGCATTGAGAAACGGTGTAATCAGCACCAAGGAGCCGCACAGCTGTAACACACAACAGATCATCATTCATGGTGTGTCTAATCAAAGTGAATAGCGTGTTTTGTATGTGTGTGTGTGTGTGTGTGTGTCTATCTGTCTGTATGTTTGTTTTTATACATGTACGTATGTATGCATGTATGTATGTATGTATGGCTGTATGTATGCATTCTTGCACGCTTTTATAACAAGCCTTTTTTTATGGCTAGGATATCCATTTAGAATGGCAAAAAATGTCCTAAACAGCAAAAATAAGCAGCTGCGCAAAACTGTTTAGCGGTTGTCGCATTTCGAAGGTTAAATTGTCTGAGCCTTTAAGATGGGGATAGGGTATGGTCAAAACGGTGATAAAAGCTGTTTGCCGTGGTGTTTCGTCACGACAGGAATGGGTCTTGTTGGGATAATGATAGGATCCCAACAAAAATATGTGAGAAGTCGTTGAGCGTGTCGGAATGGGGTCACAGCGAGGTCACTCTGGGGAATCTGTCAGACAGCATAAAGGAATTGCATGAACCAGGGTGGGGACACACTTGTTATTCAGGTTGGGGAAAGATCAATGAGTGGAAATGGAGTGTGGTCACAATTCAGATAAAGTTAGAGTCAAGGCGATATTAGAGTGGTGTCATGGAGGGATTAGGGTGGGGTAACGCATGGATGAGGGCGGGGTCAAGGAGGGATTAGTGTAGCGTAACACAGGGATAAGGGCGGGATTATGGAGGAATTATGGTTAGGTCACGCAGGGATTAGGGAGGGGTCATAGAGTGAATTCAACTCACATACTTGGCGATGAAGAGCAATAAAACAATTTGAATTCCAATCAGTGCATTGAAACTGATGCTAGCGGTACAAGGCGACTGAGTGTCAAGCGAAATGTAAGACCAGGCAAAACTAGACACTGTCAGTTGCTATGAGCTGCAGCACCTTTTTGAAGTTATTCCTATTTCTCAGCATTTCCAAAGTGTGATTGATTTCACATCGTCTTGCTGTGTCCTATTATTCCCTGATTCAAGTCATATTCCGCATTTCTGCCAATAATAACAGAGTTTCTATCAACTGATTACAAAATCCGATACCAATGGTTCACTTCTGATCGATGTTTGTTTGAACTGCGACCCGAGAGCTACTTTGCGAGAAAACAATTTGAAACCCAAGAGCGCGACAGCCGTTGTAACCCGGTGAGGTCACTCTCTCTGACAGCCTTCGGGAAAAAATGTTCCGAAATAAAAATGTCATATTTTTTTAAGCAGCTTGATTGAAATATAATGGGGTGAGGCTACACAAATAAACGGATCTTCCGGTGTTATATTGCGTACAGTATATAAAATCTTTCATATGGTGCGTTTCTAACTGGTCAAAGAAATAAACTGAAAATGCAATATTTGATGTCCATTGAGGAATTTGTCTGTAAAAACCTAGCATAGATTATTTTATATGATTATTTAGCCCAGTCTTTTAAATCATTGCAGTTAAGAAGTGAAACACCCCCCGCCCGATCAACATGCCAAACTATTCACCAGAGACCTCCTAGATTTCCCGTTCTCCCATAACAAAAGACAAAAAGTAATAAAACGATGAAATGGAGTAGTTTTAAATTTTAATAGCTTTGCGTAAAAAAAACCAGTCGATGAACCAACCTCTGGTGCGTTATCGGGGAACTAACGTAATGAGAGATAAATGGGATTCTCAGTTCGCAGCATTATTTGTGATCATCACGCGTTAAAGTCACAGCTATAGCCACCGGCAAGTCGTAGTGATCAATGTGTTTAATATGGGTCAAGAGTGATAGATGCGATCACTGTGAATGAGTAGTGATAATGGTGATTAATGTGATATTACAGTGATAGCTGTGATCAACACAAATTTAACGATATTCAGTCCGACAAACAATGACAGCTACATTCATAGTGACAGCTGTTACCAGCACTAGCTAATGGTGATATGCGTGATCAAAAACAAGTCAGATGACCGCACGTCAAAGGTGATAGCAGTAATGAACCTAACTCTATAGTGTTGGCTGCAATCGTGTTGAACAGACATTAACTACTCCTCCCAGCACAAATAAAAGGCATTAATCACTGGTAGCTGTGATTACTACGATTTAACATTGATGGCCGTGATCATCGCAAAGTAACCATTTTAACAGTGTCCTATGTGAATGTACAGTGATAGCGGTAATCAACGCCAGCTCACAGTGATAGTTTTGATCACCGTGACGTAACAGTGATTGAAGTGATGGTCATGAATTAATACAAACAGCTGTGATTACCATGCATTAAGAGTGATGTCGAGATTAACACGAGTTGACATTGATTGCCGTGTATGCCTCAAGATAACGGTGGTTAATGTGATAGGCACGAACCAGCTGCAGCAGTTGGATTGCCATGCGCATGAGAGCTTTGATAAAAGCTAGGTAATGGAGATATTTCTGAGCACCTGGGGCCGTATCCATAAAGAAACTTAAGTCCGCAAGCTGAGCTGGCCGTCTTATCCGTATCCAAAAAGAATCTTAAGTCTCCCAGCGTGCTCAACTCTGAGTCACCTAGGTAGCTGACTTAAGTTCGCTAGCTCAAGCTTAAAAATGGCGGTCCAACGGTAATGTTTCCAGAAAAATGCTTTTTACAGATCAAAATAAGAACATGTATGTTCCTAAAATGAACCAAAACATAATCAGCCGTTCGATTTTTATGACACACCAATTTTTATCGGGATATTTGAACTATTTACGCAGCAAGTTGTTTTCGTAAAAACGAAGCGGGGAATTCATCACCAACAAACGGGTCGCTTAGGAGAGCCTGTTATTTCCTGGAAAGCGAGGCAGCTTGCAGTAGTCTAGCTCCGAATTAGGAGAGTTTTGCGGGATAATCTGAGTGGATGGGAGTTTCCAAGTGAATAGAATATCCATTCACGATTGGTTATGTTACAGATAAATTTATTAAACTTCATGAATCAAAACAACGGCTCCAAGATTCACATTTCGTATGATTGAATATAAGAAAAGCAGGTGCCAAGCCTACAAGTATATAAATCCACTTCATGATAAAATGGCAGATATTGAAAGTGCCCCCAAAGCACACCAAAGAAGGGTTATTTTGCGATAAAAAAAACTCCGCTTTATACGTCAAATACAACGACACGTCATAGTCTAATGACGCGCAGTGACCCAGTAACGCGCGAATTCCAACGGACTGTCAAACAACAAAACTCAACAAGGATTGTTTGTATTCATCGCGGAATTATAATGTTATTAGTGCAAGCATGGTCGATGGAATTATTTCCCAATCGTGTGGATAAGCCGTGATTATATTGCCGATTATAAGAGCTAGCCAGTTTGCAAATCGTCTCCATAAGAAACAATGGTTCATCGTGCCGCTGGCGTTGTGGTTATGTTCATGGAATCATGGATAACAATCATTGCATTTACAGTGCCGTAGATTGCTGAGAATATATTGAAATTCGTATATTATACCTGATATCACCGTATATTATACTTGATACCATAAAATATTGTACAGTCGGAATGAATAAAGGTGAGTGATATATTCATAAACAACCGGTTTAAAGACTATTCCTTTTTACTTTGTTTTGATAAACGATAAGTTGACAACGACAGTAGACTAGTCTACTAGACCCCTGGAGTTCAGAGTGATTAATGCTATCAGCTCATGTTTTTCGTGATTGCTTTGATCATCACGAATCAATATAAATCATTGTGACTACCACCAGGAAACAGCGATGGCTTTGATCAGTCTGAGGGAACATTTGCTGATATCACTACGTTATGATTGATTATTTCCAGTAAACATTGAAAACATTAATCAATACAAGTTGGTAGAGAAAACTGTGATAAACTCGGGTTATCAGGGAAAGTGGTGATTACTACTTATTGACTGTGATAGTTGTGGCCTCCATTAGCTGTAACAGTTACAGCCACAATCCGATTAGTCAATGAATGAATAGTTAATGCACAAGAGCTACAGAATATGAAATATCGATCTTCTGATATCTGTAAATGACATTTGACATTTCGTCAAAGGTTGAAGGAAACACATCGCCGCCGGCAGAGAGAGCAATTCGTAAGCGACCGCGGTTTGTGTGTATTGCGTGTGTGTTATTTGCGCAGGGTTGTATGTGTGTGTATTAGCGAGGCAGCATGGGAGCGTGCGTAGGCGTGCACTATGCAATAATAATTTACCGAAATCAATATCCGTGAAAATGGACAAAATCATAGCGTTCACTAAGTGAACTTCTTGTATACTGTAAGATACCGTTATGATGACAAACTTCCCCATGAAAGCTGACAAAATCATAGCGCACTCAGGTTTCGCCGGTTGTCTCACTCTATTCTAAGGGGCAACGATGTTCGATGTTCGTGCTTTAATCACCGCGATCTCTTTGTGCTGAGACTTTCAGTTCGTTACCATATAGTTAACAGTTATTCAGCAGTTTAGTTTCAATAAATGAACTTACATGGCGCAGCTGATTTGGGATACCTAGTAAATGTCAATCCAGTTAAAGTGAGCGATAATTCAGGGTTAACATTAACATCGTCGAAAACGCAGTGAATTGTCTTCACATTCCATTAATGAACTACACACCTTTCCATACTGATGTCTTGCCACTTTAAGGATGTGCTGTTCAAAAGCCGACTCCAGACATTCAATGACAAATTCGAGGCAATCACAGCGCTGGAGAAGGGAAGTAGAGAACGCAGTGGCCTCAAACCAGGATGACCGGCTTGCCATCTTTCATCCAAAAAGAGCGTATATCATCCGATAGAGAAGGCAAATCTCATAGACAAGTCAAGGTATTACCCGACTTATCGGCTCAACCCCAGGCTGCTCGGGCAGTGTAGCGACATCCCACGGTCGCTGCACATCCCGTAGTCATGCTCAGCATTGCCCTCATTGGTTAAGGGCAGGTAAGTATAGGGTTTAACGGCACACCAAGACTAGTGCGTTATATGTTGCATATCCCCTCATTGGGAAACAGAGTGCAGAAGTTGTGGTTAAATAGGTCATCAAGAGAGAGTATGGAGATCCCTATCTTATACCCTTTGTGACAGTCACATACCAGCCAACTGGCCTCGGCAAAACTGCCACAACTCTGCAACATATTGAATGTTCTGAAAGCAATGATTCGCTGCCCGCTTCCCTGAGACACCGGGGAAGATATCCCTGTCTCTGGCTGTCCTTTGTGATGCCCACGAGGGAGCATGGCACCCCATTGTGGCCAAACTAGCTAAGAAACTGAAGTTTCCCAGTTACAAATGATTGCCAATGACTGCTGATACCGGTGCCCAGACTTGCGCATATGACTTATCAATTGTAAGGCAGGTCAGTCTGCAAAGACGTGAATTGATTCCAGCCAACCATACCTTGTTCGGTGCTACTCAGACATCACTGGACGTGAGAGGCGCTGTTCGTGTGGTGTTCAAGCGTGACAGCTCCTACACCCGCCAGATAATATATGTCAGTTACTCTATGCCAGGTGCATACATTTTGTAGGCGGCTCTGATTGACCTCGGAATCATACCCCCAAATCATCACATGTATCCGCTCTGCGATGTCGGCTACCAATCTCGCCCCCTGTGGCTGTCCCAAACGCAGAACCCCCGCCTCCTTCCCCCTGGATTCTTAACTACTATGCAACGTCTGCTATCATCACATCCAAACACTAAGCGTTGCCAGTAACAAATGCAAAACCACTAGAATTACACATGAAATCAGATGCGGAGCCAACATCAGTACCTTCAAGTGCCTCATCATTTCAAGGGGAGGGTGAATGATGCTCTAAACATGGATAAAAGACTGGACATTATTGAACGCGTCCCGCAAAGGCACGCCCACCATCTGGTGTTCTCGGATGTTTGTAGTACCTAAGAAATGTAGCGGACCGAGGTCAACAGTCGACTTTCAACCGTTGAACATGGCAACATATCCTTAAACACAGTATACAAATCTCCTGTTCAGCCAAGCATCTATAATGCCGCCGAACACTAAGAAAGCGACATTGGACACCTTGAACGGCTACCATTCCCTTTCTCTTGCACAGAACGCCTCGGCAGCTACAACATACATCACCGAATGGGGTCGTTACCGATACAAGAGGAGCCATCAAGGCTTTCATCCTGTTGGGGAAGCATATACAACAGCTTATGATGACCTCGTCACATATGTCCAACACAAGGCAAAAGTCATCGATGGCACAGCAGTGTGCGACCATGACGTCAGGGAATATATCATGCAGTGCTCAGATGGCAGGAACAGTGCTGCCTATTCATCATGCGTACTTAGCCCACACTGTTGTGGTTGACCAGGAACCATTGGTAATATTGCTCAGTGATGAGGCACTTAATAACATTGCTTGCCCCCGCCTGCCGTGATTGAAAGATAAGACACTGAATTTATGTTACAAGATAAGGATAATGCCGGTGCCCTCTTCTGTTATCAATATCTCCTGGCATCGATGACTATGACCTAGATCATACGATCCAAGTGATGGCCCAGTTCGCTCAACCTAATAAACATTGCAGCATTGTCAGCCCGAACTCGACTCTTCAACTGATGCTACTTGAAGACTCCCGGCTGAGATGATCTCTAGCGGGTTTCCACCCATGTGGCAGGACCTGACTTCCCCACTCAAACCCTTCGGGGATGTTTGCCTTTACCTATAGGTGACAAATGATGTAATAGTGTACAGCGTACGCATTGTGGTAGCCTCATCACTCCGAGCGTGGCTCACTAAGGCGTGAATGGGATGAAAGCCTTTGCTCAGTTGTGTGTATACTGTACTGGCATGTCTGTTGCTAAAGGGAAACACAGGAAACGATGTAGCAAGTGCGACGCTCTAAGACCATCCCAACCCGCTCACCCTGCTGCCCCATTCCCATCCCCACAACATCTACAGTCATTCCTCGCACAATGGCGATTTTGTTCCAGTTTCTCATTAGCATATCATACGCAGGGAAACAGGAGGGCCGAGCTTGCAGTTAAAGTTGCCACAACTACACTCATGACGAATCGTGGCCCTGCCAGTGACTTGGGCACAGACGGGGTCACAGCTGCAATACGTACTAAATACCGCAACAAACCACTACAAGAAATCAACCAATGTCAGGCACAATCCTTGATGGAAGAGTCCTTAGGGACTGCTTGCCTATCGCACTTAGGAACCGCTGCAATGTGGAGAATTGCAGGACAAGAAAAGCCACTCAACACCCGACCGCTTTATCAGTCGGGGACTACACAAGTGTCTAAAACCAGCATGGTGCATATCCCAAGTGATTGGGTCAAACTGGCGTTATCATCGATGTTCCTAAATATCTGCCTGTATTTCTACAGCAAACGAGTGATTGGCATTTGAAACAGCAGACCAATGCAGCTGTCGAAGCCTCCATGGTCCACATGCTGAAAGTCTCCATAGATAACCTTCTAAAATTAGAGGTAGAGAATTCTTAAGCCCCCACCCCCCAATGTCCAAAGATGTCGATTACTTGTCCGACCGTAAGTGATTCAATGTAAATTATTTGATTCCTATTTGCGTGACTATGACAATTAATATATATATATTAACAACAGAAGCTTTTTTGTCAACGCGATAGCCATCTTAAAAGAGTTATCCCACGAAAAGCATGGCCAAGCAATTTACTACC
This sequence comes from Urechis unicinctus, assembly GCA_034190875.2. Lineage (NCBI taxonomy): Eukaryota > Metazoa > Annelida > Polychaeta > Xenopneusta > Urechidae > Urechis > Urechis unicinctus. Next base: position 7,537,141 of record CM067357.1, read on the forward strand.
TGCAAGTTCCCTGTTTTCGGAACGGTATATGTTCCCAAGCGGTTATTAGAATGAATTCCAACAAGTAAGAAAAACTATTGACCAGACGCCATCACCATCCACGATTTAGCTAATAGACAATCGATGTTTTGTGTCTAGAATTCATTTCATCCTGGTCATATGAATTCGGAAAGTGTCTACCAGATTAATTATATGCACCATATAAATTCGATGGATAGGCAAAAGACAGCAGAATGACTAAAAATTAAACGTCACTTCATGAGACAGGATAACAATACTGGACATTTCCCATGATATACGGTTAGCAATGATATACATTCCAAGGAAGCCCGATACTGGGAATAAACAATTGTAGTTAGTTAGAAGCATATGTTAGATTCATGGTATCTAAAAACGCTCTTAATCTATGTCAATATGTTTTTGACAAGGAACACTTGGTTTGGATTCATCATCACATTCAGTATACATGCGTATGTTTGATATTCTGGAACAATTACAAATCTGTAATAGCTTACTTGTGTTGGTGGAGGTGCAGATGCTGACGACATATGTTGTGAGAAATCAACTGCTCTCGGGCTGCTCGTTTCCTTCTGAATAAAAAAAGAAATTTGTAAATATGTGCTTGAATAAGTTCACTGCAAAGAATAAAAACATGTTTACAGAAAATTAGTATATCAGTTATCTGCATGTCTGAAGAAATCGCACTACCGTTTGGGGCAATGCTGATGTGTTCCTTGTACCCGTTGTGCCTGGTAGTTCATTACTCTGCGTTTCTGCAGGCTACACATAGCATACACGAGAATATGAATTTTGTTTGTAAAATAGTAGATACAATGATAAGAATAAATGAGTGCAAAGGGGAAGCGTGCGATGTGAATGTGTGTATGCGGCGAGACTATTGAATATCAGTGACATGTAAACAGCGCCCGCAGCTATCAGGCTAGGGGACCTTGACTACCCGTCAAGTACATATTTGTTTACCCTGAACGTGCACATCATCGCCCTTTGATACATTAAGGTGGATTTGTCATCACAAACCTGTAATATTCAACGTTTGTCAGCATGCAATTACTTACATTAAATATGTGTAATCTTTCAAAGCAATCTCGTGGTTAGATATTGACTTGCTTGATCATTACCAAACACAGCAAAGGTCTAACAGCTTACCTGTGTCATTCTGGGTGCATATGAAGAGGGCATTCGTTCTGATAAGCCAACTACTTAATTTTTTCAGCTTGGTCAATGCCATGCTGAACGCTTTTCTCTGAAAAAAGGAATGGTAAATAATTGTTTGAATGAGTATAACAAAGATGATAAAGATTTCTTTGGGAAAATACTGATATCTGCACTTGTCAGTCCATAAACCATTGGAATATGTATCAACTTTGGGTCCAATGTCGTCTCAGAGCAAGATAAGGTGCCTAAGCGTACATCGTTTGCATAAGTAACTATTGCGTCAGTATAAAGTATGCTTTTGCGTGGGTAGGGTATGACATATTAACAATTATTTCCATACAATCAGAAATCGCAATACCTTTCGGGGCTCTGTTGGTGTATTCTTTTTATGGGTTGTGCCTGGCAACTCCTCACTCTGTGTCCCAGTGACCTGTTCTCATAATAAGAAAGCATATTCATGTTATTTATGTGACGTCAACACCATAGCGCAGCCACAGAGTAGTAGTCTATGCGAATGTAGACATGTAAATTTACAAAGCTTAGCACTGTGTCTATAAAATATTACTTTCATAACTAGCACATACAGTGTGCTTTAGCCAATATTACAAAACAATCTTGTCCCACGTTCTACACGACCGAAAATCATACAACAGTCAATAGGATTGTAATTAAATACAATATGCGTTTTCTCCACCAAATGGCTTTCATTGATTTTTCAAACGCATGCACTATACCTCAATGACCTTTCTTGAAGGTGGTCTATCTGCTGCTATAGAGGTATGGATGGACATCCAAGTCAACGAACGCTGCAAGTGTAAAAACATAGATATGAATATACAAGCTACCAGGCACTAACTAAATATCAATATATGACCACCAGAGAACTAAAGTGATTACTCAATCAAAACACACATTTCAACAGTAATTGCTTTGTTGTATGATTGGGAATGCATTTGAAAGCCACAACCATGTGTTTACCTGAACATCAGGAGCAAGCTGCCACTGCTGGGATTCAGCTATGGTGTAGATAACGAACAGCTCGCCCCCGAGGGTATGTCTCCGGCTGCTAGTTAACACTGCTGTCATCATTTTCTCAGCTTTATCTGCGTATGTGTCAGTCATGGTTTCCGGGAAAACTTGGAGGAGAACTGGCCAAAGCCTGGGGTTTCCCATCATTCCGGCAGTGAACATGATAACCATATCTAACTGACCATTATTGCGTCTCACCAGGCAGAGCAAGCTTTCGATGTCCTTTTGTGTGTTTCCCAAACCCGCCAGGAGCTCCAACGTCGCTAGGTGTGGTATGTGAAACCTTTCTTCATTTTTCTCTCCGAAAAGATGCTTCAATGACGATACGTAGCCAGCGAAGAGACCGCATTCTATTGCAGCATCTGTTACACCACGTTTATGAAGTTCCTCTCTTGTGAAAGTCATAGTTATTGTGGTGTTTTCAATACTGACCACGCTCAGTCCGGCAATCTCTCTCAACACCTGGGCTTGCTGTCCGACAGCTTGTTGGAGAGTTGTGATGTCGTTCATCTTCCGGTTCCTGCAACACTTAACCATTTTTGCCATGGTAATGCTGAACAGAAGTTCCGTCTGGGTTTCTACATTACCAGGATCCATGTACTTAAAGTAATCTACAAGACCAAAGGCATTAACTGGAAGCTTGGCTAAGGACAACATATCGTCATGTTGCAACATCTCCCTTGCCAGTTTGTACTCTACTTCACTCAGTTCCCCTTGAAACATTTCCCACAGCTTTGCAGACGGAATACCACCCAATTCTACAATTCTTCCTGCAGCGCTTATTGCTTTCTCCGTGCTGTAGACGCGCGACGTGAGTAATATTTTGGCATAAGGCAGAAGCGTCCCCCTGATCAGACTGTTGAGAATGATTCCAATGCCCGCTTTTTTTTCCTCTGGGTTTTGTATTGTTTGTTGTTCAGACAGGAAATCTAATGGACACTCATCCAGTCCGTCTATAATAAAGAAGAACTGATCATCATCTTGGAGCGTTTGCCAAACTTCATCTTTGACGCATGGAGGCCCGCATCTGTCTAGAAGGAAATCTTTTAGAGACGTTTCGTAGTTATGAATATCTTTCATCCGAAAAAAAAACGGTGTTGTGTCAGGGTATTGCCAAAGGCCTTTGACAGCGCTGTCGACAATGTGCAGGCAGGTATGGGTCTTTCCAGACCCGGGGGATCCAAGCATTAACACCAGTCGTGGTTCTTCGTGATTCTCAGACCCTTCAGATGGCAGCTTAAATATGCTTTCAAGGTCAACTTTGGTGATGTTTTTTTCATGCAAATTCACTTCTTTTATCCCGCGTCTTTCAGCCAGACATGGTTTGTTATGTCCCGAGTACATGTGGAGCTGTATGTAGTCTGATGTTCGCATTCTCAAATCCTGCTTTGTGTGCTTGATTTTATCTTCGTTATACTTACAAAGCTTTTTCAGGTAAGGCCGTTGCAGTTTAATGTTTGGTAGGTCGACCCCTTCAATATTCAGCTTGTGGAACAGGTCGAGCTGCCTGGTTAGCTGCAACATCTTTACAAGGACTAAGTATGCATGAGGGCCACGTGTTGGAATCATGTCGATTATCATTCGTACTTTGTCCAGTCTTGTTTGTGCTTTCGCGTTTATATTGTCAACCATCATTTCAGAGAATAGCTGCCGTTCCTGTAGCATATCGACGATTTCATCCACGTGCGACATACTGGTTAACAATATAGTACGGTTAGCTTTCAACCTCTGCTTGTAGACTTTATCAGATGTAGCTATCGGGATTTGTTGTAGTCCATCTGTTACAAATGATACTCTTTGGTGAATGCTCGTAATGTTCAAATGAAAAATGCATTGAGTGTAAGCATAAAACTTTTCAGAAGCTGTTGCCAAGAAATGTGGTCGTTCTAGAGTGAAATATAGAGCAATAGTAAACCAATAGTTGTGTTGCAACCAAAAGTATGAGTTGAAAACGAAATCAAAGAAGAGGCTGTGCAACTAAAAAGCTCCATGTTAAGGATTTAGGTAAAATATTCCGTTTTGCGTCAGAACATAGGATTAGAGTAGCAAGGGGACTTCAGGTTATACCTTGACACTGTCTATTCCAGATATCTGTCACAGTGTTTACCATAGCAAAAATTATGAATTGGCACAGAGTTTACTATCTTAATGGTGATTTCGACTTTTTGAATTTAAATGGTGGGTCACTTTGACTGATGGCACCGTAACAAGGTGCTATTTAGTTATTTCGGCTGAATCGCACGTTAGATAGTACAATAAGGTTACAAAGTATGACTTCACATCGCTGATAACGGTCTAAATTGGTTCCTTAACAGCTTTTTGCTGTAGCATCCTAGTATATGAGGCTATATCTCGGCGAACATTGATATGATAGGTATCATATTTACATGGTTGTTAAAAGATATATTGAGGCTATAATATATGAATCATTCATCAGGTGGAAGCTATTTTCTGCACCAAATGCAGGACGTCAAAATCCTAATCTTATACAACGATTATATGAACCCCAGTTGTTGGAGCCAGTCTGGATATTACGAACATTACTGCCGGCGCGACGAGGGTAGGACGTGGTTATGACGACATTACAGCCCTATGAATAAGCTACTTCTGCATCAAGATAAAAATGGAGCTATTCTTACTAAATACTTCAGTCATTATCACCGCCTGTTGAACACCCACCTGAACCTGTTGACGGGCACTTTAGATGACCATTCAGATCCTTTACAAGAGCACACAATATTTCATTCTGAAAACACATGTTCTGGATATTATTGCGTATTTGTTTCTAGTCTAGCTGACAACGATTACTTCACCATAAATTTGATCTTTACATAGGCTAGCAGAAGTGTCTACCTCGTTAGATTCTGACTTTGCCCGAGCCAATCCCTGTTTTGCCAAATCTAAGGCCTCTTGGTACTTCTTCTGTGACTTAATGGCTCTGGTTTTAAGACAATATGCTCGTATATTGTCAGGGTCCATACTCAGCGCTGCAAAACGACCACCGAATATTAGACTAGTTCACATTAAACTGCATCACAATTATTGCAGAAAGTTTCTGGGTAACTATTCACCTTCATCGCAGTCAGCAATCACGGCTTCAGTCTCTTCCTTAATAACAAATCAAACAGATGATCACAGGACAAATGGGAAATATAGAACAAAGTTACGGTTAAAATTCCTGCGTAAATTTTGTAATCTCCCGCACAATCTCTTTCATCCACTGTATCTTTCTGTGTATCTCTTTCTTTCATTCTCACTCTTTCTCTATCTCATTCCATATATATAAATATAATATACATAAAAGTATGTATAAATAATTATATATATATTTATTGATATATATACACATATATATAAAAATGCATATACATTTATATATATATATTTATTTAAATATACATATAATATATATGCATATATATATTGTAACCTCTCGAACAAAATATTTTACTCTCATCCACTAACTCTTTCTGTGTACCTCTTTCCGACTGATATAAAATATACTCGGGTCATCTAACTATTTACATTCTCTAATAAACTTACTTTTTCCTGGTTTGGCAGCAGTCCACATCTGCATGTTAGAAAGAAACATCAAACTTGCTGACCAGTTTTCAAGTACAATATATTGGTTGCATTTTTGCTGCATGCAGTGTCATGAAAGCATACCCCTTCCCTCATCGAAAGCGTAACTTACGTATGTTGATTATAACATTGAAATGCATTTCTCCCGACACACGTAATTAGTTCTGTTTACGATTACGATATACTATCAAATGTCAACAGTGAAACCAAAATTACCTAAGAGAGGGCAGAGCCTTTCCGAATCTCTCCTGTCGTTTCAGCTGCGTTTTCGTGGTCGGCGATTCTCCGCACAGAATTCCGACATTAAAATACCGGGACTGATGAGGGCTTTCTGTATCTAACGAGGTAGCACCTTCCCCTGTAGACAAGTGATAGGGTTCACTGCACTCTGTGGTCATTCATAACCATACATATTAATCAATGTCATTAGTACAGTCCCAAGATGGACGCCGCAATACGCCTCATTGTGCGTACTCTAACCCTTTCTTCATGGTTACAAAAGGAAAGCAGTGAATGTTATTAAAGAAAACAGCTATATCAGGGTGAGTGAGGTCACGAGTGACAGTATGGGTGTATGTGTGTGTGTGTGTGTGTGTGTGTGTGTGTGTGTGTGTGTGTGTGTGTGTGTGTGTGTGTGTGTGTGTGTGTGTGTGTGTGTGTGTGTGTGTGTGTGTGTGTGTGTGTGTGTGTGTGTGTGTGTGTGTGTGTGTGTGTGTGTGTGTGTGTTGTGTGTAAGTGTGTGTGTGTTAATGTGTGTGTGTGGGGTGTGTGCTTTATGAGTGAGTGCGACCGAGATATATTGCTCGGGTAAGTATGAAGATATGAATATGAGATATCAGCGACAGTGATAAATAAATAATTGAGTGAGTGTATGAGTGAATGGATGAGTGAGTGAGTGCGTGAGTGTATGAGTGAGTGAGTGAGTGAGTGAGTGAGTGAGTGAGTGAGTGAGTGAGTGAGTGAGTGAGTGAGTGAGTGAGCGAGTGAGTGGGATGGTGAATGAGTGAGTTACTGAGTGACTGGGTGACGGAGTGACTGAATAAATGAGCGAACCGAAGAATGACCACATTCGTGGGCGTGTGCTTGTGGGTAAGTGAACGAGTGAATATGTGGACGAACGAGTGGGTGAATGAGTGCACGAGTGGGTGAGTGAGGAAGATAGTCTGGAAATAAATGATCAATTAGAAAGATTTTGCTAACGAGTGAGTGACGGAGTAAGTGAGTAGGTGAGTGAGCGAATGAATGAATGTGATATTTAGTTATTGAGCGATTGAGTAAGTGACTGATTCAGTGAATGCATGAGTGAGGTTTCCATAGGGAGAGTTATTGGGTTGAAGTGAATGAACGAGTGAGTGAGTGAGTGAGTGAGTGAGTGAGTGAGTGAGAGAAATATTTGCCTATTGAGTAAGTAAGTTAGTAAGTTATTAAGTTATTTTATTAGTTAGTTAGTTTGTTATTTAGTTATGTAGCTAACTAGCTAGCTAGTTAGTTAGTTAGTCAGTCAGCTAGTTAATTAGTTAGTTAGTTAGATATAGAGATAGATAGATAGATAAATACATACAAAGATAGATAGATAGATAGATAGATAAATAGTATAGTTAATAGTTAGTTAGTTAGTCAGTTAGTCGTTAGTTAGTTAGTTAGTTAGTTAGTAGTTAGTTAGTTAGTTAGTTAGTTAGTTAGTTAGTTAGTTAGTTAGTTAGTTAGTTAGTTAGAGAACCAGCTGACATAAAGTTTAGCGTGGATAGAGGGTGGTTAAATGAGTAATTCAGTCAGTGAGTTGATGAGCGAGTTAGAAAAGTTAGTTAGTTAGTTAGTTAGTTAGTTAGTTGGTTGGTTGTTAGTTAGTTAGTTAGTTAGCCCGTTAGTTAGTTAGTTAGTCCATTTGCAGAGTGTAAGTAAACGAGTTGGTGGGTAAGTGTATATTCGATTAAATAACTGACTTTTCTTTGTTGGCGAACAAGTTTCCTTTTATATCGGCAAGCAGGTGGTTTTATGAGTGAGATTCCACATGGATATATCAAATGCGAAAGTGCCTTGGCGATAAAATGGCAATGAATATATGATGTGTGAGTGAGTACGTCAATGGTTGAGAGAATGAGAGTGTGGAAGTTAATGATTGAGTGGATCAATGATAAAGTCAACGAATGAATGAGCACCTTAATAAGTGAGTAAGTGAGTGAGTAAGTGATTGGGTCAGTGAATAAGGGAGTGAGTGAGTGGGTAAGTGAGTGCGTGAGAAAAAGAGTGAGTGAGTGAATGAGTGAGTAATTCAGTAAGTAAGCGAGTAGGTGAGCGAGTGAGTTAGCTAGTGAATGACTGGTTAAACTTGTGCATAAGTGAATGGTCAGTGAGTGTTTGCATACGTCAGAGGGTTTTGATTGGGCGTGTGAATTGGTGGGATGGAGTGATGCGGAGAGTAAAATGGCGTAGCGAGTGAGGTGTTGTGGGATCTGGAAACGTCACTGATTGGCTATAAATGAGTAAGCGAGTGAGTGATTGAGTGAGTGAAAACATTAATCAATACAAGTTGGTAGAGAAAACTGTGATAAACTCGGGTTATCAGGGAAAGTGGTGATTACTACTTATTGACTGTGATAGTTGTGGCCTCCATAAGCTGTAACAGTGACAGCCACAATCCGATTAGTCAATGAATGAATAGTTAATGCACAAGAGCTACAGAATATGAAATATCGATCTTCTGATATCTGTAAATGACATTTGACATTTCGTCAAAGGTTGAAGGAAACACATCGCCGCCGGCAGAGAGAGCAATTCGTAAGCGACTGCAGTTTGTGTGTATTGCGTGTGTGTTATTTGCGCAGGGTTGTATGTGTGTGTATTAGCGAGGCAGCATGGGAGCGTGCGTAGGCGTGCACTATGCAATAATAATTTACCGAAATCAATATCCGTGAAAATGGACAAAATCATAGCGTTCACTAAGTGAACTTCTTGTATACTGTAAGATACCGTTATGATGACAAACTTCCCCATGAAAGCTGACAAAATCATAGCGCACTCAGGTTTCGCCGGTTGTCTCACTCTATTCTAAGGGGCAACGATGTTCGATGTTCGTGCTTTAATCACCGCGATCTCTTTGTGCTGAGACTTTCAGTTCGTTTCCATATAGTTAACAGTTATTCAGCAGTTTAGTTTCAATAAATGAACTTACATGGCGCAGCTGATTTGGGATACCTAGTAAATGTCAATCCAGTTAAAGTGAGCGATAATTCAGGGTTAACATTAACATCGTCGAAAACGCAGTGAATTGTCTTCACATTCCATTAATGAACTACACACCTTTCCATACTGATGTCTTGCCACTTTAAGTATGTGCTGTTCAAAAGCCGACTCCAGACATTCAATGACAAATTCGAGGCAATCACAGCGCTGGAGAAGGGAAGTAGAGAACGCAGTGGCCTCAAACCAGGATGACCGGCTTGCCATCTTTCATCCAAAAAGAGCGTATATCATCCGATAGAGAAGGCAAATCTCATAGACAAGTCAAGGTATTTACCCGACTTATCGCTAAGGGCTAAGGGCAGGTAAGTATAGGGTTTAACGGCACACCAAGACTAGTGCGTTATATGTTGCATATCCCCTCATTGGGAAACAGAGTGCAGAAGTTGTGGTTAAATAGGTCATCAAGAGAGAGTATGGAGATCCCTATCTTATACCCTTTGTGACAGTCACATACCAGCCAACTGGCCTCGGCAAAACTGCCACAACTCTGCAACATATTGAATGTTCTGAAAGCAATGATTCGCTGCCCGCTTCCCTGAGACACCGGGGAAGATATCCCTGTCTCTGGCTGTCCTTTGTGATGCCCACGAGGGAGCATGGCACCCCATTGTGGCCAAACTAGCTAAGAAACTGAAGTTTCCCAGTTACAAATGATTGCCAATGACTGCTGATACCGGTGCCCAGACTTGCGCATATGACTTATCAATTGTAAGGCAGGTCAGTCTGCAAAGACGTGAATTGATTCCAGCCAACCATACCTTGTTCGGTGCTACTCAGACATCACTGGACGTGAGAGGCGCTGTTCGTGTGGTGTTCAAGCGTGACAGCTCCTACACCCGCCAGATAATATATGTCAGTTACTCTATGCCAGGTGCATACATTTTGTAGGCGGCTCTGATTGACCTCGGAATCATACCCCCAAATCATCACATGTATCCGCTCTGCGATGTCGGCTACCAATCTCGCCCCCTGTGGCTGTCCCAAACGCAGAACCCCCGCCTCCTTCCCCCTGGATTCTTAACTACTATGCAACGTCTGCTATCATCACATCCAAACACTAAGCGTTGCCAGTAACAAATGCAAAACCACTAGAATTACACATGAAATCAGATGCGGAGCCAACATCAGTACCTTCAAGTGCCTCATCATTTCAAGGGGAGGGTGAATGATGCTCTAAACATGGATAAAAGACTGGACATTATTGAACGCGTCCCGCAAGGCACGCCCACCATCTGGTGTTCTCGGATGTTAGTAGTACCTAAGAAATGTAGCGGACCGAGGTCAACAGTCGACTTTCAACCGTTGAACATGGCAACATATCCTTAAACACAGTATACAAATCTCCTGTTCAGCCAAGCATCTATAATGCCGCCGAACACTAAGAAAGCGACATTGGACACCTTGAACGGCTACCATTCCCTTTCTCTTGCACAGAACGCCTCGGCAGCTACAACATACATCACCGAATGGGGTCGTTACCGATACAAGAGGAGCCATCAAGGCTTTCATCCTGTTGGGGAAGCATATACAACAGCTTATGATGACCTCGTCACATATGTCCAACACAAGGCAAAAGTCATCGATGGCACAGCAGTGTGCGACCATGACGTCAGGGAATATATCATGCAGTGCTCAGATGGCAGGAACAGTGCTGCCTATTCATCATGCGTACTTAGCCCACACTGTTGTGGTTGACCAGGAACCATTGGTAATATTGCTCAGTGATGAGGCACTTAATAACATTGCTTGCCCCCGCCTGCCGTGATTGAAAGATAAGACACTGAATTTATGTTACAAGATAAGGATAATGCCGGTGCCCTCTTCTGTTATCAATATCTCCTGGCATCGATGACTATGACCTAGATCATACGATCCAAGTGATGGCCCAGTTCGCTCAACCTAATAAACATTGCAGCATTCTCAGCCCGAACTCGACTCTTCAACTGATGCTACTTGAAGACTCCCGCTGAGATGATCTCTAGCGGGTTTCCACCCATGTGGCAGGACCTGACTTCCCCACTCAAACCCTTCGGGGATGTTTGCCTTTACCTATAGGTGACAAATGATGTAATAGTGTACAGCGTACGCATTGTGGTAGCCTCATCACTCCGAGCGTGGCTCACTAAGGCGTGAATGGGATGAAAGCCTTTGCTCAGTTGTGTGTATACTGTACTGGCATGTCTGTTGCTAAAGGGAAACACAGGAAACGATGTAGCAAGTGCGACGCTCTAAGACCATCCCAACCCGCTCACCCTGCTGCCCCATTCCCATCCCCACAACATCTACAGTCATTCCTCGCACAATGGCGATTTTGTTCCAGTTTCTCATTAGCATATCATACGCAGGGAAACAGGAGGGCCGAGCTTGCAGTTAAAGTTGCCACAACTACACTCATGATGAATCGTGGCCCTGCCAGTGACTTGGGCACAGACGGGGTCACAGCTGCAATACGTACTAAAATACCGCAACAAACCACTACAAGAAATCAACCAATGTCAGGCACAATCCTTGATGGAAGAGTCCTTAGGGACTGCTTGCCTATCGCACTTAGGAACCGCTGCAATGTGGAGAATTGCAGGACAAGAAAAGCCACTCAACACCCGACCGCTTTATCAGTCGGGGACTACACAAGTGTCTAAAACCAGCATGGTGCATATCCCAAGTGATTGGGTCAAACTGGCGTTATCATCGATGTTCCTAAATATCTGCCTGTATTTCTACAGCAAACGAGTGATTGGCATTTGAAACAGCAGACCAATGCAGCTGTCGAAGCCTCCATGGTCCACATGCTGAAAGTCTCCATAGATGAACCTTCTAAAATTAGAGCTGTAGAGAATTCTTGAAAGTCCCCCCACCCCCCACCCCCCCCCCCAATGTCCAAAGATGTCGATTACTTGTCCGACCGTAAGTGATTCAATGTAAATTATTTGATTCCTATTTGCGTGACTATGACAATTAATATATATATTAACAACAGAAGCTTTTTTGTCAACGCGATAGCCATCTTAAAAGAGTTATCCCACGAAAAGCATGGCCAAGCAATTTACTACCTGCAAGTTCCCTGTTTTCGGAACGGTATATGTTCCCAAGCGGTTATTAGAATGAATTCCAACAAGTAAGAAAAACTATTGACCAGACGCCATCACCATCCACGATTTAGCTAATAGACAATCGATGTTTTGTGTCTAGAATTCATTTCATCCTGGTCATATGAATTCGGAAAGTGTCTACCAGATTAATTATATGCACCATATAAATTCGATGGATAGGCAAAAAGACAGCAGAATGACTAAAAATTAAACGTCACTTCATGAGACAGGATAACAATACTGGACATTTCCCATGATATACGGTTAGCAATGATATACATTCCAAGGAAGCCCGATACTGGGAATAAACAATTGTAGTTAGTTAGAAGCATATGTTAGATTCATGGTATCTAAAAACACTCTTAATCTATGTCAATATGTTTTTGACAAGGAACACTTGGTTTGGATTCATCATCACATTCAGTATACATGCGTATGTTTGATATTCTGGAACAATTACAAATCTGTAATAGCTTACTTGTGTTGGTGGAGGTGCAGATGCTGACGACATATGTTGTGAGAAATCAACTGCTCTCGGGCTGCTCGTTTCCTTCTGAATAAAAAAGGAAATTTGTAAATATGTGCTTGAATAAGTTCACTGCAAAGAATAAAAACATGTTTACAGAAAATTAGTATATCAGTTATCTGCATGTCTGAAGAAATCGCACTACCGTTTGGGGCAATGCTGATGTGTTCCTTGTACCCGTTGTGCCTGGTAGTTCATTACTCTGCGTTTCTGCAGGCTACACATAGCATACACGAGAATATGAATTTTGTTTGTAAAATAGTAGATACAATGATAAGAATAAATGAGTGCAAAGGGGAAGCGTGCGATGTGAATGTGTGTATGCGGCGAGACTATTGAATATCAGTAACATGTAAACAGCGCCCGCAGCTATCAGGCTAGGGGACCTTGACTACCCGTCAAGTACATATTTGTTTACCCTGAACGTGCACATCATCGCCCTTTGATACATTAAGGTGGATTTGTCATCACAAACCTGTAATATTCAACGTTTGTCAGCATGCAATTACTTACATTAAATATGTGTAATCTTTCAAAGCAATCTCGTGGTTAGATATTGACTTGCTTGATCATTACCAAACACAGCAAAGGTCTAACAGCTTACCTGTGTCATTCTGGGTGCATATGAAGAGGGCATTCGTTCTGATAAGCCAACTACTTTTTTCAGCTTGGTCACTGCCATGCTGAACGCGTTTCTCTGAAAAAAGGAATGGTAAATAATTGCTTGAATGAGTATAACAAAGATGATAAAGATAACTCTGGGAAAATACTGATATCTGCACTTGTCAGACAAGTCCATAAACCATTGGAATATGTATCATCTCTTTGTCCAATGTCGTCTCAGAGCAAGATAAGGTGCCTAAGCGTACATCGTTTGCATAAGTAACTATTGCGTCAGTATAAAGTATGCTTTTGCGTGGGTAGGGTATGACATATTAACAATTATTTCCATACAATCAGAAATCGCAATACCTTTCGGGGCTCTGTTGGTGTATTCTTTTTATGGGTTGTGCCTGGCAACTCCTCACTCTGTGTCCCAGTGACCTGTTCTCATAATAAGAAAGCATATTCATGTTATTTATGTGACGTCAACACCATAGCGCAGCCACAGAGTAGTAGTCTATGCGAATGTAGACATGTGAATTTACAAAGCTTAGCACTGTGCCTATAAAATATTACTTTCATAACTAGCACATACATTGTGTTTTAGCCAATATTACAAAACAATCTTGTCCCACGTTCTACACGACCGAAAATCATACATCAGTCAATAGGATTGTAATTAAATACAATATGCGTTTTCTCCACTAAATGTCTTTCATTGATTTTTCAAACGCATGCACAATACCTCAATGACCTTTCTTGAAGGTGGTCTATCTGCTGTTATGGAGGTATCGATGGACATCCCAGTCAACGACCGCTGCAAGTGTAAAAACATAGATATGAATATACAAGCTACCAGGCACTAACTAAATATCAATATATGACCACCAGAGAACTAAAGTGATTACTCAATCAAAACACACATTTCAACAGTAATTGCTTTGTTGTATGATTGGGAATGCATTTGAAAGCCACAACCATGTGTTTACCTGAACATCAGGAGCAAGCTGCCACTGCTGGGATTCAGCTATGGTGTAGATAACGAACAGCTCGCCCCCGAGGGTATGTCTACGGCTGCTAGTTAACACTGCTGTCATCATTTTCTCAGCTTTATCTGCGTATGTGTCAGTCATGGTTTCCGGGAAAACTTGGAGGAGAACTGGCCAAAGCCTGGGGTTTCCCATCATTCCGGCAGTGAACATGATAACCATATCTAACTGACCATTATTGCGTCTCACCAGGCAGAGCAAGCTTTCGATGTCCTTTTGTGTGTTTCCCCCAACCCGCCAGGAGCTCCAACGTCGCTAGGTGGTATGTATGTGAAACCTTTCTTCATTTTTCTCTCCGAAAAGATGCTTCAATGACGATACATAGCCAGCGAAGAGACCGCATTCTATTGCAGCATCTGTTACACCACGTTCATGGAGTTGCTCTCTTGTGAAAGTCATAGTTATTGTGGTGTTTTCAATACTGACCACGCTCAGTCCGGCAATCTCTCTCAACACCTGGGCTTGCTGTCCGACAGCTTGTTGGAGAGTTGTGATGTCGTTCATCTTCCGGTTCCTGCAACACTTAACCATTTTTGCCATGGTAATGCTGAACAGAAGTTCCGTCTGGGTTTCTACATTACCAGGATCCATGTACTTAAAGTAATCTACAAGACCAAAGGCATTAACTGGAAGCTTGGCTAAGGACAACATATCGTCATGTTGCAACATCTCCCTTGCCAGTTTGTACTCTACTTCACTCAGTTCCCCTTGAAACATTTCCCACAGCTTTGCAGACGGAATACCACCCAATTCTACAATTCTTCCTGCAGCGCTTATTGCTTTCTCCGTGCTGTAGACGCGCGACGTGAGTAATATTTTGGCATAAGGCAGAAGCGTCCCCCTGATCAGACTGTTGAGAATGATTCCAATGCCCGCTTTTTCCTCTGGGTTTTGTATTGTTTGTTGTTCAGACAGGAAATCTAATGGACACTCATCCAGTCCGTCTATAATAAAGAAGAACTGATCATCATCTTGGAGCGTTTGCCAAACTTCATCTTTGACGCATGGAGGCCCGCATCTGTCTAAAAGGAAATCTTTTAGAGACGTTTCGTAGTTATGAATATCTTTCATCCGAAAAAAAAACGGTGTTGTGTCAGGGTATTGCCAAAGGCCTTTGACAGCGCTCTCGACAATGTGCAGGCAGGTATGGGTCTTTCCAGACCCGGGGGATCCAAGCATTAACACCAGTCGTGGTTCCTCGTGATTCTCAGACCCTTCAGATGGCAGCCTAAATATGCTTTCAAGGTCAACTTTGGTGATGTTTTTTTCAGGCAAATTCACTTCGTTTATCCCGCGTCTTTCAGCCAGATGTGGTTTGTTATGTCCCGAGTACATGTGGAGCTGTATGTAGTCTGATGTTCGCATTCTCAAATCCTGCTTTGTGTGCTTGATTTTATCTTCGTTATACTTACAAAGCTTTTTCAGGTAAGGCCGTTGCAGTTTAATGTTTGGTAGGTCGACCCCTTCAATATTCAGCTTGTGGAACAGGTCGAGCTGCCTGGTTAGCTGCAACATCTTTACAAGGACTAAGTATGCATGAGGGCCACGTGTTGGAATCATGTCGATTATCATTCGTACTTTGTCCAGTCTTGTTTGTGCTTTCGCGTTTATATTGTCAACCATCATTTCAGAGAATATCTGCCGTTCCTGTAGCATATCGACGATTTCATCCACGTGCGACATACTGGTTAACAATATAGTACGGTTAGCTTTCAACCTCTGCTTGTAGACTTTATCAGATGTAGCTATCGGGATTTGTTGTAGTCCATCTGTTACAAATGATACTCTTTTGTGAATGCTCGTAATGTTCAAACGAAAAATGCATTGAGTTTAAGCATAAAACTTTTCAGAAGCTGTTGCCAAGAAATGTGGTCATTCTAGAGTGAAATATAGAGCAATAGTAAACCAATAATTGTGTTGCAACCAAAAGTACGAGTTGAAAAACGAAATCAAAGAAGAGGCTGTGCAACTAAAAAGCTCCA